>JAKCOX010000002.1:49653206-50859206 GCA_022605575.1 Laterallus jamaicensis coturniculus | reverse complement strand
CGCTGCAGCTCCTAAAGCACCTTCAGAAAATAACAAAGTTCTCCTAGAAGTTTTCTTGTTACCAGCAACTACACCTGCTAGAGCTCCTTCTTTTCCTTAAGCAAAAGGAGGTGTGTATGGCACTTAAGGATGTGACAGATCATCTTTTCTTGGCATTTAATTCAGTGGGGTGGAAGCCATGGGCGTGCAATTAATTTGCTCAATTTAGAGCAGTTAAGTAGTCTGGATTTACTTTGTTCTTCAAATTTACTTAAACTTTTCCAAAAGTCTGGGGAGCACAGGAAGCTTATTTGTTTCCTTACTCTTTTTAAAAGTTGCTGGCATTAAAAGGCTGCCTCTAGGAAGCTGTTAGAGCATTTTCTGTCCTTGGTGACCACGTTATGGTTAGCTACAGCCCCGCTGCCTCCCAGAGGCTGAAGTTTTTAAAGACAGAAATCAAACTACACACCTTCCCGTGCTGTATATTCATTGTCTTCGATGACTCTTGCTAGTCCAAAATCAGCAATTTTGCACATCAGTAAGTCTGAAACCAGAACGTTTGCTGCTCTCAGATCTCGATGGATGTAATTTTTTCTCTCAATGTATGCCATTCCTTCTGCAATCTGTAAGAGAAGATACAACCATTTTGGTATTTCAACACCACACAACACCTCTGGTTCTTCTGATGCGGCAGCAAAGCCGCATCCCTTTATTCACTATGAATATCTTTGGAGCAGTGTTTAGATGTAAGCAAGGGAAGGGTGATTGCCACAGGAAACTGATGTGTCAATCCAGTCCTGAAAAGCTACACTTACAGTGATGTCTTAAGAAGAATTGTTTGGGTGACTAATAGCTGCAGGATTAGAGAATCGTATTAGAGACGTTTCCTGGAACAATGCCTTAATCAAAACATTCCTAAAATTTCTAGTAAAATACTCTTGTCTCCAAGTTTATTTTTCCAAACGCTAAGAAAATGGGAGGGATTAATTAATCAGACAAGACACAGATATTCTTTTAAGAATCAATGAAGTGACAGTTCAGATAGAGATAAAAAAACACCCAACAACTTTCTATTTACCCAGTATAGGCCTGGACAATCAGGAAACTATTACTAAGACAGGGCAAACAGCTTTATTTTCTCCCATAGCAAAACATACCTGTTCATACATGAGGACTGCTTGGCAACATCCAGCTCTCAGATATGATCATAAGTAAATTTAATTTGTATTTCAGCAACTCAAATTAATTTCCAAACCAAGTTAAAGATGATTAATGTGGATGATTATTTCAGCATATGCCCAGACTAGCTCCCCTCCCAACCCTCCAAAAAAACCCCATTTTACTTTTCAGCAAAAAAAGAAAAGGAAACAATAGTTTCTAAACTCAGAGCAATAAAATCAATGTGTAGATCGTATTCTGTCCAAATGTTAAAAAGGAGCTAAGAAAAAAGAAAAATAAACCCAGTGCTTGTGAGCTGTCAGTTTTTCTTGCCCTTGGAAGACTCTGGTGGTCACAGAATCATAGGATCTCTAGGTTGGAAAAGACCTTTAAGATCATTGAATCCAACTGTATCTGTCCTCTACTAAACTGTATCCCTAAGTACTTCATCTACCCGTCTTTTAAACACATCCAGGGATGGTGACTCAGCCACCTCCCTGGGCAGCCTGTTCCACATCCTGACAACTCTTTCAGTGAATTATTTTTTTCCTAACACCTAATCTGCACCTTATGGGTCATTCCCAGGCAAAGCCCATGGTCCAACCTGTGCCACAGGTTACCTCTCCAGCATGTCAGTGGGTGGGTGAGAGCTCTCTCTCGGCCACACAATTTGGGGAACACACAAGCTCTCAGATTTGCTAATGAGATGCAGTAAAGCAGAGAGGGTCCTTCCCAGACACTCACACACAGGCTGTTTCCTCTCCAGCTCAGGAGCAGAGAAGCGCACAGGTCTCTTCTCAGCCCCAGAGGTGCTCGTTTCAGTCGGGAGCACCTGCCACATGAACATCACTTCTGCTTACCCCTTTTTTAAGAAAGTCCCTGAGGGGTACTGCAAAGGCATCCGCTGCCAGCACTTACAACACCAAACCGCACGGTCTTTGTTCCTCTTTTGCAGTTTAGGCAATGGAAAAATAGAGCCACTCGCCCTCCCACCTCCTTCCACTGCAAACCTCTTCTTACAAACCCATACATTCTTCAGAGCAGAGTGTGGCATTGCCCTCGTACAACACGGGGGGTTCTCACACTAAATCAGAAAGAAACCCCAATGGTGAAGAGAACGAAGAACACCTGCATTTCATATTGTCTAGAAATAAGTGAGTTTTATATGAAGGAAACAGCTGCTACTGAATAATTGCCACACAGAGTCTTACTAGAGACTTAGGGATAAAAAGGAAGAGTAGTATTTGATTAGCGCCTGACCTGCCTCTCACTCCTCCCTGCGTAATTGCCTGGGTTTGAGGAGGAATGAAAAGAGAAGGTTTTGCTGTAAAGACCAATGCTGAGACTGGTCTTGCTAGACATGGTCCACTAATGTCACCAAACCCATACCAACTTTCACAAAGGAATCAACTTTCCAACTGCTTCCCTGCAGAGGTTTAACATTTGGGCCAATATTTGGGTTGGATGAGGAATGAAGAACCACTTCACAAGAGAGACGTTCGCGATGGCAATATTTAGTTTCTGAGACCAACCAACACAAACCATTGGAAGAATGATTTTATTTCCTCTCCTTTGTGCCAGACTCACTGAAGTTATTGTCTGGTTAGTGACATCAAATGATCTATTAAGTTTCAGCATATACAAACCACATTCCTGTGAAATTCCAGGACAACAGTTTTGACTGCCCTGAATCAGAGAAATTCAAAGATGACACATATGTGTAAGCATTTGGGCATGCAAAACATTCCCAAGTAGGAAGAGAATAATGGACAAGGAATTTTAATGGAAGAAGGAGGGGAAACACTGTGACTGGACAACTGAATTCACACATCTGGTCATGTTAAACCTTTGCTTGTGGGAAAAGAAAAAAAAAAAAGAGAAAAAGAGGGTTTCTTTGATCAAGGGAACGGGTGCCAGAGCCCACGTGATAACTCTTTATGATAATTATTGGGTTTTCATTCCCAAATGATATGTTAAAGGTAGAAAAATTCATGGGAACAAAAGAAAATTAAAGCCTTTTCCTCTTTCTTTTAATGATCATTGGTACCTGTCAAGACTGTTCAACTACATGTAACTACTACTCAGGAGCAGGACAGGAAAGCTAATTTGGGTTTCTGCAATATGTTTTGTGGCCCTTAAGAGAGGATTCTGCCTACACTGCACAAGTGTTACTACCACGAAGGGAACAGCTTCTCCTTCCCCTTTAATGAACTACTTACATGCTTCCAGAAATACCCAAGTGAAATCCTTTTAAGAGCAACCAACCAACAAATCTCTAAATACAAGGGAATATGCACCCAGGGTAAGAATGGCAGACAAGTTTTCTGGAAGAAATAAATCACACCACAAGACAGTCACTGCACTGTAAAGCTTCAGCTAAACGTCATGCAATAAATTAATGACTGGGAGCTGCAGTTCTGCAGGCATTTCTGCTACCCTTTTGTCTGGAATTTCAGCCAGCAGTGCTCTGTCCTCTCTGTTTCTGCTCTTTCTACATATAAAATAGGGTAATTACTTAACTTGCTGGAGCACCTGTGGGTCATCTCACAAACAGGTATAAAAGTCTCAAAAATGCTGAAAGAAAATGGTAGCAAAAGCACGGTGCGTGGGCTACTTTGAAAAGATGCAGTCCCTACTTTCTGATCCATTCTTTTTAGCTTCTGAAGGTATTCAGGGAAAGAGACAAAAGCAGCAGAGGGCTTTGAAGTAGAGAGGGGAGAACCCACTCTCACAGAAGAGCTACACCTTCTGAAAAACAAAAGCACTTGGTCACAACTCAAAGATTCCCTTGGTGGAACATCACAGCTGATATTAAACAGCATGTAGAGAGATGGAGAGGTCTAGGCTTTTTTTGTTTGTTTGTTTTCAAAAGGTAAGATTCAGCTATTTTAATTATTTTTTTTCTTTTCTGCAAAGCCAGAGAACTTCTGCATTCCTTCATGGGCCCATTTTTCAACTCAAAGACACACTTGATTTCAGCTTCCATCCCAAAGGTCTGTGATCTGCTTTTGCAAGGCTTATTTCAAACAAGGCATGTTTTACACAGAGTTTGCAATGCTGTTTCTTCATGCAGAGGGGGTGGTTACAGCAGCATGTGTAATGGATTCTGCTTGTTCATTTCTAGGCTCTGTGTAAAAAAACGTGGAATACTGAAGAGGCCAGATGGGTTTAGTTAGAGGCAGCCTGACAGGGTGTTTTGACATCATGCTGAGAATGCGTTATATCATGGAGAGAAGGAAAATTGACAGGGATCATGAAACAGAGTGGAGTGAATACGAAAGGGAATGAAACAATAGCAAAATGTCAAGTTCTTTTATATTGGGAAAGCAAGGTTTAAACAACTTAGGGGTCTGGCAGGTACAACCTCATGGGAAAAAAAAAATCCCAGGTACAACCACATCATTAGAAAAAATCCCAGTGATTGGAAGTGCAAGGGCAAATCACACTTACTGCAAAAGACAGTGCCTGACAAGGAAAATCTAGAATAGAATAGACTATTTCAGATTGAAGGAGGCCACAACAATCATCTAGTCCAACTGCATGACCACTTCAGAGCTGAAGATAAAACATGTTATGGCGGGCATTGTCCAAATGTCTCTTAAACACTGTTAGGCTTGGGGCAACAACCACCCCTCTAAGAAGCCTGTTCCAGTGTTTGACCACCTTCTTGGTAAATAAATGCTTCTTAATCATAGAACCATGGAATGCTTTGGGTTGGAAGGGACCTTGAAGACCGTCTAGTTCCAACCCCCCTGCCATGGGCAGGGACACCCTCATTAGATCAGGCTGCCCAAAGCCCCATTCAACCTGGCCTTAAGTGCCTCCAAGGATGCGGCTTCCACAACCTCTCTGGACAACCTTTTCCAGGGCCTCACCACCCTCATAGCAAAGAACTTCTTCCTAACATCTAACCTAACCCTACCCTCTTTCAGTTTAAAGCCATTGCCCCTTGTCCTATCACTGCACTCCCTGGTGAACAGTCCCTCTCCATGTCCAGACGGAATCTCCCCTGGTGCAGCTTTGAACCATTCCCACAGGTCCTGTCCATGGACCCCAGGGAGAAGAGCTCAGCACCTCCCTCTTCCCTTCCTCTCCCCAGGAAGCTGCAGAGTGCAATGAGGTCACCCCTCAGCCGCCTGCTCTCCAAGTCCTCCTCCCAGGACATTCCTTCCAGCCCTTTCACCAACTTTGTTGCCCTCCTCTGGACACTTCTCAGGACCTGAACATCCTTCTTAAATCGTGGGGCCCTGCACTGCACTCAGTTCTCAAGGCAAGGCTGCACCAAGGCTGAGTACAGAGGGATAGTCACCTCTCTTGCCTGGCGGGTTACTCCGTGCTTGGTGCACCCAGGATGGGGTTCGCCCTCTTGGCTGCCAGGGCACGCTGCTGGCTGTACTGAGCTGCTATCACCACCAGGTCCCTTCCTGTGGGGCTGCTCTCCAGCCACTCCTCTCCCAGTTTATACTTGTGCCTTGCATTACTCTGTCCTAGGTGGAGGATATAGCATCAAAAGTTCGTGCCATTAATCATTTCCCAATGCTCCAGTCTATCTAGATCCCTCTTTGAGGCATCTTGTCCCTTGAGACAGTCAACAGCACGGCCCAGTTTAGTGTCATCCACAAACTTACTAACAGTGGATTCAACTCCTGCATCCAGACCATTAATAAGCTGTTGAACAGGCCTGACCCTGGGGTTGAACCCTGAGGAGCAGCACTGGTGGCCATTCACCAGGCAGACACAGCCTCATTCGCTACAAGGCTGCTCTTCACCCAGCACACCATGAGCCTGCTCACCCCACAACTTGTCCAGAAGGATGGTGCCAGGGACACTATCAAAACCTTTACTAAAATGCAAAACAACTACATCCACAGCCTTCCCTGCTGGGTGACCTTATCATAGAAGGACATCAAATTAGTTAAGCAAGGCTTTCTTTTTTGTGAATCCATGCTGACTGTGCCTGGTGATTGCATTGTTCTGTAAATGCCTTCCAGTGGTTAGTACCCAGTATAATTTCCGTATCTTTTCCAGGAACTGAGGTTAGACTGACAGGTCTGTGGTTCCCTGGGTCTTCCCTCCCATCCTCTTGGTAGGTAGGAACAACACTGGGTAGCTTCCAGTCAGCAGGGACCTCCCCATACTCCCAAAGATCCTTGGTAGAGGATCAGTTTGTCCATGGTCAGAAACATGCCAACATTATAAAGTCACAGAAAACACAAACCACTGCCCCCTCCCTCTCCCCCTCCTCCAAATATGACAAAAGTCAGAAGATCTCACCCACAGAAAGGACTGCAAATCTACCCAGGGAAAGTGGAGGTGCATTAGTAATAGGGTAAGACCATTGAGAAGACCAAATGCAAATGCTAGAGAGAAGTTTTTAGTGCCTGCCTTTGGTTCAGTGTCCACTGAAAGGGCTGCGGACACACATTTGGGTAACGTGAGTGATGAAGGGGTAAGAACACAGGGTGGAAAAGGGAAAGAACTGGGTTGGGGCAGTTCTAGTGGGTATATGTGGCTTATGAGACACCTGAAAACTCTTGGCAAATCCAAACTTATGCATCCTCACTCACCTGCAAAGTGGGCAAGCAGAATGGGGAAAAAACATCAATGAATCAGTATTCAGAGTGGAGCCTAGTTTTTATCTGGTTAACTCTGTTACACCCCTTGTCCTTTGCTTGGCAGGTGGGGGACAGTGAACTCAGAGCTGCTTTTGGATGCCCACCAGTTCAGGCCCAGGGCTCGGTGGGATGCTCCTGCCAAAGCAGGTAAAGCAGCCTGAAAACCAGAGTGGAAATGAGACCAAAGCACTTAGGGTGGGAGGGAGCATCCTGCTGGTGAAGCTTAAGCAGAGGAAATAATGGACCTTATCCTGAGTTCCACACTGCCCTAGATTTGGTAATTCTCAGTTTCTTAGGAAATGCATCACTAAAAACAGGCTGAAGTTTTGAAAGGTTTGAAGCAAACACATGTTACTGATCTGCACAAGATTATTTTGGTCTAGGATTAACCAAAATTATTTTCCTTTCAATAATATCCTGACACATGATAAAATAAAATCTACTTCTTGATCACAGTTTTCAAAAAGAGAGCTCATCTACCAATTTGCAGTTTGCAGCAGGGTTTATCCTAAAGGAAAGGCTGCAAAAACATATCCTTGTTTCTCCAGTCAAGTGGCTCTGTAGTCAGAGAAGCCCCACATGGTCAAAAAAAAATATAAAAGGATTATTAAAGGAACATACATAATTATGCACTGGAACATTAGAGGGTATCATTAAAAGTGAAAGAAACCTGAAAAGGAATATGGTAAGTCTGCAGAGGAATTCTCCCAATGCCAAACAAGAGTTAAAATGAATTCTGATTTAGGACTTTCCCTTTTGCCCTTAAAAAAAAGAGGGGGGAGGATTAAAGGACTGCTTCAAAAAATTTCTACATTAGTTTTATTCTAAGTCTATTATAATTTTATTTTGTAGCCTTAGTAGGCAGAAAGAAGAGGATACAAGTTGCCAGTGAAGTTGTAGAACACAGAGGAATTACTGAAAGCATCAGCGCGGCACAGGAAAGAGGACAAGCTGTGTGTGTGACAAGGCTTTGCCCAGTTTGGAAGGTATGATTTGAGTATGTTCAGTAACAACTGGTATCATTTTCCTAACCACAGCCACCATGTGTGTGTGTGCTACATGGTAGATAACGGATTTGCATAAGAAGCAGGAAGAGTTTTCGCATGCAAAGGGTCGGCTGAATTTGCGTCCTACGTGTTCATCGGCTCCCACCAAAGAGAAGCAAGCACGAGTTCAAGAGCTGGGAAAGAAGGAATCAGGAGCTCTCTGGGCAAATCACCTCTAGGGCATGACAAAGCACAACTTGGAAAAAAACCCAACTCACAGAAACAACTCCCTGGCTTTGGTGCTGAAGGAGCCAGGCAGTCGCCTGTAGATGACTGAGGGGAATATAGGCAGCGTCCCCATGAGACTGTTTTGGCCTGCTGCGTTGTGGAGACTTGGCAGTACAGCTTGTGGATGCAGTGATGATGCTTGCTAACCCTCCCAATTCATAACTGGGAACCAACTGCACCTTTGGTTTCCCCAAGCCCGCTGGCTGAGCTGATGGGCAGAAGCCGCAGGAAGGGGAACCGCCTGCCAACCGTGTCAGCTGAGGCCTGACAGGCGCAGGGCAGCTGTGAGCCGCTGCCGTGCTGCTCACCCAGGCACCAGCAGTGCTCACGCAAGGCGGGGATGGGCTCACGGTTTGCTTTCCCGGCTCTTCCTGCCGTGTCTGCTGGCTGCTATGGGAAACACTACAGCTCTGCTCTGTACTGAAGCAGGTTGTACGTGCTTGAAGATACATTTGCAAAACTCAGCTCCCTTTAACACACACTCCCTTCAGAGACTTCTAGCATTCATCTCTACTGGCCAAAATCATCTTTACCAGGGCACAGTTAACACTATGTTTCCCTATCCCATACCACTCACAAGTTGAAGCATAAAAGAGAAACTTCAGCTTTTTCAGAGGGCGGATTGGTTTAGAAAGTGAGCTGAAGCACCTTCCTATCAAGCATTTTCTTGCCATGCTTTCTTTCCAGAAGCCTAGTTTCAGAAGCTGTGTACAGAAAAAAGCTGCAATGCAATTGGGAATCCACAGCTGTATGCTAACAGAGTCACTATATCTAGTGACTCTAACTAGTGTAACTAGGTAGAATCACAGAACCACGGATCAGTTTGGGTTGGGAGAGACCTCAAAGTCCATCTAGTTCCAGCCCCCTGGCCATGGGTAGGGACACCCTTCACTATACCAGGTTACCCAAAGCCCCATCCAACCCAGCCTTGAGCACTGCCAGGGAGGGGGCAGCCACAGCTTCTCTGGGCATCCTGTGCCAGGGCCTCACTGCCCTCATGACAGAACATATTTTCCTTATATTTAGCCTGAATGCACCCTTAAATGAAAAGTTTAAAATAATTACCCCTTGTCCTATTGCTACAGGCCCAACTATCAAGTCCTGTCCTCAGCACTCAGCTGTTGTTGCCGAGTCCATGAGAGTGGGTGTTAAACTAAGAAAACAGCAAAATCAGAATGACAGAGTAGGGGTGTATTTCATTACTTGCTTTTAAAAAGGTGTTTATGTCACCTGGGGGAGCAGCCCTTGCTTTTTGCAAAATCAGAATGTTTCACCCCTCATAAATGCAGATTTGTTTCAAGACTATTCAAGGTGAAGGCAATATGAAGTCAGTGAGTGGAGCACTAACAGCAGTCTGGCAGCTGGAAATACCAACCCTCAGCACTTTTCAACACCACTTGGAAAATTGGCTCAGCTTGAGGCTCATGTTCAACTACCCACGCTCCATTCTTCAGCTGACATTCACAGACTGCATCCTTCCCCATCATTCTCTAATTCCCAGTCCCTCCCTATCTGACAAGGCCACTGTGAGATGGCAAAGGCCATTCCTCTGGAAAAGAAGGCACCATACTAAGTGAAACCTCTTCTTGCCCATTTTCTTCCTGCTGTATCACAATTCCACTGGTAATGTACCTTTCTGGAACAGGTTGGGTTCTTGCAGTAATTTTTGTTGCAACAGATGTCTTAAGGCACAGTCATGCGGATGTGAGCCAGCCAACTGTGTAGCAAGGTTGTAAGAGGACCAGCCTTGGACAACATGCACAGATGCATGAGGGAAAAAATATGCCAACCCTCTGGTACCATTTGTTGCATTTTCTGCCTTTCTGAGAAGCTGGGATACTCTGGAAAACTGCTGTTGCCACTGGTGTGATCGGACAGTCATGAAAAGCTCAAGTGCGTGTCTACAAAGGTGGAAAAAATATGGCTGGTCTTAAGTAGCCCACCATGAGCTTCCTTCCATGCCTTTTCCTACTTTTTATTTAACCTTTGCTGAAACATAGCTCTCCGAATTTCTTTCCCCTTAGGCTGTACATCACTGCTTTGAGAACAAGTCAGTCCGTTTGTCAAACTAGAGTCATACCAAAGCCACCAGACACATTTAATGCTCTCCTTTATATACTGCCTACATTCTGGAGAAGTGTGATCCATAGGTCTGCAGTAAAATTACCATTGACCCTCACAGTAGGCCAGCAGAGTTTGGAAATATTTTTGTCTTTCTTTTGTCCTAAAGACCCATCAATTAACGTTCAGACTATCAGAGAAGACCAGTGGAGATCTGCATTGGACAGAAGGAAATCTCTCATCTGAGAACCACATGCAGCCTGCAAGTCTATTTTGCAGAGCCCTGTGGCACTGAGGGCTCTTTACAAATGTGCTCAAAAAACCTACACATTCTTTCTGTATGAGAAGTCCTGGTATCTCTGCTCTAAAGTTTTGATTGGGCTGCAGCTAGAAATCCTCAGAAAGGCCGTCCTGAACATCCCTTTAAGATCACTCTGCAACCCAATCCATGGCTCCCTCTCTTCTGTTGATAGTCTACATCTGAGGTGAAGAGAGGGACTTCTCAGATCACCTGTGCTGCTCAAGGTCCTGGCCTCTGAGGCTAAGTGCAGGAACTAGCTCCAAGAGGCTGCCGTCAGACTGGGGTGACAAGCCATGTCCATTTTAAGAGACTCGACCTTCAAAGCTTTGTAAATGACAGCTGCTAGCCCCTGTCCCCTTGGAAGTGATTTACTCAAGTTGTACACAGTTAGAGTTGCTCTAGCTCATAAAGATTTTTAAGCCTTAAATTTCTGACAACACAATAGTCATTTAAATTGAAAGCAACATGCCTAACTCCAATGAAAAAGTCTGCTATAAACCAATACGTGCTTTCCTGTCCACATCCTCAGTGTCCTCTCACGTCACTGCCCACAGATGTTCTTCTCTTCCTTGAAGTTTACACGGTATTCTCAAAGCTACATTTTCATTTCTGCCCACTGTTATTTAACTCTCCAGACTGTGACCTGGCATCCAGCAGGTTTTCCACACCTAAAAAGCTTTTGGTCCACTAAGTTCTCAAGGACTAGTTATCCAGAAAACTTAGAAAGCCTACAGCTACACTGGACCAACCATTATAGCAAAACCAGGTCCTGCATTGAATCTGTGGCAAATAAAGATCTGTATTTGATGTATTGAACATCTGTATAACAATTTGTGATGTATAATATAACGCAGATTAGAAAAGTTCCAGTTGGAAATGACCTCCAATGATCGTCTAGTTCAACTGCTTGGCCACTTCAAAGCACTTTAACCAAAAGTTCAAGGGTGTTGTTATGGGCATTGTCCAAATGCCTCTTAAACACTGACAGGCTTGGGGCATTGACCACCTCTCTAGGAAGCCTGCTCATTCCCATGTTTAACCACCCTCTCTGTAAAGCAATGCTTCCTGATATCTAATCTTATATTTATGCATATGGCACGTGTTAGATAAAAGTTATATAATCTCACAGTGAACTTTTGGTCTGAATCCCCAGTGGTTTATTATGTCTTTTTAAAGTTTTCTTGTCCCTCCTCATGAATTATAACAAGTTAGTGTAAGAGGGTACAACAGTCTGTAAACTCTAATGCATAATAAAAACCCCAAAAGGTCGGTGAAACAGTAACCCACCAGAAACACCTTCATTATTCATTAGCAATGTGAACTACAGCTTGCTAAAGCACAGTTCTTACTCTATTTTCTTATATGCCTCCCTGGATGTCTACTGCTGGCAACTATCTGAGGAGAAACACTGTGCTCCAGGCACCTTTGATCCAGGCTTTAACACACAAATCACCCTGAGGTCTCTCTTTACAGCTTTTGCTTGTGGAACTTGCATAAGAATTTCTAAACACTGATCACAGTTCAGAGTGGTTCCAAAGAATGTTCATCAGTCGGTGATAAGTGCTTTATATATAAAAATATAAATATATAAAAATCAATCAGCTACTAGTACATGAAACATCAGTGGGCTGGATTTCATTTATTGCCCAGTAATTTACACGAGGACCCGTAACTGACAATAGTCTGGAGAGGTCAACAGAGGAGTTTGATGAAGTGGCCTAACTTAAGAAGTAAAAATGAGACATCTATTAACATTGAGGTAATCTCATAAGCCCAGACTCACACCCTTGTACTGACACTTTCAATGCTCAGCTGCTCAAAGTGAAAACGCCCTTTCCATGATGGAAAGTGGCTGCATACCGGTGCCACCTAAAAGCAGGGTACCACTGCCATCTAAGCAGGTCACCAGCAGTATCTAAGAGCTAAGCTTAACTTCACATAGTCCCTTTGAAACATCTTTTAGCTACTCATTCCTTTCAGGTAACCTTATTTACTCAGACCTAAACGTATTTGAAAATTAAGTTCATTTTTAATGATAAAAACCCCTCAGGATAAAGTTGCCCAGCAAGTGTTTCAGACTCAGAGAGAAATAATTTTGAGCATATTTTTTAACATTTACCTGAGCAGAGAAGTCAATTAACTTTGGAAGCAGCAATTTACTTCCTTCATCACTCTTCAGAAAATCCAGCAAGCTTCCTGTGATGACAGAGAAAGATTAAGTCAGTGAAACTTACTACTAATAGAAAGGTCACATCAGGTCCCCAATTATCTGGGTCACAAAATCTGTGCAGTGAAGTGTTCTGGTGTATTTTCAAGTTGACTACTCTAAGCTGGTCTCTTTACATGATCAATATGTCAGGTATCCAAGCTCTGTAATTTTCCTGGGCATAGAAAACTCCCATCAGACCATTCCTTAGTTCAGTGGTGCTGAGTTTGTTAAGTACCCAAGTCTGTGGGCTACTGGGAAATCTATCATATATATTAATAATTTCCAACTCATAAAGAATAAATGCCTCAACCCTTGTTTATGAAGTTATCAGCAGAATTGCTCGAAAACAGAACAAGCCAAGAAAATCTGGGAAGGAAACCTCACTTATTTTGTGTAATGATGCTCTAGTAAAGGTTGTCCTTTTCCAGCACTGCAGCCATTCCTGCAGGACGAGTCATCACTTATTACACAAGTATTTATCAATTCAAGGGCCACATCAGATAATTTCTAAGGTTTGTTTTAATTGCCTTGCTATGACACTAGGCACAAAATTAGGTAGGGAACCCAAGGGAACCAGAGCTATTCTGGGGGTTGTGCTCTGCATCTGAACCAATTAAAAATGCCACAATTAAGAAATGTGCAAACCAGTTTATTTCACAAATGCACCAAGTCATAAAATTAAATACTCAGCCCTCCTCTAAGACAAGTTCTCTTTCTCCTTATATTAGAGCATTCAAATGGAAACCACCAAAATCCCAAGTTTTCATTTTTTATTTGTGCTGGGTTTGCACGGCAAGGTTTTGGTAGCAGGGTGGCCTCTGTGAGAAGCTGCCAGAAGCTTCCCCCATGTCTGACAGAGCCAATGTCAGCCATCTCCAAGATGGACACCCACTGCTGGCCGAGGCTGAACCCATCAGTGACGGTGGTAGTGCCTCTGGGATAACAGAATTAAGAATGAAAAAGAGCCTGCAGAAATGGTTTTTGCAGCCAACTTGCAGAGTGAGAAGATGTGAGAAACTCTACAGACTCCCAGGTCAGTGAAGAAGGAGGGTGCTCCAGGTGTCAGAGCAGAGATTGCTCTGCAGCCCCAGGAGATCATGGTCAGGCAGGTTGTCCCTCTACAGCCCACAGAGGATGATGGGGAGCAGAGATCTCACCTGCGGCCCGTGGAGGACCCTACGTTGGAGCAGGTGGAGACACGTGAAGGAGGCTGTGGCCCCATGGGAAGCCCACACTGGAGCATGTGGAGCCCTTCCCCTGAGGAAGAGGGAGCGGCAGAGACAACGTGTGATGAACTGACCACAACCCCCTTTCCCCATCTATCTGTGCTGCTCAGGAAGGGAGAAAGGAGAGAAATCTCCAGTAAAGTTCAGCCTGGGAACAGGGAAGGGGTATGGGGAGATGTTGTATGGTTTGATTTTCTCTCTTGGCTATAAATGTGATAATTTTTTTCTATGATGATTCTGTTCTGCCCACAATGGTAATTGGTGAGAGATCTCCCTGTCTTTATCTTGACTCTTGAATCTTTCGTTATATTTTGTGTCCCCTGCCCAGCTGAGGAGGAGAGTGACAGAGCAGCTTTGAGGGGCACTTGGCCTCAAGCCAGGGTCAAGTGCTGCCTGCACTTCCTCCCCCCCAGTTATTCCTTCATTTTTAAAGAAAGGGAACTGATTTAGGAGAAGCAGAAGAGCTTACAGAAACATTGCTTTCAGATCCAATGTAATTCTCACCTTTAGCCATGAATTCTGTTATAATATAAATGGGTTCTTCTTTGGTCACTACAGCATAAAGCCTAACGAGCTTATCGTGCTGAAGTGTTTTCATGAGGTTGGCTTCCTCCAGGAAGGCTTGCACAGACATCGTTCCAGGCTTGAGAGTCTTCACAGCCACTTTTGTGCTATTCTGATAGTAACCTAGAAGGAGGGAACACAATCAGCGCAGTTGAAGTCAGTCTGCAGCGTGGAGATCCCCGACTAGTAGGAATCTGTAAAGCAGGTGAGGTTGGATTCCAGTAATAGCTAAGACCCTGAGAGCAAGACCCAGATGTAGCACAAATATTTACCCTAGAATTCCTTTTTATTTTGCAACTGATATGACGTTGCCATGAAAAATAATCCGTCCCCTACATTTAGTAATCAGTTATCTGAAAAAAAACCCCAATGGATGAAAGCAAGCAAATTATTTTACTTCACACCAAGTTTTCATTTACAAGTAGTCATAGAATCATAGAATGGCAAGGGTTGGAAGGGACTCCAAGATCATAGAGTTCCAAGTCCCCTGCCACAGAGAAGGCCAACAACCTCCAGGCCTGGATCTAAACAAGGTTGCCCAGGGCCCCATCCAACCTTGTCTTGAACACCTCCAGGGATGGGGCATCCACCACCGCTCTGGGCAGCCTGTTCCAGCACCTCACCACTCTTTCTGTAAAAAAACTTCCCCCTAATATCTCATCTAAACCTTCCTTCCTTTAGTTTTAATCCATTCCCCCTTGTCCTGCCATTGTCTACCCTTCTAAAAAGTTGATTCCCCTCCTGTTTGTATGCTCCCTTCAGGTACTGGAAGGCTGCAATAAGATCCCCCCACAGCCCTCTCTTCTCCAGCTGAACAAGTCCAGCTCCCTCAGCCACTCTTTGTAGTGGAACTGTTCCAGCCCTCTAATCATCCTTGTGGCCTTCCTAAAACAGCCCACGAAACAGTCAGCTAAGAGACGTTTTAATGAATGTCCATAAGATTTGTCTCAGAATTTAATATCCACAGATTGCTTGTGAGATTCTGGAGCACCCTTTAATACTGTGATTATAGCCATTGCATGCATGCCAGCCTCAAGCTTGCAATCCTTTCTGTAACCCCGGGTACTCAAAACGGGGAAGTGCAATCGGATGAGCGCTCTCGTGACCAGCAGAGATGCGCTGCCAGGATAGCAGCGCTGCAATGTTCCGAGCAAGATTTAAGATGTGATAACTTCTTATCACATAGCCCATGCCACGAGTGGAATGGACCGTGGCTGTTTCATTTCTGTTTATCAAACCTTCTAATGTAATGTTCCAATTAAAGAAAAAGCAACTATTGGTAAAGAGAAAAGCAGAAAAATTATTTTCTGCTTTAGTCTTTACCAAATGTGAAATAAATGTGAAAATACCATTTAAAAACAGTAGAGGGGTGAACTCTGATCTTAAATTTTATCTTGTGAGTTAACTTGCCTTGACAAAGAAAAAATGTGGGGGGTGGGGCATACAAATACAGCTTCTTCCCAACATTTCAGATACACAGAATGTTTCAGTAATACCAAGCCCTAGCCTTTTGTTCCCCACCATCTCCATTTCAACATTGTGAAAATATTTCTCGGAAGATGTGAAACTTTGAATCAAATAGCCTCATTTCCTTATTCTGCAACAATCCAGGCAGTGTTACCACATCGGGCACATGGAGCCCACAATTACCTTAGGCCATTCATCATCTTAACATAAGAAATCAGTGACAAAGCAAGGAACTAATTTCCAGACCCTAAGCGATTGCTCTAACTACTGCATCCTCCATCACCTGTCTTAAAGAAGGATCATCACCAGAGAAAAGTCATTACATCTATCTCAAATTATTCCCCTACATGATCACAAAATCTATTTTTCCAACCACGGCCAGGTTAAAGCATTAACAGTGACCCCAGAATCACAGACTCATCAGTGTTGGAAGAAACCTCTGGAGATCACCTACTCCAACCCCCCGGCCAAGCAGGTTCACCAAGGGCTTGTCACACAGGAATGCATCCAGGTGGGCTTTGAATGATACACCTCTGGATGATCAAATAATAAGAAATTACAACTACAGGTCAAATTCTGCTCTTAAAGCTCAGGTAAACAATTCACATCCATCAGGAAAACAGAAGTTATATACATATCTTTCTGCTTAAGAGGAAGAAAGTATGATTTCTATGATTCTATCACGTAACATAAAGCAGAGCACTAGTACCACTCCCAATTCGTTGAGTGCTCTTAATGAACCTACTAATTAATAATGAGCATACTAATGAATATCGCTATTTCTGTGAAGCCATTGTGTCCAACACACTTAACATCAACTGTGTGACAGTGTTTTACTTTCACTTAAGAGATCCGCCAAGCTAGGGTTGTAGTTACAGAAAATTTCCGTTCCTACACCACCTGAGCAACTCTGAGGTTTTCTGTTGGAAAACCTGACCCTCTGGTGGCATCACACAAAGCTAATTAGCTGGTGAGAGCAGTAAAGATACTTGATCATCCTCTCTCTCAAGTTTGCTTGCTCCATCAGATATTGGGAGGGATGGGACACCAAAACACCGAGGAGATGTTGTGAACCCTCTAAGCCCACACAATGGCATCTGTAAAAAAACCCAGGCCCTTGGCAGTCTGGCAAAACTGGAGTTTGTCACCTCTTTTCCTCACCCATTACAAGCAAAAGCAGTGTTAGCTTGATTTGGGCTGGGGACCACACCAGAACTGAACCCTCACAGACCACGAGTCCCTGCCTCTCAGTTGAGCAGACGCCACCTCGCCATCTGGGAGAAAGCTCCCATCATCTCAGAGTCAGAAGTAGCAGAGTAAGAACACAGTACCCCGAAGGGAAGGACTATATTGACATATGAGGTTAGACAGACCTGGAGCAGACAGCATCTTTTCAGTATGCATCTGTACCACCCCATCTTAACAACGTCCTAGTCCTCATGTCAGGTCACTTATTGTTACTGTGAGACCCTCTGTGGTAGCTTCCATGAAGGGTACCTGCTTTGCAGGTGCGCTCCTGCTGCACAGGTAAGAAACTGAGGTCTTGTGTGAACAGAGGGGAAACCAGTGACCTCAGAGTGTTTCAGCGAGTGAGAGCAAATGTAACATTCAATCTGCATCACAGAAGGATTCCAGCAACACACAGGGAGCTCTGGGAAGGGGTGGCTACAGCACTGCATCATGCCTGCTTCGTACAGTACCCAGGGCTCTGAAACCTTTACTAATATCATCCTTTGCTGAACCAAGCCTGGCCCTGGGTGAAAGCCCAGCACTGGCTGCATCACAGTATTCCCCGCCGTGTGATAGGAACAGACACAGTCAGTTTGCTGCCTGAACATGAATTCAAAAAGAGAGATAAGCAATGAAATTCTCACTCACATCTAGAGCATCCAGCATATGATTACATCTGTTAACAACTAATACTGAGCTTATGTACACACAGATAAAAATCTATTTCTGACAGTGATGAGATGTACCACCTTGTACCAAGCAAGTTTTCTGGGTTCATTTTAGACATCTTTTATTTTAATAACAGTATTTCTGCAGTATGATTTACTCTGATTCTTCTAACAGCTTGCATAAGAGAATACACCTCCAAAATGCATATTACTTACATTCTAATTTGGGGAGCACTGAATGAGAGAATCTTTTACATCTGAGATACAAGCAAAATGTGCCTCATCAATAAAATAGAGCGTAATGGCTCCCTTTGGCTGGTTAACTTGTCTCTTAGCCCTGCTTGAGAATTCTCTTCATGGATTATTAACGCCGCAGAACATTACGGTTCACATCATATCAGTGCACACTAGGAACAAAAATGCATAAAACATGGACGCTGCTCTCACAACGCCACTCTGGCTCCTCGTGTCGCTAGAGAAGGTGCCCAGATCCACCCCAAATCCAACGTCAAAAACCCTTTCATGCCATGGCATGAAGCAAGGCCATTGGCCAGAAGAATCCCAGACATAGATACAGACTGGGAGAAGAGTGTCTTGAGAGTAGCCCTGCTGAGAAGGACTTGGGTGTCATAGTGGATGAGAAACTTAACATGAGCCAGCAGTGTGCTCTTGCAGCTCGCAAGGCCAATGGTATCCTGGGCTCCATCAGCAGAGGGGTGGCCAGCAGGGACAGGGAGGGGATTGTCCCTCTCTACTCTGCCCTCGTGAGGCCCCACCTGGAGTACTGTGATCTGGGGCCCCCAATACAAGAAGGATGTAGAACTGTTGGAGAGGGTTCAGAGGAGGGCCACAAGGATGATTAGAGGTCTGGAGCACCTGCCCTGCAAAGAGAGGCTGTGGGAGCTGGGCTTGTTCAGCCTGGAGAAGAGAAGGCTGCGGGGGGACCTCTGCAGCATACAGAAGGGAGCATACAAACAGGAGGGGAATCAACTTTTTAAAAGGGCAGATAATGGCAGGACAAGGGGGAACAGTTTAAAGCTGAAGGAGGGAAGGTTTAGATTGGATATTAAGAAGTTTTTTACGGAAAGAGTGGTGAGGTCCTGGAACAGGCTGCCCAGAGAAGTAGTGGATGCCCCATCCCTGGGGGGGTTCAAGGCCAGGTTGGATGGGGCCCTGGGTACCCTTGTGTAGATTCAGGCCTGAGGTTG
This sequence comes from Laterallus jamaicensis coturniculus, assembly GCA_022605575.1. NCBI lineage: Eukaryota > Metazoa > Chordata > Aves > Gruiformes > Rallidae > Laterallus > Laterallus jamaicensis. The sequence continues at coordinate 50,840,246 of JAKCOX010000002.1, read as the reverse complement.
GTGGCCCTGCCTGTGGCAGGGGGGTTGGAGCTCTATGATCCTTGGGGTCCCTTCCAACCCTTGCCATTCTATGATTCTGTGATAACTCCTGATGCTCCTGGTTGGCCGCCGTTACACACATTATTTGTTGATACCCTGCACCACACAGCTGACCTAATACATCTTTTCCAGCTTGATCTTCCCTGGTTCTAAGATTAACCACGCTCCTGATTCGAGAGGATCTGCGCCATGCAAATCAGCTCCCCTCGCTTCAGAAAGCAAGCAGAGAAGAGGAAACACAGCGATCTCTTTCACAGTACATTAGTTTTTCTCACAGTGCAGCAATTCAGATGCAGGGGTTAGGCCTGATTTAGATGCTCAAACGATGACACAAACAAGAGGAAACACCTTGAAGCAGAAAGTTGAACCCTTTTAAAGTTTTATGCCTTTATATGTGTGTGTGTGTGTGCAGAAGTAGTCACTTCCCAAAATGCTCTACGTTTTCAAGCAGGTGATCACCTTCTGCTACAAAGTCTCTCCTAGCATTTCAGCAGTGGTTAAACATTTCTTGCCCTGGCTTATTAGACAGAAATATACTGCGCAATGGCTGACGCTTGTCTTGACTAGTACGTAAATTGTTACTTACGTATATCATAGCTAGAGACTTCCTTAAGTGTTTTCTCAGGAAGGCAGATAAGAGGATGAATTTAGCAATAATATATTATAGAGGTGTTGTATTTTTTTACATAATCTGTGTCAAAAGACTGAATTAGTGCTTTCTGATTGACGCTACTGTAGCTGTGTGTGGAATTTGCCACTCAAACAGTGCCACTCTGTGCTTTACTTTTCTAAATGTGAGTATCTCTTCAAAGCAATGACATTCCCATCACACTGCTGCACTCCTGTGTGGCACCAGAGACTCCTTCATGGCTTTGTGTCTTCTGGTAAACCTTGGGGTACACTTTCAAGTTGCTCAGAAATTCCCTGTCTTCATCATTATCATCGCCACCACCATCACCTATTATTGTTAGAACTGTAGCAATTTTATTCCTATTTAAATATAACATCCCAAAAACAAGGTTCAGGGATGGGCTAAGAGCAGGATTTGGCCTGAAAAAACATCCCAACAAAAACTTCTTACCATATTGCTTCCCAAGTAAGATGGCAACTGGTAGCAAGTGTGTAAGTATGACTAGTAGTAAACAAAACATGCAATATGGAGCCCAAGTTGAACACCCAGATGCCTGAATAAGCCACATTTAAAAGGCAAGAGGGTTAGATAATTTTTGCAGAATGTGATTAGATACTGATCAGAGCCCCTTTACAGAGGAAGTCACTGAGGCTGAGAAAATATTATTTATAACCAATCAAAGCTAATTATGTATATAATGCTTACGGCTATAATGTTTTGCTGGGTACGTATTCACATTTACAACTTGTGAGTCTTATGACACTTCTATTACTGGGGATGATAATCCAAGATAGGGGGTGATCAGTTTCAAATCTTACTACATAAGTCACCTACTCTCTGAGCAGAAAACTGGCAGACAATAACCTTGCATAAAATGTCCCTTTTTCACCCAATACGGCAGCACCATGCATTGCATAGCAGCATCTTCTTTACCAAGAGACAATGAAAAGTCTATAAATAATTCTCTAAAAGACATGATTTCTTTTAATTTTATCTTCTTGACCACTTTCTGATTTGAAGTAAATTTCTGTAAGGCTCATCAATTTCAAGAATCGAGAGTCATATCTTACTATAACCTTCTACTTCCTCCGCAAAGCACAACCATCACCACCCCCCCTCACCCCCCCCCCCCCGCCATTGTCTTGGACCTTCTAAATTACAGTGCTTAGTCACCATTTTTTTCCTTTAAAAGACACCAAAGGATTTGTTCTGCATCACTCTCAGGTATTTCCCCTCTCCCAAACACTCTCTCCTCATGAGAAGGTGTATTCTGGGCCAGACTGAGCTGTTTTACAAATATATTGGACCAGGTTCATGTCCACTATGTTTCTGAACAAATGAATGCTCATTTCATAGGAATAAACTCACCCATCCAGACTTCTCCAAACTGACCAGCTCCAAGTTTCTTCACTAATTTAATTGATTCCCGTGGAATTTCCCATGCATCTTTATCCCATGGTTTTTGAGGCTTGGGACTAATACAAGCTTTTTCCAACTTTCTGCATAATCCATCTGATTGCTCTGGTTTGCAAAATAAAACAAAACAGGAAATCTGTTACACTTCTGGGCCTCAGATTACAGGCATCACTTAATTGCAGGTGTGAGCTGACAAGCTCAAAATGTAATGTTCAAAATAATCAGCTGTGTGGATGAAAATGTAACCTTTCTGGTGCTTTCACATAGCTTTAAGCACCTCTGAACTGAAATTTGGTAGTCAGAAACCCATTTAATAAAGATGTGTCACATGCATCTAGTTACCATCATATTATTAAGGGGTTTTGGTGTAATTTGTACCAAACAAACACAATATAAACCTGATTACTGACAGCATGTTAATAAAGATACTGAAGCCAGACTTGGAGACAGCATGCTGAATTTGCCATTGCATTTTCTTGCAGCATGGTTTCAGACACATGTGCATGCAAGCATAAGTAGGTCACTAGTATTTTTTTCTCCAGACACTGACCAGCCATAACTTTAATACACATGTAGAACAATTCTCAGGTTTTCCAGCTGTGCCAAAAAATTGCCACACATGTCTAACAACTTGGAGAAAACTCATGACTAAGTCCTCAGTAGGGATTTAAAAAATCATGAGGAGATTTTCTCTCCTGCATTTTCTGCCCACTCTGTCTTCCTTGTTACAAGGCTAAAAAAACCCCCAAATTTTTGAGCTATCCCACCGGGAGATTATGCAGAATGAAAAGTCACTTTTGCAGCCAAAACACAGGTAGAAATTTGTGGCCCCTCCTCTTCCTTTTTTTAAAAAATAAATAATATATACATCATTATTATACTATTATAAATGTATACATTCTATGTGGGTGCAATTTTCTTTCGTTGAAGTCAATGGAATTTACTTGCTTCAAAATGCCATTAACAACAAATAAATAAATAAATTTTATAGGGAAAATAAAACCAATCCAGGCTCAACACCAAACACAAGACGACATTCACAAATCTGTAAGTAGTTCTGGTAACCATGAATACAACTTTATCCTGAAATGCAGGATGAATCTACTTACAATGGAGGCAATCATTACTATAGTGTCACATCATCGAAACTGATGGGGTGTTTTTTACAAAGCTATTTTTTATCACAGAATCACAAGGTTGGAAAAGACCTTTAAGATCATGGAGTTCCTGTCCTATGTTAAACCATATCCCTAAGTACCTCATCTACCCTTTTTTTAAACACATCCAGGGAAGGTGACTCAACCCCCTCCCTGGGCAGCCTGTTCCAGGCTCTGACAACTCTTTCACTAAAAATTTGTTTTCTAATATCTAATCTGACCCTGCCCTGGCACAGCTTTGTGCCATTTCCCCTTGTCCTATCTCCTGTCACCTGGCTGAAGATACCACCGCCCACCTCTCTACAACCTCCTGTCAGGTAGTTGTAGGTGATAAGATCCCCCTTCAGCCTCCTCTTCTCCAGGCTAAACAATACTTCACAATAGTATGTCACAGAGCAAGCAGCATGAGATCCGACTACAATAACAACATTTCTTGGGTTACAACTGGTTTTACTTTATCTTTCATAACACACATGCCTGGGTTATTTAAAAAAAGATGAAAAGGTTTGAAACAAAACAAGAAAGCATTTCTTTTCCTCCACAGGAACTAATGGATGCATTCTATCAAGTAATTCATTAACAGATGAAACTTACTTTGATAATGTTTGATCATATCATTGATGTTGGGAAAAGTTATTCTTGGAGAGATGTAAAATCCTCCATTGTCTAGACTCCTAATTTTGTAGTGCTTAATAACATCGCCGTGCTGTGGATCGTAGTCTCTTATGGAGAGTGAATAGCTGCCTGTGGATAAAGAAAGAAAGATCATCAGCAGATATCAAGTCTACAGGGTCCACACATATAGTTAAACATTAAAAATAACAACAACAAAATACCCAAGCCAAACCCCTTTCTTTCTGTTTTTCTTTTCACTCCCATATTTCCTCAAAAAGCATTTTGCAATCCACATGAGGAAGTTAGCCAACAGCCAGGCCTGAATCCGTCACCAAAACGCTTACAGTCACACTTTCTTTTTCAATCTTATTCAACAAGGATGGATGCCATGAGCCAATGAGCAAAAGGATAGTTTGATGATGGCTTGAGGCAACCAGGAGGGAGGGCAGATCTGGCAGTCCAAGGTAGCCTCACCTCAGCTGGGATTTAAGATGGGGCAGTAGAGCATGTACTCTAAGCTACTGAGCTTTTCATTTCTTCCACCTGTACAGCTCTTGTTACCCATTTTCAGCCACCACTTTCTCTTTCCCCACACTCAGATGCAGTGACAGGAAGATTCCGAAGGTATTTTACTTTGGCCCCAGCAGCATATGTTGAATTTAGATCTCTGTCTTCATTTCAGCCCACAGAAACAGCGATGTGGGCCCATTACAGAGAGCTACCTACTCAAGAATCTGCAGTGTTAGGGCCAGAAAAACCACCCCTCTGAAGAGGACAGACATACAATCCACTGCACGGATTGATGCATCTTCCTCAGGAGGATGCATGTATTCCACTGGAGAAGCCAGTCAGGCTGCTGCCAGAGTCCAGATGCTGGGGCAGAACCTCATATGCTCCTCTGAAAGTCTCAGTCAAAGAGTCGTGAGACTTTGCTAAGCTTTTCAGTACCAAGAACTTTGTTTACAGTAGATATCTCTATCAAAAAGCTTTTTGGGAAAAAAAAATCATGCTACAGTGCAGAAGTGTAAACACTCACTGTGCAGTAACTGCATTTTAAAGCTCATGGCTATGGATACAGACCCAAACATGAGAGACTGTAAAATGCAGCACCTACTATGCACAGTGAAAACATCCTTTGGTAAAGGAATCACAGAAGTTAGGAGGAGATCTCTTGCTTCTTTCATTCCTGCTTCTTGTCAGTGGAATTACTCACTCACACGCAACTTTTCCTCTCTCAACTCTGGGTGATAACCTATAAGTCTCTCCTCTCCGTTCTTGGTGATTTTCTCATCCTTCTGACTCCTACATAACTGGGGAAAATTCACACAATAGGACACCCGAGGACTGCTCCATGCCCAGTGCCACCTGATGCCAACTTTTGTGAAGACTGACTGTGTTTTTTTAACTCCATCATCAATTCCAGAGTAACCCATCCAGAAGCCTACCTTTTAACGTTTCGCTTTCCCTGATAAGGAAAGATCCAGGACTATTTCCAGGAGCCAGGAGCTGTCTTTCTGCATCTTTCCGTGTGATGTCTTTGAAGAACCATCTGAAAAACATTCCGAGGAGTCAGAACCCTTTCTTTCCCCTGCTCACAAAGGATACACCACCAGGATGAAGTAGTTTGCCAAGGCAGAACTTACTCTTCTGTTTCCAAAGTGTTTACTTTTGCTACGTAGTTGCTGGGAATGAAGCCTTCCTTCCTCGTTGTGAGAGATTTTGCTCTCCACCATTCTCCCTGCCTGAAAAACAGAAAAAACAGCAGTGTTCACAGGAAAGGAAAAAGGTAAAGTGGTATTTGGGCTCTACCATGCTCAGAGCTTTGCCTGTGCTCGAGAGAGAAGCAGCATCTTTTCCCCTGAGAAGGCATTGCCTCCACCAGATCCATGTTTGGCCGCTGTTACCGAGGGCAGCCACCAAGTCCTACCAAGTGCTCTGTATGTGTTTGTCCTTTCACAAACCCATTAACTGTAATGGAGCTCCCTTACAAGTAATACAGTCATGTTACAAGGATATAAAAAAAATTATGAAGACGATTAGATGAGCGCAAAGAAAAACTGCAGTACAATCAGTACATCAAACTTACTCCTCAATAACTTTCAGTTTTTCTCCTTTCTTGAAGGACAAGTCGTCTTCATGAATGCCATCATAGGGATACAAAGCTACCACAATGACTCCATGCTCCTCTGTATCTGCAAAGGTAGAAAGCCAAAGGCATGTTTGCAGTATTTGGCAGGCTGACACGGGCGCAGCACACAGCAGTAAGATTCCTATGGGAACATACCTTCAGTGACAAACCTCTGTCCTGGTAAGAGCTGTGCCTCGGGATTTGCCTACAATAAAATAGGTCTTTCATTAAGCAGTTGTAGATCTTGGCGACAGTTTTATATTACAATTACATATCGTTCAGTTGCTTTAGCATCATCTTACATGTCTTAAATTGAAAGAAAACACTCAGATCCTTTCCCACCATTCTTCAAAAGTGAGTAACGACATAAAAAAGTAACAAGTCCCCACTAGAATTTGAATTGAGCAACTCAGACCTCTGGAAGGTGTGACACAAGCTGTGGGGAGGAAGTTAACAGTTTTGTGGCTTCTGCTGAAGTGGCTTTAGCAGGGCACTCTAACAGGACAGTTATTTACACATAGCTGTCATGCTACAGAACTAGAAGCTCAGTTAGGTTGCTAAGATCCTGAGAGGTACAAAAAGTTAATTAAAAAAACTGTGAGCAGTGATGTTGTGATGTGTGTCTGTTGACTACGAGCACACAGAGTCCAATGTGCCTGCTGGTGAGGCCAGGGAGAAGGGTGGCCTTCACACCGGTGGAGAACACAGACCACGAGTAAGATCAGAAACGTGGTTTCCTCAGCACAGCAGAGAGGGTGGGGAGGGAAAAAGGGTGCTGGTCAACTTGCAAAACAGCAAACCCACTTGGCACCTGGCAGGGCTGTGCTGCCCAGCAGCCTCCCTTCCTAGCTCCAGGCAGCACGCTTGGACCTGCCATTGGCCTGCTCCTCCCTCATCTCTGCACCCCCCACTCCCTTCTCATCCTTACCTACACACCTCCTGCAAGGACGAGTACAGCATGTCAGCGGGTAAAAGGAAAGCTGACTAGAGCTGGCAAAGAATTGCCTGTGATTACCTCTGCCTTTTTAAAGAGAATAAGCAACTGCTGGATCCCATGGCTATTAAAGACCCAACACCAATGCTTTTAAAAACAGTTCTAATCTACTCCAGGCTTCCTAAAGTCACCTAGTGTTTTTCTACAGCCATTGCCACATCCAGATTAAGCATTGCCAAAGATTATTGTTTGCATGCAAAAAACTATGACAAACATGAAGTCATTAAGCATCAAAACGCCAATTTCTATTTGTTATTTATTTAAGTACTTATTCATTGAGGGTGAACTGCACAACACTAAGAGCCCAATTGTGGACTAATGATCAATTTGAATTTCTTCATGCACATGCTTTGGATTGAAATTTAAGTTATGCCAGTCATGTTTTGATCTTGCTACTGGAATTCTCCCCTGAGACTATCTACTTACTGGCCTTTGCTGTTTATTGGACGTTGGATCCCTCACATAAATAGTTCGTTCAGTTTTACGTACTGGTTGATTCTTCAAATCTAGCCCATCTCCATGCAGATTCTCTTTCCTTTTTGATTTTATACATCCCATATTTCCTGTTGGAATAAAAAAGGTATTAAACAAAAAACGTTACACCATAATCCAAGCCATTTCCTATGCAATCATCTGGGCTATGCAGCAAAAACATGCTTCCTTTTTGTACACAATAGTTCACTGAAGGTTAGGAACACATGCTGAAAGCTCTTTTTGGCTGCAAAGGAAAGAAATTACTTCTTGTCTCAAGCTACAGATGATGTAAATGTTTCAAAATGCTCACCATTTCAACATTTTCAGATACACCGTATTTTCTCACCAACCCCTGCCCCTTTCCTCTCCAACCTCCCAACATCTTTCTGATACTTCTGTGAGCTTCAGAACAGATATAAGCAAAATGCAATTACTGTAGTGACAACTTAGTTCTGTATGTTTTAGAGAAAAGGCTGCTTCAGAAGATGTAGGACAAAATTCCAGCCCAAATGCTGAGAACTGCAGCTGGAGGTAGCAACGCCCGTATCTCCTCACTTGGTTTTTGCATATGCCACTCTAACAGGGAGCTCAGCTTGATGCAGACCCCCATCTCACATGAGGCTGATGACTCGTGCAGTCCCAGCTCCGTGGCAGATATGCTGCTACTGTGACCTTCAGTAATGAATTGCCTTGTTCAAACAGGCCTGTTAAAATAGCCGATGTGTGCATCAGTGACGGCAAATCAGCACACGACTCTCTCACCTTCAGCACAGTTTAGAAAGCTAATCCTTCTCTCTGGATGTGCATCCCTGCTAAATCCAATGAGATACAGCTGTTAGCATCTACATGACTGGAACCTGACTGCTAATCCCATGATGTAATTACATAGTACTTCAGCAAACACATATACAATGTCATCCCTATATTCCTTCCTCAAAGGAGTGTAATTATACTTACTCTTCAAAGAATCCACTACGAATGCTTTTCAAACCTCTCCTTCCTTCCTCTCTCCCTCCTTTCAGGTCAGTGCTCTAATGCTAGGTTCACAGTCACATTTTCCCTTGCAGGCACACACTCTCACTCCCCCCCTGCCCTAATTAATCTTTAAAGCCAGTTCTTTGAAGAACAATGTAAAACCTAAAATAAGAGCTCAGTGCATATACAGGCTCAAGTAAACCAGCACTGAGTAAAAAGACAGCTGGAAAAGCTGAAGCAGGCTGTTACAGCCTACACTACACCTCACTTCTACCTTCATCTCTATGATAGAAAAGGTCATCAAAGTAAATCGTTGAAGTAGCAGAGGTGCCCCACTTGCAGACACAACTGTTTCAGTGGGATAGTGCCTAGCACACCCTACCCCCACGGGTCAGACAGTTAGCCAGATTGCTCTGGGTCCATATTAATATTTGTTCTTTTGTAACAATACCAATGATAATCATAATCCTAACTGACTACAACAATAAACCAAGGCCACGAGCACTTCTGCCTGGCAGGTCTCAACTTCCCACATCACCTCCATGTAATCTCCCGTCCCGCTGCTGAGGAAACACCACATCATGACAGATTAACTGACCTATCCACAGGTGGAATGTTTGCTTCTAAATACATGAGGAGAGTCACTCCTACCATTTCTGGAAATTATCTGTCACCTATTGCCAACAGACCTCAGGTGTTCATAGGATCTTAGTAGTGATGCAGTGAACTGTGACACTAGTTTAAAAGCAGCATGAGAACTCATTGTTCCTCTTCTCATCTTCTCTTGAATTAAAAATAAAAGGAATCATACAGAAAATCAATAGGCACTGACCAGGCATCACCATCCCACAGAGGCAGAGAGTACAGGTTCTTTTTTCTGTGAATCAACATCTCGGTATTCTCATCGTTGTTTGAAGGCACCAGGGAGCACCTTCAGCCAGGATCTCCTCTTTGAAGCAAATGTCTTTAATGCTTAATTTTTGGTTTTGAGAACACCTTTAGGGAGGTTTTACCAAATTCTCATCTCTACCTGGGTCTTCTTAAAAAAATTGTTTAAATATTTATTTATAATTCATAGAATCATAGAATGGCAAGGGTTGGAAGGGACCCCAAGGATCATAAAGCTCCAACTCCCCTGCCACAGGCAGGGATATAATTGTGGATATGTTGATGATTCTTGTCCTGTAGCTAATGGCTCATAGGACATTTTTGTACACCCACAGGCAGGCTGGTGCTTGCGTGCTCACCCTTGACAACAGGAAGCCCAGTGTTTAATTACCCGCTGTATCTGCAGGATCAGGTATTTAGCCACTGAAGTGCTAACCTTTTTGCTCTTGAATAATTCTGCTTCTAGAGAACAAACAGCTAATGTGGAGGACATAAGGTAACTTGATCTAAACTGTCAGCCAAAAGTCCCTTTCCCTATTGCTGTAAGAAAGCTGAAGATATCTTTAGAGACTGTGGCCTGGCCAGTGCCTGTGTGAACCCAGACAAAAGGATTTTTATTCAGCTTTTTTTTCTGCAGCTCAAAGCACGTGAACAGCTAGCTGTAACTTAAGCCTGCTGTGAGGTTGTGCTGCTAAGCTCAAGGTTAGCATTTGTTCGTGACAGTAGCAACAACCTGCCAATGTGCAGGTGCTCTGTAATCCCACAGAAGTCCGCTCAGGGTAATGGGAAATCACAGGAATACAGTGAGAGATAACACTCAAAGGACGTCTCTAGGTCTATGTGAGCAAACAGCCCCGACAGTTGGTGCTGAAGCCCACGCCAGCTTCAAGGGGTGTTATGCCCTGGGTTGCCCCAGTATAGCCCTGAGGACTGAACATTCAGTAAGAGCAAGACTGCAGCAAGGGTTTATTTAAAAGTAAACCCTGCAGTGCATCTTCCTAAAGCTGTCCTGTTCTCTGAGTCTGCTCCATGACATAAACTACAGCCTGGCAAGTGCGGGCAACCGCTTCAGGAATGGGATCCCGATCTCATTAAAGTGCTAATGTAGACACGTCCTGAGTTTTAGCTTCTTTATAAAACAAGCTTGTGAAATCTTGCAAAAGAAACGTGAAAAATATGCAATAATATAAACCGAATGTTCAGCACATAAATATATCAATACAGCTATAGTATATGATATATATTTAATTTTCTGACCTTATGTTTTTTCTAAACAAGCATAGATGGACGGCAGGAACAAAGCATTAACGAAGATGAAATATATCTTTTAAGCAGTAGAAACTGGATCTGTGAGTATGTGCTCTTCTGTCTCTGTGAAACGAAAGTTTTTTGAACTCTTCAAAGGCCACAAGATCTTGTATTTCTGCCCATGCCACCTCTCTGTAAAGCTGTGTGCACTGGCTTCTGGATTGCACATTGAAAATTCCATAAGATCAGTCCTATACCCAAAGCAAACGTGTCTTGATTCCAAAGGCTTCTGCTCAGTTCATCGGCAATGCCAGACGTATTTGTTTCCAGCACAGCATTACACATACATTTTTTTTGATGAAAACTGATCTGGGTCTTTCCCAGGGTTTTGAAAGTGGTATCAAAGTAAAGATTCAATGGGCCAGTATAAACAGCGGGTGCTGATGGGAGAGTTTCAGTCAACACACATTGGAATGGATTTGAAAATACAAAATGCTATGTATTGTTAGCACAGTTAGCTTCACAGAAGTTTGACCCTAGCAAATTGCCCATACAAAAAGAGCTGTGAAAGACAAAATGTGTAAGCAGTGTGCATCCCTCTTAGTTTGTGCAGTAGTCACAAGGAAACTCTGAAGGGAGGAAGTTTGTGCATAAATAAAATATTTCACTTGCTGTAAAATGTCTATTTGCATGGCGCTCTGTTGCTGTATCACAATGAGCAACAAGGAAACGTTTTGTACAGATAGAGAAAGAGAATCTGTTAAGCAAAGAGTAATCCAGAGAGTAAAGCATCGAAACTATGTTATTGTCAGAGATAAAAATAATTCAGACATCAGAGGAAATGCTGTCAGTCCCTACTGAGATGTTTCCCCTTCCAACAGTTTTGCAATACAGCGGACACCACTTTTCATCCATGTTTTCATCTTTTTGTCCTGTCTATGCCTCTAGACATGAAAGGTAAACATTTAATTAAAAGAAACTGTACAACAGAGTCGCTAACTTCTATAAACAGATACCTGGAAAAGTAGCATACAGTATTTCAAGACTACAAGGTAAGGACAGGTACTTGAGTCAACATCTGCAGTGTGGTGACAAGAATCTAAGATCAGGCACCCTTCAAAACCCCATCGCACAGAGCCTCTGCAGCATGTTGTTCCACAAACACCAATTTTGATGTCTACAGAAGCATTTGCCTCTAATTTGCCCCCAATGAATTCCCAATCTCATCTTACCACAGCAGCACTTGGGTCTTTGTTTCAAACCAGATCACAGGGAGCTAGTGCAGCATTTCTCCAGGGTTAAAAGCTGCTGTCTATCCCCAAAACGCTGCTGCTTTATCTGCCTTTGCTATATTGCCAACAGAGTCTGTGTCTAATGCCACAACGCTTCCTACTGCAAGTGGTAAAGGTTCATGTGACCCTTGCCTGCCCGTCCACCATCAACAGCATCTGAGGTTTCATTTCCTCCCAGCACTTATCCTTCACATCATTTACAAAGCTGATCTCATTTGCCATTTTACTCGTGGTCACATCTATTCTCCTCCTTGTGATTCTGTTACATACAGTATTTACAGTGCACATTAGAGAAGAAATTCCTAAAAATCCACCTGACATGTCTGAGCTTTTCTTGATCCAAGTCATGTCTTCTTGAAAATGATTCTCAAAGCCTCACAGGTTTTTCAACAGATCCGAGTGCCTTCATTTTAATCTTTGTAGAAAATGCAAACTTTAAAAAAACCCCAACTAAAATAGCTTATGCTTTGGCTTTTCCAATAATAAAATAACCTTCAAAAGAATTAGAACTACAACAGAGAGCATACAAGCAACTCAACTGTATCAAATATCTGTTGTTCAAAATGTCAGTACTTGTGTATAAAACCCAATTCTGTGGGTGACTTAGGCTTTTAAAGGATACATAAGTAATTTTTTAACAGGTACATAGATAAATTTGTACTCTATTGCAAGGTTTATAAACAGTAAACTCATTTTAAAACCATTATTTCTTATGCACATATATACATAAAAAAGATATTCCTCAGCAGCAGAAGTAAGAAACAGTGCATTCAGAAGTATAAAGAAAGTATCCCCCACCAAAAAAAACACCAAAAGCCCCCAAAAAACAAAGCCCCCAGAAAACAAGACTCAGGATAATTGGTGAGTCTTGAACATTGCTCTATATTTAATCTTCTGTATCAAAGAACAGGAAGCAAATGTTAACACCTATATATTAAAAAAACCCAAACAACTGGTTTTAAACCTGGAGCTTTAAAACAACTTAGAGACCAGAGGGGTGCATAATTTTATATTTTAACTTGTCTTTCAGAAACTGAAGAGGATTCCTTTCCCTTCCCCTGATTCAGACGGTTCATTCTGGCCTGGTGGTTTGCTTCTACTTCACACGCTACAAAGCCAGAGGTAACAGTGAGGCTTCCATTAGATCTCCTGAATAATCAGGAATGTAAGACTTCTCTGCATTACCCTCAAGGTCAAGGCAGAAGTGTCTTGAAAAACAAATTCAGAGCGATCAGCTTAAGTCTCAAACTGCTGGAGAAGAAGAATCATAAGCCCACTCTGCCAAAGGACACCAACTTCTCAGTTTCTTCACCCAACTTGGTACATCAATCAACTGCTCTAGTTTCCCATTCCATGAAAAAAGATTTGAAAAAATCTTCAATTTAAGGAATTCATCTATCTTTACCCTTATTAGTGACTTCCTTACTATGTTAACCTGCTTCCATATCACCTGTGGAACACAAGGGTTGCAATGATCTTCTATACCACTGTTACTAGGACTGTGAGGAGAAACATCTCTGGGAAACCTGGGTTCTTTTCTGACCCATCGCCACACGGTGCAGAGCAGCAAAGAAACACAGAGGAGGAGTTTCAGCTGAGGTGTAGGGCTCGGCATTCCTCATCTGTACTGCTCTGCACATCTTTCCATAGTCCCAACGCAGTTGTGATACTAGGCTGGAGTGAGAATAAGAGTGACATAAATTACATTTAGGGGGAGAGTCATGGGAGAGAATTAAAACAGAGAGTAACTGAACAGATTTAATACCTATTCCTTGCTTGTGTGAAAAACAATCTGTTTTGGTTTTGTTCAGCCTTTTTCTTCTGCCTGCAATTAATCATGCATATATTAAAAATATTTTAAACATGTATATATATCTTTTTAATGATATATAATAAAATATATATGTGCACACACATTTAAATATTACTGTAAGCCCTGATAACTGCCTGATAACTTTCATCAAACTAGACTCTTGCAAACACAGAAATCCTGGGTCAGCTTGGGCTTGTTTCACTTCCTACATCTTATTTTTCGCACTGGCGATCAACTAGGGGAACTAAAACAGCTTGTTCCCTTGCCTTTCTGCTGAAATGGTTATGTATGTCTCAGTCACCCCTTACCCTCATGTATTTAAATATCTTTTTTTTCTCCCTAGTTATTTTGATAGGTCTGGATTATGTCATTTATATGCCTCACAAACTGAATTTATCCCCTACGTATAGCACACATACATGGGCATATGTGTGTGTAGATATATATATATAGACATACACACACAAGCACAAATCACCATGTCCTCCCTGCAAGGCATAGTAAAAGAAGTGTGGATAGCCTAAATCTCCTTGGTACTTAACCATGACAGACTTGCCCAGTGTAGACTGCCTGTGTTCCTCTGGTGTGAGAAGCTGTAGACCATTCTTTAGCTGCTTCAACCAGGCTTTGGCAAAAGGTGGGGCAAAGCTAGAATAATATTTTGACATACGTTTCTATATAAACAGGCAAAGAAGAGAAACAAGTTAATCCCTAGTGTAATCATGAAAACCGATATATGATTGTAGTAGAAAAGTATGCAGCAAGCACGTTACTGTGAGATTTCCCCAAAACTTATTCTCATTTAAGATAAACTCTCGAGTTTTCCAAGGGTGCACTTCTGTCAGAGCAAGATAACAAAGCGATCTAGTTTATCATCCATGATTAGAGCACAGGACTAAAAATTACTTTTTTGGAAAGCAGACATGTTTGGAGCAGCACAATTACATCATACAAGCTCAGAAGTGAGTTTGTCATGCTCCAGTTTTAGAGAGGTTAAAGGTTTGGGGGGGGGGGGGGGGGGGAGAATTAAGTATTATTTCTGAAAGGTTTCAGAACCACTTCACTCTGCCTGGCTTAGTGACTGTCTTGTAAGTCCCAGTCTTAAGCATGTTTTGGGGATGATAAGGGCATTTAGGCCTTCATCCTCTTGCATGATTAGAAAGAAGTCACAACTCTTTCAGCCTCTTTTTCCAGGCTTTAAAGACCAAGCCCTTTTAGTCCTTTCCCTTTTTGCTAGTTATCCCAGGAGCGGTCCTCCACATCTCTTTCAATTTGAACTCATTCCTCCAAAGGGCAGAAAACTGGAAATAGTCAGGTGTTCCTTTCAGCAATGCCTTGCAAGAAATAGTATTTCTATTTCTTCCCTCTACAAAAATACATCACTCAATAAATCCCAGCTATTAAATTATTATTTTTGCACTTTTATCCGTCACACTAGCCTTTATATCACCTTGTGCTCAGTTAAGGAGCTCAAGTTTGTTTCATTTTCCATAATGACAAACTCCTGTGACAGCAGATTTTCCTCTCATATCTCCAGTAACACGACCATGTGTCCTGATATTAAATTTCTCCCCATTATTTTCCCAGGCTGTTCTTTCTGTGCAGTATTTTCAGCTGATTGCATGTTTCCAATACCTCCTAATATCACAAGGGGACCCCCAGGTTTTTATTGCAAATGAAAACATAACAAAGAAAAAAGTCTCAATGTACCACTAATGTGCCATTGGGCAACAGAGTGGTATTAGCAAGAGTTTGGAGAAGTGCAGCAGACAGACACTGCTACCCCATTCAGCTTCTTTCACAATTCCTTCCTCAGCAGCTGCAACCACGACCAATTATATTTCATCCATGCCATCTCAGGCTATTCTTATGGTCTTCAAACATCAGTTACAGAAATTATCTGCTATCACCTTCACTCTCTCCAACACCTACTACAGTTACATACCCATCACATCTCCATTTCTTCTACAATGTTCAGTTCTAAGCCCTGCACCAGTATTTCCACTCCTCCTTGTCAGAGCCCAGTTTCCCAACATTAGTGCACAAATATTTTTGGTCAGACCAAAACAATCAGGGTTTGCAGAAAGTTCTTCTCTTGAACTTATCACCAAGCTAACTACTGTTCTCACTGCTAATCCTGACATCCATTCTTCCACCCTTTGATGTCCCAACAGCCTGCACACTGAAAATTGGAACTAGGAAAATGCAATATCCCTAATTCAGTCCTATTTCCTAATTTAAAGATTTTGTAAATAAAAATTTGAGTTTGGGGATGGGGGGTGGGGGGGGAGGGGGAAGGTGTGCTACCATCGGACTACAATGGAAGTACCCTTTGTATTACAACATATAGCAAAAGTCACCCAACAGCTGACATAAGAACAGGAAACTTCTGGTGAGATCAAATACCTGGTGTTGATGGATTGATGTGTCAGTTTTCCACTGTATACATGGGAGAAATCTTTTCTCCTAACACCCCCACTCCTGTTTTCAAAATTTTGAATTACTAGTCCAGGCATTTTAGCTATAAAGTAGCCAACATCAGTGCATTGCTATCCTAAATGGAAATTAAGCTCCTTGAGTTATCACACATCAAGTATGAAGTGAACAAATACAGTTATATAGAAATCAGGTGTGATCAGGCAAGATTCAAGGCTTCTGTACGTCCCTCTGCAGGAGGGCTTTGCTAAAACTAACCCCATCAGTTCAGCTAAACAGTTTCCTATTTTTAAGTGATATTAATCCACAGTCCAGCCTTTGCCCGTCTAGTTTTTGGCTGTCTGGGGAGAGGGTAAGTTTACCTAGTGCTCAGCTAAATTATAACAATCTTTGTAGGAACTCATGGTATTTATTATATATGTTATGCTGTCATTTGTCATAGCTGGCAACATAAAAGGTAGCTCTAGGAGAGGTGGGTGGCCTTGACCAAGAAAGAAGCATCTTCTCTTTTTCAATAAATCCACACCAGTTTTGCCTAGATTGGCTAAAGGCTTGGTTTTGCACAGGAATTTTGGCAGGGGTAAAAAAATATATTAATTAAACCAACCAAAAATAAGCAAGAAACACTGGAAATAGCTAATGTAATTGTGGTAACATGATAATGTTGTAATGCTGGTAAATGGAGGAAAATAAAATTCTGAAACAAACCATTACATTGAAACAAAGAGGAATATAGGTCCTACAAACTACTGATCCTTCTCCTTGTTTATTCAATTAAAGAGAAACACCAAAACACAAGAAAGTTAATCCACACGAGACTGTAATTTTGTTAACATTGCATAATAGGCTTCACATATTATGAAAAGGTTCCAGATTCATGCAGTCAGTATTTTTGGCACTGATTTTAAACCAAGTCATACATTAACCTAACATCTGTTTTCTGAACTTGTAACACTCGCTTCATTTTATTACAATCATTTGCCTCAACTACATCCTCCAGAATTTTGACTCAGTATCAACAATGAATTAATTCACTTTGCCAACCCTCAGGCAACCGCATCTTCCATTTCCTCAATTTTTTTTCCACTGTAGTATATCTTTTGAAGATGGGGAAAAGGTCAAATAACATCTTAATTTGTCATAACAGGATAAATACTTCTACCAAATTCTTCAAAAGGATCATATGAAATGGAACAGAGAAAAACTGTACCAACATGTTAACCCACTTTAAGAGAAGGTTCCCAAAGTACTTTGCAGACTTAAAAGCGTCGTGCAAACTATAAGTAAAAATGTCATTTTCTTTACCAGTAAAAAAACCTCACTAATGCTAAACAGCAGCTCTATATAAGCAAATCTTCATTTCCAGATGAAAACTTCGCCAAACCACTACATTGAAGAGGACTGATATTTTCCCTCAGTATTAGGAAGTGTCCCATTGCAATTTGCAAACCCCAAGGACTATGTCTATATTCCAAGCTAAGTGTATCTATGACTCACATACAATTTTTTCAGCCTCAAGTTGACCACTTTGGCCAGTGACAGCAGTGCACTAAGGTTTCAGCAGTCTAGTATTTCCCCTGAGATTTATAACTGTTCATGTCTACCAGCAGTATAGGGCTCCTTCTCTCCCTTTTAATGACTAGCACAATCACTGTGACACAGGAATGTAAGAAGCGACCCATAAAAACAAGGTTTTGGAGTGAGGTCTAGAAGCAGTGCAAATGACATCATCATAAGAAGTGCCAGGGCAGAACGACAAGCTTCACACAGTTACTCTGGAGAACCCCAAAAAACTAGCTCTTCAACTGAAATTTGTTACTCCATCTGCCCCATCCAGAAGGCTCATAGGATGATAGATTTGTGGGTAGCAGTCAATATCTACTAATTCTACTAATGCAGCTAAATACTCAGCTCCCACATGCCCAGATAAATGTACTACCAGGACATTTCTTAGGGAGAATCATTAATAGCTACTATGACTAAGGGGACAAGAGAGCGATTTATGAATGTGGACTTCAACCAGTTAAAGATGTTGTTGCAATGAGGAGTATTTTGCAGATGTGATCTCTTGATTTGAGATGTGTCTGTAATTCAAACCCACTGCTGTACTGCAAACAGAACTCAAAGATCGTGAAATTCACACACCGTGTCAGTGAAACCATTGTGGAGGACAACAAATTCACAGCCAACAAGCCCTGATCAAGGTTTTGAGGGTGACCTCATAGGAAGTACACCATTTCTCTTTTGGGTTTATCTTCTCTTTTCAATGTGTTTAACAAGAGGAGGAAAGAGGGAGCAGATCATTAGTGTATATTAGCTTTTGTTCTCTCAAATGCAGGTAACCATATCCCCATGGAATAAACCAGTTATTACAGACCTTATTTGATTATATGCATTCTGCAATCCACTTTCAACATGGTAGTTATGACCAAATAAGTGCAGAATGACTTCCGTGTCAATGGATCTTAAATCTGTCTGGTCATTTTGTAGCTCACATGACTTTCCCCAACCCTGAACTTACAACCCTCTCCATTGGTCAGAGGGCTTCTTCCTCTGCTGTCACCTCCATGTTTAAATGCTGACATGTACTCATGGCCAAACTTGCAACTCAAACGTAGCATTCTTGTTATAATAGCATCATATTGTGCCTTTGGCACCTCTCTAAGGCACTGACTTACACAAAATAACTCACAAAAGAAAACTAGATTGTTTTTCACCCTCTTCAAACAGTAGCATGTAGTTCAGCTGCAAAGAATAGAAAAATTAGAGTTTCTTTTCTCCAGCAGACTGTTTTGTGTTTCCTTAGCTGTGCAGCATTAGACATACACAGAGGAACTCCCCTGTTATATTAGTCTGTGTAATATGGATTTAAGAATGAACCCTAAGCTCAGAAAACAACTTGGGGTTAAAGCATTCAGGCTGATGTGAGCTGACACTTACTCAGAGCCCAGTTCCTCCTGGAGCTTGGCAAACCTTAGACAAGTTTTCTTAAGTCACAAGAGGAAGTTGCACGAGTTCTCAAAAATAAAATAAATTAAAAAAAAAATCAGACAGTGTTGAATCCAGTGCCAGTAAATGGCAGTAGCAGAAATGAAATTTTGTGATATTTAATCTTTATAGAGGGAACAGGAGAACATTCAGCACTAATTGTGTAAGTATTCCTGTTGGGAACTACCTCATCTTGCTCTCGCTGATGTAAGCAACAGAACCTCCCTTAACTTCAAGGGGGTAAGATTGTATTCCAGGCTCTGGGACTTCACAGAGTTCTATTTATAGCTTGTTTGTTTCACTTAATTTTAAACTCTGTGTTAATTATATTCCTTTGAGAGCATGAATCCAACCCATGCACATTCCTGCTGATTTCTGGCCCAGCTTAGTAAAACTGCTCTAAGAAACTGTTGCGATTTGGGATACGTGTGTGGGCACCAAAAGACGCTGTCTGAACCAACCTTTTGCTACAAGTATGATAAACAGAGCTGGAAGAGTTTGATCTTAAGCAAATTTGGGAGGCTGCTTAGATTAAATCCATGAGATGAGGGTTTTGTAAATAGATATGAGTACACTTACACTGTGCTCATACCTACCAAACATAACCCGAAGGACTGCAAATTGCCAGGGGTTCAGGTCTGAAAGCCTGGCATGTAAAGCAAACTTTAATAAAAGTCTTGAGAAACCACAGGCTCAAGCTGGGGTGACAGTAAAAGTGTAAAAGGAAATACATCACCAAATGGATGTGGAGTAAGAATTCACATCCAAGTACCTAAGCACGCCTTTCACATTTCTTGCAAGCACGAGCGTGAATATGAATTTTACTGGAATTCAAACAAAACTAAAAATAATGGACAATTTTTCCATTTTCAGAGAGAAGTGTGAGTGGGAATCTGGAGATGCTCTTTTGAGAGAGGGCTGTGAATCGCTGGTGTGATGGTTCACTTGGTTGTTCCTACTTCGGACATTCTAGAGAAGGACTGGGGACCTTGGGTTTTAAACACACATATGTCCTTGTAGATGATGTTCAAGAAAGATCAGAAAACTTCTCAAATCACTGGGACATCAGCTGTGCAAGGATATTAGCTTGATTAAAGATCTTCTATATTTGAGAGAAGTTATTCTACACTAAATAAAAGCTCTGAGTAGAGGACTGACTTGAAGAAGCTTGTTGCATTTGCTCAGCACTTTAGTTCATTTTCAGAAACCAATTAATATTTTGACCACTGTTATTATTTTGACTTCGCCTTGACATTTCTTACTTTCCCTCTCTTAAAAACAACCAGCATTGCTGTATTCAACATGTATCATTGCTGGATTGCACAGCATTTAGTATTTTCTGTCTTTTCTAGCCCTGCTTAATGGTCAGGAGCCTTGCAACTGATAGCAGATGAAGACCTAGCAGTTGCAACCACAGCCAGTTCCCCTAAACCAGGCTCTGATCCTGTAAGTGACTGCTCATGACTTGCAGGAGCTCTACAGGCTTTTACAGACTTTGAGATGATCACACTAGGACTTCCTGCACAAAGCACAGGACACCAGCCTTAAAGAGTAGGAGAACATATAACAACACTAGTTTTGGCAGACTTAGATTCACGGTGAACTGAAGATCCATGGCAAGAATTTACTTTCACATTCATATTGCAGACTGAGAGAATTTCACAGCACTATTATTGCAACCATCCTGATTACTCATTAAAGTTTATAACCTCTGTAGCTTCTAATATCAAATATACAGTTTTGATATATATAGTCAGGAGCTTTTTTTGTAGACTCTGCAATGAGTCTACAGTGATCTTGCATTTGAATTCCATAGAATTAAGTGCTGTGCAAAGGTGACACTTAAAACTAGCAAGAGTGCTTTATCGTTGGGCACACATGGGAAGTTCTCAGGACAACAGAATCCCTACCCAAAAAAAAAGGGTAGGAATGGAGGTTGAAATCCTTGAGAAGTCAGAATTGGGGTTGATGCTGAGAAATAAATTAAGAGCAAAGATTGTTGAAGCAGAGAGACAAGAGGTGAAAAACCAATCAAATAAGAACGCAAAGGAGGATAACTAATGGGGCAGAGACAATTAGAGTCCCTAGGAAAGAATATTTTCTCCTTCAATGTGACAAGATACAGAATACGTAATAAACAAAATATAGTCCCATCACTGAAACTGTGTTCTGTGTTCAAAGGAGAAATTATTTTCCTGCATCCACCAAGCATCTTGCTATTTCTGCTTTTATTGCAGGAAGAAGGAAAAGGACTTTCCACCCACGTAGGCCTAGCAGGAAAAGACTGCCTTTGTACATAGTCAAATACACTACAGAAGAGAATACGGCTCTGATCTCCGATTCAAATAAGCAATTCAAATGCTGAATTCTGCACTTTCTGGGACCTGTGTCCAATGCCTTCAGCCTTTCTCTAACTACTCCACTGAGAGCAGAAACATCTCCCCTGAAGCACCTTTCTCCCACTTGTTCTCTCCACCAGACAAATCACTTTTCTGCTGGTGCCAGCTCTGCTCAAGTTGGTTCTTCAAAACAGGTACTGCTTTCTTAAACCGAAGCCTCTGAAGTTTCACTTTCTGTGGGAACAGAGCATGTGGGGCATGTCGACACCAAGGAGTGCAGCATAGAAAGCCTGGAACAAAAGCTGTTTGTTGCCTCAGCACCACACCCCGACAATACCGAGCCTTGGATTCTTCTTCACAGGCCAGCACACATGCCAATAAATTTGCACTTTGCATCACTGAACCAGGTGTATTTACAAGGAAGGTCAACACTGACTCCAAAAACTTTTACGTGTGCCATTACACAGCACAGAGAAACCTCTGGCATACAACATAGTGAAACTTGGGCAGAGAAGGTTGAAGCAACATCACAGGCTGGCAGACAAAGGGGTCTGACATCCACGCCAACAATTTTCTAGACAGAAACTAACTTGTTTCAAGTCACGTTGAGGTCACCATTTTAAATCAGGCAATAACTATCTCTAAAGATAGATTGCACCTAAACATAACAGATACTCTAGACAGAAGAGCCTTGCTGGCCATCTCTAGAAGTACAAAGCTGCCCTTTAAGGAGTCATAAGCTTCTAGCAACGCTCTGAAGACTATATCGGAGCTTCCAGGTTGGTAGTCTGCTGGTCTTCACACCTCTTCAAGTGGCTGAGGGTACATATTTTGGGGCATGTATTCCCTGATAAGGTAGCACAAGTAGATAACAAATGATAATGAGGTTATGAAAGGTGCCCAGGCTTGTTTTTTTCTTGAATGGGAAAGAAAAATTGCTGCGCAGAGACCAAATCAAGAGACCACACCACCAACAGTCCTGACGAGAGGTAGAAAAAAGAAACAGCAGAATGATGCTGGGGAAATAAAAGAACAATGGGAGAAGAAAATGGAAACTGCGGTAAGAAGGGAGTGCTGCTACAGGTGGATAAGGGCTGAAATACATCTTTTTTCTAGGAAACTGAAGAGAAAACCCCTCAAACACACTATTCCTAATGAAGACATTTGAAGCAGCACAGCTCCAAGACTTTTCAGACACACTGGTAAGTGTCATGACAGAGGGATGGGAACCACTACCGAGGAAATTCAGTGGGAGATTATCATAAGAGGTGAGCTCTCCTGAACCGGCCTTGCAGAAGCACTGCTGTCCACCACCTGCCGAACAGAAACCATCCATCAAGCCATCCTGAGAGAAATGGGCTTAGCATTCCCCTTGATACATCCCAGAGCTTCTTCACTGGTGCCAGGACAGCTGCTGCAATCTCTCTCACAGCCAGCTCAAGAACAGCTGGAAATCAGTGACAGAAAGACCTCCCAAGACAGAAGAAGGAAGACAAAGTGCTACCCTAGCAATACAGTGCTACGCTAGCAATAGGGGAGCTGCTTAAAAGGCAAGTCTTCCACACCTCTCATGGGCCGCAATACTTCTCTTGCAGCCTTTGCATAGCTTAGCAGATCTTTTGCAACGGTAGGCCTGCAGTTACAAAAATGTACTTTAAAATCTCATTTGCATGTTCTGCTACGCCATAGCAGCGCATTCAAATGCCTCCTGCAATGTATTTAGAACAAGTTGAACATCCAACAGAGGATTTCCTCTTTCTCCTGCCCATCCCCTTCCTGTGTGTTTACCAAAAACTTTCACTTCCTCAGTGGTGCTGACACCAGCTCCAGCAATCCCTTAACCCCGTTCTCCCAGTAAGACACATGGTAGGGCTGGGGGTGCCCTGCAGAAACGCAGTTTGTGTGCACTGCCTCTAACACATGTAAGCCTCATGACGCTGGCAAGGGATGCTCAAGCAAGAAATTTCAGTAAACGCAATAGACATGCTGCTCTTCAGACCTTTTCCCACTACAGGGAAATATTTTCTTTATCTGGATAGGGAAAAACAACATCACAGGTGAGACCAGCTGGTTTATAAATATGCTGTTATTATTACATAGGAACTCATTCAAGCATACACTCGACCTTTTAATATTAATGTTGTCCTAAGCCCCTAGTATGGCCACACATGGAAAGAACAAACCTCCTTATCAGCCAAATATACTTATGTGCTAACTCCTGTAACAGCCTATTGTTTCAGTTTATGCCCTAGAAAAAGCTTGAATAGGATTTCATATAAAATTTGATCAAGCAGGTTTGCATGCACCTATGCCTGTACAAGCTAATGAAGGAAACATGAAAAGCCAAGAAATATATCAGAGATGCCACATCAGAAAAGCCACTTAACAGACTATGCTTCTACTGACAAACTTCCTGAAACGGCTTTCTGTTAAGCCAACAAAGGAGTAGTCAAGATTACATCCCAGAGGGAGTCCATGCCCTTCAAATTTTTATCACGTTGAGACTTTTGGTAGCCCTCTAAAATAGAGAATATTGCAGAAAAAGCCATTCCAGAAGAGTAGCTGCATCCCATCCTTCAACCCCTGTGGCGAGCCAACCCATCTTCCAGCTTAAGACGGCACAGCTTGCTAACACAGGCACTATCGAGAACTGGCTTGGTCACAAGAACACACGCATGGTAAAAAGCAGGACTTTGCAAAATGAAGTAGCAAATTCTACAACACATTGGCCACAAAGTAGAGAGGAAGAAGTAGCCTCATGCTATGCGTAGCAGCGCCCTTAGAGGAAGAAGGACACATTGTTCAGACTGTTTATCATTTGAGTCCTTTGAACTGAAGAAGTAAGATAGTACGCTGCACCAACACAGGAACCAATTGTAGATACTTAAGACGCCAGCAGTGGGGGGGAGGGGGGAGCGGGGAAGGGGAAGAAAAAAAAACCAATGCTGACCTAAGGGATGGCAAATACCAGCCTGAACAGTGCTCATTCAGCCTTTACCCCCCACCCCAGAGAAATGAGCTCTACTCAATCAGCCCTTCACCTTCCCCTGGTCTCCTCTCCCCAGCAAAGCTCTACTGTCAAAACACTGTCTTTTTTCTGATGTTTGGCTGACAAAAATAACTAATCCATTAGCCCCTATGAGGAATTCTCTAGGGCTCACAACTAATACAAGTATCTTGTAAGTCTTCTGAGGAAATGCATCGAAGGCAAGTTGAATTCTGCCCTTGCATTTTGTTTCATGAACCCGTGTCTCCAGGAAAGATGTCGAACATGACTGTGAATAATTCAGCCTCGGAAATTACAGTATTTAATGACAACGTCAACAGGAAATGTATTTGAATCAGGCAAAAATAAATACAAAAGCATAGTCCTTTCCCATCCTTCCCTGAAGGACAATTAAGTTTAAACTAGGAACGGACAAAGGACAGTTACGTTGCACTTTTATTTGTAGAAGCTGATCTCTTTGAGAAGGTACCATCGCTGTTTATAGTACAGCAGTCTCCTCCTCCTTGTACGCTTCACTAAAAACTGTTTTCATATGAACATAGTTTTACATTTTTTATCTCCATAGTTTCCTGTGGCACAGCTCGGCAAGTCTGGAGGCCTTTCTTGCTATACCATCTCTAGCACTACTGCGCTCTCATGGAAGAGGGGACACAGATAAATGGGAGAAAGAGGAGATAGGAGTACGACCTGTAGGATAAAATAGTCCTAACTCTCAGCTGGGCAACTGGTTCTTCTACAGAATGAAGCTGTTCTTGGAGACAGAAATCTTACAGGGATAAAATAACAATAAATACTGCTTAACAGAGTCACGTGCTGCTCACACACTCAGCTCTGCAGCTTTAGAGGAAGTATTGCCTACCGCTCACAAAGCGCACACAACCTTCAGGATCCCCAGACAACGGATTCTCATCCCATCTCTTGCACTTGCATGTGACAGTTCACATCCTTCAGGGATCACTGGTGCTGTGGAAATGCACCTCTGTGTGCAGCCACACTGCCAGAGGGGAGTGCTGTGGTTCCTACACCTAATGTCCACACTGGGCCTTTATTTATTTATCCACCCCTGCTTGCTTTCTGTATTCATTCAGTCCTGAGAAGGGTTCCCTGACCCCCAAGAGTAAAACTGGCTCCACGGTTCCCTGGATGCACGAAATAAAGTCATTTAGTCACTCTGAATATGCACATATAGGAAGGAGGAAAAAACTCACCTCATCCCCAGATGACCCAGCCCTTTGAGTAAAAGTAGATTCTGTTTCATGGTCAACATGTTTTTCATCCAAAAGCCTCAAAGATGCCCATTAAGATTCCAAATAACCAAGTACTGATAGGAAATCACCTCCTTTTTGCGACAGAAATGGAATCACATCTGAGATTAAATACCACAGTTCTAAAATTTATCTGAACTATGCAGAGCTATAGAACAGCTATAGATGCTGCTGTCTGACATGCAGCAGAAGAATGGTCAGATGTAGCGTCTCTGGTTTTCTGAGCTCCCTCACTAAATCTCAGCTACTGAACCGGGCTAGGAGGACCTCGGACCTTTATCACTGCCAGCTTTAGAACCCCAGAACATTTAGAACATCAGAACATCTGATGTTCTGTGATGCCATTTGTCTCACAAGAGCCAACAAGGCCATGGGAAGATAGCTCATTTCGACTGCACACGTAAAAGGGGAGAAAAAAGTATTCCGAGTTACTTACACAGCAATAAATAAGTGCTGGAAAGAGCTTCACATTTAAGGCCCCTCTCTTGGAAGGCAGCATTAAAAAGAGCAATATTAAAGATTTTAAAGGCAAGTGGGTTTTAACTGCACATGAGCAAGTTTTGCAATTAATTGCATTGTCGGAAAGAGTCATTGGGCAACTCCACTGGTCAAGGAAGTTATATGCAAAGGCCTAAGCCTTACCTTAGCCTCTGTATGATTTATATGGGAAAACCCCCACTTACTCAAAGAAACTAGAGGGGAAAAGCAGCATAACTGCAAGTCAGACAGATCATTCTCCTCCATTACAGTACTCCAGCCCAAAGCCTTCTGTGATAATGAAAATAATCTCCACAGCACACAATTAAAGCAGACCTTCCTGTTAGCACATTAAGAATTCTTTTCTCACTAGTCTGTAGCTCACAAAGCTGAAATGGAGAAAGAAAAAAAGCTCTAAGACACTGAAGAGACCCATAGAACAAGACATCTGTTGATCCCAGCGTTCACTAATTTTAATCCTCACCCAAAATACTGTAACATCCTATTAACAGTATCTGACTGACTTCTAGCCTGTTGTGACTTTTGCAGAGAAAACCATTTGATTCTTTTTCTCATCCATGCTTTCAGTCTTGCTGATGGTACCTATTATAAAGATGACAAGTCCCAAGACATAAAAGGTAAGTAACACCTACTCTGCATTCAATATGGCTTGGAAACAATTACTGCAACCACAATTTGACTGTCCCTTTGGTAAAACTGGGCTACATTTTCCCAACAAAAACCTTCCTCCTTTTTGTTTGTTTGTTTTTTTTAAATAAACCTTTAGTGATACCATGGTGAGTGCAGACTTACCTACCTGGCCCTCCTGTTTTACAAATACTTGCACCTGACATCAAGATACACAAATTACCAAGGTGTTCCAGACACTTCAGGGGACCAAGCTAAAAATGTTAATTTCCTCTTTGCACCATGGCATGCCAAAATATTCTAAGATGGGTGAGAGTGTTTCTTTTTCTCAAGGTGGGAATGAAAGGCAAGGGATAGGATGTTGATTTCGGGTTTCAGATGAAATAACAGAATAAAAACTCAACCTTTATGCTCCCTGAGTATATCTGCAGCAGTACGATTGGGCTAATGAGTTTTAAGTGTTAATCTCCCTGGTCTTCAGAGGTCAGAGAGAGAGTGAGATGAGTTCTTGCAAACCCATTCACTGCCAACACAGAAAAGATGCAATTTCAACAGAAACTCCTAACCTACCCTACTGAAGGCACAGCACCAACCAGAGAGCCCTAACCCGACTTTCCCATCCTAAATTAAAATTGGAAGGAGAAAGCCCCTCAAGACCACTCCTTTGGCGTACAGTACCACTACAACAGCAGCCTGTAAGCACCGAACTTCACAACACCATTTCCTCGCCTTCCAGCTAACGCGCGTTTGAACACACGGTGAAGAGGAAGCAGCTTTAACTTAGAAGACGCTCCAGGATTTACTCTCCTAGGAAAAAGCAGCGTAAGAGGGAATGCCCAGAGGCCACGTTATCTCTCCTAAATCAAGGCTACCGCCTTGGCTGGGAACACGGACTGTGGACTTCCATCGGCTCGTTTCAGGTGCTTCCCGGCACAAACCAGCCGGGCGGACCCGAGCCCTCCAGGTCAGAGCAGACGCCGGGCAAAGCAGCAGGAGGTAAATCACGCCTTTGAGAACGATTAATTATCATTTTTTTTAAGGTTTTCCCGAGCGCCCTATTTCCTTTCAGACCCCACGCAGCCCTACCGGGGCCAGGCGGCAGCCGCACCTCCTCCGGGAGAGGGAAGGCGGGGACGTGCCTCCCCGGAGAGCACCTTGTACCGGCCGTGCCTGCGCGGGGGCACGGGGACAGCCCGGCCGGGCACCCCCACCCCCCCCCCCGCCCGGTGCACCCCCGTGGGAGAAGCCGGGAGGGAGAGCTGAGGCTGCGTTCCTCTCCCACCCACCCCCCTCCGCCCTACCCCACCGCCGGTCGCTCCCGGCGCTGCCACGGGCGAAGGCACTTACTTTCCCGGGTGCGAAAGTTGAGCGGCAGGGAGTGAACTCCACGGTTAGGGCCGGGGCGCCGAGAGGGGTGTCCCGGGGGCGGCGGGGCTGGGCTGGTCTCGGTGTGCGTGCGGGGCGCGGCGCTGCTGCCCCGCCGGCCGGCAGACTGGGGCAGCCTCGCTCGGGCGGCTCGCAGCTTCTCGTCTGTACTTCCTGGTGCCGGTTAGATTTGCATGCGGGGCTGTGAGGGGAGTGCGGGGCCAAAGACGGGCAAGGCTGGAGGCGGGGTGCGGGCGGCCCCTGATACCGGCCCCGGCAGCTCTCAGCTCAGCGCAGCTTCTCCGGATGAGCCGTGGAGCGCTGAGCCGAGGGAGGCTGTGACGGGGACGAGGTGGGGCAGGGGCTGTGGAAGGAGGGTAGGGGTATGGCTCTGCCGCGCTGCCTCGGGGCAGGGGGAGCTGCTGGGCGCCCCTGTGCAGTCTCCAGGCTGTGGATCAGGCTCCGTTAGAAGTTATAACTAAATAACCCAGCCTCACTCCGAGAGGTAAAGCAGGACAGCTGTCCTGTCCCACCAACAGCCTAAAAAAACCTGTCACCAACTTCTCTAAAACTCGACTATAAGCATCTTCTAAGGTCCATGGGAAGCTGGGTTGGAAGAAAACAAAGAACAAGTAAGGTTATCCTTTAATTCTAATTTTTATTTTGAATGATTTACTAGTTGGGTCAAAAGTGAAATAAAATCTCATAGGTCAGCAAAACAGGAAATACAGATGTGTGGACACAACACCCAGAGGATGCAGCTGAAAAGCTCTACAGGAACTCAAGTCAAGGTATCGTACGTATATATACTGCCAATCGTACGTATATATACTGCCAGACCACCAGGACGAGTCTGGGTCATGGAGACTTCAAAGGCAGGGTTTCAGAAGAAAAGCATTTAGGTTTTCCCTATAAAATGTTGAACACAGCAGAGCAAGTTTGGGGAACCCTCCAAGTGGTTCTCAAATACAAGGTGCTCAAAGGTATCCCTTCTATGTTTCCTTGCAGCCTACCAATAAGGACTAACTGAGTTGGAGCAAACTGGGGAGCTGGCGGGGACTTCCAGCAGGGCAACCAAATAGCTGAATGCAGCAACACCCCACAGGTTTAACCTGAATCATGTCCAGGAAGGCAAACTTGCATAGCAGGACTTACAGATCTTTGGCACTGATGTAAGGGCCTGTGATGCTCAGCCACGTACAAACAGCAGAGTCTTCATTGTAGTGTGTGCTGCAGTCCAACTTCTAGGCTGTGGCTCCAGCAGAGAGGCCGCTACCTTGATCCCACAGAACAGTCCATAGAAGCATTCAGAACCACCATCTGCCACATTTCTAAATGAATTCCAGATGTCCCTGGGCATCTGTAGAGCTTTGAAATGTGGAGAGCAGTACTTGCTTGTTATCACTGATTGTATCATCAATGATTAAAATAACACCATGTAGATACTCATACTAAAACCGCCCTCCAAAAACACAGTAGGCCAAGATAGTGCAGAATTCCTTCAGTTCTAGTAAAAAGTTTTTGGAAATGCTATCAGAGGCTCAAGAGAATGTACTGTTAGTGCCCCACATTTCTATTTTCCTCGGTAGGATAAGTACGTACCTTGAACTTCATCTTTCTTCTTGGGGTGGAGAACTCCAGGCTCAAGCTCACAACCTTAGGATTGAGTCCTATGCTCTACTGCTACCCCAGCCCTTAAAGCCTCAAGTTAAACACTGAAATAAGGAGCTGCACAAAATCACATCTCTCCGACAAGCCCCTCTTATGGGACAGTGATGTCAGGTGGTGCGGAAAACAGCCTGGGGTAACTCAGCTCACCTGGGCTGGCTGCTTGGGGAGGTTGACTCTGGCCTGGCCAAAACCAGGACATGCACAGAACTCACATCTGTCTTGGCACCCCTCCTCTCCAAACTGTTTCTTCTTTTCTTTAAACTTTATATTAGTTTAAAATTCACTTTCTTCTATCAAAGGATTAGTGTAAATAAAACAAAATTCAGCTTTCTAAATGCATAATAGAGTCTAGCAGTCTAGTAAAATGCAATCATATATTCACCAAATGGAAAAGAAAAAAAGAAAGTGGTTCCAGTCTCTTTGCATCTGCAGATCTGCTGTTAGTCACATGTTGTAAAATGTCCTTGTGTATAGATCAATCAACTTAGGGGGTGGTGTAAAATGCAGCAAGAAAGAAACTTCAAGCCCATCACTGAAGTGGAAGTCCTTGCACGAAGGCCTGTGAGTCACATTAGCCAGCTAGCATTCATGCTCAGCAAATCGGTTTTCCGCTCCCAGACTATGTCTCCACTATGAATGAGAAACTGGACATGAGCCACCAATGTGCACTTGCAGCTCAGAAGGCCAACTGCATCCTGGGCTGCATCAAAAGAAGTGTGGCCAGCAGATGGAGAGAGGTGATTCTGCCCCTCTACTCTGCTCTGGAGAGACCTCATCTGGAGTCCTGCATCCAGCTTTGGAACTCTGAACATAAGAAGTGGGACATGGAACTGTTGGAGTGGGTCCAGAGGAGGGCCATGAGGATGATCAAAGGGCTGCAGCACCTCTCCTACGAATACAGGCTGAGAGAGTTGGGCTTGTTCAGCCTGGAGAAGAGAAAGCTCCAGGGAGACCTTACAGTACCTACAGGGGCCTAAAGGAAAGCTGGGGAAGGACTGCTTGTAAGGGCATGTAGCGATAGGATGAGGGGAAATGGTTTTAAACTAGACCAGGGTAGGTTTAGATGGGACATTAGGAAGAAGTTCTTCGCTATGGGGGTGGTGAGACACTGGAACAGGTTGCCCAGAGAGGTGGTAGAGGCCCCATCCCTGGAGGCATTCAGGGTCAAGCTTGATGAAGCTCTGAGCAATCTGAGTTAAAGGCATCCCTGCTTACTGCAGGGGGGTTGGACTAGATGACTTTTAAAGGTCCCTCCCAACCTAATGCGTTCTATGATTCTAGGCTGAGGGAAGCATGGCTGGGAAGCAGTGCTACAGTACACAGGCCAGATGGCATCGTGCGAGTCTCTGTCCATGCTCTTGGCATCCAGAAAATGGGGACTACACCCAACTGGTGTTTGAATAGTACCGTACCCATGTTAGGCTCAATCCAACAACTTGTCACTAGACTCAAAGACATATCTAGCAGTATTTTCTTGAGCACCATTAATTACTGGCCTAGATGTAGCCCTATAGACATTAGATCAGTCCAGCTACATGCCCGTGCAGGTAACTGCTGATCATTGTTTGGATTGCATCTGGGAGCATGAAGTGGCACAAACTGAAGGGGACAGTGACCCTGAGCAGTAAATCAAACCTTATGATGGACAATGAAAACAGGCAGCAGACTTCACTCCATGCTTTTACACATTTCCTGGTATCATCCTTGCCGAGGACTTTCTACTGCCTTCTTGAACACAAAAAGAGAGCAGTAACAGAATACTTGTGCAAGTTATGAAAGCATAAGTGGCACAGTCACAGCAGTGATTTGAGAGAGATCCCAAGGAACACCTGGGTTCATTCAATTAAAGAAACTCTGGAGACAAAAAGAAACAACCAGGGAAAATAATTTTGTGCCAAAATAGGGTTACAAGGATTTAAATTTTACACAG
Organism: Laterallus jamaicensis coturniculus; assembly: GCA_022605575.1. Classification (NCBI taxonomy): domain Eukaryota; kingdom Metazoa; phylum Chordata; class Aves; order Gruiformes; family Rallidae; genus Laterallus; species Laterallus jamaicensis. The sequence goes on along the minus strand of JAKCOX010000002.1, from coordinate 50,808,450 downwards.
AAGAACAGAGAAAAAGAGAGCAAAAGTACGTGTAAAATTAAAACATTGAGACATCTGTCCTTTTTGAATGAGCCAGAGTTTTGGAAACTCCTTCTTAATTTGTTGACACAGTAAAAGGTCTTTTCTCTAGCAATTCCAGCATTTATACAGTCACCACTTGCATTGTTTTTCTGTGTTTTATTTCTTCCTCAAGGGATTATCATAAAGTAGTTAAAGTCCAAATTATTAACCTGCTTTGTAATAATGCATCGACTCTTAAACATGTAGTGAAGAGTGGATTAGAAAAAATGAGATCCAAGTCACTTGTTTGTTCTTCACGCAACGTTGTTGGAGAATAAAACAATAACAAACCCCTCAGAAAATAAAAGCAGCATGTTTTGGCATTCATAGAATCATAGAATCATAGAATGGCAAGGGTTGGAAGGGACCCCGAGGATCATAAAGCTCCAACCTCCCTGCCACAGGCAGGGCCACCAACCTCAGCCCTGCATCTACACAAGGTTGCCCAGGGCCCCATCCAACCTGGCCTTGAACACCTCCAGGGACGGGGCATCCACCACCTCTCTGGGCAGCCTGTTCCAGGACCTCACCACTCTTTCCATAAAAAACTTCCCCCTAATATCCAATCTAAACCTTCCCTCCTTCAGCTTTAATCCATTCCCCCTTGTCCTGCCATTATCTGCCCTTTTAAAAAGCTGATTCCCCTCCTGTTTGTATGCTCCTTTCAGGTACTGGAAGGCTGCAATGAGGTCCCCCCCCAGCCGCTTCTTCTCCAGGCTGAACAAGCCCAGCTCCCTCAGCCTCTCTTTGTAGGGCTCCAGCCCTCTAACCATCTTTGTGGCCCTCCTCTGAACCCTCTCCAACAGTTCTACATCCTTCTTGTATTGGGGCCCCCAGATCTGGACACAGTACTCCAGGTGGGGCCTCACGAGGGCAGAGTAGAGAGGGACAATCCCCTCCCTGTCCCTGCTGGCCACCCCTCTTCTGATGGAGCCCAGGATACCATTGGCCTTGTGAGCTGCAAGAGCACACTGCTGGCTCATGGTAAGTTTCTCATCCACTATGACACCCAGGTCCTTCTCATTTTCCATTGCTTCACTTCTTAGTGTAGCCCACGAGTTTAGAGAAAACTACATTGACCTGTGGAAGAAGAATATTCACAAACTTTATTCTAAGAAAAGTGTTTTTCACGTTACAAAGACAGTTTGCTTTTGTTTGTTTGTTCAAAATAAAAGGAATATAGGAAAGAAATGTTACTTTCAAGTATGAAGTAACTAGTTAGCACATCCTTATGTGTAGATATTTATCAGTTCCTGTTCTCATTTCCAGTTTGGAGCTTGGGAAAACGTATTTTACGACACTAAAGAGAAATGAAAACAAAACAAAACAAATCTTGTTATTTTTAATTGTAGTTCCGTTGAGATTATTTGAAATGTATCACACATTTATTTAGGATCTTGACTAATTTTATGGCCAACATTTTAAAAAGAATTTAAAAGCTTTTTTTTTTTAGGGAATAATGCAGATTCCTATATTGACTCAACCTGCATTTGGCCTGTCATTTAGACTAACACTACTCAGTAGGTTAAATTAGGGAAAACCAGTATCTTTCCTGCAGAGAGGGGTCTGCCTAATGCACAGCTACTTATTTTTTATTATGCTGATACTTTCTGAACATAAATCCTAAATTAATCCATTTTTTAATTTCATCTTGTTAACTCCTATTCCCAGGAATGAGCCATAATAATACAGCACATAGAAGTGTTTGCCACGAGATACTTTAATTCTGAAAGTCAAGAAGAAGCTGCCTCTTCTGTATCTTTCCTGAGTTTAAATATGTTATTCACCTGCCATCACCCTTTTTTAGACACAGGGGTACTTCCCACTTTGTTTACACTTGTTTCGTATCTGAGAGCAGAAAAATGGCTAATTAGAGAACCAAATCGTGTCCAACAGTGGAAACCAGCTTGAGAACTGGTTGCAATGAGGTGGGCTGTGTTCATGGGACGATGCTGGCGAGTATCCCAATGGAGACACGTGGTCTGCAGAGTATCCAGATTGCATTGCTGTAGAAATGACAGCTCAGATAAAAGGTTGTTTTGGTTCTCAGTAATGCCATCTCATTCACAAAGCTGAGAAGAGCAGGTGGACCAATGGGCTCTTCACAGTCATTCAGGTAGGCAATAATATAGGTGAGCTGGCAAACAAGTGGTTCCAGGAGCTCTCTGCACTCAAAGATTTGTGGTCATTTACAGATACTCTTGTTGGTCTGAAGAGGCTGCCTGTGCTATCAAAAATGTGTTTAATTTGTGCTTAATTTAGTGCACAGCTCAGTGATCACTGTTATTGAGTTACCTGAAAGAACAGATTTGAGCTAATTGAGGGGCAGGTGTACAATCATTTCAAATTAGCAGGATTACACAGCAGGGATTTGTTTGCTTGCTTGTTTGTTTGCTGCCTTGTACTCCAGACATTAAGCCTAGTGTCACCATCCTGGTGGGGACATCCAGCTTGCACCCCACATCACAGGAACTGCTAGTTCAGATGCAACATAGTGTTTCTGGGGGCAGCTTCCAGAGTGGGCTGCTGTTGAAGCATGGCTTTCCCTGCTCAAGGTCAGACGTTTGCTACAGAAATCTTCCTCACAGAGAGGCACTGGACCATTATTGCCACTTGCACTGAGCACAGGCAATGCAGTGTTTAAGCAGCTCTGAACAGCTGCAGCAGCAGTAGGAAGGCAGTCCTATTCCTGGTTGCAGCCATACAGCAGCACAAGGCATCCCTGCACCAAAAGCAGCTTTTGTTTTCCTCCAGAACAGCACAGAGCACCAGGCAACATATGTAGAGATTGAGATAATGAAGGTGGAGCTGGTTGCATTGATGAAAACTTTTGGTACCAATTAAAGTTGTCAGACCCTCCCCTTATTGCATGGGATTTGTGAGAAGCAGCCTGTATCGGGGACAGAAGATTGTCAACACCAGAGTGCCAGTGAGCACTCTGAGAAGGCTGGCATGACTACATGAAACCGGGGAACACCTAACTTTTACTGGTGGGTTACCCATCAGCCTGAGTTTGGGAAGGTGGGAGCTACCTGTCTGCATTAGGTGGTGACACCTGGCTCCTTCTGTGGGCACAGAGGATGTGTTGAAAGGCTGTGATGGCAACATGGTACAGTGATCTCTTTATTCCCTGTCTCCTAATGCTGGCACAATTCTCCATCACCAGGAATGTCAAGAAGAGCCATCGTGCCTAATGATCAGATACTTGACTGCTGTCAGCTGTGGCTGGTGGGTCTGGTAAGGCATATGTCACCCACATCTTTCATATCTCCTGCCTGTCTGATGCCACACACCCACGCTGAGTACAAACCAGCTGCTGAGCCCATTTGGAGCTATGAAGTCTCCTAATACCAAATGAGCCTTGGAGCTATGAAGTCTCCTAATACCAAATGAGCCTTCTTTCTTCTTGTATTATTAGCAGCCTCTCTGTGGCTAGAACCTCTTGCATTGCCACCTCAGACAGGGCTCCAAAATGGCTGTGTGATGTGCCTAAAAGGATGCTGGAAGGCTACTGAACTGCCCTGTTTGCACGCTGTGTCCTTTGCAAAAGCTCAGAGAGCCAAAGAGCAGATGGTGGCAGGGTAGGAGTGTAACAAGTGGAACTGCAGCCAGTCCCTCCACCAGCTGCAGCTCACTCATTTCCTGTGAAAACTGGGAGGGTCACACAGTCAGGGACAACCTGAGTAGCTGACAGCTGTTTGCTGTAACTTGAAATCATTCATATGTCGGACATGAGCAGTAAATCAGCTTTTCTCTGACTTCCCTGTTCCAAACTGCTGTTTCCCCCTGAAGCCCTTTGTATCCCATTCTTGGAGCCAGGCCCTACTGGCTTTGAAATCCCAGCTGTGATGAGACATCCATTGCAGCTCTGCAGCTCTTTGCTCCAGGCTTTGAAACGTTCAAAACTTCAACCCTTAATATCTCTGATGCCATCCAGCCCTGCTGTGAAAGCTCCTAAATAATGCTCTCAGCTGGAAACAAATGAAAAGTAGGAAGTAACTGGAAAACAGAGGCAAAAAGAAAATAAACTCTTGAACAAAACTGGATACAGCAGTGATTTCCAGACATACTTGAACTGAAGATGTGGAAGGCTGGCACTGTCTGAGTTCTTGCTGGGGACCAGATTGTAGCAGGACTCTCATACAGTGTCTCTTGCAATGCCTGCTCTGTTAGAGGTTGGTCCTTAACAGCTGCTGGGCCTTGGGTAAGTTATCTGGTGTGAAGGTGTTTAGGATATGAAGGGGTCAGGGAGGCTAAGTGTGAGGTAGCAGGAGCTTCTGAGGGAGTAGGATTTACTGATGTTTATTATGGCCACTATCAACCTCCTCTATGGAGTCTATGCTAGCACTTGTGATCTACCTCAGCAGCTTCATTTGTCACCTGGCTCCACTCTTTGGATGCCCTAGGATACTTACTCAGCCCATGAGAGAGTCTGTTCTTTCGTACCATCACAAGCCCCCCTTTCCTGCACTCACGCATTTGCCACCACAGAACTACCCAGCCTCGTGGCTATCGTGCACACCCTGCGCTGCTCTGTTTTCTGACGTGGTTGGAAGAATTGGTTTAGTAAGAGAACAAAAGTAAGCCTTGTTCTTTCCTTAGCTAGACAGGTTTGTTAAGCTTTCCAAAGATTATTTGAAGGTCTATCACAAAGGGAAATCCTAGACTCTTTGCCTTGGAGTCCACTTTGTTCTCTGAAGGACCATATCCACCCAGGATATGGTCCACCAGTGTAATGACAGTAAACCTGTCAGCACCACCTCATCCATCCTTTCCTTTCCACTGTTGCCCATCACCACCTTGCAGAACTTTTCAGACATGTTTTTTGCTCTTAACTTTCCCAAGTTCCTTTGATGTTCCCATTGAAGCATCTTTGGGAAGTGGTGAACTCTATCTTGATAAGTATTTCTCACAAAGGCCTGCAGTGTGGTGAAGGGGTGATTTCTGAGGAACGTCAGCTATATTTTTAGTTTGCATAGATTTATGGTTTCTTAGTTTTGCTGTGAGCCAGCGACAGTGCTGTGTTGGCAGAAGGGTTCTGTGAATGCTGAGGCAAAGGCTATGGAAAAGATCTGATGAGGAGAACTGATGCAGGGCCCAAACCTAGGACAAGGTCTGTGAGTGTCCACAGACACATTAGAGGTATCCAATTCTTTTAAGATTGTAAACTTCCAGGTGACATCCAAGGAACAAGCAGAGGGGTGGGAAGAAAGCATGGGGGAAGACTCCTGGGGTGGATCTGACTGTGACAGGGGCATTGACTTTATACCACAACAAAACCAACTTAAATTATGCTGTTAGAAATGTAACCCATCAAAAATTTCCGTAACATAAAACTTTCTTAAAGAGCTTCCACTGACAACTCAAAGAGCTCACACTACTAACATGAGGTCATTAGTACAACCTGCAACTAGGTTCCACACATGTGCACACATAGCTGTCACTCAGGCAGCCCTCTTGCTCATAAAAGGTTAAATTTAAGCGAGCTGGTACTCAGAATTAAATCAAGTTTGCTGACAAAAAGGAACACAGAAGTGCACTGTGTAGTCCCCCGATGCACAGAAATGCATACGTTACATTAGGCATGCAAATTGCCTAATGATAAGTGTGGCTAATTTGCTATTTGTGTGCATATATCAGCATTTCTTCAGGTGCAGCTCTGAGGGTGCTTGTGAAACGTGCCAGCTCAGAGATAAACTGAATGAACCTAATCTTTTACGTTCTTAACTAAATTATGAGCGACGTGGTAGATTCTAATCTAATTCTAATCTGCTACCTAAAGTACTGTAGAAAGAGTTTCTCCAACTTTACTGTTTGTGCTAAATAAAGATGATGAAAGTAGATAGAAAAAATATTATTTTGGGCCTGAGAAAGCAAAAGGATGCTTTGTCTTTTCTGAGCCTTTCACCTCCCAGGAAAGCCACCAAATAGGGAGTTGCAAGGGCAGTGGAGGTATCAGAACCATCCAGAAGAAGTTAACTCTGTTTAAGGACTCCCAGCACCTTGGATATTGTCACCAAAAGAGCTCAACTGGATTTTATCTCTTTCAGTATCTTAAATAGGTTCAAATGGGACACCGCTGGCTGCAGCTGACTCTGTGTGTTTCCTTACTTCGCTGATTTCCTCTTCAGTTGGCTCTTAGACTTAACAAAAATATAGTGTTATGAAGATTTTAGCTCTTTCTGATTTTTAATGCTTTTTATTGATAATATTATTATTTCACTATGAATCATAGTTTTGAACAACAGTTGACATTTGTTTAGATGATTAAAGAGATTGATTCACCATTAAAGTATTTTAAAAGCGGACCACCACCCCCCACCCATCCCCACAGCAGAGGTAGGTATATACTTCATAATTTGAAGGCATAACTGAAAATATCAAATATCTACTTGACCAAGTAATACACTGATCAAGAAAAAGCTATCAGACAACCCTTAAAACCATGCACCAGATTAGTTTTGTAGGTAATTACACAAATGTTTTCTCTGTAAAGGCAACTGTGCTGTTTCTGGAATGAATAATATGCACATCTTTTAAAAGGTGGTCGCTGCTGTCCCGCGGCGTGGTGACGTCACTCAAAGTGCTGCTCTGCTTTGCCATCACCTCCGCACAAGTGTAGTGCACAGCCAGGGACTGACATTACCAGGCCTCCAAAGTAGCTGCCTACCTTGATGTGTCAAACCAATGTCTGCCAGCTGTGGTGATGGGGTCATTGAGCAACAGCCGGTTGATCTGTCAAGCTCGCGATTAGAGGAACGGTTCACAGCGGTCCCAAAGCAGTAGAAGAAATTTCTATCAGTGACAGCTACAGCCCCGACAACCATTTTGAGCAAGAACTGCCAAGTGGCTCTTAAGGCACTAAGCTGAGGACTGGCTTCCAGAACATGAGGATGCTTTGAAACAAATGGGAATGTAGCAGCACAGCAAGCTCTTGGCCATAACTGCTGCAATAAAGAAAATTAAAAAATTGGAGCTTGGGCATCGCTGCCTGCCACCCCCACATCCCTGTCTCAGAGCTGTCTTGCTTAGACATCTGTGTTCATGGGAGAGTAAGTCTAATGTAAAACCTAGTATCACTTTTCTTGGTAACTATCTTATGTGAATAACCTTCCATCTCATACTCTCCATAATTCATGCACACTACTGCAAAATTAATTACATTTTTAGCAAGACATTTTTGAAATAAATCCACGTCAATACAAACCTTTAAAATGAATCAGAGGAACAACTTCTCTCTCAGATAAAAGCTTTTTGGGCTGAATTCCTGAGATGTTCTAGTAACAGCTACTACAGGGCACAGCTGAAACCATGAGGCCACTTTCCTTATGCTGTTTTGTTTGCTTTCCACCTCCCATTTTCTTCTGGATACAGTGCTAATTGCTCTGGGCTTTGTTTTTCTGAAGGTTTTCCTCCATGTTCTCTTTTGTCTCCTCCCTTTTATCCTATTGTCTTTTACTTCTTCCTCATCAGTGATTGATTTGCAAATTGGAGCAGGTTCAGCAGAGGATCACAGAGAAGTTTAGAGAACTGGACTGAATGATGTATGAGGAGAAGCAGAGACCTCTGTTCATCATGGAGAAGAGATGGCTCAGTGAAGGTTTAATCATAGTCTTCAGCTACTTGAAGATGTGTTATAGAGAAGGTGACAGATTCTTGGAGGTGCAGAAGGAAATGACAAGAGGCAATGGCCAAAGTTACAGCAATAAAAATTCCAGCTGGATCTAAGAAAAATATTTTCACCATGACAGTGGTTAAACTGACTACAGGTGTCTAGAGAGCCTGTAGGATCTCCATGATTGGAAATACTGAAAACTACAAGACAGGATCCTCAGCAGCTGGATCTAACTTTGAAGCTAGCCCTGATTTGAGTCAGAAGTTGAACTCCAATGTAAATTATTCTATGATTCTACCTCCAAATCTCTTTGGTCTGCTAATCTCCATTTTCTTATGATCTTCTTCTCAACTAAACTTCCTTTTAATTTGTGCCACTCAAGCTTTCTGCTCTAGATGGTGAGCCATCAGCAACGTTGGCCCCAAAGTGAGACCATGCTTTTGATTCATGGGCATACTTTCCTCTCTGCAGTTTTTCATCATGCTTTCCTATACCCAGTTCTCTTTGGACTGGAAGAAGTTACTTTAGCTCTCAGCTGTTCGGAAGGTAGCAGCTGGTGAAGAAAACTGAAAGTCACACCCAGCTTGTTGCATAAAAAGTTTGAACCCACCCGTCCGAATTGCATCCGGATGGTGTCTCCAGTGTTTGCTTAGGACAGCGCTGTGTCACACTGTGTGCAACTAGTTCCCTGCTTGATCTGACTCTTAACATCCAATTTGGCGTAATGACCAGAACAGCAAAGTCACGATGAGAAAACATAAAAACGTGACACAGACATTAAGACATGTTTGTTCTCACCCCAGTATGTCACTAAGGTGAAGTGTACAAAAAAAAGAGACTATTGATTTCATAGGTTTAACTTTGCCTGCCAAAGCAAAACAACTCACTCCACTCAAAGGCCGAATGGCACTTAAAATCAAAGTAGTAAACACCTGACCACTGTGTGGTAGCTGTGATCTGTAGTACATTGTTTCTTGAAAGGCAAGTTATGAATAGCAGTTTTGGCAAGACTTTTGTTTTGGCTACCAAGGCTGGTATTAACTTACTGTTAGGGCACACAGGGCAAAGTTAAGGACACTTGCTAATTGCAAGCGCATAGAGAAACCTGAAAAGCTGATGCTTCCTGAAAGAATTAACCCAGATTAAACTTAGAATGGCAAAAATATTACATTATAGCACTTAGAAATGCCTTTGGCCAGACAGATCCCTTAGGCATGGCAGATAAAGTCTTGAAGAACTAAGTAGCCTGTTTATTTTTGACCTCGCAGCTTCTCTCTTATATATGCTGCAGAGAACACAACTGAAGATAAACAGGAACCAGAGCGGGCTACTTCTTTAAAAAGAGAAACACCAGAAATGTCTGAAGGAGTCCCACAGGACTCCCACTGCCCAAGGAAACTATCAGGTTGAATGAGACAGGGACTCAGTGGTGTAGAAGACTTCTCTATGTCAGGAGGGAACTGACAAGGAGCTCCCAAGTCTTTGTGGACCCTCAGATGGGGAAGGTGTGAGTGTGTTGAGATCTGGGGAGAAGCCAGAGCCCCCAGCTATGGAGGAAGCTTCGGTCAGGTCCTCAGGACTGTTTTCCTCGGTGTGACACACATGAGGAGGAGTATGTCTGCTATGCTATACAGTGGAAAAATGTGAGGGCAAAGAAAGGCAGAGGTAGATGTTCATGAGGCACAAAAGCATCTGTAGGACAGTCATTCTGTGGGTGAAGGGAAGGTTACGTAGAATCATAAAATCATAGAATGGCAAGGGTTGGAAGGGACCCCGAGGATCAGAGAGCTCCAACCCCCCTGCCACAGGCAGGGCCACCAACCTCAGCCCTGCATCTACACAAGGTTGCCCAGGGCCCCATCCAACCTGGCCTTGAACACTTCCAGGGATGGGGCATCCACCACCTCTCTGGGCAGCCTGTTCCAGGACCTCACCACTCTTTCTGTAAAAAACTTCCCCCTAATATTCAATCTAAACCTTCCCTCCTTCAGCTTTAAACCATTCCCCCTTGTCCTGCCATTATCTGCCCTTTTAAAAAGTCGATTCCCCTCCTGTTTGTATGCTCTCTTCAGGTACTGGAAGGCTGCAATGAGGTCCCCCCGCAGCCTTCTCTTCTCCAGGCTGAACAAGCCCAGCTCCCTAGAGGGGTGTTCAACCCAGCCTTGGCTCCAAAGCGGTCAGGAAGCACCTGCACAGCACAGCCACAGTGTGCACCTATCTCTGCCACCAGCTGCCTGCCGCCTTCTGAGGTGGAGCGCATCAGCCGGGATCAGACCACCCCCGGCAGAGGAGCCGTTCAGCATCTGCCAGAGCCTCTTGCAGCCACAGGCACAAGCCATGGCTGCTAGAGGCAACACCATGTAGCCTCCCTGAAGGCTGTTGCTCTGCAGCTCCAAGGCCCCTCACCAGGCCTGTCCTCTCTCTCACAAGGCCCAGCACACTGCTCCTGAGCGCGCTGCTGCAGAGGCTCTGTGAGTATCGTGCTTCTGGATATTACCCAGCATGTTGCAACAGGCTTTGTGAAAATATAATGGTAAGTGTAAAAACAAACAGTGGCATAAAACAAACTCCCACTTCCCACCCCCACCCCCCAGCTTCACTGTTAATGTTCTGTGGTGATTAAAAAAACCCCCAGACAACCTTTTAACTAATTATTCAGAAAATGCTCACTATTTTTGTCAAAGATAAAGGAAACAAGTACAACCCTGTACTGGTGTATTAGGTGGGCTCTGATGTACAAGTAGAGGATTACAGTGATTACACCAGACTATGTGACAAGAATGTACAGAAAATTGATACCACAATAGAACAGAATCATAGAATCTCCTGAGTTGGAAGGGGCCCATAAGGATCATCAAGTCCAACTCCTGGCTCTACACAGGGCCAGCCAAGTCAGTGCACGGGACTGACTGCATTGTCGAGATGCTTCTTGAACTCAGCCAAGTTCAGTGCTGTGACCACTTGAGCCTGTTCCAGCGCTCAACAACCCTCTCAGTAAAGAACTTCTTCCTAATATCCAACCTAAACCTTCCCTGTCTCAGTTTCATACCATTCCCTCAGGTTCTATCACTGGTCGCTAAAGAGAGGAGATCGGCACCTGCCCCTCCGCTGCACCTCATCAGGAAGCCAAAGGCCACGATGAGGTCTCACCTCCGCCTCCTTTTCTCCAGGCTGTACAAACCAAGGGACTTCAGCTTCTCCTTGTAAAACTTCCCCTCCAGACCCTTCACCATACTTGTTGCCCTCCTCTGGACGTCCCTCTCGTATGTTTTATGTCCCTCTTGTACACAACAAACATGGAAAGCAGGTTAGTAGGTAAATTAAAGAGAGTTCCTAGTATTACAGAAATAGAAACACCACCTGGAACAAAGCAACACTGGCTTTCCTGTGGTATTTTTCACAGCATTAATTACTAAGCCAAGTAAATCAAAAGTTTTAGAAAGCAGTTGTGTGAGAACAATTAGGAGATTAGGTAAGATTTGAAGCACAGTGGGGAAAACCAAGTTATTCAAGAAGGCTATTGCAATTTAAAGTGAGAAAGAGAAAAGGTTCTATACTACTGGTGTCAAACAGCCTCAACAGAGGCTGCAGAAGCTGTATGAAAGAAGAGCTCAAGGCATAGGAGGACAGTGAAGAAATTGATAGCAACCTTTGTGTTTTGGTCAAGGATAGAAAGTAGTGTTTGTGCTGTTCCCGGAATTAATAGGTTAAAGGTTTTTCACCCACACCAGCATTACTTACTGTAATAAGACTTTGAGGTTTGGAGCTGCGACTTTTTGAGGCTAAGTAAACATACATACATGTCAATCCAGAGACAGTCCCTGCCCCAGAGACTTCCCAGTCTAGACTTAAGGCATGAATCCTGATGTGAAAGGAAGATAAGGAGTAGAAGATGTTTTGTTGTCAAAAACAGTTGTGAAACAGATGGTGCTGAAAGAAACAGGAGAATCAGTGATTGAAAAGTGGGGAAAAAGAAGTTTGCCAATATAAAGAAAAAATTTCCTCCTGACAATATACCCATGACCAGGTCAAGAAAAGACTCAAAGAATGAGGAAGTGGGGAAGTGTGTAAAAGAGGTGTGTAAGGGAGCTGCAGCAAACTTCTCACACAGGAGAAAATGTTGATATAAACTGCAAAGGAAACTAAGGACCCTCCTTTTTATGGTTCTGCCTCCCAAGGCTCTGTGTGTGTGTGTGTGTATGGGAGAAAGAGGAAGAACAGTGCCAGAATTAAATCTGCATGATAGCATTTAGATACCGAGTCTTCCTCATTTCACTGTCAGGTCATGAAGTTATGACACTCACTTATTGACAGATGCGGTTCTGGTAATTATTAACAGGTTTTATTGAAATCACCACCGGGACTGGTGGAAAGACACTTCCTGACACTAAGTAAAGGGAATATAAAATAAGTGGGAATTAAAAATGAAATAAAATCCTCTGTACCTCAGTAGCACATGACCCAGTTTCATCAGCTTCTAAGCATCACAGTAGGGCAAGTCTTGAAAAGGAATTGAGGAGGAAGATGAATTTCAGGAGGTTCCAGTTATTTCACGTGAAGTCATGCCTCTAAATTTCTGTCAGGAATTATTGCTGAAAGTTAGGCTTTATTTGTTATCTCTTCACTCATTCCCTTTTACTTTGTCTGTCATCGTAAGGCTGTCTTGGTGATTATATATGTATACACACACAAATGCAGGCTTTCTCTAAGATTTTTTACTTGATGTTTACCCAGCGGATATTAGATTATTATTTTCTTTCCCAAGGCCTTTGGGTAAGATCAGATTGACTTTTGATAGATCTAAGGCTCAAAACTCTGTTTCTACTTAAAGATGGAGTAGAAAGAGGAAAGCATAATATTTTTTGCCATTTTTTCAACTTTTCCTTCTTTCTCTGTTACCTTTAAATATGCCAATTCTATGACCAGAATTACTATGTTCTGACTTAGTTTTCTTTTGTTGGGAGCAGGAGTTGTTTGACTTCAGGCCCCACCTGGAGTATTGTGTCCAGTTCTGGGCTCCCTGGTGTAAAAAGGACAGGAATCTTCTGGAGAGAGACCAAAGAAGGGCTACGAAGATGATTAAGGCCTGGAGCATCTCCCCTATGAGGAGAGGCTGAATAAACTGGGACTGTTCAGTCTAGAGAAAAGAAGACTAAAGGGGGAACCAATTGGTGTTTATAATTATCTTAAGCATGGGATGCAGGGGGAATTAGCCAGCCCCTTTTCAGTGGTCTGTGGAGACAGGACAAGGGGCAATGGCTGCAAGTTAGAACACAAGAAGTTCCGCACCAACATGTGGAAAAGGTCCTTCTCTGCAGAGCTGCTTTCCAGCAGGTCAACCCCCAGCTTATACTGGTTCCTGGGGTTATTGCTCCCTAGGTGCAGGACCCTACATTTGCCTCTGTTGAACTTCATTTGGTTCCTTTCTGCTCAACTCTCCAGCCTGCCCAGACCTCACTGAATGGCAGCACAGCCTTCTAGTGTAGTGGCCACTCCTCCACTTTTGTATCGCCAGCAGATTTGCTGTGGGTGCACTGTATCCCTTTGTCCAGGTTGTTGATTAATATGTTGAATAAGACTGGACCCAGTACTGACCCCTGGGGCATGCTGTTATCTACAGGCCTCCAACTGGACTCTGTACTGCTTATCACAACCCTCCGAGCTCTGCCACTCAGCCAGTTCTCAACCCACCTCACTGTCCACTCATTCAACCCACACTTCCTAAGCTCTGCCTATGAGGATGTTAGGGAAGACACTGTCAAAAGCCTTACTGAAGTCGAGGTAGACAACACCCTCCTCATTTGCCCAGCCAGTCATGCCATCATAGAAGACTCCATCGCTATGCTCTCCCTCTGATGCTAGTAACTCCTGGAACTCCTCCATGAGCCAAAATGCTCAGAAAAATAACATCAGCTTCTCTGACCTCCCTCAGGATGCTTTGCTGTTGAATTCTCTTCCTCTGGCTGGGATGAGACCACAATCTGTCTACATATCTCACTACTAAGGTAGGTAGTCACTGCAAGAAGACTGAGTTCCTCCTCCTGATGCAGGAGAGGATCCAAGCAGAGAGGAGTGCCTGGAGAGAACTCCATGGCCACTTTCTTCCCTACTTCACTATTTATGTTGTAGGGAGGGAAAAAAAAAAAGTAGAAGTTAAAGAAACTGCACAACAGTTACAGGATGTCCTGTTGCATTTATCTAGCGAAGCAGGCGAATGACTCACCCAAAATATTTGATGATCGGAAACTATATGTTATTCTTTTTTTCTCACATTTCTTCCTGAAAATATCAAGGATTCAAACTCTGAAACATGGTTAATGGCGACATCTTAAAGCTATATGAATTCAAGGAAAGAATAAGGCAACTAAGCCTGTCTTTGAAAGCTTCTCATGGACCAGGAAAAAAATCATGTGACAAAAATGTGTCTAATTGTCTCTGAAAGCTGTGCTGCAAGAAAGCAAGCTGCATCATCCAGCTCACAGGAAAAGATCCTGCCCCGAGCATATCCTCTGACATGGACTATATGTTTTGTCATCCTGATTTTATTCTATCTTTTTTAATAAAGAGCAGTAACCTTAAACAGTTCCCACCTTGTGTTGTATGGAACCCAGTGCAAGGTTACTCGCCTGCGAGTGTCCAGGCTGAGGATCGCTGGCTCGTGGCCTGTGCACAGCTGCGGGATGCTGGGTGTCTCCTTCCTCCCTTTGTCACATCTCTTCTGGACCAGCCTGGGAGGGGGGAAACCTGAATCCCAGTCCCTGCTTTAAGAACCCTACGAAGAAAGCAGAGATTAGTTATGAAGCTTGGTTGTGCATGGCCCTGAACATATCTGTGCTGAGAAATGATTTATCCAAAAGAGGATGCAATGCAAAAGAGACTTGGAAAGGAAATACAATTATCCTCTTTTCATATAGAAAAAAAAAAAAAAATTAGGAACTGGTGCAGTTCAAAATTCCAGCATTCCCAAAGTCCTGCATTCAGTCTGTGAGGATAGTGCTGAGGATAGTGCTATGGCACCAGTGCTCAATGGAAATGGGCTCCATTCTCACAGACTGATGCCACAGCACCAGTGACCATGCAGTGATTACAGAAGAAGAAAAGTGTATGGACCCTTTATTAAAGCTGCAGAGAGAACAAGCTGGGTAAGTTGTGAGAATACCCAACACATACAGCTGCAGGCTGACTATCAGAATACACTTTTGAACCAGTAGAGGGAAATAAAAAATAAATCCTAAAGGTGGCTGACTGGGGATGAGAGTGGAGACTTGCAGGATATTTCACTAGGAACCAATCCTTTTGTATGGTTTTAAGAAGCAGCCAAGAAACCTTAGGCATGTTAACCCAGGAGGAGTGACTAAAGGGTCAGACTGACCATCAGATGATTACCTTCAGGATTTCAGACTGCCTTGCTTCATATTTTCTCAGCAATCACAAAGCTGGAAATTTACATGTGATTTTTTCTTTTTTTCATTGTGTTAATGAAGTCGAGATTATCATGTGGTTCCTCGATTACCATCAGCCAGAGAATTAAGAAAACATCAGATCCCATGACATCCACGGGATCATGAGAGTTGATTGGACTGGCTCTAAGCACACAGAATTATCTCTATGTGCTATGCTTAATTTTGGTATTGAACAGTCATCTACTTCTGGATAAACTTTCTACCTTTCTCTTTTTGCTTATAAAAAGGACATTTTCAGTGCTATGCAATAGAGAAACAAATTGGAAATGGCAGTTCCTGTCCAAGGGACAAGGCAGAAAAATAGGTGGGAGGCAGAAGAAGAAAAATTCAAGCAACTCAACTTCTTGGCCAGACACTGAGCTCTGTTCTGACTTTTAACTCAGAGCTTTGGACCCCAGCATCATTTACATAGAAGATATTGTTTTATCCACCGGGTTATGTAAAGCAAGGCAGTCTAAGAATATCATACTTAAAAAGAACAAAATCCATGCTTTAAAAAAGTCCTTTTATGGTCCTTTTCCAAAATAATAGCTCCCTCAGGCTCCAATGCTGCATACCCAAGTAAAGATTTTGTTTAATTCATAAAGAAGTTGATTTGTCTGCTAGATTGTTTCCCATGGATCAGCCTGTTCACAAACACAAAACATACCGGCATCCAGCTGGGTGTTACTGCTGCCAATTTCAAGACAATAAATGGTTCAGTGCAGAGAAAAATTCAAAGCTTCTATTCCACAGAGCAAGAAAAGCAGTAGACAGTGCCTACTGACACGCTGCCAGAGTAAATATTACCTACCGTCGAAATTTCCATTCAGAGCTTTCATCAGGCCAAAGTACAACCAGAGATATTATCAAGCTTTCTCCTGCATTAAAAGAGTTTTCACCAATGATTCACAAACATTTTAATTATATTTTCAAACATACTGCTCGTTGCATCTTAATGAGCTGCAATGTCCTTCAACAGCAGCGTATACCAGGTTAGTGCTGTTCTCCTGAAGAGAGGGGGTTTATTTTGGGATGAAGCCTTCAGAGGAGAGTGAAATGGCATTTCTGGCACCCCAAGACATTTGTCCCAAGAACATAAAAACAAGGGAGAGCATCTGAGGTCAGCAGCCAAGCCAGGAGCCTCATTTTGAACTCACCTTTATTTTTTGGGTTGCTTGCTTATTGCTCCTCAATTCCCACAGGAAGGAGGAGGTGTCAGTTGTATGCAGTAAGTTGACCACTGGTAGGTTAGGGAGCTGTCTCAAAGTGTTTGTGGAAACACTTGCTACAAATAGAAATCAAATAAATGTGCCAGAAATAGGAGCATTTGTGTATATTTTTTTCTTTAAAAATAAACCCAGTATGCTCTAACCTTATAGCATTTAACAAAAAGCCAGTTTGGGTCTTTCTGCACCTTTGGTAGCAGCATGTACCAGTCCCCAGCTTTGTCTTGCAGTCAGAGTGAGATGTCCTGCATGCAAGACACCCAGGCAGCAATCAACAGACCTGGTTCCATCCTGAGCACCAGTACAACCATTACCTCTGTCCCCACACTGGCTGTTAAATGGAGAATGTGTTTCCTATTTAAGCAATTTGAGCTATTGCACAAATTAAACAACCTCGCATCAGCTGTGGGGAAAAGAAAGAAGTTGGGCTTTGTGGTGGGCCTGGGAGGTGAAGGGACTTGGTTGATGGCTAAACCCAAGGTGTGAAGTTAGTTTCAGACCTGATGACTTATCATAATGTATATCTGCCAGCAGCTCCTTTACTTGCACACTGTAAGAAAAGTAGCTGAGATGCTGCACTGGGCAATAGGAGAGCAGCAGACCGCTGGGTGACAAGGTAAAGAGGCCTCTGAATGGTACACAAATGTAGTCCAGTGAGGAGGACAATGGTTTACTTGATGAATCGAGCCAGCTATGCCAGTTTCAGGGCTCTAGGTGTCTTTCAATCATTAAAAAGGAAGATTTTGATACCCCCTGAGGAAATTATATTCCCCAGACAGGAGGTAGACCATGAAATGCATCCACAGCTTATAACAAGGCTTTTGAAAATTTCTGTCACTTCCATTAGATAACCCAGTCTCTTTTCCTTGGTGTGATGCAAATCCTCGTGGGCCATCTTACAAGATTTCATCTGGGTTTGGGTTTTGGTTTTTTTTTTTTTTTTCTTCTTTCTTTGGTTTACTCTTCCTTTGAAATGCCCCTTTTGAGCTCTCTCCAGTGAAAGACTGTATGTTTTTCAGGAAAATATTTTTCTGGTTTAATCACATACTTTAAGCTGCTCTTGCATCCAGCAGCCCCACACTGTTGAATCTTCCCTCATCTTTGCCTTTATTGACTTGCTCTGCTACTTTGCTGTGTTGCATCCCCAAGCACAACTACAGCCTGGGCAGGGAATGAGCAGCCCTGAGAAAAAGGACTTAGGGTTGCTGATCAATGACAAGCTCAACATGACCCAGCAATATGCACTTGAAGCCCAGAAGGCCAACCATGTCACGGGCTGCATCCAAACCAGTGTGACCGGCAGGTCGAGGGAGGTGATTCTGCCCTCTACTCAGTTCTTTTGAGATCCCACCTGGAGATCTGTGTCCAGTTTTGGGGTCCCCAGTGCAGGAAAGGCATGGAGCTGTTGGAATGACTCCAGAGGAAGGTCATAAAGATGATCAGAGGGCTGGAGCACCTCTTGTATCAAGACAGGCTGAGAGAGTTGGTCTTGTTTAGCCTGGAGAAGACTCCAGGAAGACCTTATTGCAGCATTCCAGTAGCTAAAGGAGGCCTGTTTGCAAGGGCATATAGCGATAGGACAAGGGGTAATGGCTTTAAGCTGAAGGAGGGTAGAATTAGATTCAATATGAGGAAGAAATCCTTCCCTATGAGGGTGGTGAGGCCCTGGCACAGGCTGCCCAGAGAAGCTGTGGCTGCCCCCTCCCTGGCAGTGCTCAAGGCCAGGTTGGATGGGACTTCGGGCAACCTGGTCTAGTGGGGGGTGTCCCTGCCCATGGCAGGGGGGTTGGAACTAGATGGGCTGTCAGGTCCCTTCCAACCCAACCCATTCTGTGGTTCTGTGATTCTTTTTAGGTCAGACTTGGATTATTTTTTTCAGACAGCTTTCAAAAGCAAGATTTTGCTATGCTCTACCCACTGCTCACCAGCTTCGTTTTCAGCTAGATGGGCATGGCTGGAGTTTGCAGGCTGCTCCAGGCTGTAGCCTGGCAATGGTCAGACGTGTTCCCTCCCGGGGCTGGGGAATGTGTGCACAACCAGGAGGAAATGTAAGAGTGGCCCAGGAGAGGCCAGCACAGAAGCTGTTCATTAGGGACGCTTCAAGTAAACGTGTCCTACAGCAACAAGCCAAGGGATGAGAATTGCTTAGGGACTGTGTTTTTATTTTGGTGAGAAAGGCATTCCTTTGCAAGGGACATCGTGTGGTGGGAGAGAAGCTCTGAAGAAACGACAGGAATGAGCCATGGAAAAGCCAGGTCTTTGGGGCATCAGGAGTTAAAACTTGTAAGGCACTAATCTATTTATGGAAAAGAGCTAAGAGCTTTGTGTATGTGGTAACCAGCCCCGGCTCTTGGAGCCATCGAGGTGGCAGAATCAAACTCAGAATGCTAATTACTGTAACTGAAGAATGAGTATGCTTATTATCCGATATAAAGCAATTTTAGAAACACCCACAGTTTTAAAATAATAGTAATAACAGTAATTGAAAACATGAACTGACAAGTCACTAACAATCTATTATATCACAGCAGTGTGAAAGAGCCTCGTATCTTTACAAAGCACCCTTCTGTCAATCCTTGACAAATACACACACCCCAGCGTGGTCTAAAGAGCTGCTGCACAGAAGGCATTAGAATATGTCACAGCCCAACACCCAAACTGTGGTTTTTCTGCCAGGTCTTTTGTTACCGGAGTAAAGTGGAACTCAAAAAAATGTATCACTATCCGGCTTCAAAAAGACACAGTGGTTTGTCCAAAGAGGTTTGTCCCTGGGGGTAAGTTAAATTAGCTTTTCTGAGCTACGTGTTTGTACTTGGACCCAGACAGGGGGCTCACATTTCTCTTATTTGGGCTCATATGGGACAAGAATAAAACTTAAGGACACCAGAAGCTAGAAGACTGGCCCTATTTATCACACAGAGGAGCAACTTAGAAAGTGGCTTGGACAGAGACTCATCCTTGAACCAGAAGTTTCAGGCAGGCACCCTCTCCCCAGGGAGCTGCAGCTCATCCTTGTCCCCACCAGTGTCCTGAAATGAGGCAGGCAAGGCAGGAGGACACGGGCACAAGTCCCATGTCACTCTCTGTTTCCTCAGTTTGCCTTGAAAGGGAAAAAAGACAGAAAGTTTTGCAAAGAAGCGAGAACCTCAGTCAAATGCAGACTGGGGTGAGGGAAGGGAAGCAAGCTTTCTTCCAGCCTTCCTTATCTCCATTTCATGGAATTCAAGTTTTGGAAGTAGAAGCATAACGCAACTGAGAAAACAGCTCCATAAAAATTCCTACTCCCTATTCCACACGGGCATTCAGCAGCTCTAGGCTATCTTATCCTGTGGCTGCCCATGGAGAGCGACAAGCAAAGGAAGTGGGAGGATGAAAAAGGAACATATTTGCATTCCTTGGACTTTCTGATTTTGGAATTTTAATCTGATATAATCTACAGGGTTGATCCAGTCTCTATTTAGCCCCAGAACTAATGAGCTGCAAGAGCACTCTAAGCCAGCTTCTCCTCCTCCAGCCCTTCTGTGTGCCCTACACCACGAGCAGCTCATCCGCATCCAGGCTTGCCACTTCCTCCAGATTTGTGCAACCTTAGGAGAAGGGATCGAACCGGACCCTTGCCCTGACTTCTCCAGTTACCCAGAGAAGGCTGGGGACTCGGGGTCTGCCTTTGCCAGCGTTCTCCTGTGAGCTTGCACCAGGGCCGTGATTTGCAAGTCCCCATCTGCGGACAGCCCCAGCTTGCTCGCTGCCGCGCACAATGCGGTTACGCTTTGCTCCCTCCTGGTGTCTTTCCGGATGTCTGCCATCTGGCAGAGCCCACTCACGTTTACAGTACTCTCCACAGAGGGTGACGGATTTGCTTGCCACCGGCCGCACAAACACCCGCATTGTATGGGGCTGGCCGTGTGCCTGGCTTCTCCCAGCCTTAGCGTAGCCCACCCGTTCTGTACATCCCAACCCGGGTGCATAATCAGCTTAGTGTACAGTAATAATTCATTCCCACTTTGAAACAATCTTGCCCTTCACAGAATCACAGAATCACATAATCACAGAATCACAGAATCTTAGGGGTTGGAAGGGACCTCAAGAGATCATCGGGTTCAACCCCCCTGCCAAAGCAGGTTCCCTATCTCATATTACACAGATAGGCGTCCAGACGAGACTTGAATATCTCCAGAGAAGGAGACTCCACCACCTCCCTGGGCAGCCTGTCCCAGGGCTCTGTCACCCTCACTGTGAAAAAGTTCTTCTTGCTACCACTTCGTTAATTTCTTAGGCGGAGTCGCATCGGTTTTTTGCTGAGTTACACCCAGCAGCTCTCTGGCTGGAGCATCGCAGCTCCAGAGATGCTCTGTCCCAAGTACGTGAAGGCGTAAGGGTGGCCAGTGTCCGTGTGTGCTCTGTGCCTCACAAAATCAAGAGGAATCGCAAAGAGGTGGAGGTAGCATGTGAGATGACCTACCTAGATAACTGTGGTGCTTACATAGCAGCATCTGGTATTTTAGGACCCCCCCGGTAGATGTATAATTAATAATATTCATGATTAACCTCTGAGCTAATGCCCAGAAGGGCGGTGCGTGTCTGCAGATCTCACATGAGGGGACAGACAGCTTTAGCCCACAGAAAATTCCATGGAAGAGAAAGAATGATAATTTTGGCATGATAAAGAGGCAGCCAGGATTTGGGCGTTCCCTGCACTTTGCTATGCCGGCGACGCTCCAGTTCCCCCTGGTTCGGACCAGCTCCATGCACCCCACATTAGCAGGGACCTTGCCTGCAGCTGGCGGGCGCTGCTTTCGCAGCCCCAGCTGGGGCTGCCGCTCCCTGGAGAACATGATACTGGTGGCTTGTCAGCCAGCCCCAAATCACTCGGCTCAAACTGAAATGAATTTTAAGTGAAGGCAAAGTGAAATTGTATTGACATGCAAAGTAGGAGCGTTCAGTTGCTGTCTGTAGAGACAGACACACAGAGAAATAAGGAGAAGCAGCACAGATGGCTAGCAGTGATTTTATTTTTATTTTAGCTCCAGTTGGCCCTTGAGTTCTTCCAACTAGAATGCAGCGTGATGCTGAGTTGGGGTTCAGACCCCAGGCAAGGCTCCTGTTATCTCTAGGTATTTTTAGACTGGTTGTTTAATTTGGATCAAGAACACATTTTAAAAACTAATGTTGTGGATGCTCCCCTTGCTGTGGCTCACATTTCACCTCAGTCTTGGAGTGTGCAAGCTGCATTCTGGCCGGGGGAAATGTAGTCAGAAGACTACTTTGACCACCAACATGCCCTCGGCCCAAAGGACTGTATTAGAACTCCTCTGGGATGAAGTCCCAGTGATGTGTGCTGCATGGGGTTTCTGGTCTCTGTGCTGGCGGTCTTCCTCCAGCTCCCTTATGAGGGTGCTACACTGCCCATGCATACCTAGCTGTTGTAACCTCTAGCTGGAGCACTGATTTTGGGATTGGAATCTGGGTTGCCATGGAAGAAAGGTGATGTGACAGAAAGAAAGCTGAGAATCTCTCTTTGGCTACACGGAAGGGATTTGGGGATCGTGCCATTCACGGTACCAAGGAAGCACTCAGCTAGAACCACCAGGCATCAGAAAGGAGCAATGACTTCAGAACTCCTACTGCATACTCTTACACACAATGTTTATTCACAGCTACTTGTGTCAACCCCTGGAAGCCTTAGCAAATACATTTTATTGTGCAAGCAGCATGCAGCAGCATCGCTATTTTTCTCTTACAGCCAGAAAACTAACACTTACTGCACCTCAGCAGCAAACTGTTACTGCCTCAGGCCACTGACACATTTTGACCTGCTTTTAATGAAAAACTAACAGGAAAGGACAGCACAGGTGCTAGCCCACATAGACGGGTGGCTGGCCTCTGGTTGCACCACCTCCTTTCCGCAGCTGTCTTCAGAGACTCATGTGGAGCCCCAAGTGTTTCAGGTGCTGTGAAGGGGGCGAAGGTACCACCCCTCCGCCTATTCGGCTCACGCTGGCCAGCCATTCTTTACCACCCCCTAGCACACGACAGCTGGCTCCCAGGCTGGCCAGCTGAAGCATCCGTGGTATTTTTCTCCAAAATGTGCTGTGCTGCAGCGCTCGGGAGTCCTGCCGGGGCCAGCACGGAGCAGCTCCTGCATTCGCTTCCTCCCCAGTAAGCTGTGTAGCACCGGTGGAGATCCTAGGATCGCTGCTTGGCCAGTAGGCTCGAAAACATGGCTTGACTCCTGTCACCAAGGTCATTCGGCCACTCTTCTCGTGTAAGTGAAAAATAAAGCTCCCTGCATGGCCCAAACTGCGATATAAATACAGCATTGCAGACAAGGAGGGGAGAGGAAGAAACGTTTGCTTAACACAGCCTGGACTCCAGCAGGAATTAGATATCCCTTTAATATCTAAGGAATTAGACATCTCACCCCTTTATCTGAGTTACTGCACACTGCCGTGGATTTTGACGGTCACCTTTGCTCACAAGGGTCCTGCTGCACATGTCAGCAGCACCTTTAGCATCATCAGACCCATGCAGCAACCCTAGTGCTCCCAGGCATTCCCTCTGGCACCCTCACTAGCCTGGGCACCACAATCTGCTCGCTTGCTCTCTCTCTCTCTCTCTTAAAACTCATGGACTTTCTGTAAGACTGCTTACCTATAAACTGCGATCTAGGCATCCTGGCTCTTTGTATTTCTCACCCAAGCAGCTGACTTCCAAGCTGGGACCCACTGCTCCTTGGAATTTCTTGTCCTGGCAATTTTCCCAGGTCCCTAATCCCCACCGCTGATCATGTCTGTCCGTGTGCTCTAAGCTGGCCAAATACTCAGAATCACAGAATCATAGGGGTTGGAAGGGACCTCCAGAGATCATTGGGTCCAACCCCTCTGCCAAAGCAGCTCCCTAAGACAGGTTGCACAGGTTGCATCCAGATGGGTCTTGAATATCTCCAGAGAAGGAGACTCCACCACCTCCCTGGGCAGCCTGTCCCAGGGCTCTGTCACCCTCACTGGGAAAAGGTTCTTCCACACATTGGTGTGGAACTTCCTGTGCTCAAACTTGAGGCAATTGCCCCTTGTCCTGTCTCCACAGACATTGAAAAGAGGCTGAAACTCAGGTTCAACTCTCTCATGGCTCATACCTGTCAAACAGCTGCTCATTGCTGGTTCCTCCTCTGGGCTGAGTTGAGATCATGAATCTTCTCAGGTTTGCTGAATTTTCTGTGCTGCTGTTTGTGGGGGGTTTTTTGTTTTGGTTTGGTGTGGGTTTTTTTAAAGCTAAGTGGACAGTGTTAATTTTGCTAAACCAGACAATTTGATTTCTTCTTGGCAGACCTTGATTCTGCAGCCACCACATCCACTTTTGAACTGGTTTTCTACTTGTGGAGAGAACAAGTGATTTTGCCACTTTGAATTTTATAACAAGTGGCAATAATTTTGGATTAGGTCATTCTTCTCATTAACAGAGAATAAGCATGCAAGAAGTCGGACTGTTTCTTACTTCAGCTTATTTATAATAAATGCCCCAGGTGTTTGTTTTTTTTAAACAAAGCTGGTCAGAGCAGCAGCAGCAGAGACAAGAAACACAGTCAATCCCAACCACTGGAAAAATCCTCTCAGCCTCTCTTCATCCCTGTGCCTCAGTCCAAAACATCAGGTGGACTCACCTGTGAAGCAATTGCAAAATAGTTACATGTCCAACACTCTTGTCTGATTTCTGCACTATTGTAACACATCCAAGTCTTGTTTCTCTGTCAGCTCTGGGGTTTTTGGTTGGTTGGTTGGGTTTTGTTTTACTGCAAAGACTACAGGTTTATTTTTAGATGAAAGCTCATTCCCCCTGGCCCCCCCATGCTCTTTACAAGCTGCATTAAAGTAAAATCAAAGGACTACCAGTAAACTCACCAAACTCGGCAGCAAGAGAAAAAGCAGACACAGTGGCTCCTGGAGAAGCTACAATCCAGGCACCACAGCATTCAGCTCTGCAGCCTGATAGCAGTGCCTTTGAAAGGCCATGGGCTCTCTCCTGCTCCCAGTACTTGGGTCGTTCCTGAGCCACCAGGAGCACTTGCTTGCAGAAGACGTCCTGCTTTATCTGACCTGACCACAAAGGTTGTTCTCAAACCTAGCTCTTAACAGCACCTCTTCCAGATGGGGTTAATGAATGCCCTGGCTGGTAACTTCTGTATTAGGTGAAGTCCCTCCACAAAACTCACTTTTCTTGGTAGAACTTGGTGTCAAAACCCAGCACTGATCACACTTCCCAGAGCCTGGTTTCTCCCACAGCAGGAACTGCCACCCAGGGCTCCCTGTGCAGCCGCTTCCTGGGGAACTCCAGCTTCTGTTTTGGGGACCATCACTTTGCAGAAGTACATGTCTGAGCCTGAGCTGCAGAGAGCATCACTTCTGCTGGGAACATCCAAACACACTTGACATCTGAGGGGGAACCCGTTGGATAAGCCCAGCTGCAACCTGCATCCAGGGAAATCACTGCCACACTGATAGGGACATTTGGCATGGGCAGCACCCCTCAGGGTGACCCTTGGGGGCGACAGGCTCTGCCAGTTTGTTCTCTTGAGCAAAGCTGTCTGTGCTTAACCTTCCTAGGCAGACTTTCAGATCAAGTTCACGTAGATGGGGAAAGCAGAGCGTACAATTTGCTCCCCTGTTTGACATAATCATAGGCTCCCGGCGCCGGGAACAATTTAATGAATACCTTAGGACGGGCTCTGCTGTCAGATCATAATACCGCCTCTCTCACAGAAGCTCCTGCCACTGTCACCACTGCTGTGTCTGACACCGCGACAACGTGAAGAACTCCCAGAGCGCTCAGAAGCCGTGCACTGATATGATAAATGCATTCATTCAACCTGTATCAGCCTGCAATAACTATGCAGAGGCATATCCTTCCCAACACCCCTTCTTCAGCCACGTTTTTAGGAGAAAAAAATGTGGAGAAAGGAATTTAATTGCTCCCAACACACTGAAGGTGCACCATGGGCCTCTGGACTCCTGTTTCTGCAGTGCTGAAGCTCTGGTGATGCCATTGCACTCCTCTAATAAACCACAGAAGTTTCACAAGGAGGTTGCAGCTCAGCCTTGAGAAAAAGGAAGAGAACGAATTGAGCCACAGCGAGCGACAGGAAGGATCGTGCTGTCATCAACCCCAGACTGCCTCCAGCAGCACTTTTTTTCCCTCAGCAGCCTGAGAACCCCGAGACGTGGAGCGACATTTCAGGTTTTGAGTGAAGCCCGTGCTGCTGGGAAACGCTTTGAAACTCACCCCGGTGTTGAAATGTCACGCGGTGACGGGCGGAGACCTCAGAGACACGCCAAAAGGAAGAGCTCGGACAAGGCGCTTGCATGAGACTTGGAGAGGGGTACGCAAGGGGATGACGGCAAAACCACGCTCTCCAACACCCAGAGACACCCCTGTGGTGACATGGGCCAAAAAGACACTTACACTTTGAGTCTTTACAGGGAGAAATCCAGGGCTGACTCTCAGGTTGGCAGGAGAAGGTAAATGCTGAGACCCTGCTGCAGGTCGCAAGGGGTGTGGGCACAGCCTGGTGGGGGAATTCCCCTGCACAGGGAAACCCTTGAGCAAAGCCCATCGATGTCCAGGCCAACAGCCCTGCTCACAGCATCGCCCAGGCACTACCAAAGCCGAGGTTATCTGTAAGAGACACTGCAGGACCACGCTGAGCAGATGGAAACCAAACCCTGGGGCAGACAAACCCTGCCTGCAGACTCAGCCTTTTCCCCTGCCTCCTCCCAACATGCTTGCAGCTATGATTTTTCACTGCTTGGGTAAACTTCCAGCCTCACTGAAGTCAATCTCTCTGGCCAGTTTTAGCCATTCCCAGTGCTTCCTTTCAGTTAGCAATGAGTTCTGCAGACTCTCAAGTAACAAGCTGCTTTTCTGGGACTTGTTTTCTGTATGAATTATTTTGGGTGTTTGGGAGACTTAACTGAACCAACACAGCATCACTCCTGCAAGCATTTCCCCCACCAAGTGTGCATGCAGGCACTGTTCTGCCCTGAGGGAGCAGGCTGGAATGCTCAACAACTTCACTGTCTCATAGCTGAAACAGGAAGGATGGATGTATGTCAAGCCTGGATTTACAGCATTTCTTCCTTCACCACACACTTACAAAAATAGCTGTTTTCATATAGAAAACTAAAGCTTCCTCACCAATATATATATTTTTTTTTTATATAGCACTGTGAATCACATGAAGATATTCCAGTGGCAGGAGTACCCAGGCTTCTGTGTTGGAAAGGTGAAATGAGCAATTATAGAATCATAGGACGGTAGGGGTTGGAAGGAACCCCAAGGATCATTGAGTTTCAACCGTCCTGCCACAGGCAGTGCCACCAACCTCTAGGCCTGGGTCTACACAAGGTTGCCCAGGGCCCCATCCAAACTGGCCTTGAACCCCTGGGACGGGACATCCACCACCTCTCTGGGCAGCCTGTTCCAGCCCCTCACCACTCTCTGTAAAGAACTTCCCCCTAATATCTAATCTAAACCTTCCCTCCTTCAGCTTTAAACCATTCCCCCTTGTCCTGCCATTATCTGCCCTTCTAAAAAGTTGATTCCCCTCCTGTTTGTATGCTCCCTTCAGGTACTGGAAGGCTGCTATGAGATCCCCCCACAGCCTTCTCTTCTCTAGGCTGAGCAGTGCTGTATTAGTTCATGCTATGTAAGGACTACCCACCCCGGAGGTGGGAAGGTTCACGGGCGAGAGGAGGCTGGTTAAAGCAAACAGAGAGCATGAGGCATACCAAAACAGAGAGTAAACCAAGTGAAAATGACCCAATTTTCTACTGTTCTGTTCAATGAGCTCGTGCAAGTAATTTTTTCCTTGTGCTATTTATGGGGTTTCCCTCTTCTAAATGTTACCATGGTCACTGTGGTGTAACATTAATTTGTTTATATAACCCCTGAATTGCACATATACCCAGATGTTATTTAAGAACCACTACACTTGGGGAAGATTTTCTAAAACTTGCACATTAAAACTTCATGGAAGAGTGATTTTTTACCATAACACTAATGGGGCCTCCTTCACAGACGGGCACAACGTTAACTGTCCTACCATGAAAAGACGGTTGCTGAGCCCCGCTGATGCTCTGCTCTGGTCCCCTCGAATCTGCAATTAGACCTCAGCCTTGTAACACGCTTGTTTTAACCAAGTCCCATGGCTTCTCTTTGTACCACATACCAGAAACTGGCGGGCTTGGTTTAATGCTGGATTTAATTAGGATAAACCTAAGAGATTAGTAGGTAAAGAGCACAGTGGAAAGTATAAACCACCATGTATTTATTGCATTTTGTCCAATTATTAGTTAAAAAAACCCACCCTGCATTCTTCCTATAGCTTATTTTGTGGCTTAAAATCAGTAAAAGACCAAAACTCCACAAGTATTTCACAGAATCACAAGGTTGGAAAAGACCTTTAAGATCATCAAGTCTAACCATTCCCATCCTGTGCTAAATCATATCCCTACGTACCTCATCTACCCTTTTTTTAAACACATTCAGGGATGGTTACTCAACCACCTCCCTGGGCAGCCTGTTTCAGACCCTGACAACTCTTTCAGTGAGAGATTTTTTCCTAACATCTAATCTGAACTTTAATGTAGCAGCATAACTTCTTTGTAGCCTAACATACTATATGCAAAACACTACCCAAGTCTCAATAGGGTATTAAAACTCCAGGCATGAGATGCCTGGACATTTAACTGCATCCCAGCCCACACTGCCTTCAGAATGTAAAGCAGAACAATGCTTTGCAGAAACTCGTGTCACAAGCGAAGCTGTCCTCCGTGAAGCACTTGTTGGCTGAAATTACTGACAGTGAAGTAAAACTACTTGTAGATGTATTTTAGGCTTCACAGACTGACAGATTCACAGCCCTTGGGGAACCTCACCTGTTCTGCGGGCATGGGAAGCTGAGGGCAAACATTTATCACAACCCATCAGAGGGTAATTTAACTTCAAATTGCTTTAAAAAAAAATAATTAAAAAAGACCTTTCCTACACAGTCACAGAGAGGAACAGCCACAAGCAAAGATGTTCTTCTGCTTTTGGAGCTTCATACACTTGCAAAGCTCAGCAGAGCCCTTTGATAAGATGTTCCTTTTTCCCAGTAAGTTCATTATATTGGAAGTGGACACTGAAATAGTAAAATGTTGTACATTTTATGAGTTATTTCAGCTTCCATATTTTACAAGCTGAGCACTGAACAAAACCTGAGTGCTTTCCTAAAGGTAAAAGTAAATTCCCTGGTATTTCTCCTACAGAGCTTCCTTTTACAGGAACAGCATCAGTGGGACCTCAAAATGCTTCTGAAGCTACTCCCTAACTTAAGGGAGGAAAAGAGGACTGAAAAATAAACCAACAGAGTTTCTGTAAGCAGCAAAACCTATCCAGTAAAATTTTAGTGTACAGTATATGGTGATGCACACTGTAATTAACCATTAATAAATGAATTTATTCTTCCTTTGGCCTCCTGACTCTTTCTTGGATTTTTTTGTAGCTTGTATTGAAAATTTAACAGCATTATTACACTCATGTGCCACGGCTACAGGTTTGGACCTCCTGAAGCACTAGCACTCTTGCCCACCTCCCTGGCCTCCTAGCAGCAAACTTCTAAGCGATACCAAGAGCTGGTAATTTCTTTCCTCTACAATTGCCTTTAAATACTGACACAGAGGCTGGCTCTATCACAGTGCTTCTTCCTCACTGTAGACAAGACACAGTGATGCGACTTAGTCAAACTTTCTTCAAAGTAACCTAAAATACATTATGTGAGCACGGATTTCATGGTCATTAACAGTTGAGCACTTCTGGACAGACAGTGAAGTTAGAAAAAACCCTGATATCCCAAGTGCTATTTTGCTGCAACACAAACTTGCACCGAGTCAGGTTGCATTAAGTGCTTTTTAATATTCCTCCCTCCTTCCCCCCAATTTCGTCTCCCACCTGATTTGAAGAGTTGGATTTAATTCCTTACAGGGAAGCAAAAATTCTTTATTTGGTTATTCTACACTTTACTAGAGTTTTGTTCATCAGCACTAATGCATGGTTTAGTGCTTAGTCCCTGCTGCCTTTAGCATCCTGCTGCACACCAAGCAGAGCAGAAGCAGCACTAATGTATTGTCTTGGAACCCATATTCCTACACTTCTGCCTCATAAACAGGCTTAAAAATTGATCTTGGGTACTTACCATAAGCACATTTCAGTGACAGCACCATATCCATGCCCTAGATGTTTCTTGCCTGCTCACCTCTTCTGCAAGAACACCCAAAAGCCACTCTTTCTCCCCTCCAAACCCGGAGTGGGAGCAGAGAGACCACACCAAGGAGAGCCGGGCTCCCTCTGCTCTCCAGAAGCCAAGAATTCAAAAGGCCACAAGAAGAGGAGGGACACGTACCCCTCTGCTTACTGAGACAAACCTCCAGTCAGGTTTCTTCCCAATACCTTTGTAACAAAGAGGACTGAAAACCAGAGCAAGTATAGAAGCAGTGCAAGAGCTGTAAAGAAATCCTGATCCCCCCTTCAACTGGTTGGACTTGAAGGTTGCAAGACTGCATTTTATAAAGATCTCTTTTCCTACATTCACAGCTCCTCCACATCTACAGCTTTGTCAAAACTCTTACAAAACATTTATTGGCAGTGGCAATAAACAGAACAAATTTCTGTACACAGAAACTAAAAGAAGAAAATGGCTTGAAGTCATTTTTGACCAGCCAGCTGTACAAAAGCTTAAGAAAAGCAGCAGTCAGGGAGGTTGGATTTGGAAGAATCCACACTGAGTTCAGGAGATGTCATGCCTTATTAGATCCCCAAAATAGGCAGTTATCGTCTTCAGTTTGTTATTGAGAAAGTTCTGTTCTATTTCAACCTTCCCTCCTGGCCCTGCTAAGGAAGCCACCTGAAAAACAAAGAACAAAAAGCAATCAATGCACAGGGAAGGAGATGGAACCCCACACCTTTTATTCACATGAACTATCTCATCAAATAGGTCTTTGCTCAATACTGGTGACAATGTTCCTTAGCATCTAACGCCGCTCATCCTCTTTCCGTGTCGCCACTCACTCACAGAAGTGGTTTGTGGCTTTCTTGGGACCAAAAAAATCCCACTTACCCCAAGCCATGAAAATAAGAGGACTCCAGAACTAGACATAAATAGCCATCATGTCACATGCCGTGCTGAGGTGAGAGATGCTAGACTCTGGTTTGCAGGACATGCGGCACTTAGACACCTCTTTGTGGCAGAAACAAGCTGCAATTGGAAGGTGACAAAAGCCCAGGTTTTGGGGGAAAGAGTAAAACCAAATACTGAAATTATGAAGCAGTTGCCCTGAAAGGTAGGGGGGAGGGACAGATGGACGAACCCCCCAAAAACCTAAACAGACCGAAAAGCTCACAAAAAACAGTTAGCTGTTTGTTGTTATTGCAACCAAAGAAACACTGCTGTGTGTGCTGGAGCCTCAGGCAGCATTGAGGGTAAGGCTGTGGGCAGCTGAGAAGCTAGAGGGACAGCCAGTTAGGCAGAAATGGTCCCAGTTCTCATGTTTACAATCACTGGAGTGAGAATTTCACTGTTCATGCTCTGTTGACTGAGCCTGGTGCACACCTTTAATGCTTAATGGTTACAGACAGACAACATTTTGCAGCAGACTTTGCATTTTGGACTGGAGCACACAATACTCTCTCCTCTCCTGTTCTTACTCATGATGCCTACTACGACCCTTTCGAGGGATGACGGCCACCCAGGCTACTCATTTCTCACCAGGACAGACTACACAGACAGATGGGAAAAGAACACCAAAATCGAGCATTGACTGGTTCCCCCACCTCCCACTAGGGACCCCAAGGACCTGTGCTGTGGTGGTTGTTCCTGCTCCACAGCCCGTTCTGCTCCAGGCTGCTGTTTTCCCTTGCCTGCTACAGGAAAACTTTTTCTATAGCTGCCTATGCAGGGGGACTTCCCGGTCAGACAAAGTGATCAAAGTCTCCAAACCTGCAGTAGATCTGGACTGATCTTTCCACCAAGAAGTGATGTTACCAGCTGAAACTTTAAAGTTCAGGTTGCATTATTAACACTTCTAAACTCCTTTGAGACTTCACTCTGAAGCGAGTGCAGGTTTAAATATAAACATGCTGAACTTCCTCTATTTTACTGTAAGTAGAAAAACAGACTACTATCAAGAGGAAACAACAGATTAAATTATACTTTGAACCTTTATTGACTTAGCCCAGAAAATTAGCAATTACTTATCTAAATCAAGCATTTACTTTTTTCCTCCCTTTGCTTTCCATTTTGTTTTGTTACTGCAGACAGAAACAAAAGCGTGAGCTGCTTCTCCATCCTTCAATTTAAGGGCAATAGGAAAAAAATCTCCACGTTCTTGTCAAAGAGGAACCTGCCACTTAAGTAAAAAAGCAGAAGCTAGCTGACTTATAAATAGCACAAGAATCTGAAATTGGCAAGTGATCAGGAATGTTAATTTTACAGCTTATCTTTTCTTGCTTGAAATCCTGGAAGCGGTTAACTTTGCTGGGCAATCCATACTTTTTTTCCCCCTAGGAAAACGTTAAGGTTGTATTTTTAGTTTATCATGAACAAAAGCTGGAATGTCCCTTCCAAAAAGCATTAGAGGCCTTGCACTTTATAGCTAATGCTGTTATTAAAGTATTCTAAATATTAATCCGATTAGTCGACTTCATAAAAGAACATGAAAACGATGGTCTCGGGGTTACCTACTCCTGCCTTCAGGGCACAGGATGTGTCACGAGCCTATCGAAATAGGACTAATCTATTGATATCAAACACAAGTGTTTACTAAATATTTGCTGCAGAAGGACAAGTAAAGCACAGTGCCTCACTGGTAACACAGGGGAATGCTGCTCCTCCGCTGAGGAGTGCCATCCACTGAAGGAAACCCGAGACGTTACACACGCGGTGTCTAATCTCCAGGCGTTACACCCAGGGTAACAAAGACTAATTTCAAATGACTACTAGAAGTATTTCATATACCCAATGGGGACAAAAAATCCAATGAGCACATGGGTGTAAGCTCCAGAGAGACAGTTCCAGCACCACACGTGCTCCACAACCCCCAACCCCCCTTGATATTCAGGGAAAAGAAACGCAAATCCTCTGTGAAGATGCTTATTTGCAAATTGCTGGAGGCTGCAAACTTCATGGTGCAGGAGCTGCCAAGTTTTCCTGGGGAGGGCTCAGTCAGCCCTGACAGCTTCACAAGGGAATGCTGCCACACACCAAGCTCCAGAAAGGTGCCAGCTTGGCAGAGAGACATCCTTTAAAAATAACAGCAGACTGGGGAATGGTGCCTGGGGAAAAACAAAGGTGCTCATCTAGATTTAGGAATACCAACACGCATCTCCTGGTTTTGCAGTGAACTACAATTGTGGGTATGGAAATGCTTTATTCCTTTAAAAAAACTGGACAAGTCCAAAATTTGTTGGATTTTGTTTGTTCTTCCCTTCTCCTATGCAAACCCGATGATTCTTCTCATCCTGGTTTGTTCTTCAGCCCAAACCCACATACTCGGGGTGCAGATACTGCTTCCTTCTCTGTGCTGGATAACTCTGCATGTGTGCCACACCACGCTGGGATGAGGGAAAGGATGCAGTGCCTGCTAACCCCTCCCCACATCCCTCTCACCTGGATGCTTCACCCTTCAGTTCAGTGACTGCTGATGGAATTAGTCCACAGCTACAGCCACAGTGCACTGAAAACACAGCCAGCAGGTTTGGCCTCAAAGTTTAACACAGAAACATGAAGTTTAACAAAAACTTTAACGTGGAAGATTACTTCAGAAGACAAGTTGCTTAAAGTGTAAACTTGCTTTATATTGGTCAGGGTACTTTTGAACTCAAAGGTTTTCCTGCTGGCCTTGCAGGGGGTTTTTAATCATACTAAAATTCCTTTAGTAAAGTAGCTTCCTGTTTCAGCCCCCAACTAAACTTACTGTGGCTAAAAAGCTCTAATGTTATTTTTTTTCCCCCCACCAAAGCCTTTTCCTGGATATGAAACATAAGCTTAATACCCAGTCACACAAGGACACCGTGACTCATTTAGTTTTGCACAACCCTAGTAAAAACAGGGGGGGAAGGGGGAAAAACCCAGCCCAAGGACTAGGGAAAAAAATCCCAGCAGACAACTCACTTGAAATAAAAGGTAATAGCATTCTTCACACCAATTTTAAGAAAACAAAATGCTTTTAGGCAGCATTTAAAAAAACCCCAAACATGCAGGTCTGCAGGTGCTGCTGCCACCCTTTGACAGGCTGGGGAGATTTATTTGTTGAACTTGAGGCAGGCAAGCTACAGTTCAGTGTTGAGTCTTGAAGACTGGAATCCAGACACGCTGCTCTGGCTTGGTGTGTGCTGGGGGTACCTTCTGGCTTTGTTGTTCACCAAGGACAGAGAACATGTGTGAGTTTGAAGTGGGCTGCTTAAAAGCTGCTGTTATTAACTGAGAGTTACAGCTGAAGTGTACGTAGTTACGTTCACTTAAAAGTGATCAGCCTGCAAAAATACATCAGCTCAGAGTCTTTTAGCTGCCAGCTCCTGTAATATCTAAACATCTTCAAAATACAATTAAATTAACCCAAGATCATCGCCTGGCCTCTCTTTCCCTGCCCTGCTCGTTGAGGTATTTACTCCTAAATAAGTGAGACACTGCTTCACAGGTCGCATTTTGCCAGGGTTTCAGTCAATCTCATCTAAAATCATAGCTAAAGGAAAGGGCAAAGGGGTAGCTTTACTAGTCGGTCTCTGAGCAAACATCTTGATTCACAGAGGTCACCATCTATTCTTTTGTTAAACTGATCTCTCTGGTATGATTTTCTATTCTGGGAATGACAAGAGATAGCATTAAAATAAACATATTAACAATAACAACAAAAAGCTTTACCCATCCTAACACTCTCTTCATTGACCAGTCATTTGTAACAACTGGATTTTTAAAAAACCTTTGAAAAAACACATCATCTTCCACCCAGACATGAGACCTGCACACAGAACACAGCTTCGGTGTCCTAACTCCAGACTCTCTCAAAACAGATGATGAAGATGCTACCAGAACAATGGCAAGGAACAAAACACACACCTGCATGACGCACATTCTTTGTATGACTATCAGGGTCAAGAGCACTTCACTTAATTCTGGGCTCAGGGAATTGCTAGACTAGGAACAATAGGTAATTTGTATCCTCTGGAAGCAGTTGGAAAGCACACTGGGTCTGTTAAACCAGTATTTAGGACATCAAAAGCTCCAGCAACACTGAAGTTATTTCACTTAAGCGGGCATAGCTATCACACACAACAAAAACACAGCAACCCTCCCCCCACAAAAAACCCTCCCAACAAACCCAGGAATCTTCCCAACTTACAGTTTTGCACCAGTCATCAAATCTACAAATAGTAAAGACACACACAATGCCTTCGATACAGAACATAAAGAGGTCTGTGAAGTGACCAGGTTAAAAAAAAAAAGAAAAAGAAAGGAAAAGAAGGGGAAAAAAAAAGGAAAAAAAGGAATTCTCAACAGTGCACAAAGACCAAGGTAAACCTTTCTCTGCCTCCAGCCCTTCTTCAGTTTAAGTATCTCGAGTGAATAAATGCAGTAGGAGCTGTGTTACAAATCTGTACAACACCAAGCAGACCAAGTAGCTCAGCTCATGATGGACAGAACCACAGCTGGCTAGAAGCATAAATCACCAGCTAGTTTAAGCGTAGAGAGGCTGCCAATTTGCCTTACAATCCCAGTTCATACATTTCCAGTCAAGCATGAGGATTCATGTGGCAGAACACCACAAATAATAGACTAGAATTCTGAACATATGCCTGTGAACACCTTGCTAGTGCACAGCATTTATCACTTCCCACCAGAGCTCCTGCACATCTGTGAAATGTCACCACGTCCATCCAACACGCTGCTCTCACCCAGCATATCCTCCCAATGCTGCTGCATCCCCAGTTTACTCACTTATCCATGCTCCTCGGAGGCTGGATCAGCTCCCCCTCTCAGCAAAGGCTCAAAGGACACAGGCATTTTTGAAAACTCTTTGATCCATCAGTGTGAAAGTGGTCATGGAGAATATAGGCTGCAGTGCTCTAAGTCTTCACTAATGTTCAAAAAAAAAAAAAAAGACCCCCCCCAAAAAAATCCACCCCCCAAAAAAAACCCCAACCAACCAAAAAAACAGTCTTGACTGAAAGTAAAAAGACAGAAGCAGATTTTCTTTTGCACAAGCTTCACTTAAAACCCTTAAGCTGTTCTCTGAAGTTTTAAAGGGCAGTGACAAAACCTCTCCTGCAGGTACTGCAGTAGGTTATCTGCAGCCACCAAAAAAACCCAAAATGACCCAACAAAGAAACCTACCAAAACAATGCCCTGTCTGTCGCACCTGCCTGCTCATAATTTACATACAAGTATCTTGTTTGGTCTGTCAAGTTTACAGAATTAAAATTGACATTGTTGGAAAACAACAATTAACAGTTCTCTTGACCCTAAAGTGTATGTTCAGGATTTAGTCCAATACTTTATGAAGTGTAAAACCTTGTATATGGTTTGAGGAAAAAGTACCACTTCAAAATAGTTAAAAGAAAGAAGAATATTATTTGACATATATTGCCCAAAAAGCAGCACTGTTCTTCTCTCTCTGCTACCCTACACTATTATAAGGGCCAAAAATAGCTGGCTGAAGAGGGGACATTTTGCAGAAATTTCATAGCAACTCCAACAGGAAAAAGCATTATTTCTAGTAAATAAAAGAGTTCCCATTTATGAAACTGGAACTAGAGTAACACTGAATGATGAAGTAGGCTTAAATTTTGAAGGACTGCTTTTTGAGTACTTATGCTTTTCAAAAGATCATGACTTTTTTTTAATTAGACCTTTCCTCATACCCAACACCACGAAGAAGCCTGCTGGTGCAAGAACTGTAAATCAAGTTAGCAAGGTCCATGATGTGATTTCACAACATGGTGGCTACAGCCCCCTAGCAGAGCCCGAGTGCTGTACCCCTTCTAGGGATCTATATTTAAACTTCAACCCACCTACACAGAGAAAAAAGCTTCTGGACACAGGCAAGTCTTCTTCAAACTGCATTGCTTTTTCTTTTGTCATAGGCTGGATCTTGTATAAACCAAAACTCTTCTAACTGTTGTAGTTTTGCATGGCTGGGTTCTGGTGAAGAAGGGGGGCTGCAGGGGTGGCTTCTGCTAGAAGCAGCCAGAAGCTCTCTGCAGGCCCCACAGAGCAAACACCAGCCGGCTCAAGGCCAGTCATTGCTGACCAAGGCTGAGCCCATCAGTGATGGTCACAGCGCCTCTGGGAATCACATTTAGGAGAAAAAAAACCACAAGCAGCTGCTTTTTGCCACCAGAGAAGGGAGTGAGAAGATGTAAGAAACTGAGCAGACACCAAGGCCAGGGAAGGGAGGGGGGAAGAGGCACCTCTGGGAGGAGAGAAAGATGCCCCTGCAGCCTGTGGAGAAACCCATGGTGGACTGAGTGGAAGCATTCTATGACTTATGACTGCACCCCACAGAAGTGACCTACACTGGGACAGCTGGCGAAGAGCTGAAGCCCTGTGGGAAAGGACTCATGTTGGAGAAGTTTGTGGAGGACTGTCTCCTGTGGGTGGGACCCCACAATCAATCAGAGAAATAGTGTGAGGAATGCTGCCCATGGCTAAGAAGGAAAACAATTCATGAGGAACTGACTGAAACCCCCATTGTCCCCCAGTCCCTGCCCCTCCCTGTGCCACAGTGTGGGGGGAAGAAGGGAGTGAAATCATGACTAAAGCGAAGTCTGCCAAGAAGGGGTGGGGGGAGGTGCTTTAAGATCTGGTCATACTTCTCAATATGTGACTCTGGTATCACTGGGTGAGCAGTGTAGTATAATAAATTAGAGTTTTCTTTCCTTTACTCGTTGTTGAGTCTGTTTTGCCCATGACGCTGATTGCAGAATGATCTCTCCCTGTTCTTATCTCGACTCATAAGCCTCTCAATACATATTTGCTCCCCTGTCCAGCTGAAAAGGAACATCAATTAGTTAGTAATATAGATGGCGGGAGGTCAGTTGGACTAGATTATCTTGGAGGTCTTTTCCAACCTAAATGTTTCTATGATTCTATTACCTTTTCTCCCCTTGATCTGGGGGTATATGAACCAGCCAAGAAGGGGAAGGATGCTGGGGAGGTTGAACATTCCCTAACCGTAGGCTCACTACTGCCACTAGAGTCAAACAAACAGCAGAGCAAGGGGAAGAAATTTTTTATCATCCAAATTTTGCTAAGGCATGCTTTTCATAGAAGGCAAGAACACTTTTCAAGTACCCAAGTATTTCTCAAGTGCTTTAACTTCATTTTGCCGTGGTATAATTTTGATTTAAACAGACAAGACTATCCAAAACAGTGATTTCTAATTCTTTCCTACTTTTTGGGAATTCTAAGTAGGTCAAACTTTTTGATTTGCTTTTCAAAAACACAACTGGTAGCCAAACATATGTTTAGCACTTGAGAACTGAAGCAGTATTAATGTATTTCTGACTGGTAATTTCCATACCTTCCTCTCTTTTTTTCTTATAAGGTATATGAAAACTGAAAGAAAGAAATTTAAAGAGTCAAACGTAAAGATGCTGCAAAGAGAGGGGTACTAACAAGGGTGTCACATGAGCTGCATATTAGGCACTATTAACAATGTATTATTTTATGCATGTGCACACACATCTATATAATAATTCCTTATTATTCCTTACCAATAAAGAATGTTTTCAAAGACTGATTCTACCTGAAAATGGACCAATTTTGTAACAAGCACATGTGTGTAAACAAGGAAATTCGGTGCAATTAAAGGAAATGTCTCACGTTCCATAAATGCACTGACATATTCCACTGGCTCGCTGCTCCCTCTCGAGGCAGAACTCCAGAAGTTCATTTCTCCTCTTTCACCTCAACTCCGTGAGCTTTGAGCTTGAGCTCTCGTCAAAGAGCCCCATCTCTCTCTACAAGACTAAGTCTACTCAGAAAGGCCCTGCCTGCAGACGTAATAAGCACTGGTTTTGCAATAAAACAATGCAGAACAAGGTTGGATTGTCTTGTCTACCAATAAGGCAAGACCGAGTCCTTCAACACAGCTAGGTCAAGGTCAGCTACCAAGAGCTTCAAACCAGCAGCATGATCCCTGTTCCGTGTTAGCTATCTAGCTGTAAAGAAGCACATGATGTTCTACTGAATTGGCACCACCACCTTAACTAAAAGTTGAACAGTGTTTTGATTGTAAGCATGCTTCTCACTGATGGGCTTTTTTTTTTCATTTCTGCTTGATACTCACTGTCAGACATACAAACTTGCACTCATACACTGGTTTACAGCCTATATAAAGTTCTTCATGGGGGGTTGTAATGCCAATTAAGTCTGCTTCTAAATCCATTTTAACTGACAAAGCACACAAGCACTCAGGTGTGAATTCAAGCCAGGAAATGAGGCAGAGTACTTAACCTTTAACACCTGCCACCTTAAATGTTAAGCAAGTTAGCCTACCTATTCTGGGAGCCAAGTAATCTCTTAAATCCTTACATATATGTATGAGAATACAAGGTTAAATTTTGAGGACACAGAAGAGGCAAATCTTACATGCCTGAGCAATGTCATCATACATCAAACTTAGGTTTTTAAGTTTCCATTCAAACCTAAGGCATCAGATAATCTGTTCCTCTCTAGGTATCACAGAATCACAGAATTGTAGGGGTTGGAAGGGACCTCAAGAGATCATCGGGTCCAACCCCCCTGCCAGAGCAGGCTCCCTAGCTCATACTGCACAGATAGGCATCCAGACAGGTCTTGAATATCTCCAGAGAAGGAGACTCCACCACCTCCCTGGGCAGCCTGTCCCAGGGCTCTGTCACCCTCACTGGGAAAAAGTTCCTCCGCATGTTGGTGCGGAACTTCCTGTGCTCCAATTTGCAGCCATTGCCCCTTGTCCTGTCTCCACAGACCAAAGAAAAGGGGCAGGCCAATTCCCCCTGCAACCCATGTCTAAGATATTTATAAACATTGATTAGGTCCCCCCTCAGTCTTCTTTTTTCCAGGCTGAACAGCCCCAGCTCACTCAGCCTTTCCTCAGAGGATAGATGTTCCAGGCCCTTAATCATCTTCTCTGGACTCTCTCCAGGAGATCCCTGTCCTTTTTATACCAGGGAGCCCAGAACTGGACACAATACTCCAGGTGGGGCCTGACCAGGGCAGAGTAGAGGGGGAGGTTCACCTCCTTAGACCTGCTGGCCACACTCCTCCTGGTGCACCCCAGGATCCCATTGGCTCTCTTAGCCACCAGGGCACACTGCTGGCTCATAGCCAACCTGTCTTCAACCAGGACCCCCAGGTCCTTCTCCACAGAGCTCTTCTCCAGCAGGTCATCCCCCAGCCTGTACTGATACAAGCGGTTGTTCCTCCCCAAGTGCAAGACTTTACACTTGCTTTTGTTGAATTTCATTAGATTTCTCCCAGCCCAGCTTTCCAGCCTGTCCAGGTCTCGCTGAATGGCAGCGCAGTGTTCCTGCGTGTCAGCCACCCCTCCCAGCTTTGTATCATCAGCACTTGCTGAGGGTGGATGCTATTCCCTCATCAAGGTCGTCAATGAAGATATTGAACAGGACTGGACTCAACACCGAGCCCTGCTCAACAGAGCAGAAACCTGGTAAGGTCATTCTTCATCACAGGAATGAAACATTTGATAAAATGTAAGTGCTTACAAGTTGAAATTAGAAACACTCTGCCTAAAATTAAGGTCCCAGCTCAAAGATTCAAGAGCTACTCTGACATTTCACCAGTCTGAAAGGCAAAACACAAACGAATCACCTCCCTTACAAATGGTGCTGTGCATAATGTGGGCTCATAGCATGCTAATACCCAGGCCATGTGAATTTCAGCCTGTTTCTCAAGCCAGCTGTTTGCCACCATCAATTCCACAAGCCAACACGTAGGTTGAGATCTTGCCTTCTCTAAGTCAGACACAGTTTTTGGAAAAGCAGGAAATAATCTGTGGAAGTTGTACAGCTTGTTACAATGAGAACATTTCACTGCTCCCTTCCTTTGCAGATGCTGCAAGACGTAATGAAAACAGAAAATACACAGAGGAAACTAAACCAGACACCCAGGGGAATTGTAACAGTCATCTAATGACTGAAATTAAATTCTAACAAAATGTCTAACACCAAAAAACCCTCCCCAAGCCAGTGGAACAAATAGTGTGAGTTCATCAAGCCAGTGATGCATCTAACTAGCAAACCACGGCACTGCAGGCAGCTGGTATCAAACCTCACACACATGGACAAGCACCAGTATGGCCTCTGGTGGCACGGCGTGTGTCTCTGACCTCCCAGTGATAGCCTCCTTCGTAAACTGAAAGCCATGCATGTTCAGCCCTTTGCAGATGGTAAGAGGTGGCTAAAATCTCTAGTTTTTTTCTTTTGTAATGATGTATCTGTCTGGTACCAAAGAAATCTCCTGGCTTTGGAGGTTCCATAAGAACCTCCACTCTTGGTTTATCAGTATCATGAAGGATTAGTATCAAAATCAAGCAAATAATCTACTATTTTTGTTTCTAAATGTCTCAAAAGTACTGCAAACACAGAAATTCCTTAAGGTTATAACTTCAACAACAACAAAAAAAGGTCCCCCAAACCAAACAAAACTCAGGTGAACATACTTTGAACCCCTAAGTTTGTGCTTATAATACCTATGTTTTAAGACAGCTGAGCTTATTGTAATTACCAAGTTCTTATCCAGTAACACACCTGGTCAATGTCAGCATTCCGAGGCAGAAAATACACAATATTGTTGGTGATCTTCTTGGAGAGCCTGAAAATTTCAAATGTAGAAGCCAGTAAAGGAAAAAAAAAAAGTATGGGGAAGAAGTTGCTTTATATTAAGTTCAGATGTTATGCAATTATATTACAGTTAGTCTTCTGGGTATATGAATTAGATACCCTTCTGAAATGCAGAAACTCTACTTCACCATTACTGCCCTAGAAAGGAGAATAAACCCCCTCAAACTTGAACATCACTTCAAGAAAATTCATCTGAAATCCAGAGAAGTGTTTGAAAAACTTGAATCCAGTTTATAGCTAGTGCATTGTTTTAATATTTTTCTTCCTATCTATTGTGTGGAACACCTCACACAGGCACACAGACTTCCTTACTCTTACAAATATGGCTACATTGCAGCCAAAGAGGAAAGAACAGATTATTTTGGGGGGAAAAAAAACCCCAAACCTTATCCTACTTCTTATTTGATGAAACTATTATGTTAATACCTTCCTAGATGAAGGAGTGTTCAATACCACTGCCATTAAGTTAGTATGGAATTTTATACCTTAATTAAAAAAGGTAATAATTTGCTTGCACTCTTCTCTGATTTCCTGAGTCACAGGTAGGTGCTATGATTGAGAATTGTTTGAGAGTAAGATATTTAATGCAGGATATATCTTTTAATTGATTTGTAAAAAGTGGAATTAATGACAAAGTTGGTGTTGTTCAGTTTGAAGAAGGGAAAGTTCCAGGGAGACCTTATTGCAGCCTGCCAGTACCTAAAGGGGTGTACAGCAAAGCTGGAGAGGGACTCCTTACAAGGGCACAGAGTGATAAAACAACAAGCAATTACTTTAAGCTGAAGGAGGGTAGGTTTCAATACATATGAGGAAGAAATTCTTCCCTGTGAGGGCGGGGGGGCCCTGGCACAGCCTGCCCAGAGAAGCTGTGGCTGCCCCCTCCCTGGCAGTGTTCAAGGCCGGATTGGATGGGGCTTTGGGCAGACTAGTCTAGTAGGGGGGTGTGCCTGCCAATGGCAGGAGGGTTGGAACTAGATGGGTCTTTGAGGTCACTCTCAACCCAAACCATTCTGCAGTTCTATGAAAGTCACAGTTCATATAGCTAATTATCACCTATATATACACACTATATGAGTTATTTGATTATTTCAGGGTATTGCAATAAATGAATATAATGGAGTTTAAACTAATGAATTAATGCTTTCACTTAAGAAGGTTTTACAATTCTCTAAAGGATTTTTAAAAGAATA
This sequence comes from Laterallus jamaicensis coturniculus, assembly GCA_022605575.1. Taxonomy (NCBI): domain Eukaryota; kingdom Metazoa; phylum Chordata; class Aves; order Gruiformes; family Rallidae; genus Laterallus; species Laterallus jamaicensis. Next base: position 50,765,981 of record JAKCOX010000002.1, on the reverse strand, counting down.
ACTCTTTATGAAATTTTTAAAATAAAAAATTGTAATAAAAATATTTACGTTCTGGTAGTGAAAGTCATATAGCTGAGGTTAGGGGATGAGGACTCAAAAAGCCCTTCACTTCAAGAGATGGAGGTGAAGAAAGAGAGAAAAACAATCATAAATGACTGAAAAATCACAACAAGGTGTAAGTTTGAAAGGATATCCATCCGGGCAAATCATGGTTTGGATATCGAAGATTTCTGCAGTGGCGTAGTCAGGGCCCCCCCAGGGTGGGCTGAGGAACACCACATCTGCCTGCAGGTCAGCAGCCAGCACCATGAAGTCTCCACACACGAATTCTATCTGGTCGGCCACGCCGTACACCTCAGCGTTGTTGCGCGCAAGGCTGAGCTTCTCGGGATCGATATCAATAGCGATCACTGCCAAGGGAAGAGAGAGCAAGCGCACAGCTAACGCACACTGCAGGTGCCACCTGGCCACCAAAAGGCCTCTTCAGAGGACACACGTTCTTCTGCAGCCACCAGATACAGGTCACATCTACAACCTACTGCTGTGCAGCACACAACTTCAGTTTTGTAGGTCATGGTAGACATGAAGCTACAGTTCCTGAGAAGGACTTGCCCTTGCGTGGCAGGAGCCAAGCTTCCACTGAAAGCAGAACCACAGTGTTTTCAAACCAGCAAGAGAAGCCACACAGCCAAGACTGGGAAGGCTCAGTTGCTGTTGCAAAGCTGGGAAGCTTTAGTTTTTTGAAGTCATACATATACTACCATGATAATCCTCCATCTCAGCTTGAGGACAGGTAAGAGCAGAGAGGTAGTCCTCCTCACTTCAGTCTTGGCAGGAGCCAGACAGCTTAAATGGTGTCGGTTTGAACCTTACTCTTCTCCTTTATTAAAAGATAAACATTTGTCTGTGGCTGATCACTTTGCACTGAAAATTGAGTTTAAACAAAAGCACGCAGCAAAGCACAAGAGAGATGATAGAAAGGTAGTACATACTCATAGAAAGAAAAATTTATTGAGGAAATGCAAAAAGCTAAGTGAAATTCAGAAAATACTTGTAAATAGTATAGCCTACCAAATTTAATGCAGTGGAAACTACTATTTGTCTGCTCAGGAATTACTCAGAAGCATTAGGTGAGCTGGTATTTTACCAGTGTTTAATGAATATAGGAATATCAAGTAGTTGGTGTTTTTACAGAAAGCACTCTCAATGTTTCACTACAATTTCATTATCTGGCAACAGGAGCTTAGATTAATACTAAATTACAACTTTTCTGTATTTGGTTCTGCTGTGCTTGCAGGTGATCCTACACAAGTGTTTTAGGTGCTGTTCACACACAACCTGCTTTTGAGTACACAGGCAGACTTGGCATAATGGGGAAAAGCAGCAGCTCTGCGGAAATGTGCAGCACTGCAAACAGAACTCAACCTTTACTACCAATTTTCAGAGCATCTGACAGACTAGTTACTATGCAATAAGAAACCCCCACAACTTGGACTAGTACAACAAAAATCCAACTCTGACTTAAAATAGAAAACCAGTTTCATAGGTCCTCTTTAAAAACTGAAAGCTCATATTGCCAGTCTGATGAAGGAAAAAAAGTTTCTGCTGCTTCAGAAGCACTGGGGGTGGGGGGGGGTGGGGGAGAAAGTCAGGGAAGTGCTTACCCAAAGTTTTAGGGAAAAAGATAGAAGAAACAAAATAATGCACTATATACACAATACCTGCTTACCTCTTTTTGAGGTCAGCGCAAACTGAATAGCGTTTCCACCGACCCCACAGAACGCATCCACTATGACATCGCAGTTGAAGGACTGACTCACACGGACAGCAATGTGCTCAGCTATTTTCTCAGGAGTAACAGAAAACCAACCCTCTGCAAAGCAAAGCAAAGGAAAGGAGTGGGTTTTTTGCCTATTATTTCAAGGTCACCTGAACAAAAACACACACACACACAACTGAAGGTTTAGCGCTAATCCCAACAACTTTAGCTTGGCACATTCGACCAGGAAATAGAGGCTTTGAAGATGATAAACTCCAGTTAATCCAGTGATTTGCTAGGCAAACAAAGTCACACTGAAGCAAACAGATAACACATCTCAGTAAATGCTTTGTTGATCTGGGTGCTGAGGATGCTGGCTTATCAAGGACAAGTCTACCAAGACAGCTACAAAAAACTTTATACATCACACAGTCTGTAACAAAGAAAAACAGAAATATATCCTCCCTTATCTGACAAGTTATTTTCTTTACAGTGATGCCTGGTCTGCCAAATAATCTATGTGTTTATGTGGGACAGCACTAGAAGTGAAAAGCTTACAAACCCAACAGTCCCAAAATACAAAAAGACTTAGTAATCCTAGTTCTTCTTTCACCTATGATTTATGATATGGAAGTGGTTTCCACATAAACATGGAAAAAAGTAACTTTGAAAGTAATGACTGAAAGTCAGAGCAAAACAGAACAGAGCTAGATCCACCAGCATCTTTTGAAGTTGCACAAATTATTTTTTAAAACACAAAACCAGAAAAATGCCACCAAGTTTCTGAAAAAGTCCTGACCAAGCATAACTTGGGTACAGTATGATCTTCAGCAAACATCAGGACTAATGCAAACAGGGCTGTCCCCCTAGAAGCCCTACCAAACTCCAAGACTTCTGTTCGCCTGCCTGCAAGAGGACGGAATTTACCCAGAGTCACAAGCACACACTCAAGTAAATCTGTAATATACTATGAGAGGGGCTGCAGGTTTGGATATGCCTTATACCAGCTGGTCAGTGCACCTGGTACTAAACATACCTCTGTCTAGTTTAATCCCCTCGTCAAACCGAGAGAACAGCCGGTAGCGTTGTGCCCAGTACTTGGCCAGCTCTGGATCACCAGCAATTTCGGCAGGTACAGCTTCCAGCGTAATTTTCCTTCTCCTTCTCTTTTTTTTCTCCTTCTTCTTTGCAGTTATTTTTTCATCTACAGCTGGAAGACACTTCAAAAGTTAATAATCACTGCTCCTGTAGGCTAGGAACGTCATCGGCAGGGAGGTGAGAGTTAAGATATAGATGTTCATGTTAAAACACGCTACTAAATGTCCTTTATTACTGTTTGTCAGATTATGCAGATTAGTGGTTTAAATTAAAAGACAGCATCCTTTATTTCAAGGGAATAGCATTACCGGACAGGTATCAGAGTCCTAAAAATCCTAACACTCCATCCATTACTTAGGAACCTTAAGAGGTTAGTCATCTTCTTCAACTGACGGTGATTAACTCCACATAGTGAGTAAACAAGTGGACCAGAGACCAACTTCATGCCCTTATTTATAAAAGGAATAACAACTAACCTAGACACAAGTTTTACAGTAGAAATCTCATATGATTATTGTAAGAAGGATGAAACGATACCCAGAAGCCTGAACAATCCTATTTTCCTTTTTTATGGTGCTAAACAGAAAAGCTCATAATACTGATTCCCTCCCTGCCCTCCCTCCCTTCACCAATAATTTTAACAACACATGCTCCCCAAAGCTCAATGTGCATCTGAGAACCCAAAACTTGATGGTCTGTGCATCCACCTGAAATGAATCGCCCTCATCCTTACAGGGAAAAAGGGTGTGAATCAGAGACCTGTTAGATCATGTCTAGGATCAACAATGACTCTTTATCTGTAAAGAAATTCTGACAATACTAAAGACAAGACCTCGGATTCTGGCGCTCTAAGAATAAGCTACTTTCACTAGCACAGCTCTCTCAGCCTCACTAACCCTCAAAGTTTACGTGCCTCTTTGAATAAACAGAATAAATAAATATCACACAACGCTGTAACTTGGGAATGCAGTACTACATCTACTGCCAATTCCTTTCCAGTTTGCAGGAAACTGATGTACCTTGGTTGAGGTCCTCTGTCTCTGCCTGGAGATAATCGGGAATATCCAGAGAGACCAGCTGCCGCCCGCAGCCACGCTCCTGCCTCCCTGCGCTCTGTTCGTCAGAGACGCTCGCTGCCCCATCCTGTGCTTCCCCCTCAAGGTCACTCCCCTCAGGTTCTGCAAGGACTGCACTGGAAGGTGGTGGCTTTTGGTTTTCAGTGTTCTGTGTGGTCTCTGTGGCAGAAGCACTTTCTTGATGCTCGGAGTCGCTGCTTGATGACAATGCCTCCCCTTTATCCGGAGGGGAGGCTGTCTGGGATGTGGCTTCCTCCCCGGGTTTATTAACCCTCTTCAGGAACAATTCCACCTACAATCGTCAAACATCAGAGCCCATCAATGGTGCTGTTAAGGAGCTGCCAAGAGCGCAGTTTAAGAGCCTTAGGTTCAAAAGCCCCTGCAATGCACACACTTAACCATGCCTGCTTTGAACCAAGTACCATACCCAGAGTCAAGACATCCAGGAAGCCCTTAACTGTGCTCCCTTTTTACAACGTTTGGAAACTAGTTGTCTTTGGGAACTAGATACCAGCTACTTGCAAAAAAGAAACTCCACAAAATTACTGATAAATCCAGTAAATTGTTCTAAAATAACACCTGAACTATAGTCAAACTTGCCACAGGTTACCAAGACTCCTGCTTTTTAGTCAACATAAATAACTCTCTTTTCTCCAATCTGCAGAGAAGCTGTACTCTGCCCCTCAAGATAGCGTTAACAGGTAAAATTGCTTTCATATGTTAGTTGCCTCATCTCTAAGACATGCCAGACGATGCCTGTGCCAAAGGTTCTGCAGCACAGTAGAGCACCCAACATTATACCCCAAGCAACTAGTTGCTGTTGCTAGTCCAGACTCTTCAAAGGCACATGTAGATGTTCACTCTTACGTTCACATAATTAAAGTTGTACTTTAACTATACTGGCCTCAAGTACAAGATGGCTATGGTGAAGGCTTTGATCAAAAAACTGTAGCAATGATATTTGAGCTCAATACAATATGCACTGTCACCACCAAAAATCAGTGGTTTACACTTGGGCATTAGCACCAAGCATGCCAGAAGAAGGTGAAGTAGCACTAAAAATGTGAGGTAATAAAGAGAACCCAACTAAGACATCTACAGTGAACAAGGTTTTTTACACATTACTAATTTCTGAGTTAAAAAAAAAAGCATATAAAGTTATAGGTGAAAACACGTGCAGGCAGAATTGTAAGTAAAAGCACTGAAGTAAATTACTAAGAACATGGAGTTGCATGAAATACACCAATACACCAACGTATACAAATGTTTTTCTCTCACTGCTGAAACACCACCACTAACAAATGTCCTCACGTGCATTTTCAAATCAGAGATACTACTATAGGAACCTACACACACCTCTAAAGGAATGATGCACCCAGATATTAGGAGTGACTTTCACATAACTTTGCTATTAAGCTCACATTCCTCTCGACAGCTTGCCAAGAGTCTACCAATGCTCTTCCATATCCACCTTAACCTAGCCACTCTTCACCTAAGCAAGGGGAGGGGAAAGAAAGAATAAAAAAAGTGGACTGACACTTTAAAAAAATGCCTCCTTCTCTGGGTAATCAATTGTTTTTCTACACTTTTGTAATTCATCAACAATTAAGGGAGCAGATAAGTCTATGTTTTACAGCATCCCTAACAATTAAACTTACCTTCTTCAAAGTTTTATTTTTTTTGCAAGATATTTCAGATTCCTCTGTAAAGAAGATGTGTGTGTTTTTGCTCTTCCTTGGTTTGCGCATATCCAAGAACCTGGACTTGAGTTTTGCTTTTTTCTCCAAGTACTGCACCCTTCGGTGGGTGAAATCTGGCAATCCATCATACCTGAAATTAAAAAACTGGACTTAGCTGGTTAATTTCCAGTCTGGAAAGCTTTAACATGAATGTTGATGTCTGCAGAAAATCATTTAGACCAAGTTATTTCTTATGAGACATTTGCTCCGCTCTTAAAATATATGTCACTGGATGTAGCTGCAAAACAACGTACATTCATGAAAACTGTTAAATATTTTTAATTGAAAATATTTACCCAAATTGGTTTTAGATTTTTTTTTGTCTAAGAGGTGTGTTACTTTGGGCTATAACAATTTCCCAGAACAGCCTAAAGAATAGGAAATAAAACCAAAAATATCTTGATTAGTGGAGTAGAACATCTTTTTGATGGCTACAAAGAAATCATCTACTTTTGTCTTCAGGCAAATACAATTACCAAAAAAAAAAAAAAAAGAAGAAAAAAGAACCAAGGGTACTTCACTAAACAATCTGCATCTTGCAGAACCTAAGCTCCAGCCCACTTGTACCCCAGGACATTACCACTGACCACCAGATGTTGAGGTCATACCATCAACAATGAAATTTCACTGGTCAACCCGGAATCTCTTTACTAGTGTAACAACATGTTACTAACATAAAGCAACCTCATTCCAATATGAACCAGCTATAAACTATGACCTATCCTCACAGGACTCCAAACTGAGAGGACTACTCATTGTCAGAGCCTTTAAACTCTAAGTAGCTGAGCAGCCATTTAACATTTACACAACTGCAAGTACCTTACAAGTTACACTTCTGTTTCCAAAGCACTTTTCCTGTTCTTTAATTACTAACTTCTCATTTCTCTCTCTGTCTAGCCAAAGGCTGACAGTTTTATTAAGAATAGGGACTAACTTTTGGAATCACCTTCAGAAGTTTAACAAAATGGGAATGGAGATGAATGATCTATTTGAATAACAACAACATGCTGTAAAGAAACCCTGGAGTTCCTCATAAGCAATTACTTTTGTCCTGTGCCACACTTGAGACCCAAAACAGAGCAGGTTTCCTCGGGATCTTCCACTGGGTTCTCATCTACATCCAGTTCATGGCTAGGGAAAAAAGACAGATGATGAAGTTAGTTACTGTAGAAAACGCTCCTACTTTACAGATACACCACTAAGAAACTCAAGTATTGAAAATATTTAAATGTGGGCTTCAGTAGGTTCTTCCACACACTGCTGAAACTCAGCAAGGCAGGTAACGCCAGCCTATTCATATACACGAGCACAGGCTTTTTTTCTTACCCAATTCTAGGGACATACATCCTTCTATTTGGGTTATAATGTTCCAACTATTCTGAATGACCTCTTAAAATATTTAGTATCAAGCCATACCTGGAATTGATGAAGACAGTGTCTGTTCACCCCATTTCCAAATTACCTTCATCATCTCTTACCTATACTATTATCAATTATTAATACTAACAGCAACAGCAAAGTATCAGAACAAAACCAAAGTTATGTGATTAGCAGATAATAATTCCATCTACTCCTCCACCTTTGAGTCTGTAAATTTATTATCAAGGAAGAGCCATCTCATCATCTTTGAGGCTCTAAGTTTTTAGAGAAGAAAGACCATGACAAGGCAGAGATTAGCTATTTTAGGAGTGCCATAGTGCTGAGCACTTTGCTGGCAGCATACAACTCAGCTAAGCAACACAAATTATTTACCATTGCTCTTGTCTAGGCTAATTAGACAGAGATAAGCAAGTCATCCTCTCCAATTTAACAACCTTGTATACTTCAACAGCACAAGAAAAGTACTGTCACCATGTACACCCATCGAGGCTATACATTGTTTTCATAATGCAATGGAAGAGAAGGAATACCCACCACTTGTTGCCAGGTACAGTGATAAGCAGTGATGGAAGACCATGTGGTCTGTGCTAAAGTTTTAACTCACAACCTCAATCAAACAAATAGGACACTATAAATTAGGAGGCTTCTGGACCCGGGCTTCTTGAGGAAAAAGCTCATCTAAATTTCATGACTTGCCTTCTCTTGACCTTAGCACGTCTGTATTCAGGAGGCTCTTCGTCCTCATCTTCATCTTGGTCATGAAGCAGCAACTGTTCTTTGTCATTTGAATTGGAGCTACGTGACTCCTGTGAACCTAGAAAAAGATACATGAGATTGTATTTTCATTCTGCATAACTTGTCTTTCTGACCCCACAGTATGTCTGCAGCTAGAGTCAGGTTGTTGTACCTACTTGAATTTGATAAACAAGACACGAGTGCCAAACACAGATAAGCTTTACCCGCCTTTGTTTGAGGGACAACATACCAATGCAAGCTTCCAGAATTACACTGCAGAGTTCATAATCTCTAAAATCATCTCAGCTCTCCAAGAAAAAATACCTACTAGATACAAATTCCACCCTGTTTATTCCTTATGCGTAAATTTTGTTTCCATTTCATTGGCCATGCAAAGATAAGACAATTAAAAAGAGGATTCCAACACTCCTCATTTCTTGTTGGAAAGATTTTCCTTTAAACTCTCCCATTCTAACTCTGCTGTAGGATCAAGATGGGATTACACCTGCTTCTTCCTTCTTTAGAAAGTCATTAGCAGTGGACTCAAGAGGTTTCCTACCAAATTGAAGTCCCAAGCTGTTGACACTTATTTCACATTTCCTCCCTCCTCTTCATTAGGAGGAACCACAGAACAGTCAGGAAAGATGTTACACTGGTGCTTACAGCAAATGCTTGCAGGAATAACTGGCAGGCAAACGGGATGGCTCTCTCCATTCCTGGCATGCTGAACTGGATGGCAAAAACATCTCCAGCCCACTCTCATACCTCCCACACAGCAGCTCTCCAACAGTGTAAGGCAGCTGCTGCCTTTCACCACTCTACGACATCACCTGGCATTTTCACTTGTTAGCACTAGGTGTGAACGTATGGGTTTGGGGTTGAAAAGATGACTGCAGCTCACAGCCTAATTGATAACTTAATTCTGGAAAGGACCTCTGGAAGACATCTGGTCCACAGTGAAACAGTATGTCAAAATAAAGAGTTTCTTTTCAGGTATGGCATTTTTAGAGAGAAGGCTCTTCTGTTTTTCTTTCCTCAAAAAGCTGATCTTAAAATTTATCTCAACACTTTCTGTAGTATATTCAACGATTTGTGAAGTGTAAGTTCTATTAAAATCACACAGTCAGAATACAATTTAGAGAGGAGAGAGAAACGGAGGAAAGAAAAAGGAATCAAATATGCAATCATTCCACAAAATACTTGACTTTTTAAAAATGGCATAATACAGACATACCCTTGTTTTTCACATATAACCATCTATGGAAATTCTGGTAGAATTGGTTTTACCTGATTCTGCATTACCTGACTGGTTAGTATTTTTATTTTCATATGATGCACTCCTTTTCCTGGCTCCTCCATCACAGGGCTCCTCCTGGCTTTCACTGTCAGCTGAACTACACTCTTGGGGGCCTTGGTGGGCTATCGCTAGAGCTGTGCTACCCTGCTCCGCTTCCTCCAAATTCAGATTTAAATTACAAATCCCAGAGATAATTTCACTGTGGGGCTCAGCACTTGAAGGGACCATTTCCTCGCTTCTGGCATTAAAGGGACTCGGCTCCAAGCTCAGTGCTTCACTGCATTCAGCCCCCGAGCTAACCAAGTCCATGTTTCCCAAAAGACCTGGCTCCGGAGTAACCCCACTAGTTTCCACTTTGTCACCATGTGAGGTCTCAATAGTCCATCCTTGACTTGTCCAGTACTGAAACTGTTCCCAGTAATGCCAGTACAGTTCACTGTAATGCTGCTCCCACTCTTCCCTGGTATCTGGACTATTCCAAGGCTCAGAGGCTGTAGTGGCTTCAGTTGATGAGACTTCCTGATGCTTCTCCAGCCAGCTCTGCCAAAGAAGGCCCTCTCCATACTCGCTCCAGTACTTCTCCCATTTTTCTTTAAGGTCGTTGGGTAAAGCCTCATTTGCAAGACTTTCTGAACTTCCACAGGTCCCTTCATTTCCAGCTTCAGGTTTGCTGCTCTCCTCATGTTGCTCTGTAGGAGCCAGCTCACCAGAACTAGACTGCATATGGTCAGCACAAGCTTGATCATGCCACTCCTGTCCCATTTTATTCTCATGTTTTTGCTGTAATTCTTTTTTCTTCTTATTTTTATTTTTCACAATCTTCACATTATTCCTCTTTCTGTATTTTTCTGTTGCCTGAAATACAATGGAAAAACATACTTAGAAGCCATAACATATAGTCTTTTCTTGTCCTCTCTCCAAGCACATTTCTGTTCCCACTGTAACCCTTCCTCTCATTGCAACTCTGCTGTTAGCTTTCTCCCCACATAAGGATTTATGGGTTTGATAGAGTCCCACTGCATAACTTTAGCTGACATTTCTGAGGAAGCTGTGAGAAAGTCTATGGAAAGACAGAGAAGAAAAGGCAGATTTACAGACAGATGTGGGGCAGCTGAAAGGAAGGTCTTTCTGCACAAGGGTTTAGAAGGAAGACATCAACATGAAATGGTATAAAATCCTAAAAGGATGTTGGTCCTAAAGGTCTGTGGAGACAGGACAAGGGGCAATGTCTCCAAGTTGGAGCACAGGAAGTTCCGCACCAACATGCGGAGGAACTTTTTCCCAGTGAGGGTGACAGAGCCCTGGGACAGGCTGCCCAGGGAGGTGGTGGGGTCTCCATCTCTGGAGATATTAAAGACCCAACTGGACACCTACCTGTGCAACCTGTTCCAGGGAACCTGCTTTGGCAGGGGGGGTTGGACTCAATCTCTGGAGATCCCTTCCAACCCCTACAATTCTGTGATTCTGTGATTCAGGCTTTGAGGGGTCACTGGGTTGAACTCAACAGAAGAACAATATCGTGGCAACATCAAGGACCTGTTCTATGGGGCCATGGAGCCTGACATTGTCACCTGGTATCTCTCTGCCTGGCCATCTGGTTTGGGTGCCTTATTAGGGCAGTGAATGCATAATACTCAGCCTAGAATGCATAATGCTCAGCCAAATAGAAAGTTAAATCGTTGCTGTCTTCGGGTGCTTTAAACAAAAAAGTATTGCTTTACACTCTGTAAATCCTGCAGCTGAATCTCTATGTCTGAAGACGCTGACCCAAAAGAGAGGTGTAATATTCTTCCCATCCCACACTGATCTCCAAGTCAGCTAACAGAAGCACAAGGAAACAGCCTCCTCACCACACAGGTGGCCCTTTCGTTTGTGCAATACAACCAATTCACTTGAGACAGCAAAACTCAAGCTACTACAGCTGCCTAGTGGAACAGAAGTCAGAAACCCGCTACTGAAAGTAAAACATTAAGGGAGCTTGTTGGTTTCGTCAACTACAACTCTGCTTGTTTCAGTGGAGCTTCCTGTGCTTACAGATACAAACAAGATAAAAACATCCACAAAAAGCAAGTTTCTCTATCAGATAAATCTGCCAAGTTTGTTGGGTTTTTTCCCCATAAATTGCCAAATTAAAGTTTAGGTGATGAGGGGCTACCACGTGAGCAGAAGACTGCAAACATACAGATACTACTGCAAGCCATTGTTTTGTTGCACTGGCAAATGCATAAGGTGGATGGTAAAGAAATTGGGTTCAGAGAACTGGCATTAATCTTTTACACACATGCCTCATAATGCCACGGTAATACTACTTAGCACTGGGCTTTGCACTGTGTATAATCTAGTAAAAACACATTATTTTCTCCTTCAATTTATTTACAGTATTATACCATAGCAACAAAAATTGCCTGCATACTTTAGGCTTTACATTGGATGCCTACAAAGTCTATTCACATGTCATCACTTAGGATCACGTACAAGCTTATCCTGTGTATTTACAAATTAATCAGGTTGCAACCATGAAGTGCTCTGCACTAAAGTATGTTCTCACTACCAGGGAGATTTGCATTCAGTAAACTGGACAACAGAATCACAAGGTTGGAAAAGACCTTTAAGATCATCAAGTCCAATCATTCCCGTCCTATGCTAAACCATATCCCTAAGTACCTCATCTACCCTTTTTTTAAACACATCCATGGAAGGTGACTCAACCCCCTCCCTGGGCAGCCTGTTCCAGGCCCTCACAACTCTTTCAGTAAAAATTTTTTTCTAACATCTAATGTGACCCTGCCCTGGCACAGCTTTGTGCCATTTCCCCTTGTCCTATCTCCTGTCACCTGGCTGAAGAGATCATTGCCCACCTCTCTACAACCTCCCTTCAGGTAGTTGTAGGTGGTGATAAGGTCTCCCCTCAGCCTCCTCTTCTCCAGGCTAAACATCCCCAGCTCCCTCAGCCGTTCCTCATATGATTTGCCCTCCAGCCCCTTCACCAGCCTGGTTGCCCTTCTCTGGACTCGCTCAAGGACCTCGACGTCTTTCTTATGGTGAGGAGCCCAGAACTGGACACAGCACTCAAGGTGTGGCCTCACCAATGCCGCGTATAGGTGCACAGTCACCTCCCCAGACCTACTGGCCACACTAGTTTTGATACAAGCCAGGATGCCATCGGCTTTCCTGGCCACCTGGGCACACAGCTGACTCATATTCGGTCTGCAGCCAACCAACACTCCCAGGCCTTTCTCTGCCTGACAGCTCTCCAGCCAGCCTCCCCCAAGCCTGCATGGGGTTTTTATGTCCCATGTGCAGCACTCTACACTTGGCCTTGTTAAACCTCATCCCATTGGTCTCAGTCCATCAGTCCAGTCTGCTCAGATCCCTCTGAAGAGCCTCCCGACCCTCAGGCAGATCAACACTTCCTCCCAGCTTAGTGCCACCTGCAAACTTACTGAGGGAGCATTCAATCCCTTCATCCAGGTCATTGACAAAGACGTTGAACAATCAGTCATCTCCTTCTCTGGCTGGTTTCCTTCTAGTACAGCCTCATATCTATTACTCAGGGGAACTTGGGGAGGAAGGACAGGCATGGAAGGAACTCTCCAACTACCCTTGCCATGTACCAGCTTTCATTCATCCCTTTCATTTATACTATCCTGCCTGGGGGAGGGTACCAGGTCACTCTGGTCCTGGATGCTACCTACTGGGTGCTCACATTTCTGTTGCTGGGAAGACACAGCCTGGTTCCATCGATCTATCTCCACTATCTCCATCTCAGCCTCCTTAATGCTCGTGGGTCTGTCTAGTTTGTCTTTGAGCACATCCACCTCATCTTGCAGGTATGCCACTTGGCTGAGGAGATCCCTAAATCTGTTCACACAGCACGCAGCCCTGATCAGAGCTGTCTCCTGCTACGAGCATGCTGTGACATTCCCTGCACCCCAAGACTTGCACAGCTACAATGCTTCTGTGGTTGTCTGAACTGGGTTCCTACTTCCACAATGGAAGGTGTTGGGGTCATGGCCCTGCACTGGGTAGACACCATCACTTAATTCCTTACCAGAGACTAGTGACCCTCACCTGTCAGTTGGCTGAGCTTGCTTCCTTCCTCTGCGGGCAGGCTGCCTGGTCTGAGCCCTCCTGCTTGCCTGCCTGCGCTGTGTGGAACCCTTTAAGGCTAGAGGGAGGTGGAGGTGGGGGCACGTGATGTCAGGGGCAGGGGGAGCTTGGGCAAGCTTCTGGGTTTTTGCTGTGGGTTGAGGGAGCTGCACAGGGTGCCCTGATCTCGGGAACCCGATCTCTTGGTCAGCCCCTGAGCTTACCTCAGTGATCGCTGTCACCGCTGCTCATCGCCTCACCAATGAGCAGCAAGGATATCTACGTTGTAGGTATCTACTGCCTTTTTCTCACCTGTGAATGACTCCAGTCTTCCTCTAAAGCCCAACTGCTCTGTCTGGGAAGCAGAGCATCCCAAGCCTCGATCCTGCCCTTTGAAACAGCCTGGCTTTATCAGCCAGACCTGAGAAACTAGCTCTTTGTATCAGTAGCTAAATGGTTAAAGCAGACAGCGTGAACCCATGAGTTCAAAGTGGAGTGCATAAGCTGTCCTGATACACAGCATCGACACTACCACGGCTGTTTCAAACTAGTTATCTCTAGGAGCAAGAAGAATATAGATCTGGAAGCATAAAGCTCAGCCTGACCCTGTTAAGTCCAACTGGCAGACTGATTTAACAAACTGCCCAGACCACAGTTTTGTACGTAGCTACAAGTACATGGGGCAGGCAGCTTGAAGACAGCTCAGATGAACTTCAATGACTAGCAGCCCCAAAAATAACTGAGGAGCAGACAAGCCCCTATGCCTGGAAACACAAAGTAAACAGAACAAACAAAGCAAATGAAGACTTACCACACAGTTCCTGTGGGCTGACTGCCCACCAAACTGAAGAGGCAATCCCATACTCCTCATTAGCTCAGCCTCCGAGTCTAACTCAACTTCTTCCAGGTCAAGAGCATGACTAGTCACACTGGGACAACGGTTATCCTCCTTGGATGCCTGTTCTTCCTCTATTAAAAAAACATGTTAAGTGAATATAATCTGGTTCCAACAGCTCAATGCAACAGCATGGCCTACAAAAATTATCAGAACTGCCTCTTAAAACTTCCTCTCATGTAAAATTTTTGTTATCAGCATCTTATTTTCCACCTAACTATCAGCAGGAACCAAAATTAAACTCGAATAGCCAAAACACTGCACTGGGTCTGGCTGGGACAGAGCTAACTTTCCTTGTATCAGCCCATAGGGTGCTATAGTTTGGATCTGTGGTTTAAAGTGTAGACAACACATCAATGTTTTGGCTATTGCTGAGCAGTACTTGCACAATATCAAAGCTTTTTCTTCCCCCCACCCCCGCTCCTGCTCTCCCCAGCAAGGAGACACAGTTAGGACAGCTGCCCCAAAGTGGCTGTAGGGGTAGCCCACAGCATAAAATGCAATGCTCAGCAATAAAATCTATACCAAAGGGTACAGCTGCTTGGGGTCAACCTACCACCAACACTCAGCTCAATAAACTGCAGAGCAAACTACAATAACACCCAGCAAACAAGAGAAAAGTTAGTATTAGGAAAATTCTTTACAGGAGTTCTTTTCGCATATATTGGAACAAGATTATATATTGGAACAAGATTCAAAATCACACTAGCAAAGATAATATGATTTTTTAAAAATCTAATATATGAGCTACAGGACATAAATCTCTCAAAAATAACTGAGCAACTATCAAAACTCTGCTTGCACATCTATCAGATTTTTAAGCAGCACTGTATGTATATAAAATGACAGAACCCACTGAGAAGGTAGGAACTGTATTTTGAGGAAATGTGTGAAATATAATACCTCTTGGCACAGTTGATAAAACTGAAAAAATTAAGACTTGGTTTTGGTCAAGATTTATTTACAGTGAAGTTATTGCACAGCACAAGACTCTTCTGGTTTTAACCTACTAGCCTCACCACAATTCAGTCACATATGGACAAACCTATGTTTTTTTCATCTTTCTTCATTCATACTGCCTCCATCTAACCTGTGCATTCACAGCTTCCATGGACATACCTTTCTGTTTGGACTCTTCCCTTTCAAATCAAGCTATCATATGGTGCTAGAGCTAGCAAGACAGCAATGGAAAAAAACAAAGTAATTATGTTCAGATAGACATGTGGGGGGAATTTGGGAGGAGGAGGTGCAGAACTGGTGTTGAATTTGCCAAAGCAGACACTGTGATTATTCCTAAGATAAGCAGAGAGACTTACTCCTGTGGTCCTCATCACGAGTCCTCATGTACATGCAAATCATAATTTTCCCCCATCCGGGATATTGCTGCTTCTCTGCTTCTGGCCCAGCAGATTAATCAGCAACAGCTAATATCCTAGGCTGGGGCAGAGGGAGCAGGACAGTATTACTCCCAAGTACACAGGCAGGACTCACAGAC
This sequence comes from Laterallus jamaicensis coturniculus, assembly GCA_022605575.1. Lineage (NCBI taxonomy): Eukaryota > Metazoa > Chordata > Aves > Gruiformes > Rallidae > Laterallus > Laterallus jamaicensis. The sequence goes on along the minus strand of JAKCOX010000002.1, from coordinate 50,750,418 downwards.
CCTACATTATATAATTAACTTTAAGCTAGGGAAGTTGAAATTGTGATGTGAGAGCACGTCAGGCTCTCTGCTCTGTGCACCAGCTGGAGAACATGTGAGCTGGGAAGTCTGTGCACACAGGAATAAGCATCGCACCTCATTCAACACAAACTTCCACATCAAGGCCTCTATTAACTTGAAAGTTATACATGTGCTGCTGTTACCCACATCCATCCCCGTGAAACAAGTACTGAAAAGCAAGCCTGAAAGAGGAACAAAACTATGGGGCTGCAGGTTTACGGTCCTGCTGTACCTCAAATAACCACACAGAACTCACTGTAACTACACACCATTTGCACAGTACAGTTCATTACCTTACCTGTACTGCCACTGTCATCTTTGATATAAAATCCTTTTAATCCCAGTTTATATAATTTTCGATCTCTGCAAAAATGAAGAGAGATTTCATGCAGAAGTTCACCATTAAAACGATTTATTGTAGAGTAAAACCAGTAATTCAGTGGAACAGCATCCCCAGGGATGTGGTGGAGTCCCCGCTGCTGGAGGTTTCAAGGTGCAATTGGACCAAGCACTAGATAACCTCATCCAGGCTCCTCTTCCCCACAAAACACTGGCCCACTTCTGAGGCCTGTCCCCACCTGGGTTGCTCTCTGATTCTAAACGGACGGAGCAAAGAATAACGTAAAAGGCCGCGCTTTAAAGCCTGGTGCGAGAAGCCTACGCGAGGGACGCTGGGAACGCGCTGCTCCTACACAGAGCACCCTGGGGTGAAAGTTTTGCCCCACAAAACACTCTGCTGAAGTGGGCGGAATTTAGTATCTCCAGCCCAAAGCTGCAAATACTTCAGCCACCACCCAGCGCTGAAGGCACATCATCTCTGCAAGCGCATCACCTGAACACCCAGGGCGCTTTAAGAGCAAAAGCTCCGGTAAAAGGCCACAAGGTCCCCTCCCAAACCACGCATCTGCGACAGGCAGCCCGAGCGCAGCATCCCTCCCCAGCGCTGGGCAACCCGCTCCCCCTCTCCGTCTCGGGGTGGCTCCGGGCCCCTCCGGGGAAGGGAACGGGGCCCACCGGAGCTCGGGAGAGAGCGCGGCGGGCTGAGTCCCGCACAGCCCCAGCCCGGGCCAGCGCAGCGCGGCCCCTGCTCCCCGGGAGTCCCACCGCAGGGCCGGGCCCGCTCGGGCAAAGGCCCCCACAGGGACCGGCGTGAGGGTGGGCTCTCCCTCCTCTTCCTTTTCTGCACCCCCCGGCTGGTACCGTCTGGTAAACACAACCTAGAGCGACCCTTCTGTGCACCTCCCCCTGCCCGCAGCCACAGCAGCACGGCCCCTCCCCACACCTCCCCAGAGGAAACTTCCCCGGGCCGCGGGGGACGCAGACACGCGAGGCCGACCCGCCCGCAGCCGGCGGCCAGGCCGCTACTCACTCGACAAAAGCGCGGGAGCAGAGGCAGAGGATGCTGCGCGCCGGGCCCGCCCGCAGCAGCAGCTCCGCCACCAGCCGCCCCCGAGGGTCCTGCACCATCCCCGCGGTCAGACCCACGCCACCGTCCGTCCCCGCCGCTGCCTTCCGCCGGAACTGCCGGGAACGCCGAGCCCGCCCCGCTGCAGCCGAAGGGGGCGGCCCGAGCCCAGCCGCCTCGGGGGGGCGCTCGCCGCGGGGGTCTCCGCTCAAGCAGCGGCAGCCGCACCCGAATTAGAGGTTCAGATCTCGGCCCCGCTTTACCGGCCGGCGCCCCACGCCCTCCGGCTGCAGTGTAGAGCTTTTGAGAGCTGTATCTGGGGGTGTCTGCCTAAGGGCGGCCGTAGCTACGTGACGGCTTGTGCCTTCCGTGACTCCCTACCAGGAGCATTTGCGTTTCGAGGGGGGTCGGGGGGAGGAGGGAAAGAAAAGACATCGCGACAAAAATGTGTAACGACAGATAGAGCAAAAATCTGGCCAAAAAACCCCACAAACCTGCCCGGAAAAATCTGTCAAAACCGGGTGTGGGAGGCAGGAGTGGAGAGCCTGAGCCAGGCGCCTGGGGGCAGCGAGTGAGGAGTAACGGGAGAGCTTAACGCCGGGGGGGAGGGGGGGCGGGAGGGTCGGGATGAAGGGCGGGAGGCAGAGGAATCGTAGAATGGCCTGGGTGAGGGTGACAGAGCCCTGGGACAGGCTGCCCAGGGGGGTTGTGACTCCATCTCTGGAGATATTCAAGACCCACTCGGACACCTCCCGGTGCGACCTGTCCTAGGGAGCTGCTTTGGCAGGGGGGTTGGACCCGATGATCTCTGGAGGTCCCTTCCAACCCCTACGATTCTGTGATTCTGTGATTTGATTGTTCTCTGGTCCCACATGCCTTCAGCCCAAACAAATACTGTCAGTACCTGCTGTCTTCAAAGCACCTTTGAATCCCATGAGAACCATAATTAGTTGGCACATTTGGTCTTGCCAGTTGTCAGACACTGTTAATCTATATTCTTCTTTTTATCTTTTTACTCTTTATTCTTCCTTTTTTTTCTGTGTAGGGTAGTACATGAAGTTAAATCCCATCCAATTTCATAGTCCTAGATAATGGACTGGACCATTTATTTTAGACGCAACCACTCTTCATTTGCACTTTTGGAAATGATGCTTGATGTAGTTTAAGCCGTAGGAGATCACATCCTGAGACTGTGAACAGCTTGGCAACATCTTAAAAAAAATTAACTTAAAGATGAATTCTTCCATAGCATAAAGTATCTCTTTGAATTGATCTAGTTTTTGTAGGTGCAGCCTTCTGTGACTATTCCTGTAAGGAAGTTTCATAGTGCTTTATTACAGCTCACTTTTTCAGTGCAGCTCTAAAAATAATAATTTTATGGTTCACTTCTGCTTAGTAATTTTTTCTTGCAAGTTTGGACATTTTTGGTGTTGCCTAAGAGCCCTGGGCCTACACCCATTATACTAAATAACATGTACATACTGAGTTGAAAGGTCGTTTCTAAACTTCAGAGTGTGTAGCAACTTTGTGTAAAGATTTGTGGAGATTTTTCATGCTTTCAGACCAAAAAGTGGTGTCAAAGAAAGACAAATCAAAGGTCATGGCCATGGGCAAGAGCCATTCATTTTTCACTTCAAAAGCCACCATTGACCACAAAACAAGATCATACTGGCTGAAGTAACTGCAGGGTAACAGATCTAATCTAACAGATCTCATCTCCTAAGAAACAGGGTGGCATATTAGGGACATGACCTTGCCTTTCTGCAGCAAAGCAGTTTAATGTTAGTGCTTCCATATTATCAAGGAGATCTTCCACACAAGGGACACTGAACTTGTTCCTGATGAGGTCCTCACTTGCATATGTATTATATATATTGGATTATATGTTTTTAAATTTACATGCTGTGTTTCATGATCAGTATTTTCAGTAAAATTCATGGGGACATGTTATCTCTCTGGAATTAATAACTGAACCATGTTGCTTCCCAGTTCATACTTGAATATCCCAAATCTTTAGCTGCATGTTTCCTTCCAATATTTTTGCTGAAAGGGGAACTTTTATTTCATTCTGCCCTTTCTGCACTCTCTTAGCCCATCAAGTATTTTGAAATTCCTTAGTTATAGCATATGACTATGAGAAAATATGGATAGACTGTTCACCTGGGAGATACTTCCCCAAATTCAACAGTGGCTGCAAGTAACACTGATGTGTGTGAGGAGAGACTACCTACTGAAATATAATCTACAAATAAGACGTTTTCTTTCTCAATTACAAGCTCATATTAAAGGATGACCACATGTAGAGATGAACGCCAGGAACTCACGAAACCAGCAACTTTCTTTGATATGAAGAGCAATGTAATTAGAGGATCAGGAAGAAGCTCGTTAGTTTCTAACTGCATTTACACTAGGAAATGAAGTAGTCAATCATCTGAGTTAAACGGCTATTGTAACTTGAGTGTGATTCAGGGCTACTTAAGCTAATTGCTTACTGGGTTTTTTTTTAATGGCATAGGACTTTTTTAGCACAAAGGAGTGTAGCACAGGGAAGACTTGCTAAATTCACGTGGTTTAGCTGAGGATCAAAGTGGTGTACTGATTTATTAATGACACATAATTAGCTGGCAATCAGTGAACTTCGCATTCTGGATCAGTATCAGCAGGCCAACAAGTAAACGAGAGTGCAAAACACCTTCAAGGTGTTAAAAAGCAACTACAAGTTTCTAAACACCCTAATCCCCACCACTTCTCAGCCCACAGAAGCAGGTTCATGTGTGTGCTCCCCTCTCTCACTGGATGGGGGGTGACAGAAAAGCCTTCGAAAGGCATCACTTGTGTTCAGCCCAATAAAATACTTGCTGTGCATGTATAAAAGTACAAACCATGAAGGATCGAGTTTCCTGTTCAGCAAGACCTCTTGCCTTCACTACAAAGCCAGCAGAGAGGAATGAAATATTTTTTGAAAATCACTTTTTTTTTTTCATTTGTACATTCAAAGGAAAAAAAATCATTTTGATAAACAGATTTATTTTTTTTTAATGGTCGGATGCACATCAGGCTGTTCATGCTGTGAAAAAGCCCTTAACTGCTTTCTGCCTGTAGCTACAAAAGTGTAGAATACTCTCTCTATATAGCTAAACACTTTAGAAGGGTGTTCCTCCCACTTTAGGTTTTGTCTCCTTGTTTCCTGGTACCTCATGTTCACTGCATTTCCAATATCTCCTAATTATTTATTCCCTACCTTTTGCTGCTTTTATGATACAGGGAAGATTTTATGTACCCAACCATCATTGAGAATGAACTGGCTATAAACACTGAAGTCCCACTTGTGCTCCATATAGACAATTTTCTTCAGAGGAATTAAGCTGTTGGCAAATATGCAGCAACGTATCAGGAACTAGAAGTGAAATTCTACAAAATTAGGTTATTTGGCAGGTTTTCCCTCCAAACATTATCTGTATTTCCAGATTAGAAAATAAATCCTAAATCCTTTTAGATGATGTATTTTACACCAAGCTAAGTGGTGTGGTTGACACAACAGAAGGAAAAGAAGCCATCCAGAGGGATCTTGACAGGCTGGAAAGATGGGCCCGGGTGAACCTAATGAGGTTCAACACTGCCAAGTGTCAGGTCTTGCACTTGGGCCGGAAGAATCCCAGACATAGATACAGACTGGGAGAAGAGCTTCTGGAGTGTAGGTAGCATTATTGATGCTGCAGCTGTAACATAACAATCCTAGCTCCATCACTTGAAACAGGGGACCCCTGTCTCTATCCCAAGGCCGCAAGGAGATAAAGTGAAACTGCAAACAGGAGAAGCGGCCGAAAACCCAAACAAGACAGCATTCCTGTAAGAGCAGGGACATTGCACGCAGGATGGGAACTAGGGGTGGAGTTGACAGTTATGAAGATAACCAATTATGAGCTTGCTTTTTGCACTATGTATCAGCTAATTATGGTATGCTATATAAGGCGAAGGTAACGGACAATAAACGAAACTTGCTGATGACTCATATTGAGTGTGTCCCTGTCTTCCCTCTGTTCGCAACACTGGAGAGTAGCCCTGCTGAGAAGGACCTGGGTGTCACAGTGGATGAGAAACTTAACATGAGCCAGCAGTGTGCTCTTGCAGCTCGCAAGGCCAATGGTATCCTGGGCTCCATCAGAAGAGGGGTGACCAGCAGGGACAGGGAGGGGATTGTCCCTCTCTACTCTGCCCTCGTGAGGCCCCACCTGGAGTACTGTGTCCAGATCTGGGGCCCCCAATACAAGAAGGATGTAGAACTGTTGGAGAGGGTTCAGAGGAGGGCCACAAAGATGGTTAGAGGGCTGGAGCCCTACAAAGAGAGGCTGAGGGAGCTGGACTTGTTCAGCCTGGAGAAGAGAAGGCTGCAGGGGGACCTCATTGCAGCCTTCCAGTACCTGAAGGGAGCATACAAACAGGAGGGGAATCAACTTTTTAAAAGGGCAGATAATGGCAGGACAAGGGGGAATGGTTTAAAGCTGAAGGAGGGAAGGTTTAGATTGGATATTAGGGGGAAGTTTTTTACAGAAAGTGGTGAGGTCCTGGAACAGGCTGCCCAGAGAAGTAGTGGATGCCCCATCCCTGGGGGTGTTCAAGGCCAGGTTGGATGGGGCCCTGGGCAACCTTGTGTAGATCCAGGCCTGAGGTTGGTGGCCCTGCCTGTGGCAGGGAGGTTGGAGCTCTCTGATCCTTGGGGTCCCTTCCAACCCAGACCATTCTATGATTCTATGATTCTATGATTCTATGATTTACCCATGTACATCATGAATATAAAGACTGAAGTTTCTGCACCTGGAAGATTTTTTTTCTTTTTTCATTTCTTAACAGGCAAAAATTGCAGTCCAGACTCTAAGAGGCAGACGTGAAAAATCACCAGGAAACATGCTAAGAGCTTTATTAGCAAGATTTCATGACCATCAGAAAGTTGAGTAATATGTTTCAATTCTTTATCCTAAGAAGCCTTCAAATTGATGCACTGCTAGAGCTTATGATATTTTGGGGGAGAAGTTTTAATTCTTTAATAGTGTATTTAAATTTATTTGGTTTTAAAGTCACAGTCACTGTACTCCAGTAGATTTTCTTCTTTCTATAAAATGACTGAGGTATATTCTCTGTTCTAAATAAGCTTGTACCTTCCCTGACCTCCACTTGCCTCAGACTTTAAGTAGGAGGTTCAAGCATTTGGTCTGGGCCTTGAGAAATTCTACTCCTCCTTATTTCTCTTGGCCTCTATCTGAGGCTGCTTCTAGACAGGACAAGAGATGAGCTGACCTTCTTGTGGGGTGGGAACATACTGGTAAAGTCACAGGGAGTGCAATTCTGATGGTTTTTGTTCCACTTAACATCACAAGTGTTTGCTCTATATACAATTTTTATTTTAGTTAAACATCAAAATACTTGCTACCTGTTTTCCAAACAAGAGATACAGAATCAAGCAGTCTGAATCACAGAGAGTTCATCACACTGAGCTGTGTTTACTGACTGTTTCAGAAAACAAAACCAAGTCAGTTTAGAAAGAGAGTTTGTGGCAGTATTTGGTAGGACATTACTCTCATCCCTCTATTTTTCCAATAGTGTTACTTCAATGTCTGTTATTACTACATGGTTGGTTTTGTGTCAGGGATTAACTGCAAGAACAAATGACTGGAACAAACAGTTGGAATACTGGAGATGATTTGTGAAAGCTCTGGAACAAGGAATGCTTTCTCAGAAGGGTGCAAGCCATGAAGAGACAAAACTTGATAAAGGAACAGGAGATGAAGATCCCCTAAGCCTGTCTGAAACAAGATGCAAAACCCCTGAAGCAAAACTCTTCAACAGCTGTCCAGAGAGCTGAATAGCCACCCCTGGTAGCAGGACAGACTGTCTTGATAACCATGGAAGGACGGGCCTGTTTTGGCTAGAGAATACAGGATAAACATACAGGTTCTACACAGAACTTTGAGGGCCATGGTGCCCAGAGTGAGACCTTCATGAACTGTGAAATGAGTATTAGAGCTGGCACCTCTGAATATATTAATGGGCTAAAAAGGTGTACATGCTAAACATATATGACATTTTCCACCCAAATCATGCTACATGTCACCTGGGAGGGGTGAAACCTGAGATGAAACTTCCCTGAGCAGGCTGCACTGGTATGACAAACACAAAAAGGGGAAGAGAAATCCAAAAAAGAAGTGCTCCTGTGAACCAGAGACCTCCATTGGCTGAATCAGTGCTGGAACCTGGAACAGTGATTAATTGATCTCTCTCAATTTCTTTCTATCTCAGCTTTTCTCTTTCCTCCCTCTCCTTTCTCTCTCCCTCTTCCTCTTTTCCCTTCTCCCTTTCCCAAACTTGATCTATAAGCCCTTTTGCTAGCCGATTATTTACCAATGAGCCTAGCTATAGAATGAAAGTCTTTGTTTACCCACAGACCTTAAGTGTTGTCTCACTTCAATTCCAACAAAGGCAGCCAGGGAATCTGAGTCCTTTGTCCCCTCCCCTTTGGACCAGTATGTGACACTTTGTTATCAACATTTTTACCTCAGCCTGAATTTATGTCCCATAGTGTTCTTGGTTTTAGCAAAAGGTACCTAATATGATAAAGTAAAATGGAGTTTCTACTGGAAACCCATACCAATCTGTTTTTTTTTTCCTAATTCTTACTTAAATCTTACTTAAATGGTCAATTTATTCTCTACTGTTCATTCAAGATTAAATACTATATTCTCCAAAACAAGGGTAAATGCAAAACCATAATGAGTCCAAGGGCTTTGAGGGGGCAGTACTTTATTTGAAATGGATGCTGTTCAACAGAGAGAAGGACTTTTCAGCATCTCCTAGTAGTAGTGGCTTGTAACCCTGAGTGAGGCCTGGAGAAACATGTTTTTGGATCATGGTGCTGGCCGAAAAAGGGTTTGAATTGTGAGTAGGGAAGATTTCCCTTGTTGCTTGAGTCTTCCAGTGTTTGGAAAAGCAAAACTCTCTACTGTATTGATAAAATTATTCACAGTGGTGTGATTTTACCTAAAAATCCCTAAACATTTAGGCCTAAACCAAGTCTAGGTAAATAAAAAGCCTTAGAAGACCACGGCAGAGATTGTAGATCTGAAGAAAATTTCCTGGTTTTGGCCTGTCATCAGCTCCACGCCAGGGTAAAAACCTGTCCTTGCTATGCTAGAGCAAATAGACTTTGGAGTAGCTTTGGAGAGGGATAAGACTTCATATTAAAACATGATTAGAATGTGAAATGTATGGTGTTTTTTTTCCCAAAGCTTGTATCTGGAAATTTCACAGAAATCAGAAAAAGAGATCAAAAAGACAAGACACTCTGTCCAGGTAGCTGCCATCTGCGATGCTGCTGGTCATGGGGGTTGTCTCAGCGCTGGCCCTGCTCTCGCCCTGAGGGTTTTTTTCCAGTGTTACTGATGTATAAGGCTGAGGTCTCAGACATTTTTCAAAACCGTAAGGGAGAGACTTCAGACTTGGTTTTATGGTGGTTTGGCTCGGTGGCTGAGTTCTGCCAGGTTTAGTATAAACCATAATAGCCCAAACACATAAGCAGATCAGGAGTTAAGACATACTTTCTTGTAGCAAGGAGAGCTGCATAAAGCCTGAAGGTGTCTCCTATGGCCATCAATCAGTCATCTCTCAGTCTTCACCCTCTCTTACAGTAATCAAAGCCAGCACAGCTTGCAAATTTATCCTACCCTTATCCATTAGCAAACCTGTGCGTAAGTAGTGTGAATTAACCAATAGTCCGGGGAGCTGGGCGGTACCCACCAAGACCTTCACCTGCTCTCAGAAGAAGGAACAATATAGGGGAGGTTGGTGCAGGTAGAATTTCGTAAATGTATATTGTGGCTCTTATGTAAGTTCATTAAAGCACGATGCACAGGCTCATGCAAGGGTTGAGATTCAGGGACCAGTATATGCAAAGATGAACTGAAAGACAGTAGCTAAGATGTGATTACAGGTGATCAGAAGAGAGACAGAGTGATTCAGAGCATTAGCAAGTGGAGTACAGAATACAGCACATCTTATTTTCAATTGCATCCTTGAGTAATGGGTGAAAGCTATTACCATTTTCATATAAGCTGTTTTCCTGATGTGAAATAACTCTGGGATTAACTTCACTAGACATGAGCACAACAAACATCAACATAGTTGGTGGTGTTTATCCTTACTGGCAGCGTTAGGCGCTAGGTATGTTGGGAAATTAAGCAGGCCTGGGAAGGGCCAGATCCTGAGATGCAATCACCCTTTCTGTTTAAATGCCAGCATAGTCCTTGTCAGAGTTTTGGCTCAAGCCATCTAGCAGTTTCCTGGACAGTTCTTGGGCACAGTCTGGGAGACAACTAACCACAGACTGTTCCCATCAGGCAGAGTGGTTGAAGCTACCCTGCTTTGGAGGAGGGAGGAGAAAGGAGTCTAGTCCCATGGACATAAAGACTTCTTGTCCTCAAGGCCAAGGAACATCCCTCGTTGTGCTTGATTCGCTAATCTAGGTAGAAGCAAGGAGACTGAATTGCATGGCCCTTAAGGTGGGTCCCACAGATCAGAGTCAAAGCGCCAGCATAGGGAAGGTTGTGCTGCAACCAGATTTGCTGAGCACGTTGCGTAGCTTGAAAAGAAGGGAAAAAAAGCTTCAATTTCCAGTGTGCCAATCTGTGTCCTAATCCCACACAGAGAACAGTGCTTAGATGTCTTGCTGAAATCAATATGACAATTCTCTATGTGTGCGTATGTGTGTGTGTGTGTGTGTGTGTTACATACATTCACATATAGGCGTGTGTAAAGTTCTTATTTGCTGTGGCTCCTCTAAAACCTATGAAAAAACTCCCACTGATTTCAGAAGGAAAAAGTACACATTGTAAGTATAAATTACTTTTTTTTTTTTTAACTTCAAGGTGAAATTCTTGTTTGCTACAATTGATTGTGTTGTCAGAGTACCTAAAGAAAGAGGAATAAATAAGATTAATAAATAATAATAAAAGATAGCCCAGTTAAGACAAAGAAAAGAATTTGCAGTCAAACAAGATGGCTATTCATGATAAGAAAATATGAATGTAGAAAAATAAACTGGTTTAATGCATCCTATTTTTACTAGATGGTATCTGGAGGTGACACTAACAGATCAGAGAAGGCGTATATCTGACATATCTGCCTAGCTTCATGTTTGGGAGGAGATATCTGAAGTAAGCTCTGGAAGAAAACTCATTAAGAAGAAAGCGGAACATTTGGTGATGGTTTGCAATGACAATGGCACTAATCAGTTTTGTACCTCTGATGTGAGAAGAATACAGTAAGTAGCCCGGCAGTGATTCGTGCGCATCCAACCAGTCTCCGCTGTCATGCTGATACTGCTGGGGGTAGCAAGTGTGGATGATACTGACACCCTTCTGACCACACTAAGCTTGCTGAGGGCACCCATTCAGCATGTCGCTCTGACGGCATTAAATGTTAGTTTGCAAGTCTACTCCTGGGAGAGGAAGGGTGGTAGTGTGAAACCCAGGGACAGGAGAGAGGGAGCTGTGCTGGAGCTGAAACCAAACCATCACCAGAGACACAGGATGGGCAGGGAGGTCCCAGCAGGCTACCCAGGATGTTTCTCATGACGCTTTGGGGTAGATGGTGGAAGAGGCTGGAGTGGAGTCTGGAAGGATCCAAGCAGAAACACCCTCGACACAGGGTAATATCAGCCCTGAAGAGGGAGCAGCTTCTCCTGTCTGAGAACTGGCCTCTTCTCCTCTCTCTCCCTTCTGAGGCTTGGTCGATAGGTGTGAGTGGTCTTTGATACAGCGATGAGTACAGGGGAATTTTCTGTTGGTTGAGTAGAAGGGACATGGTTGGGTCAGCCGGTGGGAGAAAGAGGTCCATGAGACTCAGGCACATAACAGGCCGCATCAAAGGCATAAATAGGGGTCTTTGAAGGAGAGGAAAGATCTGAGGGTCTTTCACACACTGCAAGCACTGTAAGGTGCTCTGGGTGAAGCATTATTTGAATCTATGGTATCATATAAAACAAGTGACATCTTTATGAACCTGGGAAATGTCGTCTGTGCAATAGCTGATATAAAAGTCTGCAAGTGATATCCTGCTAATCTTCAGGGATTTGTATGTCAGTGATGACAGATTAGACTACCAAACTGATTTTTAAAATGAAAATCAATCAGACACAAGCCGACTGTTCTGGGAACACCATCCTTACGGCATTTCAGTAGATTTTGCAAGAGGTCCTGTAGCGTTCCAGTCAGAACAAGAGGAGATACAAAGCCAGACAGCAGATGCACAGCGTAGCAGTTGGCGGGTTTATTTTTCCTTTCAGAGCAGTTTGGTGCATTCAGGCGCTTCACTTTCAGCACATAAAGAAAAGTGCCATCACTGTGGAGTTCACTTAACTCCCTTGCTATTATCAGTGGGATTAGGGCCTGTCCGTACCACAGCACGGGTAACTCCTGAGTCTCTGCAAGTAGGAGGTGTTTTGCCAATGGCTTGCAAAGATCTTTGCTGATAGAGGCATAATATCTGGAGTTACTACAGTGCCTGCAGGGAAATGATTATAGTTTCTGCTGCTTATATTTTCCCAGTAGGATTAATTTACCCCAGCTCCTTTTACCTGTCAAAGCCTTAGCCATTCTTTTATTACCTCTCGCTTGCTTTTTTTTCCTTGTAACACATCTTCATCCCCATCCATTAGCACAGTAAATCCCACTATTTATTAATATTTTAGATGTCATCTCTGTTAGATGTCCTGGGCTCCTTCCCAGGTTACTTTTTTGGCCTCATTCATTTTGGAAAAGCACTTGCAGGAGAACTGTGCAGCTTTGAACTTGGTGTTCAGAAGTTAAAACCAAAAAGCTTACAGTGCACTAGGCTGTAACCTGCTTCCATGAGAAACTGCTTCAGAACATCCCTTTGGTTTTGATAGTAGAGTGCTTTTAAAATAGTTTTGGCTTGAAATTCCTGAATTACTGTTATTGTGACATATATATTCTGCTACTAATTTTAAATCACAGATGGTCAGAAAATAGGCTTTCATTTCTACCATTTCTTTTTAATTTATCCCCCTTCACCCCAATTTGGGGACAAACATTTTAAAGTATTGTCTTTTGCTGAAAGGGAAGTCCATGGTGTGTCACTTCAAAAATTCAAATAGACCAAAATGTTTTGTGTACAAAAGAGATTGTCCAGTATCATCTAATTATTCTATCTCCTTCCAAAGGAAACATATATTAGGTATTCTTCTGGAAAAGGTATTTCTTTCAGCTGGCAGAAGCCTCTGCATCTGCTGAATATTTAAAATTCCACCAAATCCACTAAATTCACCAAATCCAAAAGAATGTAAAGTCTATAACTGTTCAAATTTCTTACACTTCAGAAGATGCTGCAGGAAGTCTCTGACAATTCCTGATTTTTGAGCTTGAAAATGGAAAAGTGAGACTGAAGGAAATGAGAGTCCCAGTGCTACCTGGAAAACAAACAAAAGGTTTGCCCATTGATAGATTGCAAATTTGGCTTTAAAAAAAAAAAGAAGTTGTGTGTGTGGTCGGCTTTTAGAATTGCTCTTTTTATTAGGACTCTTCCTTTGCTACCACATTTCTAAATAAAATGAATGCCTTTGGTCACCTTCCTCTTTGGACATGCATGTGTATTGCTTGCTTCTTTTTAATCACTGTGGCCAGAGAAGTAAAACATGATTTTTAATACCTCACTAGTAAGTAGCTACCTGCTCTAGATTGTACAGTATGCACAAAGATCATGTTGTGCATAGGCCAAGAGACAAAATGTCAGGTGAAGACTTCTTAAGCAGCTTCTTTGTGAGGTGTAATGAAAAGTTGGATCAGAAAAATGGGTGACCTTGTGATGATGTCTTGTGTTCAGTCACGTGATGGTTTCCTATATGTCTTGCCAGCTTTCTAACTTCAGAATTATTCTTACTTTCCTCATCTACTCATTTATTTTGGTGTTATTTTGATGTGTGGATTTGAATTCCGAATGATAACATGGTATATCTATTCATGTATTCATAAGTTATACAAACCGGTGCTAAAAAAACTGTTATTGCACTGGCTTGTAATAGCTACACAAGTGTCCCAGAAGCAATATAATCAAGAAATTTTAGACCTCTGTAATAAAATGAGCGTTACAGAAGCAAAGCATACCATATGCAATGCTCTTGGTTTGTCTTCACAGCAGTTGTGACCATACTGGCATTCTCAAATGTTTGACTGCCAAGACTTAGTGATAATCACTGAAACACTTGATTCTTGAAAGCCCACTGAATACCAGCTAACGTGCACTTTCATTTACTGTGCCCTCAGCATGTTGTAAGGAGTTAAATTGTAGGATGCCTTGCCCGAAGCTGTTATTGGAAGTACAGCATTTTTATGAACAGCATGATGCAGAAACCACACTGGAAGGACCTTTGCTAATTGCTGATTACCACGATGCTGTTCTTATATATTACTGATGATTTCTGCATTAACACAGGCTGGCTCTGCCGCTCAGCAACTAATCACTTTATCAGCAGGATACCAGATAAATACTTCTGTGGTAAATAAGATGTTAAGAGCAGAAATTTTTAATCTAAATTCAGGCACCAGCATCCCTACCACAATATACAGAATGGATTTTCCATTTTTCCCTTCAGTATTTCACTTATGCTTGGTTCAGAAGCAACTACTGTCAGCTGGAAGAATGAATTACTTAATTATTTTTGCAGTCATTTGATGTCAGAGTTGCAAGCAAATATATGAAACATTTTAAAAAACCTTTTACACCACCATATCAAATGGATTTCCAACACAGTAATTAAATCATGCCACACTTCTGTGTACAAGGCAAATACAGGTTTTAAGACCTGTGCAAAAGAAAAAGGGAGCAGCATAACTTTGGCAGAAGAAGAGTCCAGAGCCAACTTACTCAAAGAATGACAGAGAGGATATGTAATTCAGCCCAAGGATCCAGATTCAGCCGTCTGTGACCCAGAGCCCAGTTTGGTGCACCTCATCTGTGATACAATGCTTCAAGAAGGTTGTCTTTGAGCTGCAGTACAGTACCTGAGCTATAGCCATGCAAGGTGAGAAAAGTAAAACCACAGGTAAAGTGTAATTATTGATGTGGTAATTGCTAGTAACTGAGGGCACCAAATAGCACCAAAATTTAAAAATAGCACCAAAAAAATAGCACCAAAAAAAATAGAGACTTGGAAGCCAGGTGACAATATTAATCACAGAATCACAGAATCACAGAATCACAGAATCTTAGGGGTTGGAAGGGACCTCAAGAGATCATCGGGTCCAACCCCCCTGCCAGAGCAGGCTCCCTAGCTCATATTAATGCTTAGCTTAGATGTATATTAGTCAAAGCTCTTGTGTTAGCCAATAGATAATTGCTGGGTACTCTTGAGCTGTGTATATAGTGCTCGTAAAAATCTGTCTATGAATGATGAAATATGACCAAACCTGTAGAGTGAGAGTTACTGAGGGTCTCTCTATAGTCTGTTGCACGTACATAAGATGGTCTGTTGTCCATCCAGGTGGCTGGATCAGTTAGAAAGCTGTGTGTGTTCTGCCTTGGGATTCCTTGAGAGAGCAAAATTGGGTTCCCCTTTACAGCATGATAATATGTCTGTATGACATACATGTTTGTGCTTTGCAAACAGGTATCGGCTTAGAAACATTCCCAGCTTATCCATGAAATAAGCTGTGGGTTTCAGATCCTGGGATTCTGCTTTAGTGTGGAATTACAGGGAGCATTTCATTTGTGCAAATGAACCAAGTTCACATTGCATGTGCTTGGCACCATGCTACTAATCTGCATATATTTTGTATGTTTGATTCTTTTGTCAGTCTGCTTATCAGATACGTGACAGTATTGCTATTTCAGGATGAGGCATAGATAATCTAGTAACAATTAATTTTGCATGCATCTTCATCTGGGGTTGTTAAAACTGACATGTCCATCATTTCCACAGTTCTGCCCCAGGACCTGTTTTTATTTGAGCCATTATCGCTTCCTTATCCATTCTTCTATGAATGTATCTCAAGCAATTTAATCATATGCTTCTGGCAAGTAGCCTTTAAGTATAGATCAGACACAATATTATATTACAGATGCTCTTTCAGTCCATGCTGGTAAAAAGGAGACCAATGACTTGATATTACCTTAAACACAAATATGTCCTTTAATACCAGGAAGGGAAATTGTATTCATTAACAAGGACGTGCATCTGGAGCAGGGCACCATCAAAATATGTTTTCTGAAGAGAGTAAGACATGCCATACCACAACAAACCAGTGACCCCACCAGCCCCACATGCTTGGAGAGGCATCAGGAGATCTTGTTCAGGAAGGCCATGTGAGCCTGGCCATTTACTGCAATCTTTCACCTGTGTATTCCCCCAGCATGCAGAACTGTATTAGGAGTGTTAGAGGGTACATTTCTGCCTCTCCTTTTTTGTCCCTCTTCTGAAAGAGCTGTTATTCATATTTTGCCTACACATATACTTTGTCTAACCCCTTTCTGAGCCTACTAACACACTCTGCTTTTATGAGCTTCTTTGGTAGCAAAGTCCAGAAGTCTGCTGTGCAATTGAGCATTTTCTTTTATCTTTATTTAACCATTCTCCTGCTAGTTTCAAGTGTGCCTTAGCTCTAGTGCCGTGGGAGTTGATGGGCCACTCTCCATTTGCCTTTTCTGCTGCCTTCATGAGAGGATAAACCCCAACGATATGCGGCTAAACCTTCTCCTCTGGAACCTGAGGACTCTTAGGTTTTTGTGTATCCTCAAATGGCAGCTATTTCATTCTCTTGATTGTTTTATTTGCCTTTCTCTATACCCTTTCTAACTAGACTATGACCAGGTGAGAGATACAGCTACCCAAACTATGCAAGTTACACAAGGTTTGGAAGCAGCCTGGTTTTGTATGGTCATAAAACGACACCCTCAGTCTTGTTTTTTGATTGCTGCTGAACATTCAGCTAATGACTTCAAACAACCATCAATGATAATACCAGGATCTTTCTCTGAGTTATGACTTAAATGTAACTTTCTTCAAACTGCATTTTGCAGCTAATCCCAAACAAACAGCTTTCACTCTTTGCAATTTATCAGTAAGATGAGCTGTGTGGTTACTCAAGCTCTGTGAATTATTCAAAGAACTGGCTCTAGAAACTGATATTGAACTATCATTATTGAAAGTATTGATCGCTCAATACAAGGAATAAATTAAACCAGTGCAAATGCTACAAGTATTCTTGCTACAAGTATTTCTCTAATAACATTTCAAGATTTAATTGACAGGAATCTTAATACTGAAAATTTATGCATTCTAAGTTGTTAAGAAACATATGCAGGAGGCCGGTCTCTTAGGGATAAACATTGCTTAAATGTCAAGGTATTAGTGTGCAAAGGGAAGGTCTCATTGCACTTCCAGGTGGGAGTGCCAGGATAAACACACGCTCAGGGCTATCAGCAGAAACACAAGAGCTGCGTCTCCGAGACAAGCCCTTCCTTTATAATCTTTCTACGAAGTTGAAACTGCATTGAAAGTAGAGGAGGAACTTATACCTAACCAGCCATATCTTACCTTGGGAATTACATCTAACCTTAACTGAATTTTATTACCCTGTGATTATCGAAACCAGCCTGTTACACCCTGTCGTCAGGTCTACCAGAGGCGAGATGCCCGCTATTTCTATGGTTCGTACTTACTAACACTTGCTTTGATTTTCTCTACTTGAACATTGCCTTCTTGCCTATCTTGGATATAAACTTAATATATAATATGTAATCTGGCCTACTAAAAGGTTTAGCACTGTTACTGCTTCTCCTACTGCTTTCTCTGAGAATGCCTTCTGCTTGCTCTTTGAATTAGGTGCAGACCTCACTGTTTTTATTTGGTACTTAGGATAACCATGTTCTCAGTCCTGCACTTTTTGAGACTATTTGAGTTTTATGCCAGGGATAAAACAGACTCTGAAGAAGAGAGGAAAGAGGGAGAAGTAGTATAGAACATACCCCTGGCTAACAGTATCAGCTAAGAGTGGAGAAGTTGCTGGGAAGGGATCTGATGAGATTTCATCTTGCTTTCAAGTAAAATATTCTTAATCAAATACACACCTGTTTGCCCTGATATCTGCCCCAAGATATACGAGAGTATTGATAACAAAAATCTGCTAGCAACATACAGGTCAATGTGAACGTTGCAGCCAGTTGCAATACACTAGTTATCACTGGAGAGATTGAGATTCAAACAGAAGGAGAAGTGAGGAATTGAATTTCATCTACTTGAAGCACATGATGTTTTGACTTCCATGAAATAAAGGGAAAACCCCTTCACACTAACATGATTTGTTTTAGTTAAGGGACAATATTGGCACAAGATCAAATGCTTATCTTGGTAATAAATACTTGTGAACTGGCAACCATATCTGAAGACCAGATTCTGAAATAATGTCCTAAATAGAGTCCAGAGTACAAAAGACCTGAAGAGTTTTAAAACTTAGTTTGAAACTTTTTTTTAAAGATTATGTAGTTCCTCAAAGGGAAAACTAAGTTCTTATATATTGCACGTGTTACCATGCCCAAAAAGGCAAGCAAGAGAGACCTGTATTTACACTCGTGGAGCAGAAGGCAAGTGTCCATTGGTCTCATCTGTTGGCTTCTGCTGCTTGTCTTTGGAGCAGGTCAGGCAGGCCCTCCACCCCTCTTTCCTAACCTTGGGTTTGCAGGACAAAATCTCTTTGTGTGTCTATTGACACTGAAAATGCCAATGTGTGCTTGGGGGGTATATGGCTAACGTGCTCATCATGAATCTCTTCTGCCAGAATTGTAGTCAGCAGAGAATTTTCCCCTAAGTCAGTTTTGCAGGGACAACAGGTTCTTCCTACCATCCAGGAGTTTTCTTGAACAAATTCCTTCTTGTTGCAGATCTCTCTCTCACTGACAACTCCCTTAATCTGTTCTGTTCTTGTCCTGTGACACTTAATTGCTATGGCTCTTGACCTCTTATTAACATTCTTAAGCCTGGTAATGTGGAAGCATCATGTGTCACTGCAAGTGGAGTAGATGCTCCCTGGGCTTCTTCAGTAGCCATTGGCTTGTACCTGAGATTTCTGGGGAATAGGATTTGCCCCTATTATTTTAAGTTCTGTGTTTTTATATTACAAACAAGACTTGGGTAGCTTGTTCCTATTAGGGGGGTTCCTCATTGAAGACTCGTTAATTTACCTGGAAAGTACAAATTTCAGCTCTGCTGAGTACTGTGGAAGTGAAACAGGAAGAAAACAATATTTATCCTGCCTAATTTTACATGTTTAGATTCATTTGATCCATCTCTGCTGGATAAAAGAGACTGAAGAAACTTAACCCATCGCAAAAGAATTGAGAAAAAGATGCTGCAACAAAGCAAGTTAGTTTTGTACATACAGACTACTGTTTGGACATCTTGCTTTTCTCAAGAAGGATGTCACCTAGTGAACCAACTGTGGTGGGTTACTGACTCATCTCTGCTTGAAGTACTTATCAGAATCCAAAACGCTGTGATTCCCTCAAGAGACTTGCACAATCAAAAGGGAGATACCTAAAAAAATAATTAGGAGAAGAATAGTTAATTCAGCAGGTAGCCAGAAGTGGATCCAGTTTAAAAGGTGGTTGAAAGAAATGGCATATTTTTAAGGAATAAGAGAAGGAGCGATGAAGCTACAGTGTGTTACTGGTGTACATATTCCAGTCCTGTAGTTTTTAAATTTTTCAATACAGATAAAATTCTTGTGCCTTTTCAATAAGCTTTCTGCAGTTTGGCTAAAATTCAGCATTTGAATAGAGCATTTTACACTTCTATGGTCCAGGGCTGTCAAGCGTTCCATCAGAATCATTATACCTCTTGCTTGGGCAATCACTAGCTGCACTTCAGTCTATGTTCTCCCTGGCAAGGGTGATCAGAGGTCCCTTGTGAACAGGAGACACAGGACTCAAGCAGTTCTGAGGGATCAGCAGCCTCATGTCTCTTGCAGTTTCTCTACAGGCTAAGGAAAAATATAAAAAAGAAAACCAGTGAGGATGCACAGCTCAGCTTATGTATATATGTTCTTTGAGCAGAAAAAAGGATCAACTGGATCAAACTTTTAATAGTAAAAATGTCATTAATTAAAAAAGAAAATGATTGCTTGTCGCTTTTTTCTCTTTGGTTTTATTTGTTCAAAACTCTGATATAGTTTATTCATAAGGCAAATTAAGTGGCTCTTATCTGTACTCCTAAATAGTCTGTGTTTGGTTTTACTGAGCAATTAATTTTTAATGCTATTTACTAAGAAAAAAAAACCCCTATAAAAATACTTATCATTATATTCATTATCACTAAATTACAAGGAAGAGTGAATTTACAAATCAAACCCACCAAGCAGGAAAGCAAAAAAAATCTGAGCTGTGTACAAATCCTCACATTGCACCAATATTGAAATTGGAAGTACAGACTTAAAAGATATTTTTCAATAGCAATTAATCTTATTCCTGCTCATAGCTGCTACAGAAGAATAACAGTGGGAGAAGTGAGGATGTGAATATATAGAAGATTTTTAAAAGAAAAAAGTTCTGTAATTGCATTTAATCAAAATCAATTAACAATGCTGCTCAGATTTAGCTTGTGAAAACTGAGGTGACCATGTTCACACTTTTAATGGCAAATTACATGTTGGAGAAGAACTATACATGCAAAATGTGGCCATTCCCTTGGTCACAAGAGGTGTAAGATCAGGCCATTAGTTGCTTTTTATCAAAGAATCCTACTTCAGAAACTGCCATGACCTCAGGATGACAAAAAGAAACCAAACTCAAAAATCTGCTAAGCAATCATGAATGAAATGTAGTACTATGACCTTCCACATAATACATTTTGATATCTTTATTCTTTGAGAGTGTATGTTCTCCCTTTCATAGAGGCTAATGCCACTGATCTTCTGGAATAATTACTGCTTTCTAGGAACACAAGGATTGAGAACAGTGTCTTCTCATGTAGTGGAGCCACATGAAGGCCATGAAGGTTGCATGAAAACATCTCAAGAACTGAATACTATCTATATGAAATAAATGAGGAAAAACACATATCTATAAGGTGCAAAGAAGTCTTTAAATAAGTCCTCAAAGCCAAAAATCAGTAAGACATATTTTGGGGAAGAGAAGGAAGAAGAACAGCTCTGTGTATTATGGCTGTGCAATTAATCAGGGAATTACAGATATATTTAGAACTTGTCAGGAATATCTGTGAATCCACCTCAGAAGTGGTGGTCAAAGACAATCTTTAAAAATGTGCTTTTACTAATTCAAGCCTTGGGAAGATTCTGTCAGCCAAGGTGATGAGATTGTCTGAAGGACTACAGATGCTTTCTTGCAAGCAAGAAAATATGAAGGATAGGGATTATATTAATAAGGGAACTCTCCCATTTAATGGGTTCTAGTGACAGACCCTAAGTCTTACTAGGGAAAGTTATGGGAAACAATCCTGATCTCTGGACTGCAGAGCTGCTTGCTTTCTCATTTAAAATGTGAAATGATGGTCAGTCAGAGGTAGTAACAGATGGGTGAAATTCCTTTACATCAGGGATGAGTGAGATGACCTCTCAGGGTCTTTGCTCTGTATTTTTATAATTTTAGATTATAGCCTGTTGGGTTTTTTTTTTCCTCCACAGGAATTCCACTGAACTTTATGTGAACCTTTGGATATGGTGTGATAATTTGGGAGGACAATAATAAGGTGGGTATTCTGAGATTAGGGTGGTACTGGTCTCAGCAGCCAGCCCTTAGGAATGTTTCACACCACTGTTGCAATACCTGGCTTTTGGTTATTTTGTTTTGGGGTTTTTTTTTTCAAAGTCTTGATGATCTTTTTGAGGCCATACAGCATACAACATCAGAGATGAAAAGGACACTTTACTGTCCAAACCTAAGATTGGGAAAAGTACCAGTTATCATCATATGTCTAATTTTTAAAGATGCCCAAGGGACTTCATGCAGAAATAGTAACATGTCAATAGAACAGGAGCTTCTAACCAGATAGCCAACTGATGTACTCTAATGAATTTTATCAGAAACTGCCTCTAACCTCCCTCAAAGACTCCATTTATGCTGTAAGTAACAACCTTACTGGATTTCTCCAGCTTTAAACACAAGGCAGGCTCCCTTTTCTGCATCTGCTCCTAGGCCTTCAACTCTAAGCAACCAGTGTCCTTATTTTAAAATGATTATGAATAATTTTGTGTAAGATGAGAAAAAGGAAATCGTCATTAACAAACAGGAGGAGTGGAATATGAACCTTGTATTAAAATACATCTAGTCCTGTGGAATTAAAACCAATTATTTCAAAAGATGATAGTGCAATCCCACTATTGACATGGACAGAAATGCATCTGTAAAGCATGCAAAACACTCCAGACCTTTTAATCTGGTTTTGGATCATTGTAAATAATTTATACAAATAAGCATTATATAGAAAGGACATGTGTGAAGTCACATGTTGCTAATCTTAGGCTCACTCCTACACCTTTGGCTGGTCAGTTATGAGCAGGAATAAGATTAATTGCTATTGAAATATATCTTTTAAGTCTGTACTCCTAATTTCAATATTGGTGCAAAGTGAGGATTTGTACACAGCTCAATTTTCTTTTGCTTTCTTGCTTGAAGAACACTGATTTGATTTGTAAATTCCCTCTTCCTTGTAATTTAGTATATATATATAATATTATGGTAAACATTTTTATTGTTTTTTTCTTGTCAGTAAATAGCATTAAAAATTAATTTATCAGTAAAACCAAACCCACTCAGTGATGGCCAATGATAGGACAAAGGGCAATGGGTGCAAGCTGGAGCATAGGAGGTTTCACATGAATATAAGGAGGAACTTTTTCACAGTGAGGGTGACAGAGCACTGGAACAGGCTGACCAGGGGGGCTGTGGAGTCTCCTTCTCTGAAGACATTCAAAACCTGCCTGGATGTGTTCCTGTGTGATTTAGTCTAGGTGATCCTGCTCTGGCAGGGGGGTTGGACTAGATGATCTTTTGAGGTTCCTTCCAATTCCTAACGTTCTGTGATTCTGTGATCTCTTCTGTAGATGAACATGGCATAATTTTAAGGTCCCTTCCAACACAAGCCATTTAGTGATTTGATGACAATTTCCTCTCATACATCACAGAGTTGGTGCAAGTGCATGTAGATGCATTAAGGCACTAAAGGTAGCAAAAATCCTTTTGTTTTTAATATTACTGTTGTTACTCTAAAACCATAATATTAAGCATGGTTTTTATGAAACTCTTTTTAGAAAAAGGATGAAAAGCAAAAGCTCAGTCTGTATCTAGACAAATATAAAACATAAAAAGAAAAATACTGATTCAGAAAGGCTCTATATAGTGTCAACTGTTATGCAACATTATTTACAGGCAATGCCTACCCAGGATGATTAATAAGACTATTTCCACATCTGGGTGGTGTTAATAGAAGAGTTAATTATTTGCTTTAGCTCTGATTAAACTGTTTACAATGCATGACTTCAATATCAGCTCTACAACTTACAGTGTCTAGGTAAATGACAACCTTATTGGTTTCAAAGATGGTTTTGATGCACAGAGGTGAAATCAATTAATGGTTTGTTCTCTTCACTTTTACTTTAATAATCCTGGTAAATTCTGACCTGGATACTAAAGAAGCTTGAATCTCAAAGATGTCCATGACTTCAAAGAGTTTCTCATATTGGCTGCATTTGTGATGGTCAGGAGGTTCTTTTTCACTATGGCATCATCACACAGAGACACATCATTGAGGCAAGAAAATTAAGAAAATAAAATACTGGTTTTTTCCCTTTGTTTTGTTGGGGTTTTTTTTCCTTTTTCTTATTGGCTACTCTCAGCTGCACATTTAGCAGAACTGTCTTGCTGGGTGAATGATTCAAACAAATAAACTGTTCAGATATCCCTACAGGTATAGGAGAAAAGGGTTTTGTTAGGGGGTTTGGACTGTATTACTGTAAAGCAGAACTTCTGAAACTTCTGTAAAAGGATGAGGCTATCTAGCAATCTACCTGTAGCTCATCATGTAGAAAATATCAATGTAACGACAGCTTCACCAAACTGTAGACACTTCTCACTAAATATCTTCTATTTTTAAGAGTACTTAAGAAAGGAATTTTAAGAATACAAAGAAAATGAGAAAAACTAAAATAGAATGAACATAAGAAAACGTACTTTTAGTTTGCTTTTTCTGGATTCAGGGAATTTTAAAGGATTTTTTTTTTCCCCCAGGTACTCCTTGATTCATTAATTTAACAACACGTTCTCAAGTATAAATGGTAAAAAAATCACTTCCTACCTGCAGATGACAGGAATAAGGACATCCTACCAATGGTATTTCATTTGCAATGGCAGTTGGCACATCTGGAGTTATGTGGACAATCAGTGCCCTTGTCAGCTGGAACCAAGAATGATCTCAGCTGTGGGACTGAGTCACGGAGGAGACACAGTCACAAGGCCTAGGACAGCAGCTGAAAGAGGACATTAATTGAAGATGAAATCTGTAATACTGTGACCAAATAATCAGGGAGTGCACTCTTTAGGACTCATCCTTTACCTAACAATTACAGGTAATAACAGAGCATTTAAAAACATGCGGATATTTTTATAATCTCCCACCAGAATTATTTCACTCCACAGGGATTAGCAAACATTTCCTTATCTGTCAAAGGTCAGTAAGCCAAGACTGTTTCAAACATGACATGGTCCTGAGCCTGTACCCTGCATCGAAGAGCGTTACTGCTTTAAAATCGAGCCAGGTTTTGCCAACTGTTAGGTATTCTCAGCAGTAAAGCAACTGGAGTTTTAGTGTGTGATCCATGTGCAGGTCAGCACATTGGTGTGCCCAGTTTTCAGGGCTTGAAGAGTTTTCAGTTTGTGGTGGGCTGACCCTGGCTGGAGGCCAGGCATCCCCCAAAGCTGCTCTGTCACTTCCCTCCCCAGCTGGGCAGGGGATGGAAGACATAATGAAAGGCTTGTGGGGCAAGATAAGGACAGGGACATCACCCAGTAATTACCATCATGGGCAAAACAGACCCAACTCACGAAAATTAATTTAATTTATTATCAATCAAATCAGAGTAAGATCATGAGAAATAAAAACTAAATCTTAAAACTTCCCTGCACTCCTCAGGTGTAACTTCGCTCCTGATTTTCTCTCCTTCTTCCCCCTGAGCGGCACAGGGGGACAGGGAATGGGGGTTGTGGTCAGTTTATAACATGTCTCTGCTGCTCCTTCCTCCTCAGGGGGAGGACTCCTCACACTCTTCTCCTGCTCTAGCGTGGGGTCCCTCCCACAGCAGACAGTTCTCAGCCAACTTCTCCAACATGAGTCCTTCCCATGAGCTGCAGTTCTTCACCAACTGCTCCAGCATGGGTCCCTTCCTCAGGGTGCAGATCTTCAGGACCAGACTGCTCCAGCATGGGTCACAAGTTTCCCCAGCAAACCTGATCCTGCCTGAGCTCCTCTCCCCATGGGGCCACAGGTCCTGCCAGGAACCTGCTCCAGCATGGGCTTCCCATTCATCACAGCCTTCTTCAAGTGCCTTGAACTACCCCAGTGTGGGGTCCTCCATGGGCTGCATGTAGAATCTCTGTTCCCCGTCATCTTCCATGGGGCTGCAGGAGAATTTCTGCTCTGGTGCCTGGAGCATCTCTTTCTTCACTGACCTGGGTGGCTGCAGAGTTGTTCCTCTCACATATTCTCATTCCTCTCTCTGGCTACAATTGCTCTAATTTTAATTCCCCCCCCCCCCCCTTCTCCTTAAGTAAGTTATTCCAGGGCATTGCCGCCATCAGTGATGGACTCAGTCTTGGTCAGTGGTGAGTCTGTCTTGGAGCCAGACAGGGAGGAAGCTTCTGGCAACTTCTTACAGAAGTCACCCCTGTAGCACCCCCACTACCAAAACCTTGCCACACAACCCAATGCCCATTCTTACAGTGAATGTAGGTCATAATCCATCCTGCTCCCCTCAGTCCCAGTGCATGAATGCATGGGAGAAAAAATGACTGCTGCTAGTCAGACTCTCTCCTGATGACAAAATCCCAGATTTGGCAGATTCTGGAAGAGAATGTAAAAATGGCAAGAGTTAAATATCTATAAATGTGATGCATTTCAAAGGGCTGCAGCTGGGGGATGTAACTATTTTATTTTCAAGTGTATATTTATATGTAAATTAACTTCATGGAACACTTTTAGGAGCTGTTCACAGATACTGAGCGATGGGTTTCAGAATGCTTGAAGCAAGCGAGAAATTTGGAAGCCTTGGAGGAAATTTGGAAGTCCTCCTGAAGGGCTCAGTAGTGCCAGGCTGGTCAGAAGCAGGATGGACACAGTTACAGATGGGACGTGGGCAATGTGAGAACTGCATGAACGTCCCCTTCTCGCTGCGGCCACAAATACAGCTTGAACTCTGGTGGCGTGGGCTGTGATGACAGGACACTTCCACCCCCCTTAGCAAGGTCATAACAAACCTCACTGCAATCTGCTCCATAGCTATACTTTCTCAGTGTGGCAATGACTGTACCTCTGGATTTCTTGGCTGCTAATGTGATCAGCTTCACAGGCCATCTGAAAAAGAATATATTCAATAATCTTTTTACCTCAAAAGAGATGGCCTTCTTGATACGCACAGCATACACCTTAGCCTCAGAGTTGCAATGGTTAGGAAAGAGGACAGGTAATTCTCTCATTAAATGTTAACATGTGGGGGAAAAAATTGTCTCAGATGTACCAACCAAAAAAGAGTATCACTTTTGAAGAAGCAGCTACATTGGCCTTGATCTTCTCCAACCTTGTGGCAGCTGTCATCACCGGGAAAAACACCTTCCTGAATAGATGTAATGATGAATAAATTGCCAGGGGCTCAAAAGGTGGATCCATGAAGGCTGCAAATAGCGACATCAGGCCTTTCTAAGTGACAGGCTTTTACAGATGCAACAAGTTGACAAATCTCTAGTGTATAATTATACAGTAAATATTGAATTTGGAAATATTTGAAATATAAAAATGCCATGCAGTAGGTTATGTTAACCACCAGGTGGTTTAAGTTCTTGACTGACCTAAAGAAATGATTAATTCCTTCAATTCCAACCGAGAGTTCAGGATGATTAAGCTAATTTGAGCAGATAGAAAGAATGAAGAACACATTAGACTGATAATCTGGTGTATTTTGTCAAAAGATTTTCATGGGTCCATTTTTACAGCTACTAAGCACTTCTTTCACACAGAAACAAGTATTCCTGAAATACAGAGCAGCAGCCATTCGAGTCATTATGTCAGCCATCCGTGGGTTGGGATGAACATCAGAATTCTATGCCAATAAAACACAAACCTCTGGGAATGCTCACTGGAAAAGACAGTGAAAATTAATCTGAAAACCATTTACTTAATGCTTCTATCTGTTTCATCCAGAATAAAATGTGTGGGAATATGCACATTAAATTACCAGGGATGATGCCAATCACAATATGCAAGAACATACTGACCAAGATTCCGTAATTTTCTCAAAGGCAAAGGTGACAATCAGTGATGAGAAATCCTCTGGCTAGTACTTGCTACCTCCTCTCTATCCTACTGTGACAGGGGGCAAAAGAAACAGAACTACCTCACAGTGCTTTGTCCAGATCAAGGCTAGCATCCTTAACTGGAAACACCATCTTAACTCATACTGGGCAATGACTTGAATTGACTGTCCTACGGCTTGGATTCCTTACCTAGAAATATCTTCCAGGAAATCATTTAATGAACTTTGGAAAAAAACCCTTTTATTATCTGGACAGGAAAAGGAGATTAGTTCAATCCTCCAACAAGTGGAAGCAGTACTAATTACAGAATATCCTCAGAAGAAAACATAAGACAGATGATTGTTGTGATACAGTTTATTTTGATCCCAGGTGTCTGAGCATAGGCACGTTTGCAGGATGGGCATGGGAATGCATATGTGTGAAAATACAGTTCATGTTTTAAAAATGATCTGTGTTTGAAATGAACTGCATTTTAAATAGGAACTGCATATTTTTATAGAATCCTTATTTTACACCCATCTCTAACACTGTGAAGAAGCTCTAGAGATATATGGAGAACAAGCAGCTTTCCAGGTGTCCACACTGCTAGAGAAGTGTAAAATGAACTAAATCTGGATGAGAACCAAGGATCTTGCTCTGCTGCTGAATCAGCAGCATTATTAGAGAGGTTTGTGGCATAGTGAGCTAAATAAAACAAATGCAGATTAACACACTGTAGCACATCTACTAAATAATGATTCTATTCTTAAATATGACTATGCAAAAGATTGTACCTTTTTCTTCATGGATGGGTCTGTTTTAGAAACAAGTTGAGTTAATGAAAAGAAATTTTGAAAAAATGTTTTAACTGGTAGCCACCTTAGGTACTAGTAAATTACTTTTCAGTTAACAGCACTGATTTTGCAAAATTACTTGATACCATGATTTATTATTATTTCATTATGAAGAATACTTCATTTTACACACTCCAGAAGAGCTATTTTTTTTTTATGTGCCAGGAGCTGAACATCTAAAATTGCAACAAAGAAAAAGAATTTTTTTATCTGTGATCGCTACTAATTTTAATAATTTAACAATCATAGAATCATCATAATAAAGTATTTTAATTCATGATCTGTCAATCTCTCCTGACAGACCACCTTCGGAAATGGCTGTTTGTTTTACAGAAGACTCATAACAAAATAATAATAATAATCATCTTGTAGCATTGTGGGGTAATATCTATTTTTCTTTAGACGGATGTAGACAAGCATCTATGAAGACACAGACAGAGGAAGCACTGCCTTAAGCAAGGGGATGGACCTGATCACCTCTTGAGATGACGCGATCCCTTCAAGTCCTGCTCTAGCTGTAGGGGGTTGCTCTTTTAGTTCCTTGTACCAAAGAGCTAGGAAACATTTTTGTCTGTGGAGTGAAACCAGAGATTATTGTCACTGCCATTCTATGGTTAAACTGATCCAGTGTGGTTGATTTCAGTTCTTTGTGTTACTAGGACTAGAGACAGAAAAGTCTGGCCTACCGGTGATGGTAAAGCCTGGCCTCAAATACATGAAAATAGAAAATTGACCAAATGTTTTGCCATTATCTGTCTGAAACGGTCACTTACTGAACAAACTTTTCAATGCCTTAGTGACACTGAACCAGGTATGTTATGCAGGCTTTAATCTGTGGTATCATCAAAAAACCCCCTTTGCCTGAACAAGAAACCTGATTAAGTTGACTTCTCATCAACCTATATGTGAGCTTTGTCACATTTCTAGCTGGGTTTTCTGGTTTAACTTAAGAAGGAAACACTCCTGCAATCTGAAATGAAGTCAGAGTATTTTCTTATATTTGTCTTTAAATATATTCTCGTATGACAAGAAGCGTGTCCTCTAAATGTTCAGATTCTCAAATAACTCAAACAGACCCTGTGGTTTGGTCAAGATTATAACTGATACAGCCTTTTCTTAATGATGCACTTAGAATTTTTTCTTTTAGGCAGGGTATTTGAAGTACAGTTTCATAAATGTCCAAATGAACATTACAGTACCTGAAAAGACATTAGGAAAAAAACCCTCACAAAACAAAGTCTTCCTGTGCTTTTTTCTCTTAAATTCCTGAGGCGTAAAGCACCTTAGACAGATCCATTCAGCGAAGCCCACGCTTCTGTAAGGGTTTATGACCCTTCAGAAGGCTGCCTTGTTTGGTTGCACATCCTGCGTGGGCAAGCTGAAAGGGTGGATAAAGAAGAAGGCACGTCACCCACACTTAATATTACAGCTCGTCTACTTCATTTTCATCTGTGCAAATTCTACCCACTTAGGCAATCGCTACACATACACCCACTCAACTGCTTGTGATAGAAAGAATGCTATTATTACCATCTTTATCTACAGTAATAACTAGAGCAAGGCCACCTAACCTCCTGACAATCAGGACCTGAATTATATTTCTGTGTTTATTTTGGGATTCAATGGTGAATATGGTTTTATAATGCTTGAAGTGGTGGAAAATTGCTCAGGAGCAATGGGACCATCAATTACAGTGACTGCTCTGAAGTGGGGACCTCAGTCCTGACTGTAGTACAGCCTTGATATGAGCTGTACAACCCTACGTAAAGGAAAGTGTCTAATGAGATAAGGCCATATTTTACTGTGTCTATTTGTAAGTGAGTTTAGAAAATAACCATGTATTCAGGTGCACATAATAGTTAATAGCCGTGTAATTCACATACGTCATCTGTCAGTAACATCACCACAGGGCAAGTACATTAAATACCATTCAGTCCTGCTAGAAGAGGTACAATTATGGTCATCACCACTATTATGACTGCACACACCAGCACTGGGCTTGGTTCATTCTGCCCCAGAATAATGCTGCCTTCTCAGAGAAATTATGCATGTGCATTTCTGCTGAGGTACCACAAGATCGTTGCAACCCAGAAAACAGTGAGTAACGACTGGAAATATTTCTGAACCACTGCGTATGTTTGGGATGAATTGCTTTTTCCTCCCTCTTCCTGAATTTTCAGCAAGTTGGAACTCAACTGTCACAGCTTAGAGGCAAAATTTAAGTATTTCTGGCTGAAATAAGACACACTCCTAAGGACTCACCAAGGCCACCACTTGCTCCAGAATGGGGTTGGTCAGTAGCAATTGCTAATCCTGTCTAGGTCCTGGTATTCATGCACAAGCAAGTATTAAGAGACAGGAGGCAGAACCAAGGTGCTTTTTTTTTGAACCAGCACCAAGGAGTAAGTTTCTTTTAGGTAAGAAACTTTCCAGACTCCAATATCAAATGGTCACTTTATTTTAAGCATAGAATCATAGGATCATTAAGGTTGGAAAAGACCTTTAAAATCATTAAGTCCAACTATAAACCTAACACTATCAAGTCCACCACTAAACCGTTTCCCTAAGTGCCACATCGACACATCGTCACACCTCCAAGGATGGTGACACAACCACTTCCCTGGGCAGTCTGTTCCAACGATTGAGATCCTTTTGGTGAAGAAATATTTCAAAATACCCAATCTAAATCACCCCTGACCACTTAATTTCATTCTACTGCTTATAACTTGGGAGAAAAGACCAGCAGCCACATGTCTACAAGCTCCTTTCAGGGAGTTGTAGAGTGATAAGATCTCCCTGTGCCTCCTCTTTTCCAGGCAAAGCCCCTCCCCAGTTCCCTCAGCTGCTGTTTGTAAGACTTGTGCTCTAGACCCTTCACCAGCTTTGCTGCCTTTCTTTGGACATGCTTCAGCACCTCAATGTCTTTCTTGTAGTGAGGGTTCCCTAGTCCAGATCACTGATAAAGATTTTTAACAGAACTGGCCCCAGAGCCTTGGGGAACACCACTGCGACTGGCCTGGGGAACTCCACTTGGAACCATCCTCAGCAAGAGGGACTCAGCTCAGAGTGCAACTCACCTGTAGCGTCATGCCAGAAACACCAAACTCAGATCATAAACTTTCTGTAACTTATTTATTTTGGCTTCCAAAAAGCAGTAGAAACTCTATGACTTCTCTTGTAAACATATTGCAAACACTATTTTTTTTCCCCTAGAAATCCTATTTTAATATAAAGTGCGCTGAAGTTACAGAGCGACTCATTTATTCTGTGCTTTGACTGACCTTCATCTGAGTTACTTTTCTCCCTTCTTACCCCTCAAAAGTACTTAACGGCAACAGTTACATCCTGCTTGAAATTTCATTTTGCTAGGTTAAAAAAGCAAGCCACACACCTCCCTCTTATTCTCTTCAAACAAGTTTCTCCATCTCTGTCATTCTCTAGACCCTTTTCTGTGCTTGTTTCAATCTAAATTCATCTGTATAAAGAGGAAGGAAATAGAATTATATACAGTATTTCAAATAAGATCTCGGTAATGCCTTCTGTGCTGGTTGTAACACTTCACTAATCCTGCCTGGAATTCCTGTCAGATAAACCCTAAGGTTATATTTCCCCCTTCCGTAGCTTCATCCCAGTGGCAGGATTGCTTGGCAGGATGTGCAAACAGAAAATGAAACATGAGTTTTCCATTTCTGTACACTTTGAACTACTATTTTCTTAAGACATTGGTCTGGAGCACACTGCACAGTGCAGGATACAGTAGACTCCTAATTGTACTTATTTGCTTAAAGATAGGTGCTAAATGAACCATTCTTCAGCCAGAAGCTGTTCTTACAGCACTTGAGAACAGCAACTGGTTCTTCCCTTACAGTTTCTGAACCCTGATTTTTCATTCCAATTTTGGAATTTCTGCTCCTTCATCTTTATTATCACTCTGCCAATACTCCCTCTCATTGCCTTTATTCCAAATTAGAGCGAAACACTTTTTCAGCTCTATTTTTAAAAATATATTTCTATCATACCTTCTTTGGTTTCTACTTTTCTTTTTATCTGAAGGTAGAAAACCCTGACTGTTATTTTTTTCCCCATTTAATCTATGCTCCTGACTCAGGAGATACAGTTCATTATACCAATCAGTTTCCTTCGGTACATTTCTCATCGAACCTCCGTTTTCATGATTGATAATACACATTGTACACAAAATATTTGTATGATTATTTTTGAACCTTCTGTCTAAAATTTTTACTGATTATTTAAACTAAAATTTCCAGACTCTGGGTATTTTGCATCTCTGATATTTTTTCTCACTCCCTTATATGCCCATGCCTAAATTCTGACTTAATGTAATGACATGAATTCCTCACAATGGTTTTATCCATCATTTGAAATCTCCCATTGTATCCAAATCTGCTGTTGGAGGCCAATGCCAGATTCCCAAAAATACTCTGAAAAAGCCTCAGATCCCACTTTTTTTTAAAAAAAGGAAAAGCAAAGATGGTAATTCACTTATTTTTTATTATATGATGCTATTCAATACTCTTTATTCCAATACATTTTTCAATATCCATGTGTTATGACTATTACTATTTACTTCTGTTCTTCAATAGCAGTTTTAGTTCTTTAATTTCTATCCATATTCTTTGCATGATAGTACACCTTCATGCAGGAAACAAAACAAGCACAAATAAAACAAACCACTTTATTTCAGTTACATTTGGCATTGGCTAGTAAGCATTACCTACAACCTTCTGTTGGCACTGATCATCTAAATCTACTTTTGCCACTTGAAGTCTTTATACCTGCCTTTTACTGACCTCTCTACTAACAAAAACCCTTTTCCAATGATTTTGCTGCTTCATGACAGATAAAGAGTGTGAAGTTTTTCCTAAATCACAGAATCACAGAATCTTAGGGGTTGGAAGAGACCTCAAGAGATCATTGGGTCCAACCCCCCTGCCAAAGCAGGTTCCCTATCTCATATTACATAGATAGGCGTCCAGACGAGACTTGAATATCTCCAGAGAAGGAGACTCCACCACCTCCCTGGGCAGCCTGTCCCAGGGCTCTGTCACCCTCACTGGGATAAAGTTCCTCCGCATGTTGGTGCGGAACTTCCTGTGCTCCAATTTGCAGCCATTGCCCCTTGTCCTGTCCCCACAGACCACTGAAAAGGGGCTGGCCAATTCCCCCTGCAACCCATGTCTAAGATATTTATAAACACTAATTAGGTCCCCCCTAAGTCTTCTTTTCTCCAGGCTGAACAGACCCAGCTCTCTCAGCCTTTCCTCATAGGGGAGATGTTCCAGGCCCCTAATCAACTTTGTCGCCCTTCTCTGGACTCTCTCCAGAAGGTCCCTGTCTTTTTTATACCGGGGAGCCCAGAACTGGACACAAATGTCTTTCCTCATGACAAAACTTGTTGAACAAGTCTGCCTTGAGCCATAAAAGCCAGAAGCCAGCAGAAAAGCATCACTGGTGGATGCTTTGTGACGGGTTTGTGATGACTTCCCCTGAACCACACCTACAGCACAATGTATGTGCAGGAAGAATTGTATGGTAGCCCCACATCTTATTTCATGGGAGCCACGTGAGGGCTGCAATGAACGTGGATATAAGAGGAGACGCTTGCTTGCTACCCTCTGCGTCTTCTGAAGAGCAGGCTGCAAGCCAAGGATGTGTCAGCTGAAATAAGACTCTCAAAAGTTTCGAGGTACTCTAGCTTTTGAAGGAATAAATCCTACCAGACAATCATTGCAAATGCCCTTTTCAGTGTGAGTGAGCATGCTCACTTAGTCCTCTGAGCATTTTTAAGTGTGAGTGAATCTTTCCTAAAGCAGCGTCACACTGAGCAGCAGCTGGTGGACAATTCTGCCTTCCTTTGGGACCTGTTTCAGTTCTGAATCAGCATGCTGTATTCTGGAAGAGAAAACCTCCACGTTCTCTCTCAGAAGCCTTTTCAGTCTTAAGAAGTTGACTGTAATCATATATACTTTTTTTTTTTCTGGTGTTCACCTGGGAAACTGGATTCTGGGTTCCTCTCCTCTCCATTTCCAAATCTGTGTTAGTCCTCAATTTCTTGTATCAAATCACATCAATGAAATTCTATCACCTGCCTTAAGTGGGTCAGATTAATCCTTTCCCAAACTTAAAACCTCGTACCTACTGGTCTTATCAGCCTAAGTATGATATATATTAGCTAATATGATATATATTGGGCTAATAGGATGTCATATTAGCCCAAACAGCAGTACAACATCAGCTTAATACATTTCAGGTCTCCTTGATGTGGTGGTAATCGCATCATGGTCTAGCTGCCTTCTACCTAATTATGCCCCCAGCCTGTGTGACACCCAGTTCTCCTCAGCTTTTTAAAGAGAGCCTGTCCTTTGGAGAACCATCACACATTCCCAACTCAGCGGTCAGTGCTGCTGCCTGAAAGTTTCCTTACTCAACGTAGAGGCGAATGGAGCAGCGGCAGGCCCCGGGAGGCTTATTTCTGCCCGGCAGAGAGCGGGTACCGCTACCTGATGACCAGTGATGGAGTGCACACGGGTAGCCGTGCGAATGCTGAAATCCGCAACCCGCAGCTGTTTAAGAGCCCGTCTACCTGTAGGATATATTGACCGAATTGCCTGCGATTCCGTGGCAGCTGGCTAGGAAATATCACTTCATCCCCTCCGGCTAACCACCGCAACCACACACACCCCAGGTCTGCAGCCGCGGCTGAGGTAGGCAGCGCGCCCTGAAGCCCAGCGTTCCGGTGCCAGAGCCTCTTCGAGGGCTTGTTCGTGAGCAACAGTCCTCCCGGGCACCCCGGAGCGAGTGGGAAGAGCAGTCCCGGCCTCCGCCCTGGATGGAGTGACTCGGGGCGGGAGCGGCTGTTCAGGGTGAGACCCGGGGGAGAGAGAAGAGGGCAGAGGGGCCTGAGGGAACTAGGGCCGGGGTGCCGCCGAAGGGCCCCGCGCGTCCCCCGCCCCCGTTCCCTTGCCCTGGGAAGCGGCGCTCGGGCGGGGGCAGTGCCGCCCGTCCCGGGATTTTTATCGTTGAAGAATTAAAAATGGAGAATTGGGCGCGGAACCCACTGGATCTGCCAGGCCCGGCCCCGCCTCCCCGGGCCTGGGCGCGGGGGCGGTGGCGCTCTTATCCCGGGACGGGGCCGCAAGCGCGGGGTCCTTGTGACGGCCGCTGCCGCCGCGGGCAGGTGAGCGGGGCCGGAGGCGCGGAGCAGGGGCGGGACAGGACGGAGCGGAGCGGAGGGCGGTCGTGATGTCACGCCGGGACCGGGGAGCCGGGGAGGGGGGGAACAGGGGTAGGGGACGGCAGAGGCGGCGTTGCGGTACCCTTGTGCCGGAGCAACGATCCTTTCTCAGGGCTCCTTAGCACCAGGACCTGAGCACACCTCGCCTCTCCCCCCCCCCTCCCCCCCGGGTTTCCGCGGTAATGAGGTTTGAAAAGCTTAATGACGTTCGAGGTGAAGAAGGACAAACGTGGATGTCGGCCACGTGCTGTGTTTTACCTGCGCCTGAGCGTGGCTGGGCACCGCCTCGGCACGCAGCTCTGCCTTTCGGACACCCTCCTCCAGCGCCTCCCCGCCGTGCTTCTGAAAGCGGGGCCGAGCGGTGACACCCACCCGGGGACCGTTCCGCGTTCCCACCCCGAGCGGGCATTTAGTTAATTGTATTTGTGGGGCCTGAAAGAGAGTAAGTAGGGGACGGCATCCCAGATTTGATACCCTTGGTGGAATAGCCATGGAAAGCTGGGGGGCTGGGCAGGGTAATTCCCAATAGATTCTATTCTGGGGGGATAGACCCTTTGGTTTTTGGGGTGCTCATAACCCGTGGAGGTGGGGAAAGCTGTGTAATATAGCAGTGTATGAGATGGGGGGGATTTATAAATAAAGTGGGTGGTGACGGCGTGAGACCAGCAAAAGGGTTATTTTCTGTGGAACTGCCACAGAATTCCTGGGAAATGTAAAACTGGAATTTCATTGACATTGAAAGGCAAGATGCGGAGTTGTAACTGTTCGGTCACACCCCCTGTGGGATGGAGCAGTTGAGTTTGACAGAGGACGGAAGTAGGAGCCTGCCACAAGAAAGCAGGGGGCAAACATTCCCTAGGAGAGTCGCCAGCAGCTACTTTACACTCATCTTCCTACTATGCTCTGCTAAACCTACTGCCAAGAACAACCTGGCGAGCAGCAAGACCGAGATTAGCCACTCTTTAGTCACAGCTGAAAGCCAACTACAAGGTTTTACAGGTCTCTTGTGATGGTTTTGCTGGACTTCCCTTCCCTGGGATTAGAGGGTGGTGAGATTATCCTTATCAACAAATGATGCTTCAGCAAGAGTTCGGGATCTGAGTGACTTGTAGTACAGGAGGCTTTTGTTGGAAGGGGTGCTCCCCTTTAAGTAGGGAGACATTAGTTCTGTCTCCCTCTGTCATCACCAGTAATTTTACACTGCAGATATGGCTATTACTCTGGAATTTGATGTCCTTTATAGGTGGAGCCCAAACATCTTGCATGTCAACACAGATGTTGTTCTCTAGAACAATGAAATCACTGGGAACAGTAACGCTTCAAGTCTGTCGCTGGATGAGATGTGACAAGTACAGACAATTTAAAAAATGTTCACAAAACACTATGCCCACTTGTTAATCTCCTATGGGATGTCCAGTGTTGAAGAACATGGGAGCTGCTCTTGGCTCAGATTTGACAAAAGCAGAAGAGAAATGTCTCTCTTAAATTTTGACACTTGGGGCAAACCAGAGCTGTTGTGAGTAAACATGTTGCAGTAACGCTCTTGCATTCTCTTCCAGTGCATAATCAAACAGGTCTTTAGTAATAACCTTGCAATAGGCACTCAAATAGTTATGTAATAATTTCCTATATGGCAGTGGATAGAAAGGATGCTTCACTAAAACATGGCAAAAATAGAAGTTTGGTTCTGTTGTAGTCCCTTGATGTTATACTGGCAGTACACAGGGGTACATTTACTATGTTGCACTCGCATCCTATGATCCAAAAACCAGGGTCAGGGTTCATGGTAATGGTTCATTCTTTCCTCGTGAAATGTTGGAAGTAGTGTAGAATTGAACTGTGGGAGGTTAAGGTTTTAGCTTATGTACCAGAAAAAGCCGTGCCACTACTCATTTTTTCTCATTTTGTCAATCATTTATTCTTTCTACGCTCTGTCTTGGATTCAAGTGGAATAAGGTTGAATTCAACTTGTATCCCACTCACTCAGCTAGCTGGTGTAAAGTGAACTCATTGCATGTGTATCCAACTACTTTCATATGTCCCCAGTCAAACCTGTACTGTTAATGCCTGTTTTGTAGGTTTAAAACAATACTTTTGGACATTTAAGTATTCAATTTCTTTCAAAAATTTTTTTCTTCTAAGTGTGAACATTGAACTTTAAAATCAGAAGTTAATAAGATACTGTGTTCATTTGTACTGTGGTCTGTGAGAAAACAAGGTTAAATGTAGTGGTCTTCTTGTCAGCAAATAATTTTCTGTTGTATAAAAATTGGGATGGAGAAAGAGGAATCCATGGGATGCTACATTGCTTACAATGACCAACGTAAATATCCTATTAATATTAAGAGAAAAGGCTGAATAATGTAGGACATAGACTCAATTCTTATTTGATGGGGATTCCACCACCGTTGGATACTTTTTTCTCACATCAGTTGATGAAATCATTAATTTCATATGTGCTGCATTACAAAAAGCTTTCTTTTTTTAATCAAAAGGTCAAGTAGCATTGGAAACACACTTTGATAATCCTCTTAGGCCAACTTAAATTTGGGCTTTTTCCAGGAGTTGTTTTGCTTGTGCCAGCATTCTCACAGTCACCTTGTATGGCAGGGAGTCAGCTGGCTCTGCTGGAGACCAGTTGGGTGGTGACGACATACCATGAGGGGCTGGTGGAAGTAGCAGCTTAAAGTGGCTCTTTAACAGGATCCTAGTAAAACTATGTGTGCATGACACCTGCAAATGCTACTAAGCCTCTAAATGCCCTCAAAGAGTGGGGTTGCACTTGTCCACAAGGTCTGTTTCCTATGAAATTACAATGAGCGGCATCAGTTACCTTCATCACATGCCAGCTCTTCAGTAATCTTGCCAGCGATTTATGAGACTGCTGAGTCTGCAGTTACTTGTGTTTGAGCACTTTGGAATAATCTTGCTTCTTTTCCAGTCCTCTGAATTTTCCCTAGTCTTTCAGGAGTTACTCAAAATGAGTATCAGGAGGGCAGGGGGAATTTCAGGTGGTTTTGCAAAGAATGTTGGGGACAAGAAGATACCTGAATTTGCTAATCTTAAAGTGTTGGTAGATGATGTGATCTCTTGATCACCGGGTTCCTGTCAGTGATCAATATACCCAAATTAATCCCCATACCATATAGGGGTTCTGGCTGATCTATTTACTAAGGGTACAGACATTTTACTTGCAACTTTACGGTAGTTTTGCTACTGGCTGTAGTAGTCTGTGGTCCCCATCTGAAGTCCCCATAATGATGCAAAATCCACTTCTTTCCTTCACCCTGTGGTGCAGGCTGAAGGAGGCATTGGAAGCACGGCTCAGTATTTCTGGTTCGGTGGCCTGAGGCAAGTCCTTAGCATAGCCTTTTCCTGGGCTCTGCCAGCACAGCATGCTTTGCAGGCAGAGAGGATTCTTAGTTCTTGCTTTTATCAGCAACTTTAAGCAATTAATAATGTATTTATTATAAAGCAGCACCACCTTTATCCTTCTTAAGCACCTTCTAAGCAGAGATTTTAATATCTGAATCATGCAGACTATTCCTTCTATTTCTTTAATGTTATTGATTAAACCTCTTTTCAGTGACAATTTCCAGATCTTCCTATATCTTAGTCAGGCACCAGTCATCAGGATATAAACCATTCTCTATCAATTCTTGTGACGCACCTCATTGCATTGGCTTCCTTTGTTTGTGCTGTGATGAGCATCATTTAATACAGTGCTTGCTTCCTTTGAGCTCCTGGTTTACTCTCCTTCCAGCTTGTGCTCTAACTGTGAAACCATCTTTATCTCAGCCTGTGAGATTTTGCACTGTTACCCTTCCAATTCTCTCCCCCATCCCACTGCAGGGGAGAGCGAGCAAACGGCTGCGTGGTGCTGAGTCAGCTGTCTATGGGGGGTTAATCCATGACAATCTTTTTTGGTGCCCAACATGGAGTTTGATGGGTTTGAGATCAGGACAGCTTTGGCTGGAGCATGCAAGACCAAATTTATAGCTGTCACAGCTACTCAGTCGTTGGCAGAGCTTGCCATGGGCCTTGCTTGCTTTTGCTGCACGCCAGAGTCTAGTGCTTGTCCATGGCTGCTTTTAGCTGTTGCTGTTTGCTGTCTTTTGTAGCTGTGAGTGGAGCTGTGCTTTACCCCAGCCCGCCCTGGCATTCTATCCAGGGCTTCAAAGCAGCAAAACAACAGCAGAGTGGGTAGTGTGTAACAGGTTTGCTCAAATAAGTACACAGCTGAAGAGGTAAACTCAGAAATGTCTGGACTTGCTGTGCTTTGGGTGCTGACTGTGGCAATTACAGTTTGTTTCTTGTAGGTACTTGTGCTGGTGTTGGAGCAGAAAAATCTGCTCATTAAACAAGTAGTAACCTGACTGAGGCAAATAAGAGCTGTATTCAGTTATGGATTACTGAACCTGATTGCAACATTTAAATCCCTGGCTAATGCTCGTAAATC
Source organism: Laterallus jamaicensis coturniculus (assembly GCA_022605575.1). NCBI lineage: Eukaryota > Metazoa > Chordata > Aves > Gruiformes > Rallidae > Laterallus > Laterallus jamaicensis. Next base: position 50,710,813 of record JAKCOX010000002.1, on the reverse strand, counting down.
TTAAAATCAGCCAGCAATGCTGGAGTGCTTTTGCTTTCCAGAGAAACTCCTACCTGCTGTCAGGCGGGCAGGGTCCGCTGTAGGGACAAATTTGGGAGCTGCATGAGACAAGCACATCACTGGGGCCATGGAGGCCACCTGGCCTTTGCCAGGGCTGGGAAACCTGAAACAAGGGTGTGTTGGCAGGGTTGTGTAGATGAGAGGTGATGAGCTGCTTTTCCCAGTGCTACCAGTAGTACCAAACACTGTGCCAGGCACCTCCAGGCCTCAAGAAGGATCTGTGGCAACCCAGGTTTATCTTGCCAGCTCTTCAGCTGCTCACTCCACTGTTTCTTCCCCTTGCTGATGCCAGGCTGAGAGGGACCAAAAGCCCAGGCTGGACTCTCTGCAGAGGATCAGGAGAGCGCAGACCTCTGGTAGCAGCATTCCTGGCTAATGCCTCTGAAAATACTTATCACTTACCTGCTTTTGAGCTTCTAAAAAGTAACCTGTGCTTATAAAGAGAAATCATCTCATCAGCTGTGTTGCATGGATCCTGAGGCTTCCTTGGACTCCAGTCCTCACCCTTTCACCCTCTATGATCTGGCTGTATAAAAACAATCCATAAACACATAGGATAATCTCATCATCCTGGTGCAGTAGTGGATGACAATTGCCAGCAGCTATCTTGGCATGGCAGAGACAAAAATGTTTGACTCTGTGCTATATTAGTATGAGCATCAGGTATACGTACAGAAAACTTTATTCCTAATTTGAGAAACTTCCATGATTAATTAGAGCCGGTTTGGTATTTGTTGTTGTTGTTTGTTTTCTTTCTCCTCCCTGCAGGACATGATAGGTAGAAAAGAATTCTGTGCTTCTGGACAGATACTGATGACTGACCTAAGCTGCCTTGCCTATGCACTGGAAGAATGGACTGTGGTGGAGTACCTGAAGAAATACCTTTTTTATGTGGCCATTGTCTCATTGACCATTAGTGCAATATTAGCTATTTTTATAGTTCCTTTAACAATCCTCTTTTTCATTTACCTTTCTAATATTTTGCTTTTAATATATCAGAGGAACGGTGAGGTAAAAGCAGATCCCTTGAGCGATGTTTGGGATAGTGCAAGGAAAACTATAGCAAGCTTTTGGGATATATATGCAAGAATATGGCATGGTAAGTATGATGTGAGTTGTCTGAAGCTTTGGATTGCAATAAATGGCAAATACATGTAAGTTCTGATTTTTTTATCTCTTCCAAATGAATACAAAGAAATTACATTTTTTCTATACTTTGTATGGCATCCAACTCAGAAATTTCCACCTCAAGGACTGATTGATTGTGATATGAAATAAGTAGAATGGAAGGAGAAATTAGTTTATATAGGATAAATTTCTCCCAAGTGCAGGTGCACTTGTCTGTATATGGTATCAGAGTGAAGCTCCATGTTAAAGTTAGTTCTAGTGATGTAACTGCAAGAGAGATGTGTGATTTTATTTTTTTTTTGTTACCTTAGTAGCTGGCTAAAACCCACTTAATAAATAAAACACAACAACTAGTTGGAAGTGTAATTAGTTTAGCAAAAACTACCTTGTCTGGACAACTGAAATTAATTTTGAGCTGTATGGGCAAAGAAATAGGTAGATACCACATTTAAGTTTGTACTGTGGCAGAATTTAGAAGTAACCAGATCTTTTCAACCCACCTGCTCCCTAGGAAAATCCTCAGCTGCATCCTAGGCACTTTTTCTTCCCACAGATGTAGTTTAAGGGTATGAGCAAGACTTTTCTGCCCTAAGGATGAAGAATAGCAGGTTGTTATCTATGTTGCTATCGTTCCTCCCAGCTTTTTCCCATATTCTTTGAACATCCTGCAATATAAAAAAATTGTCCACCTCTTCCTAGGACTCCACCTGCTCCATCCCCATCCTTCTCCCCAAATGGCTCATGATAGGAGCAGGGATGGATATGAAGGCAGAGAAGGTGGAACAGAGCTCTTAGCTGGTGGAAGCTGTGGCTTTCCCAGGCCTTTGTATACATTACCATCAAGTCTAGCTCCACCTAATACCTAAATCAAATGTAGGAGAAGCCAGGAGAGAGATTTACAGAAGTCTCTGTCTGTGAGGAAATTCCCTTTCACTGAAAGTGAATACATTTAACTGTCATGGAAAGCACTCTTTGGGATTCTTAATCATCTTAATCAGAGATGTAAAACCCCAGACTTCAATCTGCCTGAAACAGATCAGCTCGGAAAAACATCCTGACTGCTTGTTTGCCTCTCATTCTGCCAATAACACAGTTTCCCACCAGTATAGTGGTGGTTTAGTTTGGGGTTTTTTTTAAATCATAGTACTTTGGTCTGGACAAAGTTCCAAAAGGGAAATAACCAGTCTTCTCACCAGGGAAGATGTCAGGTTCAGGTCTGTTCTAGTGGTTAAACTGACCAGGAGATTAGTCCACTGATAACCTGTGGTGCTTGAGGGGCTTCCTCTTTGCCAAAAGATGGAACAAAAGGTCCATCCACAACTTAACTTTTTTGAAAAGTACTGCAGAGGCTTTCACAACTTTCCAAAAGTCATTTAACAAAGGGCACTAAACACTTTGATTTGAGTTGCTAGATGTTTTACAGCCATCATTGTCAGTGTATTGCTTTCCATCCCTAACAGGTTATGAGCTTCATGGTGTAGAAAACCTACCAGAAGGACCGGGCATTCTTGTGTATTACCATGGAGCTATTCCTATAGACTACCTTTACTTTTTGTCTAGGCTTTTTCTCTGGAAGAAGAGACTTTGTCTGTCAGTAGCTGATCATTTTGTCTTCCGTTTACCAGGTAAGAACATGTTCTCTTGTGTTAAAGCATCCTGTATTCACTCAGCCTGTTGGTGGTTTTGGTGAAATTTACATTTATTAAGCTTTCAAGAGAGCTTTTAAAGGAAAAGACTGCTTTTAGACTTTTAAACCAGTAGCTGGTAGATACAGAATGGCAAACAGGGGAGAATAGCATCTCTTTTAAGTGAAGAGCCATCAAAACACTGGTAGGCTCTCCAATGCCATCAAATAGACATTAGATAATCCTGTTGGGATGAAATGACATGCCTTTAGTAGAAACTGTAGGATAGGACTATATTATTGACCTGCTGCTGTCTGGTCAGCAGGTGTGTCCTGGTTCTGGCCAGGCCTGGGTTGACCTCCCCAATCAGCCAATGCAGGTGAGCTGAGTCACACCACCACAGTCCTTTTTGGGTTTACAGAGGGCTGCCCGACTCAGTCGGTAGAGCATGAGACTCTTAATCTCAGGGTCGTGGGTTCGAGCGCCACGTTGGGCACCAAAAAGGACTCTGGTGGTTTGGCCTGGGCTGGAGGCCAAATGCCCACCAAGCAGCTCGCTCACTCCCAGAGGAGGAACAGGCAGAGCCACTGTGGGTTGGAATAAGGACAGTTTACTGCCAAATACCAAAGTGAACACAGAACAATAATGGCTTGTTACACGAACATCCAGTGCTAACACAGAGGACCTTATTGAACCGACTGACCTGATGGCAAGAACTGACCGACCCGATGTCCCAGCCACACTCCAACTGTCCTAGAGGCAAAACCCCAGCCCTCACCCTTCCCCAACCAGCTGCTTTTATAGGCAAGTGGTGTGGAAAACAGCTCCAGCTGACTCAGCTCACCTGTGTTGGCTGATTGGGGTGGTCAACCCAGGCCTGGCCAGAATCAGGACAAGGTCTGCAGAAGAGCAGTAAATAGTAAGGTATCAATTATCCACTTGCCCTCTCCACTGAGAAGCCATTACAGCAGCTACTGTAATGACATCACAGCTATCTTTTCATCAAAGCCTGGAGTACGGCACAGAACTTGGAAGATTTTACTGCAGAACACAGCTCTGCAATACTGACCAGCACAATATATTCAACGTGTTGTGGACTGAGAGAGAAATAAATAATTCCACTGTGAAACAGAGAAGATGCAGAAAAGTAAACTTCATTCATTTCTAGAAAAACAAGGCTAAAGAAGGAGTATCCAGAAGGAATATCAAGGAGATTATTTAAAGGCACATTTATACCATTTATATTTAAAGTAATTATAGTAGTAAAGAGTAAAGGAAGCTATTTGAAAGTAGAAGGTCATCATTCTTCAGCAAAGGAAGTTGTGCTCAAACTCTGAAAACAGCATAAATTCAAGCAAGCTTGATGCAAGAATGTCAAGTTGTGACTGCCCCCTCCCTGGCAGTGCTCAAGGCCAGGTTGGATGAGACTTTGGGCAACCAGGTCTAGTGGGGGGTGTCCCTGCCCATGGCAGGGGGGGTTGGAACTAGATGGGCTTTCAGGTCCCTTCCAACCCAAACCAGTCTATTATTCTATGACCATATTAAGGCATCCCTAGAAAGGTGGGGAGGCCATACTTAGTAAACACTGTGTAGTTCTAAACACATCAGAAGCATGAAGTCATCAAGAGCTGATTGGCTTTTGAGAGGACTTGTAAAGGAAGATAAAGGTTAGCAGAATGTTACAAAGGAGGCTTCTTTTTTAAGGGATAAATGAGAGGGTTCTCTTTCAAGTTGTATATATACACACACATATATATTTATAAACATATGTATACATATATATATTGTGATATATGTATTTCCTACTTATTTATTGCAGGGCTTAAATTATTATTGGAAGTGACGGGCGTTATGCCCGGTACAAGGGAAGAGTGTCTTATTGCACTGAAGAATGGACATTTGGTGTCTGTCTCACCAGGAGGAGTTAGAGAAGCACTGTTCAGTGATGAAAGTTACCAACTCATGTGGGGAAATCGAAAAGGGTTTGCCCAGGTCGCTCTAGATGCAAAAGTGGTGAGTGCTACATGGTATCAGTCCCAGGTCATGCTTATTGTGTATGTGCTTCATTATAAAATGCAGCTTAGCAGGGTTTGTTGGAAAGTTTTCCAGACAGAAGAAAAGACTCAGGACTAAAGTTTTCTTTTCTTTTTGCCATCACTTTCCTTGAACTCATTAATGTGTCAGGAGCAGGGTTTTTATGGAACTGTATTGCTTTCTCTTACCTGTTTAGAGGGCATCCATCTCTACAGTTCCATGTCTACAGCTTCATCATGCAGGCATCCAATTTCTTGTCTTGACTGTATTTCAGGAGTCTTTGCTGTTGTCCTTCTCCATATTGACATAAGGTTTCATTCTTTCTTCTCATCCTACTAGACTTAGGTCTTTATCTTACTGCTATGTACCCAGTCATTTTCTTATGGCTCTTCAATGTATTATACATGGCTTTCTTTTTTCTAATATGTTCTGTGAGGGTCCAGGATTTTGTTCCTACCCTTGCTTTTCTTCATCTATGTGAAAGACTGCATTGGCTAACAGGGTGTGTCTACATCAGTGTCTGAGTTTGAGTTGTGTGCACTTTTGAAGCAGTTTTTCCATCTCCTTCACCCACCATACCTTCCTTCATGCGACGTGTTAGAATACCTAAGCTGCATTCCTTTTGGCTGAAACTAAGCTAGAAGAGGCACCTAATACTGTCCAGTTGCAAACGGGCAGTCAGTGGTACCAGACAAGCATTAGCTCTACGTAAAAACAGAGCATTGAAATGCATTCAGTATTGACATCAGACCCTCAGCATCCTCTAGAGATGTGCTTCTGTTGGTTTGCACTCCCCTAACATACACCTGGACACAGTTTCAGTTATATTTTCCTTATGTGTGATGATCTACAAACTCGTACATGCTGGCTCTGGCTCCCTCCAATTACACATGTGAGGCTGTTTCTCTGATGCAGGCTCTGGGAAATAATTTTATTTGGGATGGCATGGAGCTAAAAAAAAGAGCAGCAACCCTGTCTTTTTCCTACCTGCTACTTATCTTCACCACTAGAAAGGAGTTCTTTGCCTTAGACTTAGCATACATAGAGCTCTTTGTGCCTGACATTACTGGTGCTCATCCAGGCTTTATCTGCTCTGCCATGAGCTTTCTGACACTTTCTTGTGAATTGCACAACTGTCACTTTTCTTTATGTTCCTATGAATATCTCATCCATTTTTGTGCTTTTCTTTGGCCTTCCACGTAAATGTAAGCTTTTTTCTGTCTATATAGGAGAATATGTATAGGGAGTTGTGTTCTTCCCATTCAATTGAATTTCTTGCCACCCCTTTCAGCTGTTTTTGTAGCTCTTTCTCACCCCATCCAATTCATTGCTTCTCAAACTTGGCTTTGGTCTCCTGTGCTGAACTCTTGTCACAAAGTGCTTAGTTTCAATGCTTCAGGTTAGTATTTCTTCATAATTTTCTCTGCTTATGAAATCTTGTGGGGGGATAACTATACACTAGAATACATACAGGGCCATTTACCCAATAGAAAAAGTAATTTTAGCCTGGGAGTCCTATTTCTATCTCTTTCTTTGTCTCATGTGGCGTTTTCAAAGCCATGGCATCAGTATCAAAACGTGGATAGGATAAACCCACTCAGATTCATATGGGCATTCTGAATTCCCCTTTTACATGCTAACTTAATATCCTCAAACAGTCAGAAAAAGGCGTCCCTTTAACAACTTGGGTGATTTCTAATCCTTTTGCTTCCATATCTGCCCTTTAAGCTACTTCAAACATTTGAACAATCTTTTGCCACGTGTTTCCACTTCACTTAGAACCTTACTACAATGGAAGAAGTTGTTGGGTTTTTTAAATAAAAATTGAATTAAAACAATGTGAGTATCCTTAATATAGAGTGATACCCTATACAAAAGACATCACAAAAATACTTGCTAGTAATCCTCTTAATCCTTCCAGTCTTCTATAGTTTAGAAGCACATGGAAATAGCTGAGTAAGAGTACCTAAAATTGCTAGCAGCTGTTGATGGGGTTTGTGATGTTTATCTAATGATTTGGATATTCATTGAGGATAAGTTCCATGCATTATGAGAGGTTGTTGTGGTCATTTATATAACATGTTTGGTAAAACAGACACTACGTGAGATTATCTGTCACCTGGAGGGCAGACAGAGTATTTTCTCCTTTGACACCTACTAGCCTGAGCTCACCTTAACAGTGCTGCTGGCTCTTGTATCACTCATTATTGCATTCATTCAGGGTTTGGGTTTTTTTTGTTTGTTGTTTGGGATTTTTTTGTTTTGTTGCTTTTGTGGGGTTTGTTTTGTGGGGTTTTTTTAAGGATCAGGAAGTCAGACTGGATCCCAGTGTGGAGTGCATCATTTTAATTAGCCTGCAGGCTCTACTCAGTTTTGGACTGAACTGGGGGCATCTGATAATTCTCTGGAAATGTCATTAGACACACTTTAGGTAACTAAATAAAAAGAAGTGCTGTGCATTTGTCAGTATAGGGGAATGATGTTAACCTTATATATAATTTCTCCAGCAAAGTTAGGCTCATATAAATAACTGGCTTCCATCTTTTGGAAAGTTTGGAGTTTGATAGTTTCTGTTTGTTCTTGCTTCATCCTTCTCACTACTGGTCAATCCAGTCTTGTAGGTTGAGTGAAGACTGGAGATAGACTCATGTGAACTGTCAAAGCTACGTCTATGCGGCAGCAGTTCATGTATGGTTTGGTAGAACTTATTCAGACACTGGAATAGAAGTTCCTTTAATTTATTCTACATACAGTACAGCCTTCAACCAAAGAATCACACACGCTTTATAGCATTCAAAATGACTACACAGTGGTTCATAACCTGCCACAGCTGGGAATTCAAGACCATCTTTATACCTGAACAGACATTTCCATTCTCCTTATAGCGTTATGGAAGTTCAACAGTTCTTCCACTGACAAAGTTGGCAAAAAGCAAACAAGGAATGCAGTTTCAGCCTCAGTCCTTGCCTGCAGGTTTCCACCTTCAGTCTCCACTTCATCTTGAGCTACTCTGCTATACTTGTAGTCAGAAGAGAGTGAATTTCTAGGACATTTGCTTTGTCTGAGTGGAATTTCTGTGTGCCAGGGGCCTGAGTTTCAGAAATACCCTTTGCCTATGGCTGGAGTTTGACAGGCTAATGGAGAGGAGTCCTGATATCTGAAGATCCCTACATTTTATCTATGCCAAAAAGTGGTTCAAGACTATAAAATTCTTATGTATGTGCAAGCATTTGGCTTAGATCATGTCTAGAGGAGTCCTTTCCAACAAACTTCTATGTGATTCTGTGATATTTTATTTTTTTTTCAAGCTGGTTGGGTACAATCCAGCACAGTAAATCTAAACCTGTTTGTTGCTGCAGCTCTGATCGTGCTGCTTCACAGAGGCAAGCTTTTATGTGTGTATTCATTTTTGTCAGCTTTAGGGACCGAACACTTCTACCTGCTCTGTCCTTCATTGGCTGATCACTGCATGTGAGTAACTTCCATAGTTGCCACATTTCTTTATAGCCTAAGGTATGCTTCTCTTGTAGTATTCCTAAAATTTTAGATTGTTTTGTTTGCAAAAGTGGATTTCAGACTGTTAGACTGTTAGACACACAGCATTCCATCAGCAGCTGAAGCTGTGTGGTATTTTTAGTGTCTAGTAGATACAAGCTTTTAGAAGTTCTTACCAATTGCTTTTTAAGAGCTCAATTGTAATAATTTCTCATTTTGAATGGTTTAGTATTACAACTTCATCTATGGTTGATATTTTTGTTATCTCTCAGTGGGTTTTTTTTCCCTTTAAATGGTATCCATCACTTTGAGTTCTTTGTTAGGTCTTTTTCTTGCTTGTTTTTTTTTTTTTCTGGTCCTGTAGTTTGTTTGGTGGGAGTGATTCTTAACAGCAGAAAAGTGTTCTTTAATTACCTTCTCAAAAAGTAATTCCAACAACATGCTTAAAATAGTTTAAAAAAAATAGAGGGGACACACAACAGATGGGAAAAGTTGTAAGTATGAATACAACCACTCTTGGTTTGTTTGCCTTAAGGTATATCAAGTGTCTTTCTTTTGAGTCATAATAATGAAGTGAACTTGTTCTGTAGCTGAGTCAACCATCCCAAAGGTGTGTGGGCCAGGTCAGTGGAGGATGTACAACTGCCCTATTTGTCCAAGGGATCTTTAAAAGTTTATTTCCAGTGGGGTATTATCCAAAAGTTACTGCTTCAGTGAGACCGTACTTTAAGCAGAAGAGAAGCACTAACCATGAATGTCTACTTGCTTTCTGCAAGACTTTGGGCAACCTGGTCTAGTGAGGGTATCCCTGCCCACAGAAGGGGGGTTGGAATTACAGAATCACAGAATCTTAGGGGTTGGAAGGGACCTCAAGAGATCATCGGGTCCAACCCCCCTGCCAAAGCAGCTCCCCAGCTCATATTACACAGATAGGCGTCCAGACGAGACTTGAATATCTCCAGAGAAGGCGATTCCACCACCCCCCTGGGCAGCCTGTCCCAGGGCTCTGTCACCCTCACTGGGAAAAAGTTCTTCCACATGTTGGTGCGGAACTTCCTGTGCTCCAGCTTACAGCCATTGGCCCTTGTTCTGTCTCCACAGACCACTGAAAAGGGGCTGGCCAATTCCCCCTGCAACCCATGTCTAAGATATTTATAAACACTAATTATGTCCCACCTAAATCTTCTTTTCTCCAGGCTGGACAGACCCAGCTCACTCAGCCTTTCCTCATAGGGGAGATGTTCCAGACCCCTAATCAACTTTGTCGCCCTTCTCTGGACTCTCTCCAGAAGGTCCCTGTCTTTTCTATACCAGGGAGCCCAGAACTGGACACAGTATTCCAGGTGGGGCCTGACCAACGCAGAGTAGAGGGGGAGGATCACCTCCTTCGACCTGCTGGCCACACTCTTCCTGATGCACCCCAGGATCCCATTGGCTCTCTTGGCCACCAGGGCACACAGATGGCTCATAGCCAACCTGTCATCAACCAGGACCCCCAGGTCCTTCTCCACAGAGCTCTTTTCCAACATTAGATGATCTCTGCGGTCTCTTCCAACCCAAAGCACTCTGTGGTTCATGGACCAAATACTTTCCTATTCACTGTGCCTGATGTGAGCTGTAGACAGAGAAATTGCAATACGTTCAGTTTAGGTTTCAGCTAATGACACTGCAATGAATATGTAACGTGCAGGTGGGTTTTTTAGAATTATCAGTTAACTTTTATTATGTACATTCAAAATGAAAGGTGTAAACCTTTAATACAGTGTCAGTCATTTTCCTTACAGATGGTGACTTCAAAACATGTTTGTGGGAGTTGAGACACAACTTTTTTTTTCTGTTACTGAGTTTTTTACAACAAGATTCCTTGTTCCCTACTTTACTGACTGATAATTTCCTTCTGTAGTCAAGTGACTTTCTTAGCTGCACTAACAGGCACTGGAACCTAAATTCAAACCTGGTACAACATTTCTACCTTTTTCTTTTGTGATTCCTCAGCCCATCATTCCAATGTATACTCAGAATGTCCGGGAAGGCTATAGGATGTTTAAAGAAAGAAGTAAGAACTTACAAAATATGTTTTAAGTATTTGGAATGTTTTCTCCACTTTTTTTTTTTTTTTTCCTCAGACTTCTCTCACTTTTTTCCTCTTAGATTTTGCTTTTCAGACTTCTGCTTACTTTGGATTCTCTAAGATGCTTGTTGTGGGTCAGGGGTATCTCAGATATGGAAGTAGCTTGTGTGTAACTGGTGACTGGGTTCTTTAATGCAGTCTTACTTCAGCAATCTATTAAGTCTATTGAGCTTTGTTTTGGTGGACAGTTACCTATATCCTGTCATTTCTTCTCAAGTGCCAGATAAAGCATGCTTTTTTTTTAAGAAGTCTTCCATATTAATCATATTTCGAGTTTGGATTGTATTTTCTGTGACTATGATCTCACTTTTTCCTCCCTTAAAATATTTCAGGATTTTTCAGACAGCTGTATGAAAGTACTCGATTGCCATTTACCCCTCCGTACGGAGGACTCCCAGTTAAACTTCGCACGTACATTGGGGAGCCAATCCCTTATGATCCAAATATAACTACAGAGGAATTAGTTGAAAAGGTGAGTTAGCTCTCCTTGCAATGTTCAACTACATCCCTCTATTTTATATATATGTATATATATACATATATATACATGCCCTCTATTATATATGCATTTGAAACTAGGGGTTTTCATGCTTGAGTAAAGAGAAATGCACTTTTACAAGCTTGTTGAAGCAATAGGCAGTTAAGCTCCAGGGTTATTTAATGTATAGATACCTACAATTAGATATTGACACAGCAATAGTTGATTGAGATGCCTTCATCCTTTCAGAACATGAGCTCTGGCTTCATAGAATCATAGAATGGCATGGGTTGGAGGGGGCCCCCAAGGATCATAGAGCTCCAACCCCCCTGCCACAGGCAGGGCCACCAACCTCCAGGCCTGGATCTACACAAGGTTGCCCAGGGCCCCATCCAACCTGGCCTTGAACACCTCCAGGGGCGGGGCATCCACTACTTCTCTGGGCAGCCTGTTCCAGCACCTTACCACTCTCTCTCTAAAAAGCTTCCCCCTAATATCTAAAAATCTTCCCCCTAATATCTAAATTCTTGGGATGTTAACTTCACTTCTCCCATGCCTTTGTTGACTGAAATGATATAAACTATGTTTTAAGTTTAGTTTTCAGTAACCATGAAAATTTCATATGTAACAAATACCCTTGAGAATCTTCTCTAAATAACATAGGGCTCTAGAAACAAAGTTCCACAGCAGCTCATTGTCAAAAGGAAAATGTTACAAAAATAATTTGTATCCAAAATAAAAAAATACTTTGAGTACCCAATAGCTTGGCAAAATCAATACCCAGGAGCATGAAATTGTTTATAGATCCAGGATTAGGCTTTTCTCAAAATACTCATCTATACAGAAAATGCACTTTAAATATTTTTCATATATGAAAGGAGGGCTTTATGCAAGAGAAATTTGCCATGGGCTAGGAAAACACTTGTTAGGAATCACAGATGTAAAAAACCCCCTTGCTGCTTGAAAAAAAAAAAAAGCAAGAAGGCTTGCTTTTTTTTTTTTTATAAAAAAAAAATCTACTGCAGATTGTTCTGGGCTTCACAGCAGGGAAACCAGACAGACAGGTTTGATGTGTTAGAAGGGAACTAACTGCTCCAGGAACCTGTGAGTTTGGTCTTAGCAGGTTTAGGAGGCTGGAAGCAGTATTAGTGCTAAGACTGCCCTTACAGTTACCCATGTTCTTGTATTTTGGGGGAACAGTGTTTTGTCCACCTGCAAAACCAAAACTGAAATTTCTCATGACACTGATTTGCTTTACTACCCACTTTGATGACCCACTTCAGTGGGAGTACAGTTTGGTCTTCTGTGACTAATATTAGTTTGAAAAAAGCAACTTAAATGGGGTTAGAGATGAGCAGTGGCCTGGCTGACCTCTATATGATCCTGCCATGGAAAGGAGTCAGGACTTGAGTCTGTCAGGAAAGGTTTGGCTACTCTTTTCCTACATTCCCAGTGAAATTCTACCATCACTCTGGGGTAAATCACTGGAGGATGTAGCTGTCCTTATTTCAAGTTTAAATACATGAGGGAAAAACTAAGGGAGATTATTTCTTATCCCTGGTAGAAATACAGAATATTCTACACATTCTCTTCACAAACTTGCATTTGAATCTCATGTAGAGTAACAATGAACCAAATTTAGGCAGATCCTCTTATGTGCATGCTATATAAGATACAGAATTCATGTTGGGAAGGAAAGATGGAGGTCCCACCTCCAAATTCCTGGTCCCAGCAAGGTCAGCTATGAGATCAGATGAGTTTAATCTGGCTTTATCCAGTGGTTTTGATGAAAACCTTCAGGAATGGAGATTGTGGAAACTTAATGTTTGCAGGTGTTACAGGTGGCTTTGACTTAGTAATGCCCAGGTTTGATAAGTCTCAGTCATTTAAGAATATCCAAACTGCAATCAATGTTTTTGTTCCTTTCCTGTCCAAGGAAAGTGTCATTAGCAAAGCTCATTAATATAGAAGACAAGTTTTTTTCCCTGAAGTAGGTCATGTGTGACCTTCGCATTACCTTTTGCACCTCTGAGAAGTCAGTGATTTATACTCTTCCTTGCATAAGCAGGTCTGTAAAGGCAACTTTCTCTTCTCTTTTCAGACAAAGACTGCTGTCCAGGCTCTCATAAGCAAGCACCAAACAATCCCAGGCAGCATATGGAAAGCTTTACTGGAGCGATTTGATAAACGTCGTAAAAGTGATTAGAAGGCTTATGTTTATTTGGTTTTACAGCATACAGTAAAAAACAATCTCTTACAGCAATGGTGACTAATAATTGGTGTTCAACTAGTTTAATTTACATGTTTCTACAGATCTGACAGAAAACAGTAGCCTCTTCGAGGCTCACCTGTGTCTTTGAGGATATTCTGAGGTCTGAAAGACTGAAAACTTGTGTATAGTAGCAATGCAACAGCTAAATTCCCCAGAATGAAATAATGTGTTCAGGATGTTCCTGGTTCCTGAAGCAAGTAGATATACATCTGAGCTTCCTGAGTTTTGTCTAGATCTGTGGGTTGATGCTTTGAGTAGTTTACAGTCCAGACTCAGAGCAGAACCTCAGAGTTGGTCGTGTCCCACCAGAGCCCACTCATTGGTGGGCACCTTCCCTGTTGGACCCCACACCAGACTGTCAGAAGAGGAACTGTCCTGCTTTAGCTAATGATCTACTGCTTAGGCCACTCTTCCAGAGACTATAAAAAGACAAGTAACCCCACTAAACCAGACACAAATGCATCAGCTTAGTGGTTCAGTCCCCAGTGAAGTAGGAATGATACGTCCAAAAAGAAAAGTTTCTACTAAAGCTTTTTTTCTCCCTTTGAGAAGTATAGTGCTATACAAACACATGTAGGAAATGTTTTCAAGTCTGAGCTGGTACATTCATGCACTGTTGCACCATACAATACTGGTTTAGTGGATGAGGCTGCCCCCAGCCTGAGAACCTCTGCATCATAGTGTGTTTGCAGTAATGGTGCGCTGTGCTCACCCAGATCTCCTGTCTGGGTGAGAGCTTGCTTAGGTAATGCAACCCTGAGGCTTATCATCAGGAGTGGTTTGCCCAAAAGTGTGTTACTGCAACACTGCCATCCTTGTGTGGATTGATCCTGAACTTCTCTTTGGAAAGGTGGACATTGGCAGTGCTGTCTTCCTAACACAACCTGCAGAATACTGAAACTTGCTGAGAAGCAGAATGTGTTTTTACAGGCTGTGGAGTGTTCTTACTGGTGGGACTGGGAAAACTTTGTGTAATCTCTTCAATAAGCCATTAAATGCAACCAAATCTGTTAAATACAAACACTGGGAAAGGTAACTTTTGTGCTTCCATATTCCTTCTTGTACTTTTAATACCAATATAATCTTTCCCCTCAACATCCTGGAGTATTGTGTCCAGTTCTGGGCTCCCTGGTATAAAAAAATAGACAGGGATCTCCTGGAAAGAGTCCAGAGAAGGGCTACGAGGATGATTAAGGGCCTGGAGCATCTCCCCTATGAGGAGAGGCAGAGAGAGCTGGGGCTGTTCACCCTGGAGAAAAGAAGACTGAGGGAGGACCTTATTAATGTCTATAAATATCTTAAGTATGGGATGCAGGGGGAAATGGCCAGCCCCTTTTCATTGGTCAGTGGAGACAGGACAAGGGGCAATGGCTGCAAATTGGAGCACAGGAAGTTCTGCACCAACATGCGGAGGAACTTTTTCCCAGTGAGGGTGACAGAGCCCTGGGACAGGCTGCCCAGGGAGGTGGTGGAGTTTCCTTCTCTGGAGATATTCAAGACCTGTCTGGACGCCTACCTGTGCGACCTGTCCTAGGAAGCCTGCTTTGGCAGGGGGGTTGGACACGATGATCTCTTGAGGTCCCTTCCAACCCCTATGATTCTGTGATCCTAAAACTTTATGTAACATCTAAGGAAAACAACATTTGCCTGCTAGAAAACTAAATCTACTCTTTAAATTAAAAGAAATCCATTCTCTTCCCATGCTGCTTCTCCATAAACATTTCTTGCGCATCTTAAGAAGGGTGCAGGACAAACAGGTGAGTTACTTCCCTGGAGCAAAAGACAAGAACCCTGCTGTGAAAAAAAACCCACCAAAAAAGCCAAAACCCAATCTCAAATCCATCCTAAAACATAGGAATGTTTACTTGAACACCGTAAGTGTAAACTGGTGCATACAGGCAGAAAGATTTTTCTCTCAGCATAGACTCAACATGCACAGGAGATGCTAAACTAAAGAAAATCAAGATCCTAAGTGAAATGCCTGGGCATGAACAGGAATTCAAACCATGCAGTCTTACATAGTGCAGTCCCAACAACATAACCTACAATTCAAAGTCTGAGATTAAGTCAAGTGAGAAAAGGAACTGAAAGGGAGGTTTATCCAATACAAAAATGCACAGATGAAGTAATGAGGAATTGAGAGTAACCAGAATCTGAAATATTCCTTTTATTGCAGAAACACTACAGAAGGACTAGACGGCACCCTTCTCTGACTATCCTGTTTTTCAAGCCCTGGCATCATCAGTTAACAAACTGTAATTCAGTCATCTGAATTTTCACCACCTTTCAAACTCTATGCCCTTTTGTACCTGATGCTAGGGGCATTAGCCCTGGAGAGGGGACATGTAATCTGAGCAGTGACTATCTATCAAAGTGGGGATTTGAACCTAGATCTCCCTTATCTCAGAATTTCTCCTGGGCAGTTATTTCATCTTACAGCAGCAGCCTTGTATTATCTGCATCTTAGCTGAAGTGAGTTGGAGTAAACACTAGTTTCTATTGTCTTCTGTCACCACTGTCTGAAGAGTGTTTTCTATGGTCTCAAGGTGACAGACAAAACTATTACTGAGAGAGAGATGGTTTTGAAGGCCATGGTATTTATAATTTAAAAAAAACCACCTTTTTTTTTTAAACCCCCCCCCATTGTTATACTGGTCTAATAGAAAGTAATTATTTTAGAGCCCCCCTCTAAATTTTTTATTCTTTTTAGAGCAGCATTAGAGAAACTAGAACTAGAAACTGGTATTACATAAACTAGAGCTTTTCATACAGTTAGAACTGGAATTTATACAGTTAGGACACATATTTTCCAGCCTCTCCACCATACAACAAAGAAGAAATGAAAAGCAGCAAACGCGAATGACCTGGGCCTGCCTCAAAACATAAGCAGCGCTTAGGACTCCTCCATTCAGTGTGTCCCATGAGCAATGCGAGGTGGTCTGGGTTTAATTTTTCGCCTATAAGGCTTACCAAGCTCTAACGACGAGATTCTGCCCTGGGGAGAGAAGAAAAACATTGGCAACGCTGGAAAAATAAATTAATTGTGCGAGAGCGCGAAGAGAGCTCCAGAAACGCACACCTAACCACCTCGGAAGTCCAAGAGGCTGGTGACGCGAGGGTAAAAGCCGGTCGGAGAAGGCTGACAGGCACAGACGTGGAAGAGGGCAGGCAGAGCTGCGGGCCGCCCCTCACTTCAGCCCAGCGGGCCCGGGCCCTGCGCGCCGTAACTGGGACACCCCTTCTTTCTCAAGGCGGGAACCACAGCCAGGCCTCCAGGCCGGCCAGAAGTACCTCGAGGGCGCTCAGAACGTCTCGTCGAAGGGCAAAGCGTGAGGGAGGCCAGCCGCGGCGGCAGGCTGTGGCGCGGGCAGGGGGACGGCTGAGAGGAAACCCGGCCACACAGCCGCACAGCGAGCGCAACCCGCGGGCTTACAGCGGAGCGCTACGCGCCGAGCGGCCGCGCAGCGGCTGCAGCTTTAGGACGGCACACGACGGACACCCAGCGGCGCCGGCCCTGCCTAGCAAGGCCCGCGCCGCTCCGCTGCGGCCCGGCTGCCGGCGCCAGGCCCCGCCGGGCTGCGCCCTCCCCTGGCGACTCCCGCGCCTCTCCCGCCGGAAGCGGCGGGCGGTACATGCAGGACGCGGTTCCGGGCGGCTCCCGCGCCCTCTGCGGCGCGGAGTTCCCTCTCCTTCCCGCCACCTTCGTTTCCCCAGTCCCCCTCCGCCGCCGCCTCCTCCTACTCTCCCGCCCACCGGCGGCACGGTACCCTCCCGCCTCCGCCCCACCGCGGGGAGCCGCCCTAGCCCGGCCGCCCCGCGGGCACCCGGCCTCCGCGGGGGCGGCGGGCGGAGAAGTAAAACCAGGCCCCGGCAGGGACGCGGGGCTGGAGCCGGAGCTGCCGCTGCCAGGGGAAGGTGAGCGGGCGGCGCCGGGCGGGCTGCGGGGTTGCCATCCCGGGCCTGGCTCCCGCTGCGGCTCCCGCAAGTCCCCGGGCAGCGGGTGGCTTTGCCTCGGTCACCGCCGAGCTTGGGGCCTTGCTGTAGCGGTCGTCGGGACAGGGGCTGTGGCCCGAGCGCGGAGCGGGACGGCGCGCGGGCGGCCGCGGGAGGCGGCCGGGCTGGGGCCGCGGAGACAAGCGGCTCGGCGCCCCCGCCGCCTCCTGCCGCAGCACCCGCGGTCCCGCTCTCACAGGAGCAAGAAGCAGGCCGGCGCTTCTTTCAGAGGCAGGCGCAGAACACCCGCCGGCTCCTCGGACCTCCCCGGTGGCAGATGCCATGAGCAGGAGTACCGGGGGCCTCTGTCTTTTTCCGTGTCGGTGGCGGCGTTGCTGATTCTGGTAGAAGCATCGTCCCCGGCTGCCTGGCGCGGTGGAAGGCGGCGTGTTTCTGTTGGCGGGGGCATGTCGTCGCTGAGGCTTCCTCAGTGTCGTTCTAGTTTGGAGATGCTGGAATGTTCTCCAGGGGTTCCGCTTACATGCCCTTTACATGGCGCAGCCATGCAGTGCGTGGCTTACAGCACTGTGTGCTGCGTTCCATAAGGGCTTTTTCTGACGTGATCTGTAGGGTCTTGGTTACCTTGGCGTCTGCAGATCGCCGCTGAAGACCACTCTTGGAGAGTAGTGGAGGGCTTTTCTGGGTCACATGCCAGAAGGCAGGTGCAAGGAATTGCATGTTAGTCTTGTGTCCGCTTCACTGTCAGCATAAACTGGTGGCACTTTTTCATCTAGTGAAAATGGATGTAAGCAGTCGTGTTAGGAAGTTAGAACTTAAATTAAAAACATTGCACGAAAGGAAATGTGCCAGTGATGGCAGTGAAGATAGGAAGTTTTTCAAGAGTATGCTTGTATTACAGGGGGATTCTGGTTTTAGATTTGTAAGCCAATATCCGAAAACCTTTGACAAGGAGAGCAGGATAGTCTGTCTTTGCTTGGATGAGGTCCTCATCAGAGTGACATTGCTGGTGTTTCTGGGAGACCTTGTAATTTTAACTGGTCTGGGCAGTCAGAGGGTGGACAGACATCTGTAAAGGTTTAACAAACCAGACTGTCGCTACCTGTTAGAAGTGTGTATGAATTATCTTGGACCTTTATCCAGTGTTTGTTTTGATCATGGAGACAAAAGCTTTCTTCCCTGCCATCACCTTTGGTGTGGCGTTCAGTGTGAAAGTAACAGAAGTCACACTTCAGCTTGGAAATAATGTGGCCAGAACAAATGCTGGACTTGTTATGGGCAAAGCAAAGTTACAAGAGATAAAAGGACTGGAGGAGGCCTTGTCTGGTGGACAGCAAGTCAAATATGAGTGAGGATGTCTATTTACATTTTGGCTTACATGAGAAAGGCCATAACCATTAGATCGAAGAAGTATTTATTACCCTCTTTTCAACACTTCTGAGACCACAAGTCTGATTTAAAGCCCCACAATGCAAGGAAGATGCTGATCACCTGAAAGGGATGCAGAGAAAAGCAACTGGCACTGTTCGGTGTCTGGAGTTTGTGGTGTCTGTGGAGAGGCTGAGGGACCGGTGTGTAAGAGGATATTACTGCTGCTCTTCAGGAGCGGCTACAGAGAGCTGGGAGTTAGACCCTTAATAGCAAAGGGACAGGAGGCAACAAGCACAAATTGCAGTAAGGGTAATTAATCCAGCACTGGATTAGGGGGCCCAGAGAAGCATAATATCTCCATCCACAGAGGTACTATAAACTCGACTGGTAGTGGCGCAGAGCAACCTGATCTAACTCCTTAGCTAGCAAGAGGATGTACAAGTGCTGTCCTATGAGTTTTTCCAGTATAAATTACTCTACGATTCTGTTCAAGATGAGGAAACAACCTTGTTCAGAGTAGAGTTGACTGTCCTGAAGAGAAGGCAGTGCATTATGTACTACCTCTGTGGTTGGCAGCAAAGGAGATGTTGGATTTTAATTTCTGTTGCACGTTAGTGCATAGGTATGTAAGTAAACATAGTACTGCAATGATTGCATTTGAGGTATTGCATCTGACATTGCAGGCAAAAGGACAAGTAGTATTTTGCAAGGCTGACATGTGTGGACAGGACTTTAGATTTACTTGAGGATACTGTGTTTAGAGACAGCCATAAAAATGTAAAAATAGAATATATGGGAGAGTATAACTTTAAATATTCTTTAAAGCTGAAAAATCACTTCTGAGTTCTGAAAACTCTTTCTGTGCCATAACCCATGCTCCATATCGTTCTCCAGCTAGTAGGTGAAACCGCTGGAGAAATCCAGGCATAACAATCTGATAAATACTGTAGTGTTGAATGCTAGTCCTAAATCCTGCTTGGTCTCACAAGTTGTGTTTCTTGTATTTGCTGTGGGTGTTGGCTGCCTGACAGGTTCTGGTGTTCAGCTCTGGCAACTGGAATGAGAAGGAGCTTTCTCTTGCTCTCCCACACGCTCAGAGTTTCCCATCCTCTCCCCCTAATTGGCACCCCCAAACACGCATGCATGAAATCTGTGAGGTGCATGTCACTATGTGACATAATAATAGAACTAAAATGCTTATACATTGCTGTTAAGTCAGCTGCTTGTCACATTGTCCTCAAGAACATGCCAGGGAGCAAAATGTTGTAAGCCCGAATTAGTGGGACAGGCATGGGTCGTAGGAGCTAAGTCACTGCCCTTTTTAATAGGAGTAATCTTGAGCATCCTTGCTCTGTCAGAATGGGAGGAAAAACTGAAACTGGGAAATAAGTAAGAAAAATTCTGCTCTAGTATATTTCAACATCCAGCAAATGCAGAGTAAAACTGATC
Organism: Laterallus jamaicensis coturniculus; assembly: GCA_022605575.1. Classification (NCBI taxonomy): domain Eukaryota; kingdom Metazoa; phylum Chordata; class Aves; order Gruiformes; family Rallidae; genus Laterallus; species Laterallus jamaicensis. The sequence continues at coordinate 50,690,819 of JAKCOX010000002.1, read as the reverse complement.
TGCTGTGATGTTGTTGTCATTGGGGTTCTGGTAGCATTAACAAAAGTTTCTGAATTTCAGTCACTTGTTGCTGGCAAAACCAGAACAAGAGTAAGGGAGTGATAGACGTATGTCTGCCTAGGCATAGGAGCTCTGCCATCATGCACGCTGTAAGTCATACTTTAATAACAAACCAAAACACAACAACCCCAAGCTTAGATTTAGAAACTATGGTTCTTGATCTGTACCCCAAGGTACTGTTTATGTCATTGTAGAACTGTAGCTAAGATAGCCAAGCATACACTCATCTCATGTTTGTAAGATGAAGCAAATAGAAAGTTTTCCTTAAGTTGTACACAGCTAAGAGTGAGGTTGGTGGCCCTGCCTGTGGCAGGGGGGTTGGAGCTGTGTGATCCTTGGGGTCCCTTCCAACCCATGCCATTCTGTGATTCTATAGGAGGCCTGAAACACCAGCCAGAGAAGTCTATTCCTGAAACTTCTTAGGAGCTGGTGTTGCAGAGCACAGATTTCTTACATGTGGAGAGAGTAAAGCCAGAGCAACTAAAGCTTTTTAGAGGAGACTCTGTGACCTTTCTCTCCCTTGTCCTTTCTTCTGCCATTCTGTGGTGTGCTCTGGGACTTGACATTTCACTATCTACCAGTTTCCTGGTACAGTTAACAGTCTCTACTGGAGTGAGACTTTATTTCACAGAATCACTACATTGGAAAAGACTTTTGAGATCATTGAGTCCAACCATACCTGTCCTCTACTAAACCACATTCCTGAGCACTTCATCTGCCCATCTTTTAAATACATCCAGGGTTGGTGACTCAACCCCCTCCCTGGGCAGCCTGTTCCAATGCCCAGTAACCCTTTCGGTGAAGAACTTTTTCCTAACGTCTCATCTGACCCTGCCCTGGCACAGCTTGAGTCCATTCCCCCTTGTCCTATCTCCTGTCACTTGGGCAAAGAGGCCAACACCCACCCCTCTACAACCTCCTTTTACATAACTGTAGGTGGTGATAAGGTCTCCCCTGAACCTCCCCTTCTCCAGGCTAAACATCCCCAGCTCCCTCAGCTGTTCCTCATAGGGTTTACCCTCCAGCCCCTTCACCAGCCTGGCTGCCCTTCTCTGGACTCACTCTAAGGCCTCAATGTCTTCCTTGTAGTGTATTTGAGCCCATCTTCCTCCTGAGTCATGTACACTTGTGGCCAGTGGAAGAGTTCGGGAGGGTTTTTACAGCACTGGATTGGAGATTGTGACGTTTCTTCTTGTAGTTAGTGCTTGGGAGAAGGTTTGAGTGTGCTGTGTTGGGTAGAACATTGTTAGATTTACCAATAGAGCTTTCTGAACATCAAAAATACAGTATAAATTGGTATCAGTAGCTATAAATGTTCTGGATCTGCATAAGTTGAACAGTTTTCAGTGAGATAAAGTCTTAGCCTGAGATGAAGCAATCGCACTGTCTCAATTAGAATTGTCAGCATTTCCACTGCACAAAGGACTGAAAAATTCAAGGAAGAGTTTTGCTGTATGAACTGTTATGTTTCTAATAGGTGCTGCTGGGACTGGGGGAAATGTTATATGCCTAAAATGCATCAGAGAGTTTTTTTGCATAGTTAAACAGTATAGGGAGGGTTTTTTTTTTTCTTTTAGGATTTATTAATCTGCTTTCTTTTTTTTTTTTTTTTTTAATTGAACAGGAGATGATAGGTGGAAATGAATCCTGTACTGCAGGACCGACACCTATGTCCTACTTAACCTGCCTGACTTACATTCTGGGAGAATGGACTGGTGTGGAGCATATAGAAGATTATCTGAGTTATGCAGTCTACCTTTCATGGGTGCTTTTCCCACTTGCAGTAGTTTTCCTACTCCCGGGAGTTCTCGTCATCCTCATGTACACTTCTGCTCTTATTGTTCATATTTATAAAAGGAAGAATGAACTAAAGGAAGCTTATTCCAATGATTTGTGGGATGGTGCCAAACAAATGTTGGCTACCATGTGGGATGCACATGGAAGGATATGGCATGGTAAGTGAGATAAGACTTTTAATTAAAAACTGCTGAAGTTCTTATTCCTGGTTTACCTTTCAGGACTCCCATTGTGTATCTGATTGTTCCTGCTGTTGCAGGAAGCCTAAAATTCAGACTAACTTCTTCTTTCCCAGTTTTATCAATGACTTCCAGTGGTGCTTGGCAGAAAAAAACCCAAACATTGAGACTTTTTTGGATGTAAAGTGTATGGTCATATGCGTTTACTCCTTTGGTGCTACAAAATGAGTTCTCTCATCCTGTTGAATATATATGCTTTTTTTTTTTTTAAAAAAAACTTTTCATAGCTACTGGATTTCCTCATTTCAGGAGAACCTGAAGTGACTGCTATGTTAAAATTGGATTAATAACTATATTATTTCAGAGTTAAATGCCAGTTCACTGATTGCTAGTATGTCAGCACATGTTAACATAATTTAATTGCACTTAACCAGTCTTTTACATGTAATGACAAGTGATGGCTAAAAGGAGCACTTAGTGTCAGTTCACTCACTAGTTGCCTCTTCAGATTGACTCTGGAGCCCGAAACTGTTACAGAACCCTACTTTTTTATTTTCTTTTTGTCTCTGCATTTTTGACAACTACTTTCTCTACCAGAATGTCAAAACTAAGGGTTCTGTTCCTTGTCCTTCTACTATTATTTCTTTTATAAAGACAGACTTAATAAATGATTTGGCTTTTCATTCTAAGGAAATCATAAGCCTCTTTCAGAAGCATTCAGTCTAGATGCAGCTAAAGGAGAAAGAGATGTTTAAGAGCAATTTACATAAAGAACAAATCCTTCTTGAAAATCATCTCTATTTGTTCTCTAGTCAAAGGGAAGCGGGTTTTCAAGGCATTGATAACCAGATGGTGCTGCGGCTGTATCAGAAAGGCTTTGTAAGACTAAGATGTAACTTTGGAATCTAGGAAAGCACACTAGATCAAAATCAACAGCTACATCAGAGTTTAAAATGCTCACTTCACAATAAAAAGCTATTTACTTTTTCTCATAAGAAAATGATTTTTTTTTAAAAGCCTTGGCTCTTCTCATCCTTTACTAACTTTTTCTTCCTATAAGGTCTAACTTCTTCCTTGCACAGAAAAGATTCTTATCCAGTCCCTCGTTGACAGTTGTGACTTTTTTCTGCCCTGCTGTCTGCTTCCATGTTCTCTATATACTTCTCTGGATAAAGAATGAAATGTTTTGCAGTTATTTTTCCCTCACTTGATTAATCTCTATATCATAGAAAGAACTTTTCATCTCGAAAGCTCACCTTGACAGGGAGAAAAATCTCAAAAAACAGCCCCATAAGAAAAAAGCTCTAAACCAAAACCAAAAATGGTGTGTGATTCCTGTAACTTTATAAATATTATGCAAACACTAGATGTAGGCATCATTCTGGTTATGACTGGCTGGCATGGAGCAGAGTTAGTGGTCATTGGGGTGGTGCAGATGATATGCTTGCAGTATGTTGCAGGTCCACAGGTATAGAAGGTAAAATAGTTAACTTAGTGAGAAAGGTAAATTCACTAAGCCTGTTCTGGTCTTGACAGGAGTAGAGTTAAATTTCTTTCCAGCATCTGGTGTAGTGCTGTGTTTTGGAATTAGGATGAGAACAATGTGGATAACACACTGATGATTTTAGTTGTTATGAAGCAGGCAGGGACTTTTCAGGTTCTCATACTGCCAAAGAGAAAGCAGGGGTGCCCAAGATGCTGGGAGGGGACACAGCTGGGACAACTGACCCAAGCTAGCCAAAGGGATATACCATACCCTATGGTGTCATGATCCATATGTAACTAGGGGGGTGGGCTGAGAGGTGGGGCAGCTTCAGAAGTAGCTTAGTGTCAAATTTGGGTGGTGAGAAATGGTGCTGTTCATCATGTGGTTTGTATATTCTTTATTACTATTATTATCATCTTCATCATCATTTTCATTTTCTGTCCTGTTAATCTATCTTAACCACAAGTTTTAAATTTATTTTTCCCTTTTAATTCTGCCCCCCATCCCCTGGATGTTAAGTTGTACTTTTTTTTTTTTCACCACTCCTATCCAATCTTTATTTTGATTTCTCTTCTACGGTTGATTTGGAGAACTCTGCAGCTTTGAGGACAGTGAACTGAAGAAATAAGGAAAAGTTGCATAGTTCAAGACAGTGAGACTGGGTGCTTTGTTTTTGGGGTGTGTTTTTGGTTTTGGGTTATGTTTTTTGCTGTTCATTCTTTAAATGTGAAACTTGTATTTCCTGTGAAAGTGTAAATGCTGCAAGTAACCTCTTGACTTTTTAGCAGTCGCTTTGCTCTTACCACTTCTCAGTAGCTATTGGTTTCAGTTTGCCTGCTTGCTCCAAGTTAGTTTCTCAGGGATAGAATTATCCCCAACTTTGACATCTATTATGCTTTTAATTCCTGACAGGTTATGAACTTCATGGTATCAAAAATATTCCTGAAGGACCAGCGCTTATTGTGTTTTATCATGGAGCTACTCCTGCTGACTGTATCTATTTCCTGGCTAAACTTATACTTAAGAAGAGAACCTGCCTAGTGGTAGCTGATCATTTTGTCTTTAGATTACCAGGTAACATAATTATAAGCAATTGGTTTGAGAACTTCAGTTTGTTTTTTTTTTTTTACTGTGTAATTAATAAAAATTGTGCCATAGGAACACAGCTCTCAGAACAGACATTTAGACATACTTGGTGAATGTGTTGAAGATTAGCTTTCTCTAACTCATTCTTGTTTGTCACAGAACATGTTAATGAGACTGGCCCATACAAGTGTAGTTCATACTCCTGGCTGGACAGCACCTTCCAATGACTTTAGGGTGTTTAGAAACAAAGAGAAAGAGATCATGGGAAAAACAGTTGTCTCTATTAATCAGCATCAAAGAATTCAATATGATGTTTCTTTTTTTATTAGTATAGGCAGAAAGAGGGGTGTAACCTGATTAAGAAGCAATGCCCTTAGAAGTGAGCAATATTAGTCTGGGGAGATGATGTATTTTTGTGTGTGGAACCTGTCCCCAAGAAGACTGTTCCAAGTAGGATTTGTTTTGGAGGAAAGCTGTAGAGGTGTCCAACAAGTTTGTGTGAAGCACGAAGAAAAGGAAAAATACATTTAGGGCAAGGTTTTGGCTGGACAGCCTAGTGAAAAACACTGCTGCTCAGTGAAATGAATTATGTGAGGGGTTTGGGTTTTCTGTGTGTGAAATTCAGTGGTACCCAGTTCTTTTCCTAAGTAAGTTTGTGACTAAAAACCTCTCAAGTAATTTTGAAAATTTACAGGAGCATTCTGTAGTGTCCTGATGCCTTTAGTGGAAACAGTTCCTATCAGAAACCTCTTATTATTTTGCCAGTATAGGTTTACTTAAGCCTTCATCCCTGAAAAGTGTACTTTTTCATACTGCTAACAGCATGGCTTTATCTCTACAACTGATTTTGCCAACAGACTAGGATTTGTCAGTTGATTATCAAATCTTTTGCATACAGCTGACTAATGTAAGATATTCTGTAATTGAGATTTAACTCCATACTGTATCTGCTAATGCTTAGGGACAGTTCTTTATCAAATGGGAGATTATTTTGGCTATCTCATAATTCTGCTTTAAAATAAGGTTCTAGGTGAGCTTAGAGTTTCCCAGATGTCATTTAGTAAGCACTGCAGAGATAGTGGCTGGCCTTGCAGAACTGGGTTCAGCAGCACAGGATCTAGCTAACAGCCAGTCCCTGCAGGCCTTCCCTGGGACTGCTCCTGGGGCCAGCGCTGCGTCATGTTCATTGCATGCCTGGGTGAGGGGTGTGGGGTCTGCTCGCTGAAAGTTTGCTGATGAAACCAAACTGAGGCAACAGTCAATACAATCCTCTAGAAGGCTGAAAAACTGTGCTTAAGATAATTTTGAGAGTCTTTGTGGGTTTGGCTTTTTCTGTTTGTATGTTTAAACTGGAAAAACAGATTCTTGTTCACTTATCATGCAACAGTCATGTACTACCCCAGTGTTTCCTCTAACTCCATGATGATCTTTGCCTTGGGCACAGAGGAACCTGGCTGTCTCTTCAGGGCCACTGCATTAGTTCCCTGTCTCTTTGCTGCTCTAACAGACTCAGGTTCTTCTTAGCTACCTGAGCAGAGATACTGGTAGTAGTGTGTGATCTGCTGGGCAGGCAGTCAGGCAGCTCAGAATGTAAAGTTTATACGAAAAACCAAGGGGGGAAATACAGATGAGAAATTCTGTGAAGGCTTGAAACCCCACCACTATACTGTTCCTTTATTTTTTTCCTTCTGCCTTATAAACTAGACACTCACACGGTCTTGCTCTGTCACACACATACCACTCCCCTTCCCCAGCATGCCCAGTGCAGAAAGGCAAGCTGTCTTCATAGCTTCTGCTTCCTTGGAGTCTCTTTTTCTGCTCAGCACAACCCTTCTCATTACTGGTTTGTGTCTCTCTTGAACTTGACAAGAGAGAGATAAGCAGCTCCTACCGCCAGGTTCAGTAGGGGAAAGCTTTAATTACTTTTGGAATGTAAAACCTTGTAAAAAAGCAGCTGTTTAAGATCCCACGTACAAAGCACCTGTGACAAATTAAATTGCTTTAGGAAAACACTATTTCAGGAGTCCTCTGTGGGAATGCTACTAGATGAAGACTGCTAGTGTCACCTGCCTTGTGTGAGACAGGCACAGCACAGCTGTGGTGGAGCTTGCGTTCCATTGTCATGTTTACAGGTAGATCCCAATGGTGTATAGATATAAATCAGGAGTAATTATACTCATGCCAACTACAAAGACTAGTTAGAGATCAGAGTTTAGTTAAGAATAAACTAATGATATGCTGCCTCACGGTCTCCTTCCCAAGCCCTTATTTTATGCAGGCTGTAAGAGAAGATAGATTTCCGACTTCTTAACTCTGTTTTCACACTCTTCTTTGGTGTGTGTGTTTTCATAATAACAGCATTCATTTGTTAACCTGAGGCTAAAAAGGAAGATCTGTTATTGAGGGGCAAACTAGTTCTCTGTCCTTGTCTGTGGCTGATAAGGTTGGTTGTCTCAGTTGGAAACTTTAATAAAGAGAAGTCATCTTTCCCATACTGCTCAGTCTTCTAAAGTTCCCATTTTGGTATACAGTACTCTTAAACACTACATAAATGTCACAAACCAAGTGAACATGATTGATTTCCTGCAAACAGAGGTTTATGCTAGTTACGTTCTTTCACATTAGACTAGTTGTCTAAATTGATCAGGGGTGTGTCCATTTGATGCTTGTAAGAAAAGTTTGGATGCTCTGCTTGCTGTTTCTTGGAGAGTAGGGTCAGTGTGACATGCCAAATTGAAAATGATATGAGGAGTTTTATTTAACTTTAGAGTTAAAAACCTTGGTAAATGAAAAACCTCAATGTAAGATGAATATACCCGATCCAGTCTTGCCAGATGCTTCTTTGTATGAAAGGCCATCTGGGTACTCACAGACTGAACCAGGGGATCAAGTCCTGCAGTGACCTGAAACACAGAGAATGCTCTGTTTTTCTTTGTTATTCTTCTTGTGCAGGGACTGCTCTTTGCCAAAGTTAACAAAAAAAAAAAAAAAGCCTGAACTCCACAACAGTTTTCTTTTGTTGCACTTTTAGGACTGGGCTATATTTGAAAAGTAGAGATTGGGCAAGGACAAAATGTCTTGGAGCTGTCTTAACACGACCTTTGAAGGGACACATGAAAGATCACACAAAATGCTTGCCAGTTGTTTTCCAGTTTAGTGCTGATTATGAGATAGCACCTGACTTTACTATGATGAAAAGCCACTGAAAACCTTAAATCTTCAACTTTTTAGACCAAAATTTATACGCAGGATTTAAAGCTTCAGTCCTTCTAGCAATGTCTTTGATTTGGGATTACAGATTATTAGAGAAGTAAGTTTTGGCCATTATGTCCTGTGTTGGGGATCTGTACTCAATGGTAGCATGAATTAACATTTTCTGAATTCATATTATCTTACCCTACAGGTTTTAAACTATTACTTGATGCAAGTGGGGTTATGCATGGACCAAAAGAAGAATGTGTTGATGCTCTGAAGAAGGGCTATCTGATAGCCATTGCCCCAGGTGGGGTTCGGGAAGCACTCTTTAGTGACGAAATGTATACTATTATCTGGGGTGATCGGAAGGGCTTTGCTCAGGTGGCCATTGATGCAAAAGTGGTAAGTATGACAGATCACAAGAGAAGCAAAGAATGCTAATTTATTAGTACTTTCATCCAGGGAAAGCTGTTTTGATTATCATGTATTTGGTGTTTACGTTACTGAGTGTCATGAACGTGGTCTACTTGCTCTTACAACTGCATTTCAAAATACACATTTTTTTTGTTGCTTTTGATAAGGTGGCTTTGGAGTCAGCTAAGAATATCGTGGTCAGGAAGCCCAGGGCTCAAAAGAATGAGAGATGAAGTCCAGGGCAGTTCCTACATCACAAGGCTCTCTCTCACTATGTATTGTATTGGTATTTTTATGGTAGCAAGGGATGTCGAGGGCATACAGCAGCAGCAGGAGATGCTCTTCACTAGTATGAACTGCTTCTCTTCCATTCTAATATATAGCATTGTGCTTGGTCAGCAGGCAGATAATAATTCATATGGGACCAACTGCGAAAGGCACAAAGGTGTACAATATGTTTGAACTGCAACTGTTCTAATAATCCTTTGAGTCCCTCTTACTCTGTATTTGTGCTTGAAGGATGCACACATATGTCCGTAGGCTGGCACAGTCTCACACCAAGAGTTTTATATTTAGGTACTGTCACAGAGAGACTAGTCAAATGTCTGGATTTTATGCAGACAGAGAATCATTTTAGGACTCAATTTTATGTGTGTGTCACTTTTCTCAGGAGGAAAATAACACAGTTTAAACAGGGTATTTTTCAACAGATTAAGACTTTCCTAATAATGTAATAGCATATGGAAAGCCATTCTTGGGATTCAACAAGGTTGTATTAGTTACATTTATTTTATTCAGTGATAAAACCTCTCAGTTCTCTTTGTGCACTCACAAAGATCATGCAGCTTTGTCTCCCCTGCTAAGAAAAAACTCTGAGATGCAGTACAGTAGGAATATCGTCAGCTGAAAGTGGGGAAAATATCTGTATTTAGGTTAAAGGTGAACTTTAAGTCAACCTTTATCATGACCGTAAGTCCTCATGGAAAGAAAAATGTGTCTAAAACATCAGAAAAATGCACCTAAAACTGGCACCTCTTGAGGTTGTCTCATTTCAGCAGTTTGTTTGCCAGAATATATACCCACTTGGTACATACAGAAATCTGCCTGTGTGCCGAAAGTACAGTGTTCCAAATAAGATGGGTCTAGAATTAAGAAAATTGTTACTATTCAGCACTTCTTTATATCATCTATAGTTGCATTGGATTATTTACAGATTTATTTTTTTCAAAAACAAACCCCAAAACCCTCAACTTGATGCTGTCTGAAAAGTTTAATCTGCTAGCTCATTTCCATACCTGTTTAAACAAAGCTTGAAAAACTCTGAATGTTTGAAAATCCCACAGACTTCTGTACTTCTGCTGATGCTATGTACAGTGAGTGCACACTAGGAAGTAATATTAAAAAACTTCATGTCGTAGGTGACCCCCTTCCAGTTCTTGTAAGTCTCAACAGCTGTGTGCAATTTCAAACACCCTTTGAGCATACTCTCAACATTTCCAACACCATTCCAAATATTAATCAGAGATAAATCGTGGGTATATATTGAGTGTGACATACGGTGTGTGAAGCAATGCAGTCAGCACAGCAGAGAAGAATCAGACAAGATCAGGGTCCAATCCTGTGAATTCTTCCCTTTGGCCATAACTACAAATTATGTAGGAGGTTTAACCACTCAACCTTAAAAACTGTGCAAGCACAGCTAAATGAGGGGAAACCTAAATGCTCTATGGGTTGCAAAATCACAGACTGCTTTGAGAAAATGGACTTGCTAAAATAGTGGCACGCTGAGATCTCATGGTGTTCTCCCTGTTGAAACCTTGTGGCAGAAGGTAGTGGAAGAACTTAACAATACTTGTTCTGCTCTCTGTATGTCCTTGTCTGAGAAACACTTCTGAAATGAATTTGCTTGTTGGGTTTAAGTGAGGTAGAAGTCTTTTAGATAGTGCTATCTTCATTAAATTCTTAATTATTTTTTTTCCCTCCTAGCCCATCATTCCTATGTTTACACAAAATGTTCGAGAAGGCATTAGGACATTAGGAGGAATAAGTAAGATATTTTCTATTTTTTTGTAGCTTATTTTTCCATATATGTTTAGCCTATTTCTGTAGAAATAATCCCCATATAAGTTTGAGATTTGACACAGCCTTGTTTCTGGAGGTTTGCTCTCTGGTAGAGTTCAGAGATGTTGTTAGTATTTAATATCAGCATTAGATGTGTATTGGCTCATCTAAGTTACTCTCCATGTAACAGGGTGACTTCACAGAAGCAGTAGAAGAAAGAAAATAGGAACTAGAAAAAGGCAAATAGATTTAGAGCACTTTTTTCCTCTGCTTAATCTGCTGGTCCAACTCTTGCTTTTCTGCTGTCTGTTAAGAAGCAAAGCAAGCTGGAATTTACAGCTGGCACATGATTTCTTTAAAAGTCCTCCTAAAGCTCTGTGCTCACGCCTCTACCTTTGAATGGTTTGAAATACACTTAATGTGTAGTTGCTTTACCTGTGGTTCCTCACAAAACCTTGCATTTGCCTGCTCCTTTCCTCATCCCTGTGGGACTTCCAGTGAAGCACATAAATAGATGGGTATATGTCTGAAACATCTACCTCTGGGATGATGAGATGCTGCTAGTGTTAAACCCCCTTTCTCATATGTTCCAACTGAGTATCTAGCAGACAGGCCCTCAACAGTCTCTACCCCATATATTCTGCCTCAAGTATGTCATCATCTTCATCAAAGGACTGCAGGGCAAACCAGTCCTGTTTCTCTCACCCTCTAATTAAACGCTGTATGTTACATGGGGAAAGCCAGGGCATCAGATGTAGGCGTGCAGACTAATTCAGACATTTGTCAGGTTGCACAAAAATAAACAGTTAACGATTGCTGTGTTCAGGAGAATCTTCCCATACCAACAGGCATTTAAGCTCAAATCATTCATGCTACTTGTATGCCACAGCAGAGGCGCAAGAGGAATTAATTCTGTTGATCACTGGAGGCATTGCTCCCGTTTCAGTGGTTTTGGAATGTTCTTTGTTCTTATAGACTGTGTATAGAAAGTTCCACCTCATAGTTAGTAAGGATTTGCTTACGCCATGTCATGGTTTAACCTGGCAGGCAGCTAAACCACCTGCACAGCCATTCACTCGCTCACCCCTGCAGTGGGCTGGGAGAGAGAATTGAAAAGGAGGTGGGGGGAAAACCCCAAGTTAAAACTCTGTGGGTTGAGATAAAGGCAGTTTAGTAGGACAGAAAAGAAAGATGAATAATAACAATGAAAGAAAATAAAAAACAAGGGATGCACAGCACAATTGCTCACCAACTGAAGCTGGTAGTCCTTGAGCCAAACTGCCTCTCAGCCCACCTCCTGATTTATATACTGAGCATGGCAGCACATGGTATGGAATATCCCATTGGTCAGTTTGGGTCAACTGCCCTGGCTGTGTCCCCTCCCAGCTATTTGGGCACCCACCACCACCTCCTTGGCAGGGCAGTATGAAAAGCCAAAGTCCTTCAGTGCTACTAAAACATCAGTGTGTTATCAAAATTACACTCATCCTGTATACAAACCACAGCACTATACCAGCTGCTAAAAGGAGAATTAACTCTTCATCTCACCTGAAACCAGGACAGCCAACACCCCAATTAAAGGAATTTAATTAATATTAGCACCCATTCTGCAAGGAATCTATTCTGGGTTTTGGCTAGATGCTTAGAAAGTAGCATGTAGAGAAGGTGATGTGTCCTCTTAGAACTGATTAGAATAACCATTTTTTTTCTCTTTATATTGTTTCACTGCAACCAGTATCTGATCCGAAAGAGGAATCCAGCATCTTGGCATGAGCGTCCTTTAGGCAGACAAGGCTATTTCTGATCATCTAGACCTCAGCAGGACAGAATAGAAGAGTTTTCCAATACTGGGTTCTGATATTAACCTGTAAAATTAGCTGAACTGTGACCTGCATTGTGCAGCATTCCCTTCCTCTCCAGAGAGGCAGCTACTATTTTTTTTTTTCTCCTCTTCTTCCTTCTCTTGGCAGCTACTCTTTGGAGGAGAGATTTCACACCAAGTTAGGGTGGAAACAAGACTGGCGTTAGCATTAATGCAGCTCTTCGGAAATGAAAGTCAAGGGTAGAACAGCACTTGAGATGACACTTTGAGAATGCAGGTCAGGGGCTGGATTACTTGCTGAGACAGTTTCAGTTTTAAGATGCTGGGGGGGGGAAAAAACTTTACAGAGTAATTTCAGTCTCTTTTTCTCCGTTTTGTCTTTTTTTTTCTTTCTTTCTTTCTCTCCTCCCCACCCCCTCTTTTCCTTCTCCTGATTTCCTCCTTTTCCCTAACTTTTTTCAAATTAGAAATATTGAGGACAATATATGAACGTATTAGATTGCCAGTGGTTCCATTATACGGTGGGTTTCCAGTCAAGCTTCGTACGTTTATTGGAGAACCCATTCCATATGAACCAAATGTAACTGCTGAGGAACTAGCTGCAAAGGTAAGATAGATATGGGTTTTTAATCTTTTTATATATATATGACCTATAATAAATACTGAAGTGGGAAAACAAATTCTCTTCAGAAATGAAGCTTTTATATTTGAGCTTTATTTATTTAACTTATAATAATCAAATAGTTAATGCATTTTCTCTGTTTTATAACTTTATAAATGTAACTGCTGAGGAACTTGCTGCAAAGGTAAGATAGATATGGGTTTTTAATCATTTTATATGTATATTTAAAATATTCACTGTTCTGATAGAAAACACTGGAATGTTCTTGTCAAGTGATTTCTGCCTTTGAGCTACTTACGGAAGTTGGTGGAATCACGGTAAACTTTGAACTTGGTTAAGTCTAAATGCCCTTCTTAAATGCTATATCATAGAATGGTCTGGGTTGGAAGGGACTCCAAGGATCATACAGTTCCAACCCCGCTGCCACAGGCAGGGCTACCAACCTCTAGGCCTGGATCTACACAAGGTTGCCCAGGGCCCCATCCAACCTGGTCCTGAACATCTCCAGGGACAGGGCATCCACCATCTCTCTGGGCAGCCTGTTCCAGCACCTCACCACTCTCTCTGTAAAAAACTTCGCCCTAATATCTAATTTAAACCTTCCTTTGTTTAGCTTCAATTGTCCTGCCATTGTCTATCCTTTAAAAAAGTAGATTCCCCTCCTGTTTGTATGGTCCCTTCAGGTACTGGAAGGCTGCAGTGAAGTCCCCCCGCAGCCGCTTCTTCTCCAGGCGGAAGAAGCCCAGCTCCCTCAGCCTCTCTTTGTAGGGCAGGTGCTCCAGCCCTCTAATCATCCTTGTGGCCCTCCTCTGAACCCTCTCCAACAGTTCTACATCCTTCTTGTATTGGGGGCCCCAGATCTGGACACAGTACTCCAGGTGGGGCCTCACGAGGGCAGAGTAGAGAGGGACAATCCCCTCCCTGTCCCTGCTGGCCACCCGTCTTCTGATGGAGCCCAGGATACCATTGGCCTTGCGAGCTGCAGGAGTACACTGCTGGCTCATGTTAAGTTTCTCATCCACCATGACACCAGGTTCTTCTCAGCAGGGCTACTTTCAAGAAGCTCTTCTCCCAGTCTGTATCTATGTCTGGGATTCTTCTGGCCCAAGTGCAAGACCTTACACTTGGCAGTGTTGAACCTCATTAGGTTCACCTGGGCGCATCTTTCCAGCCTGTCAAGATCCCTCTGGATGGCTTCCTTTCCTTCTGTTGTGTCAACCACACCACTCAGCTTGGTGTCATCTGCAAACTTGCTGAGGGTACACTCAATTCCATCATCAGTGTCACGGAGAAAGATGTTAAAAGGCACCAGTCCCAAGACAGATCCCTATATACTTATTACTACACCTTGCAGATGTTTTATACCTTTTAAAGCCAATAGTGCACCCTGTGTTTTCTTCAAGAAACAACTTTCTCTAGAGACTGAAGAAGTTCAGTCAGGTAACACTGCTCTGGATTGATAAAGTCAGAACCACTTCACCCAAAGAAGGTGTTCTGGTTCTTGGTCTGTTCAGAAAGATACTACTGAAGCCTTTTGAATATAGCAAATCTGTGTTCACAAACTGTTGAAATTCCATACAATAAAAACATTAAGGTAAATCATCTTTTTGCTTTTTACAGTGTATTTCCATTTCCTCCAACTTGTTATCCAACAAATGAACTGCTGAATGTGCCTCTGGTTCAGATTTAGGTGGTTTATAGCAAAGATTGTTAGGCCCTCATGTTCATTCAGTTTATTAATAGATTTCACATTCCAGAGACACAAAACAGTTAAAAGGTGGAGCAGAAGAGAGGGCTGAAATAGCCATTTTTGAAAGCTCCACAGATGGTCACTTGGAGTGTTCTGGAAACTTCATTCAACAGAAAGATTTTTCCTTTGGCTGTGGAGGTATTAGTTCAGTTCTCTGTCCTCATCTGTTTATGCTCTGACTAGATCACTGCAAAATGACATCCTAAAATGTTCATCTGCATCCTCTTATGCCGTGGTTGTGTCAGACTGTCTCTTTTTGGGGGTTCAGTCTGACAAGACCTCGGAAGTGCTGGCTTTCAGGAGAGAATGTATGTTTAAAGGAGTGCCAGACATGCTTTGGCATCTGACGTTTGTGCTGACCCTCAATTACTTCTGACCTAAGTGCAGATTCTGCGAGGTAAGGCCCCTAGAATGTGAGCCCCCTATGACCCTAGTTACTTGGAGTGGTTTTAATGGTTCATTTCATGTTTCAGGCCATGGCACAGTATCCATTTTCCTATTATATATATAAAAACACTGAAGCTCACAGTTCTTACCAAACAGAAATGTTAGATCTGTGGAGACACTCAGGACCAGATCTATAAAGGGATGTGGGCAGGAACCCTCTACCGGTGCCTAGTTGATCGTGTGTTTCAAACCGACAGTGGGAGCTTGTACCAAGAATCACTCCTCCCCTTGCTGACCACTTGTGTGCAGAGGCAGAGTTCTCTGTTCTCTCTTTGGCCTTAAGAATTCAGTAGCCTGTGCTTCTCTAGGCAGAATAGGAAGGTTACAGCATGCTTGTGCTGTAGCTTTTGTGTGTTGCCCTGGTTTTCAGTGTTCCCTGGAGAGCTTTTACATAATTAGAATGGCTGCTGTTAACTCCTTGGCCTGCTAGAGTGAAAGTGAATACTGCTGTGATGTGCAGTGTTTTAGGTGTGGCCTAAGCCTGCTTCACAGGACCACCTTCTGTAGGGGACTTGGGTGCGGGGACAAGCCAAATGCAGAGCCACAACCGTGTTTGCAGTGCTGATCTGAGCATGTGAAGAAGCGAAAGTTCTTGCACGCTGGAGGAATGTCACTGATGCAAACCTGGGTATGGGCAGAAGCTTCTCAATTGCAGTACAGCACACAAGCACTGACATGCTTTACAGATCTAGGTCTCTTTGTTAATTCACTCCATCGTCATTTTACTATTGCATCTCGCTCATACAGCTTGAGAACACAGCTACCAGAGATAAAAGATACTAGATCTTTGGTCTATTTCTTGGCAGTGATCCCACAAACACATCCTGTGGTAATAAATGTGGACAAATAATGTTTTGAACTTGCAGTAGTTCTGAAACATTTCAAAAGATGAAAAAGAGCCAAGAAATTGTGTTAATGTATGAACAATATACAGATGACTTAATCTAACCAGAACTTTGTCTCTTTCCTTACAGACAAAAGCAGCACTCCAAGCTCTAATAGACAAACATCAGAAAATACCAGGAAATATATTTAGGGCTTTAATGGAACGATTTCAAAGCCAAAAGAAAGAAGATTAAAGTCTTCCAAGTAAACTAATAATTAGTTATAATATTCTTAAAGTTGTATTTGTAACTTATTCATTCTCCTACTAATAGTTTTTTAAATACTGTCCTTATGATACTGCTGTATAATTTAAGATACAAGACACATTCCTTTGCCCTTCCCCCTGTCCAGTATCAAGCTCAGGAACCCAAACTTTAAATCATTCTTAATGGGGCAAAGCTTAGTTTTTGCTAAATGCATTCCCACCTTGAAAGTGTGTTGGCTTTTTTTGGGTTTGTTATATTTTTGTGGGTTTTGTTTGGGTTTGTTTTTGTTTTTCTTTTCAAAAATGGCAGCATTTAGTCTTTATGCACGTGATCTCTTGTGGTTCCCCTGTGCCATGGTTACACTTTCAACCCGAATGCTAGACCTGCTGCAGAGCTGCAGTCTTCCTGTCTTGATCTGTAACTAATTTTTTGCAGGCCAGATTAATGTCATGCAGCATTTATGAAAACTTAACTCTAGGTTCTTACCCTGGTGCTGCTGGCAAGCAGTCAGCCTTGGGTGGCCTGCAGGACCCACGGTGGAACTTGTTTAGTTCGACTGGATGGTCTCCAGAAGAGTCCGCAGCGAACCAAGGACGTTCGTTAAGGAAGCCACTCCGATGCCGTGAATACAGCACCAGTGCTATGCCAAGCCAAGCCATGCTAGAGTAGCTGCCCAGGGGTACTGTCCTGTATGCTTCTCAGTGAATCTGCAGATTCTCCTTGGACAGAACGAGCCAGGCATTTAGCCTTTAAGATGCAGAAATGAGAGTAGTGTTTAGTAACATGAGCGCATAAAGATTTATTTTGAAGGGAAGAGTGAAATGCTGCTTTTAAAAGCAGTAGTTCTTTTGAAAAACAGGATCGACATTCCCAAATACCCTTTAAATCTAGTAAATATGTGAACTGTTAAACATCCATACTCTTCAAGTAGAGTTATTTATGTAATTATTAAATTGGGGTTGAGAGGGAAATCCTATAGACTTCCCTTAAGTGGAAGCAATTGAATGAACAGGAAAAAGAGTTGCAGGATTGGGCTTTTGTGCACTTACAGTAAATTATATTATAATATTTTTGTGACCTAAAGTCTATGCTTTTATTGTCCAAATAGGAAATATCTGAAATATTTCTTCTGATTGCCAGCAAGTTTAATCTACAGTTCTTAAATTAACATCTGGAAACTCTTGAGTTTTGGGATGCAGACAAATTCCTTAAAGAAAGACAAAGGAGGGTTTTGTTTATTACGTGGTCTCCTTTCAGTGTTGTTGGGGTTTGACCTGTTCTTAAAAAAGAAACCACCACAAAAAAAAACAAACCCAAAGAACACCAAAACACATGAATTTTTGAAAGAGCAATTGTATCCCATTTAATACTCATTCCTCCCACCACTGAGGCACATGCTTTGCTTTATACTCTTTTAAATGTGTAAATTAGTGGGATTATATAATTGCATGTGGATGATGCCCTGTAGTAGAATAATATCAGTTAATGGAAAAGAGCCTATAAATTATGGTTTACAAAAAGCTCACTGATTTTATGATATTTTATATCAAAAACATTTTATGTGGTGTTTAATTTTTTTACAGCTTGGGGGAGAGGAATCCTGTTGTGTAATAGCAGGTACCCATTATGAAGCTTTTTAAATTACTTGGGCTTTATTTGAAGGCAAAAGATTGTGTCCTTTCAATTTGTCAGAATGCTTTAAGAAGCTGTTACGTTAACACAGTCTGTCATTAAAGTGATAATGCCAGATTCCTGCATCGGAGTATGACGTAGGTATGACTTTGGTTTTTACTGTCCATCTCAAGGAAGATGAGCATCGGTCTATATTGTGAAATTCTCAATCACAGCTGAACATATTTTGGGTTGAGGCTGCGTATATGTAAAATAAAACTCAATCTAAAAGGGTCTGTTGTTAGACACGAACAGACCTCTGTGACCTGAGATTTTTTTGTAAAATTTATTTTGCTAAATATGTGAGCTGTTTGATGTAGTTTTGTCCCTTTAGGTTTTGAAAGATGAGTATAAAAAAAGGCAGTATTGGTACTCTTTAAGTGTTCATATTTGTATAGGCCTTTCATATTTATTTCTATATATTAAAAAAAAAAATCATGTATAGAAGACACCTTTCGAATAAAATTGACAGCTGGAACAGGCTTCTGGAGTTCTGTGTTGTGTCTGTGCCAAGTGAAACCACACACGGCCTGCCCTGCTGAGCCCTTGCTGGTTTGGAGCCCCAGCAGGAATGAGTTAAAGGATTAAGAAAAAAAAAGGCAGCAGTGGAATAAAGGGCAATAAGCCACATAAGCAGTAAGGTCCAAGTTTTGATAGTTGCAGTTGGTGCTGCAGGAGTCTTAGCAGGCACTGCTATGCTGCCAGAGTTAGATTTCAGATTTCCTGACAGAAGGTGGGCCATAAATACTGGCTGGTAAGGTTTATTCATACATATTTGGTGTGTAAAAGGTTGCCTACTTTATTTCATTGAAAAAGGGAGCAGAACCTGCTTTGGCAGGTGGGTTGGACCCGATGATCTCTTGAGGTCCCTTCCAACCCCTACAATTCTGTGATCTGGAGAGAGACTCCTACTTGTGAGGCTACAGATCAGGCTTCTAGGTGATTTGGTTTGCTGTGTGTTAGGCTGAAGCATTTAAAGGACATTTTTGCAGCTTTAGACAGGACTACTGATTACTTGGCTTACCTTAGGGTACGCTCCTGATGTTCCAGGTTTCTGCATGCAAACAGCATAACCAGGATATGCATTTTTAGGTTGTTTGGAAATAGTAATAGGCCGACTGCTGTACTGACAGGTATTTGTCGTTATCTCTCAGCAAGACCCAAATCTCCTACTGCCCAATTTACTGTCCTGTGGTGCAATAGCAGAGCTCACATGGAACATCTGTTATTAGGATTCTTTCATATGAAATTAATCACTACAGATGCAAGGTAGAGCAGTTAATCAGCACTGTCAACACAATTGTGGTGTTCACCGGGCGCTGGGTTTGCTGCACAAGGATACCATTGTGTTGCTTCATCCTGTTACTCTGCAGAGAAAGATACAGCTGTGGGGACACTTAATGCGTTAGCTCAGCAGTGCTTAATCCCTGTTAAGCCTGTCACAGGCTCTAGACTGGTTTGGTTTGGGGTTTTTTTGGGTGTTACTTTTTCAGCAAAAAATTTATGGTACCGAAATTTAAAAAAGTGCAAGGAATTGCAGCTATATGAGTGGAGTAGCACAGAAGACACATGTTAAGTAAGAGAATCCTCCAAAATATCATGCTGAAACTAGGTGAGACAATCCGATATCACTTATTTTCTTAGTTCTGTTTACTTGGTGTCTACAGAGATCCTTGCCAGCAACGAAGATAGTGTGTTTCTACAATACTGATGGATGATGCCACTGCCTTTCTGTGCAGATTTTTTTTAAAACTCAAAGGTAGTCAAAATTCATGGTAGTTTCAAAGCAATTCCTTTTCTCATCATGACCTATTTGTAATTTTTTTCTGCTTTTTTAAAAATAATTCTGTGCAGAAATTTTCAATTTTTCCACTTGCTACCTCAAATTTTTGTCACAGCACACAGTCTAGTGGAAGGTGTCCTTGCCCACGGCAGGAGGGCTGGAACAAGATGATCTGTAAGGTCCCTTCTAACCCAACCAGCCTGTGATTCTATGATGCATTGAGTGCATATGATATATCACTTCTGTTTCAGGAAGTGATTCACTTATTAGTGATTTTTAAATGTTTCAATTTAAAAATTGTTACAATAGTCTTTTCACATCAGAAAATTGTTAACAAAAATGTAATAAACTTTTGAACAGTTGGGTGAGTCATAGAATCATAGAATGGTCTGGGTTGGAAGGGACCCCAAGGATCATAGAGCTCCAACCCCCTGCCACAGTCAGGGCCACCAACCTCCAGGCCTGGGTCTACACAAGGTTGCCCAGGGCCCCATCCAACCTGGCCTTGAACACCTCCAGGGACGGGGCATCCACTACTTCTCTGGGCAGCCTGTTCCAGCACTTCACCAATCTCTATGAAAAGAACTTCCCCCTAATACCTAAACCTTCCCTCCCTTAGCTTCAGTCCCTTCCCCCTTGTCCTGCCGTTATCTGCCCTTTTAAAAAGTTGATTCCCCTCCTTTTTGTATGCTCCCTTCAGGTACTGGAAGGCTGCAGTGAGGTCCCCCCCACAGCCTTCTCTTCTTTAGGCTGAGCTCCCTCTGAGCGCAGCTCCCCTCAGCCTCTCTTTGTAGGGTAGAACACAAACAGTTCACTCACACTTCCCATGTTTGTGTGTGTCTGAACTGTTACAAGTAGGTAAGGTGCCATTTGAAATTAACATCAGCCTGTATACGTTAGGCAGACCCAGTATCTTTTCCCCACTCTGAAGCTGAGTTGACTGTTGCAGATCAGATCATCTTCTACCAGGCCATGTCTGGCAGCCATCACTGCTAGCAAGCTCACCACTCCCAGCAGTCCATGCTTGTTACTGTAACGAGAGAGCACAGCATCATTCTTCAAATCATCTTTGGCTCCTGTCTTAGCAGAAACCACTGCATGCTCTGGAGATGTGAGATGCTATAGTTCTACCATAATACAGGGGAGACTGATATGTTGTTCAGAGATGTTGTTAAAAAACAGTATGAAACTTCAAAGGCAAGAAACGGGACCACTTTTACCTAATTCCTTTTAATGGGAAACGGGATTTGTCAAACATCAGGGAGGATAGGAATGAAGGGTCCTGTCCATTCTGGAATAGGATTAATATTCTGCTCAATATACAGTGGATTAATTTTCGTAACTAGTGGGCACAGCAATTGCAGGCTTGCTTGGTTAATGATTGTTACCATAGATTTCCACATTCCAGACAAACTTTTTTGGTACCTTGATCTTGCTTTGTGAGAAGAAGCTTGAGGGAAAAGGCTGACTGCAACTTGGGTCAGACTCTGAAGGCATTAATGAAAATATAAACCAAGCCCCACAACTGAAACAAACACCTAAACCCCAAACTAGTTTTGGAATCCTAATTCTGGACAGTCTTGAATCACATTTAGAGAAACAAAAGTTCCTGACTTTTTTTTTCTTGCAAAACCTGCCCCCAGCACAGAGGCATAGCAGCTCTGGTGCCAAAGTTACCCTCTGAGTTGAGCAGCGGCAGGGGTGCTCGTATGGGAGGAGCAGCCTCTGAAGAAGACCTCAGCAGTCCTCACGGCCTGTCTGGAGCAAGCTATAATCCAGTAGATTCCAGTGAAGGGTGTCTAGTAGACAACTCTTGTGTTAGATTTGTTCACCTGGTAGCAGCACCTCAAGAGTTACCATTTCCCCTTGAAAGCAAGCTCACAGTTACGCTTGCTCCCCTGTTCCTCTCTCCGTCACTGCTCTCGGCCTATATTGTTTCCTGCAGACTCCCCTGCTCCCCGCCACGATGCCCAGGAGCGCTCAGGACAAGGCCTGGCTCACACTAGGGTTTTGCCTTGGCAGGGGTGTAATGCAGGCTGAAACAGCTGTAGGTGCAGTGCTGAGGTTTGCCTTGTGGCACAGGCAGTGCATGGCGCTGCACCGCGGCCCAGCCGCCTCTGTGGAGCAGTCAGGGGAAGGACGAGCAGCCATCCTGGCCCAGCCACCCCGTTTGCTGTGGCTCAAGTGCCCTGAAATACCTTGCTCAGCCCCAGGCTGCCTCAGGTGTGGCCAAACAGGCACGAGAAGTTAGGGGCGAGGAACTAATGAACGTGGTTAAATTCTTCTCTTTGTGCACACCACCACCACCTTTAAGATCCCCATGAAACCTTACAAGGGCAGGCTGCTGTTTGAAGAGGTAAGAAAGCTGTACATAAAGAGCTTCTGGTCTTGTCACATCATATGTACAGTATCCACAAATCCCACTGTAATAAGGCAGTAAGCTTTCTGCATAGCAGCTGTGATAACCAACAGACCCACACTACGCAGTTTGTTCCCAACTTCTGGTGCAGCAACTGGGTTGTACATAGACCTGAAGCTGTGCTGAACACACCGCTTTCAAGTTGCTTTCATTGCTCCATGCCCAGTGCCTCATTGGCAAAGCTCTCCTTGTGAGTCAGCGCATGTACAGCTTGACAAGCATTTAAAACTGGAGGATGGCTTTTGTTGCTGTCTGCTGCAATGTGAATCAGGAAACTCAGCATGTGGGCAGCTAAGCACCCACAAGTGCCCACAAGCACACTTCAAGGAGCAATGGCAAAGGAGAGCTGACCTAAAAAGGCAGCCAGAATATTTCAGCCATTGGATTGCATTAATTCGTCTTTATCTTAACTCTTAACATCTTCTGACCATTGATGACCAGATGCTGTCTGACATTATTACACCACAGCACAGATAAGTATACGTGTGTGTGTGTGTGTGTGTGCCATGTCCTCTTTCTTCAGTAGAAACAGAAGCACAGAACCTACTTTAGCTGCTGTTGCAAGGCAAATAGCAGACCATTATTATTCAATCCACCTGAGCTTTGCAAATGTCAAGATGAAATTGTTCATGCCTGCTTTGTCATTAGTATGCTTAATAATTTTTTATTAGCTAGTGAACCCAGTAGTTTCTTTAGACGTGCTGGTTTCTGACATCGTCTCTTCACACCTTGCAGCAAAACATGGATAGCAAGCAATTAATGGTTTCTGGAGCCCAAGCTCCTAATTTTAATGCAGGTTTATGTAAGTGTAGAAACTAAGTCTATAGGAACACTTTCATCAACAAGGCATTTGCCCACCTCTGAGCATTTGGGCCCCATTTCTAATGTGTAATATAAGAAACAGCATCTGTGATAGCTGCATGCTCACACCAGGACAAATAATGCCAGAAACACTCAGGTTCCAGAATAGTGTTGCCACCTCAACAAGTATTTGTGGTTCCAACATCCTTGAGCTTCAGGGTAAAACACAGAGGACTAGCAGGTTTGACAACGAAGGAATCCAATACACTCAAATATAAAGGGGCAAATGCACCCAGAGAAGGGGAATCTCTTGAAAAAAGACTGAACTTTTTTACGTTGGGGCGGTCGTTCAGGAGGAGCTTTATTCCTTTGTGAAGGTGTCCTGTTTCAACAGTCATTCCGCCTTTCCTGGCAACACATCAGGCAAGAGATGGCAGCAGAGACAGGCAGTCAAAGGAGAACACGTGAGCCTGTGGTATCGGCTCTTTTGGGACAGAAGGAGGACCTGCTTCCATCAAATTTAATCAGATTTAATACTTGGCTGCTGGGAACAGCTACTATTTTGCAACTGGGGAGACTAAAAGACGTTTGGTTGAGCACAGGCAGACTGCCTAGGGAGAAGGTGGTGGTGAATCATCCCCATATAAATGTGCCACTGCTGGGGTGGGGCAAACTCAATTTTAAGAGGTGCAGCAAGTGTTGGCAGCTGCGTAAACTAAAGGAATAAATAAAATGAAGAAAACATGACTGGCTCCAGGTAATTAATATGCACATGACCCAGGTTTTCCTTCCCAGGATCCCATACTGTTCTGTGCACGCGCTGGGTTTACCTCATGTTTCAGAAGAAGAAGCTGCACGTTTATATCTTCCAAGAATTCATTTGTTTTATAACAGCTCATCTGGAGTGGGAACTTGTGATCCTGCACAGGGTGCAGGACTGGTTTGTTTTTTTTTTTCTTCTTTCCCCTCTCTGTTGCATAGATTTTGCCCTTTCGTTTAGTGATCAGAGCTGTCTCTTTACAACCATCCTAATAAAAAAATTACTAATTTCAGCTGCTGCCAGCACAAAGGTGGGTTAGCATTTGGCAAGGCAGGTTATCTTAAATTAGAAAAGCTTTCAGAATGCAAGGTGACTCAATGTGGCTCAGACAGTACAGTTACATCCCTTTTTAAAATGAAAGGAAATCTTTCCTTACATGCCTAATCTGTAAAGACGTGTGCCCTGGCCTGCCTGAAAGCAGCTCTGCCTGCCCACCTCTTGGAGTTAGATCTGCTCCTTTCACACATACAGATGCCATAACACATAGCATGGAAAAACCTGGACATTGCATCTGTGCAGGCATCAGGGTGAGCAAAGGAAGGATCCTTGCATGGGGAAGTTTACAGTGTGAAAAGGGACAATTTACTAATGTTTTGCCCCCACCTTTTTTCTTAATTTTACTTTTTTTCCCCAGGTATATTGGCTGGAAGTTTGCAGCCAGCGTTTCCGATGTCAGAAACAATAAGGACAATTTAAAAACACTGCTGCCTTGGTACAAGTGGAAAACCACATTTCTGAAGCAGAGGTAATTCCTTTGAACACTTCAGCTGGGCTGCTCTGAGTACTCACACCAAATCCTGCATCCACGTCCTGACAGCTTGCAGGAAGAGCTCTGTTCAGCGCTGTGCACCATCTAAGGCAGCAGCAATGCAAGCTGGCACATAGGGAGCGAGTTATTCATGCAGCCTGATGTGGTCTGAAGACGCCAGTATGGAACAGTCTGCTTTGCAGCTTCCACTAAAAAAACCCAGACGTGCGGGACCTGGAAAGTGCCAGGACATGGAGCGCTGCCCTGCTGTGGATTAAAGATCAGATCTGCCAAGACAGCACGTGACGGTGCCCAGCTCCATTACTCACCCTCCCTACCACATCTGACCAGCTGTATCTCCTCGCTGGCTCTGCCTACTCCTGCTACATGACCTGATCTGTACGCTTACGCTTCGACACCTAAACACAGTTGTTATACTTATGTGTGGCTGGGTTCTGGTGGGGGAGAAGGTGGGGGCTGCAGGAGTAGCTTCTGCAAGAAACAGCCAGAAGCTCTCTGCAGGCCCCACAGAGCAAACACCAGCCGGCTCAGGGCTGGAGTTGTTGCTGACCAAGGCCGAACCCATCAGTGATGGTCACAGTGCCTCTGGGAATCACATTTAGGAGAAAAAAAACTGCAAGCAGCTGCATTTTGCCACCAGAGAAGGGAGTGAGAAGATGTAAGAAACTCTGCAGGCACCAAGGCCAGTGAGGTGTGTGTGTGTGTGTGTGCATGGAGATGAGATGCTGCAGGTGCTGCAGAGAGAGATTTCCCTGCAGCCTGTGGAGAAGACCATGAAGAAGCAGGCTGTCCCCCTGCAGCCCATGGATGCTGATGGGGAGCAGAGACTCCATCTATAGACCATGGAGGAACCGCACGCCAGAGTGGGTGGAGACACCTGAAGGACACTGGCCGCATGGGAAGCTCATATTGGAGCAAACTCCTGGCAGCAAAACTTGTAGTCTGTGGAGAGACTGACCCATGCCAGAGCAGGTTTGCTGGGGACTTGTGACTCTGTGGGGGACCAGAGCGGACCAGTCTGGGCCTGAAGGTCAGCAGCCCATAGAAGGGAGCCAGGCTGAGGCAGTTGCTGAGGAGCTAAAGCGCTGTAGGAAAGGACTCACACTGGAGAAGTTCGTGGAGGACTGTCTCCTGTGGGTGGGATCCCATGCTGGAGCAGGGAAGAGTGTGAGGAATGCCTACACCAGCTAAGAAGGAAACCAGCTCTCTCTCTGTCCTTATCTCGACTCCTAAGCCTCTCAATATATATTTCTCCTCTGTCTAGCTGAAAAGGGGAGTGATAGAGGGATTTTGGTGGGTGTGTGGCCTCCAGCCAGGATCAAACCACCACAACAGTCTTTGTAGATTTGTCCCAGACAGTTGCAAGAGAGATGCTGGGCCCAGAAGCTGATATGCTTTCTACCCTCATACACCGGCTGCCTTCATAATATGCAGAGCATCTCCCTTGAGTTCTGGCTTCCTCTATGAATTTGAATGGCACCTCTTCAGTACATCTTTTGAGTTGAGGTAGTAGATAATGCAGGGCAAATTACTGCTTCTGATAACTCAGGTTTCAGAGGAATGTCAGATAAAGTCTTCAAGGCAAACTGTAACAAACACAAGACTTTTATGTTCTTCCAAGATTTTTTGTTTTTGTCTAAGCCTGACCTGTTTTTTCTTCTTCTTCTTCCTTTAGGAAATATGAGAGCTATGATCTCAAAAGATGTTGCATGTTTGCATGCAAGAAAAAGTACTCTGAAGGATGAAAGTGCAACCAAACACTTCCCTTCCTATTTTAGTTCTGCTTCAGGCAGAAATAGAAAGAAAGATCATTAGCTCTATGCACAGTCAGAAGCTTCCAATGCTGGCAAAACTGAATCATCTATGCAAGAAAAGCTAATGAATTAAAAGGTTTTATGACAAGTTTATTCAAAACAATGTTGAAAGAAGTTAAATGTAAAGTTGAGGCTCCTCCTGTCCTACTTGCGTGCACTAACAGGGGATTGGAACACACAGCACAGCGACTTCTCAGCCACTGCTCAGGCAGGGGCTTCCTGTGTTCAGGCATAGGAAGTTCCACACCAACATGTGGAAGAACTTTTTCACAGTGAGGGTGACAGAACCCTGGGACAGGCTGCTCAGGGGGATTGTGGGGGTCTCCATCTCTGTAGACAATCAAGACCCATCTGGATGCCTCCCTGTGCGACCTGTCCTAGGGAACCTGCTTTGTCAGGGGGGTTGGACCTGATGATCTCTGGAGGTCCCTTCCAACCCCTACAATTCTGTGATTTTAGCGCTGGAGTGCATTTCTCTGCATTATACACACACTCCCTCCACTGGCCTTACAGCAGAAGACAGCATAACAACTTCAAAACTGACGTTTAGCCACAAATTTTCATGAAGGCAATATTTAACTGTACCATAAATATATTCTGGAAATGATCTCCAGCAAGTCATAATTTCGTTGTGACCCTTTGGTTTCTTAATTTCTAGAGTGATTACAATTACCTCTATCTGAAAGGCAATTTTGTGGTCTCTAAATAAAAAATTATCCATAAACATGTTTATTATAACTTGTTCAGCAGCAGAGCAGATACATAATTAAACCAAAAATGTACTCTTGCCTGAAAGGGAATATTATCTCTTTGGCAACCTGCTATTCTACCAATAATTTCAGAGGCCCTAAAATTAAGACGCTACTATAGAAAAGGCTGAGTGAGGTATTAGGGACATGGTTTAGTAAGTAATATGGGTGGCAGGGAGAAGGTTGGACTAGATGATCTTGGAGGTCTTTTCCAACCTTCACGATTCTGTGATTCTGTGATGTGCCATGCTGGATCAGATCACTAGCTCTTATTGCCATCTACACCAAGGCATGAACTGGTGAGGCCAACAGATTCCTGCCAGACAGCTTGCCCTCGTGCAATGCTGCAGGGCTGTGCGGCAGGTGAGACAAATCCAGACCAAGTGATGATGTCCCTGTGCCAAGCAGGAGGCACAGGAACTTTTTTAATGGGCAGAAGCCACAGGTGACATCATGTGGGTGGCTTGGTAACGGGATCAAGCAGGAGCAGAAATGGTCCTTTCAGCTCCCTGCTCCCCAGCCTACATTTTGAACTCCGACCAGGGTGACAAAAAGAGAGATGGTGTGTCAGAGGTCCAACCGAGCACTGAGAATATATCCTGAGGAGCAACCTCTTTGGATCCCCAAATTTCCAAGGGCATTTCTTATTTAATTGCGTTTTCTGAAGATGTCTGGTTCTGGCAATCCTTACATAGGAAGCAAAGTTTCCCTCTGTAATTTCTTCTGCTACAAAGCCTCACAGAAGTGCTCTACAGGTAAGGTAAATTAATTTTATATGCTAGATAATACACCACTTACTGTAATGAAATCCTGTCCCGTTAGGCCATTGAAGAAGCCATTATCCCTGAAATCTCATGTCTTACCAGCACCAGATAATAGTTTAGGATAAAGGGATGTGCCCAAATGTAAAAAACTGCTAACTCCATAAATAGAGTTGGATAATTGTAACTGTAAAGATCAGATGGGTCAGATAGAGAAGCAAAAGCCCATCTAAAGTCTAAACTAGATTCATTATTAGTTACAAGTCACAGGTAGGAGTTTATGCCACTTTAAAGAAATATAAAACTATGAGGAATATTAATTCTTAACTGCCAATGGTGTCGTCCCTGCTATTGGTTTGGGCAGAGAAGGGAAAGGTGTAACTGCTGTGTGAGCCCGTTTCTACCTTTATACCCTAACAGACAGCTTATGTTTAAACCTCATTTTTCCTTTACAGGTACTGTAATGCACTGCATTACAGGATGCACTGCATGGTGTATCCCGCTCACATAGCTGTGATGTTCGGAGATACTCATTTAGGGATATCACTAAGGCATGCTATATGCTTCAGGCTATAGCTGAGTTTAAGCCCATGGCAATTATTTGCATTCCTTGGAAATGGTGAGTGCTCTAGGACGTTATGGCCCAGATAAGACAGCGTCTCCTTATTTTTATTTTTATTTTTTAAGATTTTAAAATAGGCTAGATGTAGTTACACACAAAAGTCAAAGAAATTCCAAGTCAGTGCAACAGATCCTGGGGTGAAGCTGTTGGCTAAGGATGGCACGAGGCATCCTCACGCTGACCAGTCAGAGAATTTGAGAGATGGGTTCATTTTCCTGCTTTTATGAGGACATTGTAAGGACTTTCCTCAGGACACCAGGCCTCTGACAAAATGCTGCACACCTGTAACGTAACTGTACTGCTCCTCTCCCACTACTGTGCCAACACGGTTGGCTGGAATCAAAGTCGGCACGGAAAGGTGACAGCATTTGGAATGTAGACTCGAACATAACAGATGGCAAGCACAGCCCAAAGCAAAAACA
This sequence comes from Laterallus jamaicensis coturniculus, assembly GCA_022605575.1. NCBI lineage: Eukaryota > Metazoa > Chordata > Aves > Gruiformes > Rallidae > Laterallus > Laterallus jamaicensis. Next base: position 50,662,178 of record JAKCOX010000002.1, on the reverse strand, counting down.
AATCCTCAGAGGGAAACACAGAAACAAATATCAGAGACAAATGGGCATTTAAACTAAAGGAGCAAACAAACACAAAAAGTAAATGCCTTAAAGGGAGAATCTTGGAAGAATTACAAAATCATCAGACAACAGTAGAAAAGATCAGCAGGGACAAATGTGCAGTGAGGAAAGGCCGAGTTGCAAAATGCTGCTTGCTCAGTCTGAAGGATCCTCCAGATGTTCCCTTACTCTCACGTAACTACAAGTTGTGAAATAGCTGGCTTGCCAAGGGTGGCTAAGCTGAAGCTGGTCATGGTGCCACTTGTCTCACACCAGCCCAGGGAAGAGAAGCTACACTGGTTCCACTCTAATGGTGGTTGCACTGGCATGGCAGAAGAGCGCACGTAGCCAAAAGGTGCAATAAAGTAGGGACAGTGCTAGGGAAGATACAGAGGAACTAGTAATAGTGAGTACTGCTAGAGCCCCATTAGTCAACAGAAGTTAAAAACGAAGATGGGCCAGTATCTAAATGACCTTTGGGTTTCAATGAATTGATCAAATCCCAAATTTGGACTGCTATCGTCTTTACAGGTGCAGGAAAATTAAAATTAATATAAGATGAGCTTGCTTAAAACTATGAGATAGTTTGGAGAAGAACTGCAGCAGCCCACAGTATCAGTAATAATCCATTAACGCCATCCCAGTATTTACAGTGTTAATGTACTGAAGCTTAGCTTTCCACGTTTTGGGTCATCATTGGTGATCTTGCCTTACAGAAGCTGGTCTGTTTGGTTAACAAGTCCTATGAGCACATGTCAGACTGCAGCGGGGAACAGCACATACTTCTTGGGTGTGATCATGGCAGTATGTTTTATGCTCACAGCAGTTAAGAGCCCAATTAAAAATTAAAAACTTCATTACTGGAAGACACAGAAAGTATGAGGACCCCTTGGTCTTCCCATTCTTTTTTTTTTTTTTTTTTTTCTGCATCTTCCTGTGAAGGAGAAATCTTTCAATCTTGGACACACCTACTGCTGAAGAACAGGCGTGAAGCCTGTGGTACACATGGCCTGGTGTGCTAGGTGGCAGATGCAGCTGCCGCCACCTTTTCACCCTCTGGAGATGCTCTTCTGCTGGAAAATCAAGCTCTCTTCCTCTTGCCCAGTGAAAAGAAGCACAGATGAGCACATGATACAGATAAACCTTGATATAAACTGGTTGACATACACATTATTCTGCAGACAAGATACTTTAGAGCATAGTGTCCTCGAGAATTCACTCAGCCAAATAACCTGGCAGAGAGAAAGTTTCCAACCCATCTTCACAGCAAATTTCACCTGCGGTTCTGTGCTTCACTGTGGGTCTGAATGCTCCCACAGCACAAATACAGTATCAGGACTTACTTTCCTTCCGGCTTGTTTTCTGAAGTCACTGAAGAAATGCATTTTATACCTGTACAACATTCAGCAACAGCATCAGAACTCATCTCTAATCTCCCTTTCTGAGTTTCCCATTGCTGTGTCAGGAAGACACTGCTCCTTCCCATGCACTCAGGTGCATTATCAGTCAAGACTCATACTAGTTCCCATGCTAAGCAAAGTAGGAGAAAAACCCTGCTTGAATTATTTTGCCAAGGTACTTGGGGCTTTTACTATCAAGTCACCCTATTAAGTTTTTCAGCATGTTACTTTAATAGGAATTACAGATATTTCTGTCTTTTTTTTTTTAAGGCAGGAGAGACAAGCAGTGCCCTGAATAAACACTTTTCAAGCCACTTGCAAAATTTTTCTCTTGTTCCTTTCCAAAGCACCTAATTAAACTATCTGCTACCTTTGTTCAGCCTAAAAAGCAACTGCTTTGTTTCTTGTTTATGCAGAAGGTTTGCATTAACCCCCCCTGCAGAAAACTTTTGCCCCAGAGGTTAATAAACTGCCTAAAAACATGCAAAGCAAATCCATTTTACCCAAGCTAACTAGTCCCACGCCATGGCAGCTACCTGCCCAGCTCATGTGGCCCATGAAGCTGTGCATTTGGTGAAAGGAGTATGCAGCTGTGTTAGAGGTATCCAGCTCCTTTCAGAGACACCTGAACGCAAGGATAAGATCTTCAGGTGAAGACTCCTGGCTTTGGAAAGACTGACCTGCCCAGCTGCCCAGGGCAAGTGTTCTTCTGTGGTGTGGGACAGTCCAGCTCAGCAGAGAAGAACAAAAATGCTCCTTGTGCTGCCTTTCTGAGGGATGCTGTTTCACCTCACAGACTACTTATGGGGTGTCACCAAATGACTTTCTAGTGCTCAGGATTGTGGCTTTGATCTCTTCTGCCCCTGATTCACATGAACAGTTCAAAAATTATTTAAGGCTATGCTTCTCTTAGTTGCCTTATTTTTTTTTCCTGATCCTTCAGGTGAGAGTCACAGAGTTACAGGGACTGAGAATTTAGGGCTCGTTTGAACTAAGACAGCCACTGGTAATGCTGCTGGGCTGCTGCTCCCTCCATTAGATATTGCCAAGCTACACTAACAAACTGCTCTGTCCATATCCCAAGCCAAACGACAAGATCCACATGAAAAACAAACCCTTGACAAATCAGTCACGTATCATCCCTACATGTGGTCAAACTCACTTACCCAAGATATCTATATATCTGTATAGATATATTCTTTCCTCTTTTTGAACTCACACTAATCTGTTGTTTGGTAGGTTGTTGTTACCTCATGTCCCTCTCTTGGTCACCTGAGGAAGGCCAAGAAGCAGGATCTGAGAAGGAGTGGGAGTATAGCTATGGGACAGACAAGCAGAGAGATCTGGACACTGGCCTTCATTGCATAAACTTTGGGTGCTGCTTGGAGTGACATTGTACACATGAATGTGGCAATGAAGTCCAAGAGGACTATTAAAGCCATTGGAGATGCTGCCAAAGACAGCAGCAACATGAGTAATAGTTCAACAATTAAAGCACTTGCCCAGGAGGCAAAGTGAGAAGAACTTAAACACTCCTCAACCCGAGGGTGTTTGAACACAGTGAGATTAAGGAAGCAGCTGCATCTTTCCTGGAGTTTTTCCTAACTATTGGGCTCAGGACAAGTTAGGAGTGAGGCTCACTTCTCCTTCCCTCTCTACTTGAAGAGGTTCACTGAATGATGATGCTTTGAGAAGTCTGAAGGGGTAATAAAAGCAACAAGGCACCTTCCTCTGTTCCCCTGACAGCTCTGAGAGCAGAGCTCAGAAATCCTCCACCCCAGAGGCAGGGTCAGGCCCCTCTTGCTTTCCGTCTCCTTGGTGCTGTGGACTGGCTGGGGGGCAGCTGGGGAGTGTGGCCCCATATCAAAGAGCACTTTCACTCTGAGGGGACAAGGAGTGGGGAGGACCTCCTGGCCTGCTCCCTGGGCAAGGACAGCTTTTTTGGAGATCTTCCTTCCAGACAGCACCCAGGGTCCCAGCCACAGTGGCCAGAGATCCCTATTCTGCTGCTCTGGGCAAGCTGCCTCCCGGGTTATCTGGTGGTTCCCTGGGGCTTCCTGCTCAGACACCAGTAAGATTGTCCAAGTTTTGGGTCCAGTCTTCTCCCAGTCCCAGCGATAATCAAGGCTCCACTTGCATCACTCCTGCACTTATGGATGGGAGATCCTGTGATAACACTGCCTAGAATCATCATTTGGGAGAGATGATCTCCCAAATCTTTGCCCAAGCTGGGCCAACTTTTATTTTGTTTGGTATTAATTTCAGAAGTTAAAATGTTAGCTGACCCACCACCTTTTGCTGATTCACCAGGATAAAACAGTTTTACAAAAGATGCTAGAGCCATGGTAAAATGACCACAGTGTACTTTATTTAATGATTTTGGTACCTTGTGTTGCAATAAAATAAAAAAAATCTACAAAATCCAAATATATAAAATTTTCAAGTTTTCCTTTTAAGTTTTACAAGAAAAATCAAGTTGTAACCAAGGAAATTTGTTAGTATGAAGCACTACTTTCAACTTCATTTCATCACAAATTGCAACTTACTTAACAGACCAAAAGAACTATGGTACTGCAGTACATCAAATACTTCACACACTGTGTTCTTTACTATAGCACATGTAACCTCTGCCACAGGAGGCAGCGGTCTCTAGCCAATAAAGACACTCTTCACAATCTGAACTCTAAAGGAATGTTTGTATACATGGATTCAGAATATATATATTTACAGGAAGATTTCTTTTTTCTTTTCTTTTTTCTTTTTTTTTTTTTAATAACTATTTCGGTTCTTCATTTCAAATAAAATACCAAATACATTTTTACAATGTTTACAAGTCAAAGCACAAGTTCTGCAATGATTATCATTCACCTCAAGTCACTGTGCTTGTACTGGGTGGGTGGGGAGGGGGGGAATATCTACACTGTTCCATAGACACAAATGTGATCTTCCATCACTTGATTTCCGCAACGGTGACTAAAGAGTATAAGCACAGTAACAATTATTTTAGCACAATCAGTGTATAATGCAACAGTTTACAACAGAGAACTGAGAAACTATTGGTCCAATCTGTTCAATTTGCTGTTTATCTGCCAACTGTTACGTTAAGTCTTTGTCACGTGAATTGTGTACAAGAGAAGAGTTAAATAACACAACTTGATTAGGAAAGAGCACACATTTTTTAAGGCAAATTAATAAGCAGCTTATGGTGGGTGTTGGTTTTTTTTTTGTTAAAACTGTACCCCAACAGAACCTAAAAATAAAATGTATGTTCTGCAAACTGTCAATAATTATGTCTTGTTAAATTGATCTCCTCTATAAATTGATCAACATGGCTTTGACCCTGGCTATTCAAAATGGAAAGAACTCCTCCTCCCCCCCCTCCCCCTCCCCCGCCCCTCAAATCCCCAAGTATAGAAAGTGCATGACTTCATATGTGCCAAAACAAAAGAAAAGGCAGCTGAGGTAGTTAGATGTAAAATGTATTTACGAAAAATAACAGAAAAACTAAGCCCAGGACATATACAGGTAAAATCCACTTGTTTGGAAATAATTTTATGTCATGCAACAACTTAAAGCAGGAAACTTTATGATTTTTGAAAAAAAAAAAAAAAGGAAAGTAATAATAACATAGGAATGAACACAGAATATACTATTGGAATTTGAATTTCAAGTATTTGAGTCTATTTGCATGTGCATTTTTTACAGGCTTTCTATAATATTAGGAAGTAATTTAGTTTTCGTCAGGCATCACATGAGATCTGGTCTACCTCTGGGACTGCAGCTCCTGGAAGGAAGTGCCTGATGATGTACAACTATGTGTGCCTGGAGGCACCACCACCTCAGCATGGGTGAAGTTCTACACACCTATCCTCCACCAGGGCCACCTGAGAGTCACCTGGCCAGGGGTCCCACACCTACATTTCCCAGGGACTGGTTGGGTAGATGTCCTGGGATGTACTGACATGTCTGGATACCCACATGCAGGATGTGCCTGTGTGGTGGGGATCCCCATGTGATATTCCTGCAGAGCCTGTGTATGCACACCCAGCCCTGATGTGTACACCAGAGGCTCTGCACACTGAGCAGTCCTCAAAGAGAGCATCAGCCTTCACCTTGGACCACAGAGCCACAGCTCCTCTTGGGCCTTCCTGCCCTAAACCAGCATCATTGCATTTCAGTCTTTACGGTGCCTTTTTCTCATCTGGAGAGAGGATGATGTTCCCTCTCCTGTAGACAGGACAATCTCCAAGTGCTGGCTTGAGTTCCCTCAGGATGAGCAGGGATTAGGGCTGGCATCATGATCCCAGAGCTTCAGCTAACAGTCCATGGCACAGGGGCAGCCGCAGCTTTCATTTCAATCCCTGCCTCGGAAGAGGAGCAGTCAGTTTTCTCTACTGAAATGCACAATTTGAGTGTGCAGGTGCAAGAAGAAACTTCAGGCTCTGGGAATGAATTTCACCCAAACAAACCAACCCCACAACAACAAAAAAACCCCTACTTCTTTGAGACAGCCAAGTTTAGAGATGTGTTCTTGCCTTCACTAGCAATCACTCAATACATCCCACTACTGAAAGTGCTGGCTCTTCCCAGATAGCCCCACTGATGGTCACAACATGGGCATGTGCAATTTGTTATCATGAGTTCTGCACTAGAAACCTGACTTGAAGAAATCGCAACAGGGAGCACTGCAAACTGAAATGGCTTTGGTGGGGCTTTTTTGATTGGCCTGTGAAAACATAGGGTTTGTACTTTTGAAGTGTGTGCATATGGTTTACATATAACTCACGAAAGAGAAAAATGTACTTGTGCCTTCTTTTTTTTATGTTCTGCTTTCTATTAAACAAAGAATTTCTGAAGCTCCTTGATTTTTGCTTAATTTTGCCTTTCTAAGCTCCCTGTATTTTGATTATGATTTTCAGAAGTGTTGTGTAGTTTTGACCAGCATCATCTCTGGCAGCCCAAAACGCTGAGTTCCCAGTGTGCTGAACCTACGGTGGAAGAGCCACTGGCAATTACCAAATACCTTGCACACCCTGCACATCGTGGCCTTTAATTTTTCCTGCTTTTGACACAGAAGTGGAAAACTAGAAAACCAGAGTATGAGATTTCTTGGCATGGCATGGTATTGCAGCTTTCCCCTAAATGCTTGTCAGGAGTGCCTGCTTAGTTGTTCAGAGTCTTGAAAGGGAGGGAGGGAGTGGGGTCGTGAGAATCTCAGTTTCTCAGAGAAGTGAAGGCTTTATAGTTTTATGTAAATCTAAACCAGAAAAGATATTCTGATTTTGAAGGAGATAGAAGTATTTTTTTGGGCTCTGTTTCATAAAACACAGAGATATGAAAAGGCACACCACTGAAAGGGATGGAAAAATACCCTTCTTCATGTGAATCTGCAGTACAGGCCACCCTTTGTTTTTCCCTGTGCATATCAACTTTCAAAGGATAGAAGAGTACAAATTGCATCTTTGAGGGCTGCACTGCACCAGCCAATAAACTTCTTTGTGTTCTTAGCCCTAACTTCTGCAGCCTGGGCACCCAGCTTGATGTTACCATGTTTTGGCAATTGTGGGTGTTTGATACATTAGGCATCCTCTTCACTGCATCATACCTTTGATTCTCTGCCTTTCCTTTTCGCAGAGGCATGCCACGAGTAACACCCCAAGCCTCAGCACTCCCAGACAGCATCTGCCCCAAGAAGAAACAGTCCCTCTCTCCATCACCAGTTCAGCTGTGTAGCCATTGCAGAAACTAGAAGAAAAGACGAACTACCTGCACCTGCCTGATCCTACCCTGTGCCACCAAGGTGCCTCCATCCCCTTCTCATGTGACCCAGCACTAAAGACTGAGATGAAATTTGCCAGGATCCAAGTCCTAGATCTATTTTCAGGCGTTTCAGTGGTGAAACATGACATGTCATGGTGGGCTGGAGTGGCAGGCTGGTGGGGAAAGCAGGACTCTTGCCTGATGAGCTTAGGATAAAATTTCACTGCTTCAACTTGTCCAGTTTTCCCCCTGCTGCCCTTGGAGCTCAGTGACTTGAACTTTATAGCAGATGCATCTTCTTCTTGAAATTGAAATCTATACCTTAAAGGATACCTTTATTATAGAAAACATTAAAATATGTTTAATATACTAATAAGCCATCTGAAAAATTAAACAGCTGTTTTAATTTATCCTGAAATCCAGTCAGGTATTGTGGCCTCATCCAGTGACTAACAGAACTGGAAGACCTAGAAAGGCTTTAGTATTATTTCCAGTGGATTGCTTTTTAAAGGCTAAGCCTGATATTCCTTCCTCAGACATTTTCTTTGACTTAGCTTAATCAGTATCTGGTGCATAAAGACTGACAGTTTCACTTGACAGTAAAGTTCAAGTAAGCTGTAAAACAGTTATTAAAGAGATTCCTTCAAAATAAATTTTACTTAGAGAGGCATTGTGAAATTTAAAAGCTAAATACCCATGTGCTTACTCTTGGGACTTATTGGACTCCATTAAAGTCAAAAGAAAGTAATCCATTTGCTACGGTTGACCTTCAGGGAAGCCCTTTATGATTATAAACTGCCTGTAATCAAAGCAAACCCCAGTATAATAAAGCTTCCTGTCCAGGGTGCTGGTGTAAGTATGACTTATTGACATGTTCACCAAGCAGAATTTCTCTTTCAGTCCTTTAAGGGTGTCTGTTGGTTTGCTTTTTTGCTTGGCTGTAGATCATTCGAGAAGGTTTTGTAAGCACAGCTGTTATCAAGTCTGTCTTTTACGATCATTTGCCTCACATGAAATTACTTTGGAAGGCTCACCCATTTTACTAATAGCCTGGGAACCCTTTTCACACACATTTCCCTCAAACAAATCAATCTGACAGCCTTTGAGTTCTGTATCTTAAGAGACAAAGGGTGGAAGCATGCACAGATTAGTTAGCCTGATCTGGGTATACATTTTTCTGTAATGACTGGAGAATATGCTCTTTTTAATTACTACTGGCTTGATTAATAGTTTTTGTAGGAATTCATTTGGAATTTCTAGTGCAAATTAACTGACATGCCTCTTGCATTTTGCAAATTTCAAGAGAACAATGTATACTGAGGAAAAACATTAGCTTTTCTTTTTTCTTCTTTCTTTTTTTTTTTTTTTAATACAGAAAGATTAGAGAGAGCTGCACAAAGTTTTAAAGCACAGCTGTACTCTGGAAAATAACTATAAAATCTGTAATGTAAGTAAGGAACCGTGTTTATTGTGTCCCAGTGGGTATCATTTCCAACGCACTCGGCTTACAGTGAGATGATTCTCCCATTTGCTCATGCCACAGGTCAAATCCAGAAGTCATACTGGGTTTTGCATGGCTTTGCAGCCTGAGAAATGGCAATTGTTAAGTTAGCATTTGAATAAAGAGACAGGTAAGCAAGCATGGGACAAAGGACAGAGCCAGCTTCCTTTGTTGAGACAGCCTTACACATGGAATTGCACCTGCAGGAAAACAGAGCGATGCTCATTTGTTAGAATAAACATTATCTTGTTAATATTATATACTCAAAGGATTGGCAGCAAAATATCTGTCCCCTCAAGTAGAACAAATTATGGAGGGGACAGTTGCTGCCTTTGAGAATCAATGGGAATTGATTTAAAGGAACTGCAGTCCTGCTAAAGAACTGCAGTGGGACAGCGGATCTTTGCTTGCTAATCCAACATGATCCCCTGTTAGTGGCTGTTCTATGAGTCAGAAATTATCTCAGGAACAAGAGATATTTACTTCTAAGTTGCTATGAGCATATATCAAAGCTTTGGAATGATGAAGTAATGATGATCAGTTGAGCAGCAATATATGACAGCTATCTTTAAGCATGTTCCTGCTTTGCATGTGCTAAAATAATTTCAGTATTTGCACCTTTAACTTGTTTCTCCTTCCTTAGCTATAGGTTATCCCAATAGCCAGGTGTTATACGAAGGAATTTTTGAGGTTTGTACTATGCATGAGCAAAGAAGTCTGCTGGATAACCTGAGGGGTGTCCTCTTTTACTGGTGGGGTTCGCATATGAGACTCATAAGCACAGGAGGAAAATGGAAGCAAGGAAAATTATAAGAACAGTGGTTAGCAAATTTTGCAAACTTGTTTGAACAGATCTTTGAAGAAAATAGATATTCTATGCTTATAGAATATGCCTGTGTCTCTGGATGCCTCCATAGCAATTTCTGTTGAAATCACGGTGATGCTGTTCCTGTTGAAAGATCTTCCTCAGTAATTTCATGATGAACTGAGTGACAGAATACCTAGGCATGAACAAATACCATGAGGGCACATCTACTCTAAAGAGTCACAGCTATTCCCTAATTGTAATAAGGCTTCTACCACATCATCTGCTGATCTGTTGGAGAGGGTTCAGAGGAGGCCATGAAGATGATTAGAGGGCTGGAGCACCTGCCCTGCAAAGACAGGCTGGGAGAGCTGCGCTTGTTCAGCCTGGAGAAGAGAAGGCTGCGGGGAGACGTCATTGTAGCCTTCCAGTACCTGAAGGGACCATACAAACAGGAGGGGATTCAACTTTTTAAAAGGGTAGGTAATGGCAGGACAAGGGGGAAGGGATTGAAGCTAAAGGAAGGAAGGTTTAGATTGGATATTAGGGGGAAGTTTTTTACAGAGAAAGTGGTGAGGTCCTGGAACTGGCTGCCCAGAGAGGTGGTGGATGCCCCATCCCTGGAGGTGTTCAAGGCCAGGTTGGATGGGGCCCTGGGCAACCTTGTGCAGATCCTGGCCTGGAAGTTAGTGGCCCTGCCTGTGGCAGGGGGGTTGGAGCTCTATGATCCTTGGGGTCCCTTCCAACCCAGACCATTCTATGATCTATGATCTCCATCTTCTCTCAGTGCTTTACAAGTGTATGCCTCCCCGTGTATGTGCTCCTCAGCTGTGCAGGAACAAGTTGATGTGAGGACTCTTAGCACTGAAGGGATGTGTTCCTGCAAATCCAGTATTTGCTTATGGACAATATGCACAAGAAACTGAGAGTGTGAGAAACTGCACGTGCACTTGAACAACACCATATCTCTAACATCCCATTTACAGAAAAACCCATCTTCTGAGCTTAGGTTAAACCTTATGTTTTTTGTGGAAGCTATATGAGATCCATCATCCGTAAAGAAAATGATAAAAAAAAAAGGTTTTTCAACCTACAAACTGTTATAAAGATTTCTAAATGTAACAATCACTGGCATAACAGTCGTACAAACCCTTGTCTATCGGGCCTTTAGTTTGAGACATCTTTGTACCTTATTGCTAATAAAGAAGTCTTGTCTATAGCAATGAAGTTATATCTAAGAAGTATCTTTGACTATGCCCCTGTGTGTTCCAGTTAGTTTGTAATGTATCTAGAATTTTCTCAGTCAGTATCTTTCCTAGAGGAGAGAGTAATTACACCATAAATACTATTTTGGCATTAAGGTTTCCTGGTTTTGTTTAGTTTTATTTGTTTTCTGTTAACAGACTGCTCTTCCCTTTATCCACTGAAAGAGCAGGGCCAGCTTTTCCACAGTGTTTCACCAACATCTCTTAATCCTGACAGGAGGAATAATTTCTTTGCTTTTGTGTCTTTATGATCTCTGGCCTCCTTGCTACGGTTACCAGTGGAGGTTCTTCCACAGTAACATGTATGTACAAATTAATATGCACACATGCACCCTGTGTGAGCAGATGGACTGGAGAGTGCACCCTGCTTGGGAACTCTGTACCAGGAGAGGGTACAGCCAAGCCACAAGCTCTTGTCAAGTCCCATGTTGCTGTAACTGTGTTCCTCCGAGGTACCAGAGTCGGGTTAAATATTAAACCACCTGCTCATTCCTACTGACTTTTATAAACTGCAGGTGTGCCAACCTACATCCTTTGGGCTTATGAAAGGGCTTCAACACTTTGCTGATCAGAAGCCTTTCTTTATTCAGAGATCAGGTTTGGTATAGGCAACTTCCTATCTTCTTTCTCTTCTGCTTCACCTCAAAGTAGCTAAAATCCACCTGTGTGTTAAAAGCAATGAATAAAATATTTTCTCCACTCACTCACCCAGTTCTTAGCGCTGTTGCTAAATGCAGTATGAGTTTTGTTCCAGTCATTTCTCCGGGACAAAATGTTCTGCAACCAGCACTGTCATCTCAGAAACAAAATTCTACTGCTGCTGGTAAAATGACTTTTTGGTTGATAAGGAAATACATGACTAGAAGAAAATTTGGCTAAGTAAGTAGATCTGTCTCAAACCCAGTGATCCTCTTTCAAATACAACTCCTAGCATGTACAAAACAAATCAAATGGATGAATGATTCATAAGATGAACGATGAAAGCTTAGATAGGATGAATTTACTAATGTTTCATCTCTTCTAGTTCTCTCTTTCCAGTGTGGGCACCATGCTGAACACAGCTAACATCGGTTTTCTTTTTTTCCCCCTCCTAACTGATTAATTTTTGCTCACGGGAGCTTGATTACTGTATTACAAGTCACAAATTTGCAAGATTAAAAATGTCTGTTGAATTAATTAGCTGTAAATCAACCTAAGCAAAGCTTGACAAGTTCCAAGCTGTTCCAATAAAATGAAAAAGGCGGAATCGATAGCAGCCACAAATACATGACAATATGCTGGCACTTTGCAACTATAAATAGTGGCAGCTGCCCTCTCTGCTGACAAAGGAAGATTTTTCATTGTCCATACAGTGCTGCCTAAAGGCTAAATCCTGCCCAGATTGGTGTGGCAATCTTGCTGACGGCTAAAGTGCTCTTAGTGAAATATCTCCTGTGGGCCAGCCTGATAACCTGGGGGGAACTGGAGGTGGAAAGGAGCTGCCTATTTTGATTTCCCTTCCAGCAAGAGTGACTGCTGGCAGTGCCAGGGCTGGGATCCATCACAGCATGTGCCTGGATGCTAGGTGACAGGAAGGCTACCCGTGTCCCAGAATGGGAATGCAGGGAGTGACTGCTTTTGAACTTTCCCTCTGTAGCTACTGCCATTGTCTGACCAAGTCACTGCAACAATTTCAGACCTCTCTGTCCAGAAATCTGATCCTGTTAGAAAGACACTGTATTTTTCAAACACTATCCTTCATCCTGAATGGTGACTCAGGTCAAGAACTCAAGACATACACTTGAGCTTCAATGCAGCAGGTGCCTTCACTGGTTAGTAAGCTTTTCCTCAGCTTCACAAAACTGAAATTCTTATCAAAGGCTGTCTAAGAAACAATCTGAGATACACAGATAATAATGCAGAACGCATACTGAAAAAAGCATCAGTGATTAAAATTCCAGAAATAGCTATTGTGTATTCATGGTACATTTAAATTGACAGTGGTATTGTTTTCAAATACAGGCATTTGAAATTTATCTTCAGTACAAAATCCATGAGCTGGCAAATCTTTCCTTTTAACAGCATCTATCAGGGAACTGCATATGTGTTGGATGACAAACACTTGTGTTCTTCAGTCAAAAATCAAGTAAACCATCCTAATTATTGCAGGTTATTTCCTTCATAAACTACCGACATTGATAACTGATACTCAGTGAAACAACCAACATTAAATGAACCAATCAATAGTGAAATACAGCCAACATTAAATGAACCAAAGATGTAATTGATCCCTTTGCCGTTTGCCTCTATGTGGGTTTTTTTCTTGATTAATGTGATAACTCCTTATTTATTTTGTGCAAATCTTTTTTTCTTTCTCCACTCTATTCTTTTATCAAAATATTTAAGATAATGAAATATAGCGTTAGAGATATTTTCTTCACAACTTTTCATTAAAGTTCTTGGCATAATACATTACAAAGCTGTCTCAAATAATGACTGGAATGTGTTTTCCAATAACGTCCTTTTCTTTTTGCAGTTATCACTTGATTACCCTTGATGATGATGCTCCTGATACTTTTATTTTAGGCTTAGAATTTAAATGAACTGTAAAACTGAATCCTAATAGAACCTTCGGACTCATTGTCATGTGTATACACACACACACACACACGTATCTATCTATCTATATATATATAGATATATATATATCTCATAATGCATTTGATATTGTAAATTTGTTCCCAAGTATGAAACATCATCCTATCATTTTTATTAAGAGAAAAACAAACACTTGCACAAAGAGTACTCTTTATAGCATGCACTAAGCTGTGTGCACTGAACTTACTCCTTGCATGTGCCATAACCTGGGAAACTTGCAGACAACTCCAATTCAAACATGCCATCCAGAAAACCCACATCAGTTCCACATGCTTCCCTAGCAGCATACAGCCTGTTGGCCCTTTGCTCAGCCCAAAGTGATCTTTGTCTGACCAAAGAATTGGGATCACAAAGGAAGTGCCCCATGGGCTCAGGAAACTATGGATAAAAGCTACGTGGTGTAGCTCTGGTGCACACACGAAGGCTTGTCTGAGCTCCAATGAGAAACCAGGTGAACATGGCCCGAGTAGCACACAGTGCATTAATAGACCTGGTGCAAGGCAGCGTGTAGAGATTCAGGCTTTGTCACAGTGCTAACCATGTTCATACAGCTTTTGGTCAGGTTGGAAGAGGAGCAGGGAGATTTTATGCTTGCCCCATTTTTTGTATTGTAGACGTTACTCAGGCTGGACGCAGGCAATGGCACTGAATGTGTGCAACAACTTCAGAGTCCTCAGCACAGAGGGGACCAAACACATCGAAATACTAGAAGTATGTCTACAGTGCACAGGATAACTTTCGTGCTTTACGCAAAGAGGAAGAACAGCCTCAAAATAAGAGGGAGGGAGCATGCCCTTCTCCTCAGTAGCATGCAGCCCTATAGCCTTCCCCTGAGATATGAATCATTGCTAGCTGAAGAGATAACTGAGCTTGGCTCTCCCCTTGGCCTCTGTTTGCCACAAATCTACTGCTGGAGAAGCACTGATGAGTATTTCTGTGCAAAGCTCCATCTGATAGCACCCCAGAGGACCTGAGTCCTTCAGGTAAGACAGGCAGAAGAAATCTGCTCAGGGAATCCTGGCACGTTTAGGTGGGAGATAGGAGCTGAGCTACTCTGTGCTGTGAAGCTATTTCTGACCAAGTCCTGGAGCCAAATTTTAGGTGCTTGAACCTTGAGCATAGAAAGTACAGGACCTCCTGCTTAGCGCAGTTTGGAGGATCACAGTATTAGCCTGACCCCCCCTGATGTGCCTGTGCTGACCTCCCTGTGTGTGCTGCGGCTTTCATCCATTCCATGTACATAATTCTCGTCTCTGTGGGCTCTTTGGTGCATGAGCTGGGGGACAGAGTGCTGGACTGTGCCCAGACCTTGCCCTGAGTGGGCTCGTAGCACCCAAACACAGCCTACATCTTGCCTTAGCGCTATGTTACATCTGTGGACAGTCACCTAACAGGTTTTACCTTGAGGAAGTAACTGATGGATGAACTTCTGTTTTGCAGTACCTTTTACATACTGGGTGGCTGAGTGGACAGTTGTATTTCAGACCAGAAATGCTTCTGTGAGGTTTAGCTGAGTGCAAACAGCCCAAAACCAATGCTTTGATAGGACGAGGACTTTCCTACAGCAGAACAGATCTTGTGTAGAAAAGCTTCTAGCATACCTAGGGCTACAGTACATCCAGAAGTAAGATCCAGAAGCAATTGCTTCCAAAGACATCTGAAATTAGAGGCTAAAATCTACAGATACAGGAAATGTTTGTATCCATAGCAGTCATGTCTTTCTGTCCATGAATGTAGGATCTAGTTATGTCGACAAATCCATTACACTGTTAAGTTTATCCCAGCTGTTCCTGGAAATGTGATGTTTTGCTATACTTTAAAGTTTCTTGGCTCTTTTTACTTTATACTGCCTTGCATGGGGTTTAGATTTCATCTTTGCATTATTTGGTCACTTATGTTTTCTTGTAAATCTCAGTCAGTGAATACAGCATCTATAACTCCATTTTAATTGTACATGAGATTCTCTCTTCTCTAGCTCGTGGAATTTGCCCCATAAATGTGCTGAAGAGGACTTTTTCCCCTGTGTCTTGCATATCTGTCCTCCTTGCTCCAGGATTCAGAGTAGGTGCATGGCTTAATAACAGGTACGTAAGATCCTCTGCATAAGAACTAAAGGCAAAGCATTCAGAACAAAACCTACAGGAGCCAAGCTTACGTGTTTAGAAAAAGGTCCGTTTAATGAATGTGCTGCCCAGCAACTGGCTTTTGTAAGGATCCCTGGAAATGCCTGCCTTCAGAGACATTTTTCTAACTCTCCTTAAAAGCATCTCAAAATGGCAACTCAGTCAAAATGGGTCTATTTGTAAATGTTTGAACTGAAAAGGAAAGACGAAGATATGTTTTGATTCATGCTGAGCCAGCAAAATTCTGGTTGAGCCAAGTGACATTCAGGCTTTTTGGTATGAAGCAGTTCTCCAGCTGGCTTTGCTTAGGAGCTAGGACTCAGAGTTTTGCTACCCTGGTCTGAATTCACATAATTATTCATTCAAGACCCAGTGCCTGATTTTCTTATATTCACACCAGTGTGTGAAGGAATCCCACCTGAACTGAGTTCACTTTCCAAGTGATCTGTAGACTTGTGACAATTTTCCCCTGACTTACACAAGCAAGGCTTTACAAGGTCACCCTTCCCTCTCCTGTAATGAAATCTGCTCATACCAGATGTGAGGAATCATCTCAGAGGCAGACCACTCAGCAATTTGCAGCCAAGTGAAAATGATGATGGAATTTGTTTCAAAAAAAAATCACTGTATGGGAACTGCAGAAATCCATTGCAGATTTTTTTCTATTCCCTGATTTTAAAGAATTAGTCCTCATTTTGCACTTTTTCTGTTGGTTTTTTTTTTTTTCCTTTCAGAATAAAGAGGAACAGATTCAATGCCACAATGAAAAGACACAGTTCCATCAACAATCAAGGGAGGGCTTCATAGCGTAGTGTCTCTGGTATATAAATGGCTGTTTGCCACTTACTCCATTTGGCTTTCTGCTGAGAGCATGGGCATCATGCGAGCTAGTCTAATTGCTACAATTTAAAAAATTAAATGGCTTATTGTGTATTTAGACAATTCTTCCCCCATTCTGCATTGTTACACTACAGAACTAGTAATTACAGTGTCGGGCTTGTAAATCCACGGACACGTGTTGTGATTATTTTCATCACGCATCCCTTGTAGGGACTCAGCCTAAATAAGCTTGTTTAGATGGATGCACAAATGCAATTTACTCTGCTTCCCGCCGTGCACAGGAGCAAGAGAGGCAGCAGTAGGACCCCAGCAACCTGCTGAGGTCTTTTCCTTGGCATTGTGCCGGCAGTGCAGGGGGTGCAGAGCAAACCACAGCATCTCAGTCGCGTTGGATTGCATGACTTCAGGGATGGAGAGGAGAAAGGGCAGAGGCTTTGGGAGCTGAATCACTGGCAGAGCCAACTAAAACTCGATAAAGGAGCCACTTTTAAGGCTCTTAAGGAGCTGTTTGCTCAAATCACAAACACTTCAAAAATTATTTCATTTGGGTTCTAAAAAAACCAACAGCCTAGTTGTGGGTATTTGCTGGCCAGTAAAAAGTAAATGAATATATTGTATGATTGGGAGTCCCTTTCCAAATAAAGCAGCACTTGTACTTTTACTACCCCTCATGAATTGCTTTTTGGGGAGATAATGATGAACTGGCTGGAATACCACAGGTTTTAAACAAATTTTGGTTTAATATCTCTCCACCACATATTAAAAATTGCAGCTCCAATAAAATTTTGAGTTATCTCCTTGGCTGAAAAGTTTACAAAGTCAGGCAGCTGAGGCCTAGCATTTAATTTTGGAAGGAAAACTTTCTCTGATGTTGTAGAAATTAATTAATAGAAAAATCATTGATTTACCAATGAAAATAATGTTTATATGCCATCCAGCCCATATAACCCATCACAGAAACGTTTTAGCACAAGAAGCATATTTCAATCGACATAAACAAAAGTGGAAATGAGTTTTTTCATCATTAAATCTGCAAGAATAAAGTATTGCACATATTTGAAAAGAATTAATTTTTTTAAAAGATATTTTCCCCATTATAGAACAAATAAAATAAGACAAAAGGTTGATCTTACATTTTCTTATAAGTTTTTTTAAAGAGCAGGGGTATGCATTGCCTCTCCTTTTTCTAATTATAGTAGTAAATATTACTTAAGTTGTCTTTTCTGCAACATACAAATCCACAACTCTCAAAATTTTAGAACCAAGTCTTTAACCAGATAGGTTGCCATTAAATCTGCTGGTAAGTTAGTTTGGTTCATTAGAACAATGCTTATATAGTTCTTACTTGTAAGAAAGAGATGTGATTGCTTTTCTTTACCAGAATACAATTATGAACTTTTTTTATTTCCATTATTTCAAAAGCAGAGGTTTATTATTTGTTTTTAAATTTTTTTTCTTTTTTTTTTTTCTATTGCTGTCTTAATTGAATGCTATTTATTTTAAAACTGTCTGTGGTAAAAAGAATAGTGCATATTGATTATTATCTGTCCATAAGGCCATTGTGGAATTTCAACGTGGACTATGTTTAAACTTGACAATTGCTATAAAAGGTTTTTTACAGCTTTTAATGTGACTGTTCACAGCAAAGCACATTAAGAAACTGTCTGTGTAGTCATTTAAGCGTTAAGATTTCAATGGCCATCCTGTTTTCAGTGCAAATATCACTGTACATAATGTATCAGATTTGGAGAGCAAATTTTGACTCATCATGAAATGACTTCTCCACCTTCCTCAAAGAGATGGGTGAATTCTGAAGACAAGCTGTTTATATGTACTGATACGTATGGTGCTGTGCACTCAGGTCCTGCAGTAGTTCGCTTAAGATAAATTTAAAAAAAAAAAAAATTAAAAAAAAATATGCTGGGAGAACAGAGAAAGTAAGTGCCCAATCTTCACAACCACATGGATCAGCAACAACACCTCTGCATCCTTCCTTCCAAAACCAAACAAGAGCAAATCAAAGCCATTCACTCCAAACCTTTTCCAGAAACATTGCAATGCAAGCACTGGCCCAGACCATAAGCCTTCCAATTCTGTGCCAAGCAATGTTTCTTCACTTCTGTAAGCCCTGACCAAAGGGCTGGAGGGTGATGGCCCCTGTGCTTCGCTCAGCTAAATATTCCCAGCTGTTAAAGCAACAGCAAACACATCAAACTGTTTCCAAAGGAAACCCTTGCTTTCTGGATTACAAAGCTTACCATCTGCCTGGTTGGTAAAGTAAAACAGCGATTCCCTTGTGTGGGCTAGTGTTTGATTCTGGAGTGAAGTCTCTACTGAATTTGACCGGACAAAGGACTTGCTCCCAAAATATATATATATTTTTTTTTAGCAGTTTCTTGTTGTGGTATATTTTCTGACAAAATAGGAGTGTTTTTCTCTGAATTGTCAGCTACATCTCCATGGAGGGAAAGGGAATCACTTTGTACAAAGCTTCAGGTTTGGACTATCAAAGAATTATTTTATTAAAAAAATTATTATAGAGGCAGTCAGACACTGCCTATTTTGAAAATACCTAAGAAACCCTTGAAGCACGGGTGTTTTCTGATCTGTGTAAAGTTCCCTCTGACTTGCAGATTCCTGCACTTCCACAGATGTTTTGTTTTGAGGAACTTGCCCCAGCAAAGAACAACAGGTACCGAACATTTCACCAATAAAAAAAGTCAACATTAAAAATGGCTGATTGAACGCATACAAATTAACATCGGCTGTGTAACCTTGGCCATTTCATAGTACAAATATCAATAACAGGAAAGACTGAAATGTACCCAGCAGCATATACAGCAGTGACTACACTGGATATACCTGACAGTGAAGATTACAATACCAATCATCAGGTCTTCTCCATCCTGACATTGCCATTTACAACAGTAACTCTTCAGTTCTGCTTTGCTCTCCTAAAACGGATGGAAATAGTTATAGCAAATTGTTTCTTATGGAATCGCTTGGTGTCTTTACAAGCCACTTACATTTGAAGCAGGATCCACGGTTTATGGAGTATTCTAAAAGTACCCATGTAGGCTTTCATATGGCATTACACTGCAAAACAAATCCATAATGTGTGAAAACCAGGTTTATATCAACCTGCAGAAGCCAGTTGATAAAATTCATGGACCAATTCTTAAAATCTAAGCTATAAAGAGAATGAAATGTATTAAAAGATTTGAGGTTTATAAAAAGTAACTTTTTTATACCATATTTTTACTTTACAAAAATATTGAAATAATTCATGAGTTTTTCACTCTGCACCAGCTTTAAAAAAAATACTATCAAATTTTGACTTGCACCTTTAATGCATCTGAAAGCACCATCAGGGGATACTTTTAACATAAAGGAGGATACCATTGACTAGATTTAGGGAGGTATCTAAAACCCAGAAGCTTGCAGGAAAAGCACTCTATTACAAGAGATTCAACGTAATTTTTAGACGTATCTGGACACAAGTCTTGAACAGGCAGAAGAGGGTCTTCCACATAACTTGCTTATACTTCGGTGAAGATACTTACTAAGAGGTGGCTGAAAGCCTTTAAAAGACATCACTTTCACCTTGGGTGGGAAAAATCAGAGCTGTCTCTACGTGTTGAGAACTTGGTTGGTCTTTCCTGCTTCTTGCTCTGGCAGGGCTTGTGCCACTCGTTATCTGTCCCTCAGGCAATAGCAACCTTGCAGTTATACAATGTTTGGCACTAGAAGGGTATGGCATGTCACAGTCTCTTGTCACCCCTGCGTACATTCACACACTGAATCATGCATTCTCAGTCCTGAAACAGAGAAGTTTCAGTGTGTTCGTCTCCTTGTAGTTTCTTCCAAAATATCTGAACGGGGTCCTCCAAAAAGTTCAGAATACGAAAACTATACTTCCCTGTTCTTTTACATATATGTATATATATATTTGTGGGTTTTTTGCAAATTGAACACAGAATCATGATTATCATTTAATTTACATCACTACGTGCTAGAGCTCCTTATTTCTCCTGAAAACCAGAAGTGAGCTGCATAGGATTTCTGTTGAAAGTAACATAAAAAACTTAAACTGCATTTAAAAAGACTTTGAAATCCCACAGAAAACAGTTCTGGTAGTACTAATGTTTATGACCCAATTAATCAGAATTTAGTTTATTTTCCATTGACAGCCTTACAAACATGACAATGCATCTTTTTAATTAAGAACTATTCTGCAAACCTATTCTAAGCTGAATGGTTGATCTATGGGAGACTACTACGCTCCTATTTTTTTCCCAGAAAACAGTTTTCATACAGCAACATTGAGTGCTACAGCTTTGTTATTTTTGAAAAGGTTTTTGTTTGGTTGGTTGTTTTTGCCACTGATTATGCAAATATCAATCATTCATTTCTAAAATAAAAATGCACTACTGGCTAAAGTTGAAAGCTCTGGTCAGAGCCTTCCTATCGGTTCAATTGTAAGTACTGTGCAGTCAGAGTTTCATAGCAGCAAGGAGTCGTGGGTGAGCTTCCCCAGCTGAAGTGACTGATCTGAATGTGTGGGTCAAGGATGGTTTTTTTTGCGGCTTTCGGGTGATGCTGCTGTATCAGTGTCCTGTGGACAGACTGCACACAGTGGATCAAATGATAATCATGATGATAGCCAGACTAAGAACACTACAGCTTGCTGCTCTACTCATGGTACGCAGTTTAGTTATTCCTACAGCCCTCCTGTCAACCCTTAATTTTGACTGTAACATCGGAGCTCTTCAAGCCGTTGTTTTGTTCTGTTTACAATGTGGTTTCATATTCCAAGCGCTCCTGGATAAGGGCATCATCTTTATACTGTAGCCGTGGAGGAGCAGGGGAACATTCAAACGCTAAGATCGCCTTCCTCAGGCTCCTGTCCAACACGTGTCTCTCCCATGCTGGGTACCTGTTCCTGAACAGATCGATTTTTATGACAGACTCCTCAATCCTTGGTGGCCGGGATGAAGGTGTGGACGGTGCGGTGGGTCTCACCTGAAACACAGGCACACACCCATCCCTCTCCGCGAATTTTTGATCCCGCTCGCTTGTGACACTCCGGTTGTTGGAGATGGACCGTAGAGTGTTTGTGGCCACTTCTGGGGGTAGGGTGAAGGCAGCGGCAGGGTCCTCACAAGCACAGCTTGGCGACTGCCCAAACCTCGGTCCATTGGGGTGAAAGAAGGCATAGTACATTAGCATAAAAACAATGCCTGTTAAAAAGCTGCTGAACACTACACACAGTGCTGGTATGGCAAATGCATCAGAGATTGGTGGGGCCTTGTACAGATACCAGAGAGCACTCAAGGCGGTGTTTTCTAAAAGGATCACAAAATAGTAAATGAAAAGCCTACAGCGTGTCCTTCCTTCCTTGACATTGAACCAGCTGAAGATATAGATTATCCCAACAACCATGTCGAAAACAATCTCCTCCCATTTAGTGATGCAAAACTCTGTCTCGCAGTGGACGATCCAGAAGGTCATGATGCACCAGTGCAGCACGATGAAGATCCCAAAGTACAGCTGGAAAACCGAGGCAAACAGAGCAAAAGTAATAACCCTTGCTGCAATTGTGAAGAAATGCCAGCAGAACTGGATTATAACAGCCATATAACTGATGGGCTTCTTGTCATCACGGGAGTCACGGAGGGCCTTTTGGTAGGAAGCCAAAGCCCAAGCCAGGGATACAAGAGATGCTGCAGCAGTAAGACCTAGGAGGAAACAGGAGATGCAGTTAAGGCATAATTCGTGTATCGGCACTTAACTGAAACTGAAACCAGAGAGATCCTTGCTGCTTTAAATGTGCTCTTCGCCACTCACATAACAAAGTCTCTTCCTTCTCCTTTAGCTCAGCAAGTGCTGAGAAAGGGACCTCTACTGCCGAGACTTCATTCCCCTTGCAAGCACACCGACGCGTTGGATACACACAAACAAGAGTGGCTAGCAAACACCACTCTGAAATGCTTCTCTAGCAACTTTACATTTGGAACAAAGTAACTCGTTCCCAACTTTGGGCTTGTTGGGAACAGGTGTCTCTCTCAGTTGTGTGATGTAACAGGATCCATGGTAGTTGCTGTTTTAAAGAAAGAACACGAATGTTCTGGTTTTGGTAAGTTATTAAAGAAGCCAAGGCTTTCTCATTAAAATACCAGTATCATATGCATATAAACCAAATCAATAAAAATGTTAGCATAAACCTACAATTTTAAGGTCTCTCTTTATCTCAGTATTTGAATTTAATGTAGCTCTCTTTACCTTAGTGTTTGAACTAACTCCCTTACTCTTGCTGAGGGAAAAATACTGCTCATTTTGATATTTCCACCACGTTTAAACAGAATTTTAATAAGCAGAAAATGTAAAAAGTTTATTTTCTTCCAGTTGGAAATTAAATTAATTTTAGAAATGTTGGAATTTTACACTGAATTGAAATTCTGCATATAGATGCTCCTAAAGTAGGAAGCTATGTCTTAATATTCATATAGCCATTCTGTCTCACATATATCATAGAATTGCCTATTTATAAGTTCATGAACTACAGTACTTCTAGAAAACCTGTCAAATATTTTTGACAAAAGGAACTCAATATAAAACTAGTTCTCATGAATTAAAACATTTTTAAAAAACCAAATTTCTATGCTTATTTTGAATGTGTATTATTCTTTTTTCCTGAAGCGAGTGTGACCGTTGTAGGTAGGTAAACTTAAAAAAAAAAAAATTAAAAAAGAAAAAAGAAAAAAAATTAAAAAGAAGTTGTATTGGAATTTAATCTAATTTGTAAACTAATCTTTTACTTCCGTTTACCACCAGAAGAATACCTTACATTCCCATTTAAACAGTTATATGCTTTAACATAATTATTCAAATGTTTAACACTTAGATAGTATTTTGTCAGAAATGAATAATAATTCTTCTTTACTAGATGATTATTTTTGATTTACTTACTACTCACATCAAACTGCTTGGATGGAAATGTGGATTCAATTGAAATGCAAAACCCCAACCTTTTAAGTGTATTTATTATTTAAATATATTTTCAATAAATGTGTTGTATACAGAGGAAAAATGTATCAAAAGATTTTATACTTAAAGCCGGCTTATTGCCAAAACAAATTTTATATACAGTTAATGAATGAATTCATAAATCTCAGCATCCCAGTCTGAGAATTTATTCATAG
Source organism: Laterallus jamaicensis coturniculus (assembly GCA_022605575.1). Classification (NCBI taxonomy): domain Eukaryota; kingdom Metazoa; phylum Chordata; class Aves; order Gruiformes; family Rallidae; genus Laterallus; species Laterallus jamaicensis. Next base: position 50,638,606 of record JAKCOX010000002.1, on the reverse strand, counting down.
GCCATTTAAAGATAATGATGCTTCAGCTTATTCGATTTCCAAACAGTTCCGTAACTTTGAACTTTATTGAAGTAAATCAAACTGAAATGCAGAAAACATTTCTTTTGTCTGCTGTTAAAAGCTGTTTAATGATTCAGTAACCTTTGGTTCTGTATCCATAGACAGTATTTTTCTTCCCTGTTCAATAACTTTCTTTAGAACTTCACCATCAAGAATATATTATATAAATATTACACATTTTATGAAAATTTAGTTACTACAGAGGGGTAGGTTTAAGCCTAAATATATGTTGCTATTTTGGAAAAAAAAAAAAAAAAAGGTTATTTGTAAATCAGAAAAATGTAAGTTATGGAAATAATATGTGATTCTGAGGGGAAAAAACCAACCCAAAAACTATTTAAGCAATCCACCTGGCTTAACCCACCAAGATTTTGCTCGGTAAGTATTGCAGAGGGATGCATTGCTTTCAGGCTGGATTGTTTGCTAGTGTTTCTCCCTCAGTCACTGGCAAGGTGCTAATTATGTTGTGAGTTGCCATGAATCTATAAATTTAAAACCCACTTTGTTTTAAAAATAATAGTAAACAATCAGCAGAAATACAGAACAAACTTAGCATTCCAGGGAGAATTTTTAAAATAAACTTCATCATTTTTCTTCCCACGCAGATGCTTGGATGCCAAAACACCAACATTACTTCTGGAGTCCTCCTTCACAGAGGGAATAAATTATCAGCGATGAAGACAGGAAGAAGATATGGTATAAATTGTTATTTTCATTTCTGACATGTATATTTGCTTTCCACACTGGGCTGCCTTTCAGTGACCGTTATCTCTGGAGGCAACGCTAACAGCTGAAAATAGAAGTTCTCGCTTTCCTGTATGAAGTATTGAAAAAACACATCTCATTTCCCTTATGAAATAAAAAGTTTGGAAAGATAGATGAATGGGATGAGGGATAAGAGAATCTTTCGATGCAAATGAGCCACTCTGAGCAAGAGCCCCGCAATATCATAATCAGCACGGGAAAGAATAATGTGAGAGAGAAATCCCTGCATTTTCATTGCAAATTTAACTTTAATGACCTCACACACTCCCTCAGAGGTTTGTAGATATATCATCAGTTTTGCATTTGGAGATGTAAAACCATTCAATAATGCACACAGGCAGTTCCAAATAAAATGTTAAAATTCATAGGAATTTCCAGTGTTCTAATGCTAATTAATTCATAGTCATCGTCTGGGACAGAATGAAGCAAGTACAATAGCAATGTAATTCTGTTATTTAAATAGTCATTAATATGGAAACATCCTTTGCTTTTACAGAACAAACTCAGGGATAGTGGCACACAGGAGAGAAAAGGAGACAGGGGAATGTACAAAAGGGAAGAATGCCAGTTAAAGTACAATGTATCTAGTCTTGTGCTTTTGGCAATGGTGTAGGGATACAGAATTAAGATGAGGCTAAAGTGGTGCTTCATGGGCACCATCCATTTTTCTTTACTGATGAGACCAAGCACTTAAGAATTATTAAAGCTGTAATTAATAATGAGAGCAATAATGTAAAAGTGATGCTAATGGCATTTTGCTAATAAAGAGGTGTCACTGGATAAATAATTCACTAGGAATAGTTAGAAACAAAGTGAATTACTGTAGCACTGGATGGCTAATACATTAATTGGAACATATCAATGCATTTGCTGAGTAGGTGTTCATAGAAACCTCTTTATCCATATTTCAAACGAAAGGACTAAATTAAATTTCTGTTACTAGCAAAACAAAACCTTAAGGTCACTAACAAAGCACTAGGAAAAAAAATGTCCTACTGACCTAATGGAAAACAAATAATCTGTAGCAGTGCAGGTGATTTAACTTCTGCAGTCGGGAAGGCTTATCTGCCATTTGGAAACAAACAGAGATCGGACTGTGATCACCGGAGCCACGGCTCATGAAGAACGAGCATCAGCTTTCCCGCTTGCTCAGCCTCTGCACTGACTCTTTGAGTGCCACAGCAGCATTCTGGATATTGGGAAGTCTTGTATATCAGAGTCTTGTCTTGGAAATTACGATTAATTAGCCATTCTCAGTGAATATACTCAAGAAACTCATCTGTTACAGACCGTTAAAAGTCCAGGAAAGCAGGAATTCTGTAAAATGGCCCTGGGAGCCATGAAAGCATGCTCCTGTTCCTTTCTTTCTTTTCTAAAGCTGGACCTTCAAATTTTTTTTCTGCAGTATATGATTTGGTCTCTAAAGTTCTGCCCTGAAGAGAAAAGAAATACAAGCTGTGCACTGGAAAAAGAACATGCAGTGTATCAGGCAAGTGATGCTTTTTTCTGGTTCTGAGATGGACACTTGAAAAACTCTGGACAGCAATTAGTTGGGAGTGAACCTATCCACCTCCAGCCTTTGTAGCTTAGCCCATTGACAGCAGTCTCAATAGTGAGACTAGCCAATAACGCATTGGATTAGGACAACTTTCTGTCTGGAACTACTTAGAATCTCTTTTGAGTGATAAAAGACAATTTAACCTCTTTTATTCTGTTAGCAGTTTGCATGACTTAATGATATCTATATAAAGGAATGACAACATTATTACAGACAAGATTCGGATGTCCTTAAGGAAGTTTACTTCCTGTCTAAAATCAAAGAACAGAATTGCCTTGACTCAATTATAGTTTCAATTTCCTTCCCTGAAAAAGTTTCATTTCTTGCATTTTACAGAGCATGGCATATCTGTACTGGTACTTTATATGTAATATATAATGTACTGTAAGGAGCTACAGCTCATTAAAGTCAAAATAAATAAAAAAACCTGAACATGACTTTCATATGTGGAAGCAAATTTATTTGAGGGAAAAGAGAGCATATGCAGAGATGGATACATTTACAAATGTAATAATTTCAGGGAAGCAAGCTCAGGAAAAAACCCCAGAAGAACCAGTGAAGTTCTCTTCAACTGCATTTGTGAGAAATCTGACTGAAATGTTCATGAATAATCCAAACAGAATTGCTCACAACAGATAAGGGTTTTCTGTACCACATCTCTGCTTGGCAATTCACAACTTAATTGTATCCTGCTGACACCTCTCCCTTTGCATTATGGTTCTCCCAAACATGCCCAATTTATTTAACTTTGAGGAAAGCAATTCAATGTCCAAGCAGCAGATATGATTTATTAGTTTGTTTTTCTCTCCCACTCCCACAATATAACCTATAAACAGGGGTGTAACTAACTGAAAAAAATACAGGTCTCATTCCCAGACTAATTTTATCTTACTTTATACTTACTGATTGGTACTTGACAGAGTAGAGGTATATTCAGGTCCATTAATTGCTTTTTTTCCCCCTAATCACATCTGCCCATAAATCCTGTGGAGAAGTACAGAACACCGCAGGCCAGCTGAAAACCCTAAAAGTGGATGAGCCAATCAAAGAAAGGGTTTCTTGACATTCAACCTGACTTGAGAAATCAAGCTCCTGCTAAGGCTTCTGTCTCTGCTTCATCCTCCTTTTTAAACTTGTACTCATCATTTCAAGGAGTAAATTCATGTAAGAGCAGGAATGCCAAATGCAGTAGAGTATCTGGGAGTTGACAACATTCCCTGGGATTTAGGACCATGAAATATTTTTTTAAGAAATCCTATTTTTACACGCTTCCTATCCAGCTGAATTGGTGACATTGTACATATCCAAACTTCCAGGTGCTTCTCTGAACCAAAGTGAAGGATCTCTAACATTCATAGTCCCCCTTAAGGCTTTAATCTTATAGGAAACAGTATGTCATGACTGTGTCCCTCCAGCTTCAGAAGATGGCTCACTGTATTTACACAGCTTTTACCCTGCTGCTCTGCGAGTATAGCCACAAGCTTAGTGCTCACATGGAGGCCTTGTGGGCAGCTTGATTATTAATAGACTATGGGTTTCTGCACTAATTCTTTTGTTCCCATACACTAGTATGGCAATGCCATGCTTCCATACATGGTTTAGTACACAGGACACTGCTGCCACAGGGGCAGCTTTTGATCATGTTGGGGGCTGTGCGTCCAGGTTCTCAGCATGTGTTTCATGCCCATGGGTCTCATTCCCTGACCAATACTGTGAAATGAAACCTAAAGATGAAGCTTACGTTTCTATGCTTTCCTATAATCTGAAGGGGTAACACTATAAACTCTCACCCTCACGAGGGTTATTTCCTTCCTTGATGACTGCAGATGAAGCCTGCTGAGGTAAGCTGTAGCACTGTACTGGAAGTATCCACACTAGAATCCAACCTTACAGCCTTAGTGTCTGCCATCAGGTTTCACAGTCAGGGACATTTTGTGTACAAGGATCTTTGCTGGCAGTCTTTGCTAGCGTATTTCCCTTTTCAGAAGAGGGAAGCACTCCTAACTTCATGCTTGCAGCCAGGTCCAGTGCTCTAAAATATGCTGTGTGCTGATCTCAACATATCTTTCTAGACTCCAAGGTTTGTGGCTTTGTTGTCCAGGGTCATTCTCCATAAGCGTATTACCAAGATAATCCCATTGCTTTCCCACATCAGCAAGTTTGTCTTACATTAGTTGTCCTAAATCATAGTCAAAGGCTTTCTGTGTAATTGAAACGAGCTGCTTGAGGTCAGAAAGGGATGTTTTTTCTTCTTTCTTAGGGGCCATATCTGACTGTACCCAGATAGAAAAGGCAACTTACTGAGATATTCCACTTCTCTATTTTTGCCTAAACTGTTCATTACCAAAGAACATGGGAGTGATAGGGTTTGATAGTTTCTTAGGATGCATCTCTTGTAGCTCCTATTTCCAAGGTTTGCCACCGGTTGCATTCACATCTGGGGATGTACAAGGAAATGTAGCTGGTTTCATCAGCTCATCATTCGGCTTCACTTTCTCCTGCTGCGTACTGGGGTGGAGTAACGCAGTGTAAGGGGTGACAGGAATTCTTCCTTGTTGAAATGTAAGTCAGATTTATGCCTGATATTGCACCTCCTGAGTGTTACATAATGCTTAGAGAACATGCTAGCATATAAAACTATCATTTTCTCCCATGATACCTTTCAGCTTCTGGTGAAACAATTTCCAGCTGTTTCTTTAATTTGATCTCCACAATAACTTACCTTTGCTCTGGAAGACTAGAAGCATTACATATATATATATAAAATACATGTGTTTTATATATATATATAACACATATGTGTATGACATTCCACCTTATTCATTTTACCTACTCCTAATTTTTTCCAGCAGTGGTTTGGACACTGTGTGGGGGACCAAAGTCAACTGACAACATTTTGGCTTATTTTACATACCTTTAACAGACTCTTAGCATCTGTACCAAATACCTGCCTTATGACTTGCCCCTTGCTGCCCTCAATCCACCTTAGCAAGTATAACTGTTAGACACACTGTTGAGATGCTTATGCTATCCTGATCATAGCTTTAAACAGGTCTACAGCTGAATGTTGGTCATAAGTTTATTTCAAGCTAATGTCAGTAACAGGTTCCATTTGCCTTTCCTAGACATCCAAGCTAGTCTTTTACCCAATTTTGTTGTATCTTAGAAATTCTTTTGGAAATTATGAATAAAGTCTACTACAGATAAAGAAAGTCAACTTAGGATGCAGGCACCACAAGAACCATGAAAGTTGAACCTTTCCTGTCTTTCAAGAGATCCCAGTCAGACCTCTCTTTCTTCACAGACAGCTAATGATGAAAGGTTTTCTGGGGCACTGTCGCCAAAAGTTCTGCTACATTCTTATCAGTCTGTTAAAGTTATTGACTTTTTAAGATACTTGAAGTCACACTGCCAGAACATGCTAGCTAAGGCCAGTTACTAGCTGACTGAGCATCCTGAGTGATTTTCTCCCTCACAAGTACATTTTCCTAATATTTTTTAGTTTCTTGTTCTACTAACAACATGTTATAAGTTACAATCTGGGAGTCATTATTAGCCACTAATCAAGTGCAGTTCTTCTCAGGCAGTGACACCTGTCAGGTACTTATGTATGACATGCAGTCTGTACACTGCCAGGTTTGGCAAGACAGCATGAGATCATTTTGCCTGTTAGGAAGCTAAACTAAGACCCCTGTACTTTCACAGCAAGACTTCTTGCCTGTTAGGCAATTTGGTATCTTTATATTACAGTGAAGCATGTGCAGCATAAACATACCCACTGATTCCAGGCTCATTTCCATGATTTGTACATTTCTTTTGTCAGAAAGTGCTTTTGATGTCTTGAGGTTGCTGCAAGTAGCTTATAGTAAGCAAGGGATTATCTGGAGACTGCAGCAACTCCAAGCAGACCAAAAACCCTGCCATTACCTCTTGAGGAGAAAAAACATCATGATAACACAACATTAAGCTAAAGACAGGGCACCATCTATGGGAGAAGGCTCTACCTGCACTGCTTAGTCCCATGCACTTCACATATGGACGCCTTCCATAAAGCCAACAGTGAAGCAGTAGCATTTCTCCCTGCTGCCCAGAGATTTAGTCAACTAGATACATAAACAATCCTGTTGAAACATAAGTTTTGATTAAATGTTTTTCTGTCAATCCACATTTCTGTGATTTTACCTTTATTTTTCTTTTGAGATTTTTATGCTTTTGCTTATGCAACTTTTGGACAAAGCTTCTCTTGGTATATTCCACTGAAACCAACCACATGGATTTTCATTCCATGACTGCTAGCAGGATCAACTGGAACTCTTTTACTCTTTGGAAAAATGTTCATCAAGTGAATGATGGTGCTAGCAATAGGACCAGTTTTCTAATCAATTCTGCAGAAAACTGTTTCCTAAGGTGCCGTGTGTGGGTGCCAGGTGCTGGCAGGAGGCAGGCGTACACCCAGGAGAGGCTAGGGGCTGCCTCATGCTCCAGCTGGTTCCAGCCAGCTCCAGCTGAACCACTGCAGGATATAGCTGAGCCTATCAACTACTGAGATGGTGGCACTGAGAAAACATGTCTAAGGAATGGCAAAACCACCCAACATGCAGAAGAATGTAAGCAGTGTAAGCACCAGGAGGAGAGAAGAAGGAGGAGGATGTGCTGCAGGTGCCCATGGGAAGAGGACCACATTGGAACAGGCATTTCCCTCCAGCCTGTGAAGGACCATGGTAGCACAAATATCCACTTTGAAGCTCGTGGATATTTCTTGAAGGAAACTGCAGCCTGTGGAGAGCCACACTGGAGCAGGTTTATCCTGAAGGAACTGTATCCTGTGGGAGGGACCTAACACTGGAACAGAGGAAAAGTGTGAGGAGGAAGGAGCATGAGAGACAAAGTGTTAACTGATCGCAATCCCCATTGCTCATGACACTCAGAGGCAGGAGGTAGAAGGATCAGGAATAAAGGAATGAAGTTGAGGCTGGTAAATAAGGATGAAGGGGAGAAGGTGTTGTTTTAATTTGTCTTTGTTTCTCAGTATCCATATCTACTTTAGCTAGCAAGAAATTAAGTTAATTTTTCACAAGTCTGTGAGTCTGTGATGGAAATTGGTAAGGGACCTCCCTGTCTTTGCCCCAACCCAAACAGTTTTTAATCCTATTTTCTCCCCCTGTACTGTTGAGGAGGGGGAGTAAGGGAGCAGCTGGGTGGGCATCTGGCTGCAATCCAAGGTCATCCCACCATATCCAATGATCTCACTTCAATATATTTTTGCATGCACAAACTGTGCACATGGTCATTAAAAAAGTGATGTTCAGGCTTCAGGAGCAAGTCTGTATCTGCTCCTTTCAAGACTATCCAAGAAAAAGACTTCTTTGCACAGGGATACATGGAAATATACTTCAAACATCTGTTAAACTGTACTTCCTCTGAAATGTGTCCTGCTCCCTGCTAGGACCCTGCAAGGCACTGGCCATCTCAAAGAATGGATGTCTGATACTATCAAAGCTGCCACGTAAGTTCCTGAGATTTAATTAGATTTATGAACACCTAATACCTGGAAGACTGGAAAGGTACTAAACTAAGAGTTTTTATATGTCTGTAGAGAAAAGTATAAATTCTGGGAAAAAGTAGGCACATATTAACATTTGTTTGTTTTATAATAGAATCATAGAATCTTTAAATTTGGGAAAGAGCTCTAAGATCATCAAGTCCGACAGTCTGCCCAATACCACCATTTCAACTAAACCATGTCCTGGAGTGCCATGTCTACATGTTTTTTGAACACCTCCAGGGATGGTGACTCTACCACCACTCTGGGCAGCCTGTTCCAATGCCTGACCAATTTAACAGTCACAATAAATTTTCTATCTTATCTTTTTTTTTTTTTAAAAAAAAAGCAAAACATGCACAAAATTCAATACTTCAGTGATGTGTTCATGGATATAGATACATTTAAAGTGAGATAGAATAGTAACAAGTCAGTGTATAATATAAGGCATGGAGCTTTGCCTCATGAACATTGAATGAATTCCATACTTTTGTTAAAGCAAGTGCATAAGAATTCTAAAGTTTCAAACAAGGGAGAAAAATAACCTTTAAAAGGATATTTACCTTCACTTTGAAATGCATGGGTTTTTTTGTCAGTCTGACTTCATCTACCTTTGGTTTTCAGCCACTGTTCTAGCTGATCTGTAGAGTTGAAACAACCTCAGCATAACATTTCATAGACATTCAGAAATTTTAAAAGCAAAGGTTTCCAGAACACCAGTTTCTCACTTAGAATCCCTCAGTACCTTTGAAATAGCATAATGTCAGGACATCCTTAGAGATACACGTTTCTCTCTTTCTTTATCTGGGGTAAAAGGATGTCTCCTTCCCTTCTCAATATGCAGTGATACTAATAGAGATTAGGGTATAATATAAAGGAAGATTTGATGGTTAGTGGTATTTCCAAGTAGTTATTTTAAAATTAATATAACATACGTGCATCCAGTTATGTAAAGACTAAAAGCTGGGAGAGAAGGAGATGTGAAAGTCCCATCATACATAGCCCTCAGAATGAGGGCTTAAAGCATTATTCCTGATAGCTCTAAGGCTCTTAATGATCTGTGTGGCTAAGTGAGTATCTATAGAAATATCAAGAGCATGGACAAAGCAGTTTTACAGCAAATTTTAAAGCACCGAAGACAATTTTCCGAAGCCTGAAATAAGCTGCTAAAAGGTATGCTCTTACTATTAACCAAGTGTTCTGATGTATTTTCCACCAGCATCCCACAAGCAAAACAGATTGAAATAACCATAGGGGCTGCAATATGGTGGAACATAACAGAAATAGTATCTGAAGGGTCCAAATTATCTTTCCTAAGTATTTTTTTCAAGAGATAATTAATATCATAAAACACACATAGTAGTATCACACTGGCTCTAGAAATGTCTGTTGAGGATTTGGGAGAGGAAAGACTAAATCATTACTTGAAGTACACCAGGGAATTACTTTTTTTTGGCCATTAGCCATGGCCAGCATCCAACAAAGAAAAGACTAGAAGCCAGGACATGTTTTGGGATGAAGAATATCACAAATACATTACACTAAGTTATATTACAAATCAATAGCTTGGGACCAGGTCACTGGCAAGGAAACTCTTACTCCATGCAGAAAGAGATAGTATGGGGCCATTAGTCCCCTTAAATCTCCTCAATCTATAAGTTTAGCATTGGCTTTCAGTGGTTCATAGGCTCATATTAGCTTTCTGAAAGGGGATAAATTTCAGCCTCATTAAGCAACTGATATGTCTCCCACTTGCACATTAAAGTAGTTCTGAAGTTAGTACCTTATTTGACACAATTTGTCTAGGAAATATTTTATATATATAACATTTTTCTGCACTTGCTTTTTAAGCTTCTCTAAGCTTTTCAGATCTGAAGAGATGCTGAGGATAATGGTGCTCAGGGACAAAAAGCAATTAGTATCACTCTGAAAAGGAAATTGATTTAGCATTTGTGCAATCCCTCTTAGCAGAGGGAAAACTGGAGCTGTTAGCTTTGTTTGGTACATGATGCTGTTTAAGTTTTCTCTGGATCAAACTGAAATATAACACTCCTTACTCTTTTTTGTTTCTTTCACTCTGAAAATCTTCAAGTACATTTTCACAATAATTCATTAAATAGACCATTCTTTTTTAGAATCATAGAATGATTCTGTGGGCAGGGACAACTCTCACTAGACCAGGTTGCCCAAATGCCTCCGGGGATGTGGCATTGCTGAATTTCATGCAGTTTGCATGGGCCCATCTCTCCAGCCTGTCAAGGTCCGCCTGGATGGCATACCTTCCAATTACTAACCAATTACTAACCTCCTCTTCCTTCTCCCCAAAGAAAATCCGTATTTTCACCTACTGTGCAGATAATGCAAATTACCTGAGCACCATTATCAGAGGGCTACAAAGATGATGAGGAGACTGGAGTATGTCTTGTATGAGGAAAGGTTGAAAGAGCTGGAACTGTTTAGCCTGGAGAAGTGAAGACTGAAAGGGCATCTTGTCAGTGCTTATGAGTATCTAAAGGGTGGATGTCAAGAGGATGGGGCCAGGCTCTTTTCAGTGGTGCCTAGCAACAGATCAATGGGCACAAACAGGAACACAACAAGTTCCATCTCAATATGAGGAAAAGCTTCTTCACTCTGAGGGTGACAGAGCAGTGGAACAGGCTGCCCAGAGAGGCTGGGGATTCTCCTTCTCTGGAGATACTGAAAACCCACCTGGACATGATCCTATGAAACCTGCTATAAGTGATCCTGCTCTGGCAGGGGGGTTGGACTAGATGATCTCCAGAGGTCCCTTCCAACCCCTGCCATTCTGTGATGATGGGTCACAGCATGGGTTGCTGACCTTCAGTCCCAGCACCAGTGCTCCAGCCTGGTGCTGCACAGAGTCACAAGTCCCCCCAGCAAACCTGCTGCGGCATGGGTTGGTCTCTCCGTGGGCTGCAGGTTTTGCTGCCAGGAGCTTGCTGCAACGCAGGCTTCCCATGGGGTCACAGCATCCTTCAGGTGTCTCCACCCACTCCGGTGTGGGGTCCTAAGTGGGCTGTATGTGGGATCTCTGCTCCTCATCATCATCCATGGGCTGCAGGGGGACAGCCTGCTTCATCATGGTTTTCTCTGCCAGCTGCAGGGGAATCTCTTTCTCCGGCACCTGGAGTGTCTCATCTCCCTGCCACCCACCCCACCCCTTCACTGGTCTTGGTGTCTGCACAGTTTCTTACATCTTCTCACTCCCTTCTCTTGTGGCAAAAAGCAGCTGCTTATGGTTTTTTTCTTCTAAATGTGATTCCCAGAGGCGCTGTGACCATCACTGATGGGCTTGGCCTTGGTCAGCAATGACTTCGGTCTTGAGCCAGCTGGTGTTTGCTCTGTGGGGCCTGCAGAGAGCTTCTGGCTGCTTCTAGCAGAAGCCACCCCTGCAGCCCCTCTTCTCCACCAGAACCCAGCCATGCAAAACTACAGCACTCATGCTCAGCTTTGTATTATTTTAGAACTCCTGTGTATAACTTTATATTCAATATTAGTTAAAAAGCCATTTGTTATCAGTAAGGAAGCTCTACAACTACATCCCTACCTATCTCTGATATATCTAGAATGTGTCCACATGATATACAGAGGTAAATATTATGTATCTGTGTACATTTTATATATACATTATAATTAGATGTATATACTAGATACAGACAAATACACTGGCAGATTTTGGAGACTTCAAGAGAAATAATGACTCAACATTTCTTCTGAAAAGATTTTTCAATATTTATATGTGGTTTGTGCCAAAAAATTACACCTCCTTGCAACATTAAATTAGCTTATTTTCAATTTGTGGTGCTTGTCTAGAAGACTGAAAAACCTTCCCTGGCTCCTGCTATGAAACATTTTTTTCGTGTACAAGTGCCTGTAGAGGATGATCAAATTAGTTCTTCAACCTTTTCCTTATATTCTGTGCTGATCAGTCCCTTAAAGTCTTATATCCAAATGGTTGATCGACGGCCTCTGAGACCATTTAGTTCCCCTGCTTTGAATTTTCTTCAGTAGCTCCATCCTCTAGGAGATGTGAATTGTAGAACAGGTCAGAGACTTTTAACTGATCTTACTGGTGGTGTTCACAGTGGCATGTTTCTACTGAGTATCTTTCTTGTACACCCATGGATCAAAATAAGCCTCAAAGCCACAACTTGATGCTGACATCTCACCAAAAAAAAAATATCTTCTCTCTCCTGACTGCTGTGCCATCTTCTGAATGACTGTTCTTAAGACAGAAACTTTCCCATCCTACAGGTGTAGTCTGTGTTGCTGATTCCCAAATACACTTTTCTGTATTAAAATATAATTAGTTGGATGTCATAATTTTGACCAGATATTTCAGGTCAACCTGTGATGGCAATGTGTCCTACACACTATTAATTACCCTCACATCTCTGTGCAAAGCCTGGGAAAACTTAAACAGTCACTAGAAACTCAGCCATATCATCCTTCATAATGCTATCAAACAAGTGGTTGGTAGGTACCACTAAGCATTTCCTCATTGTTTCCCAATTTTCATCTTCACCTAGAAGACAGCTTTTACTTCACTTAATGTGATCCCTACTCACTTGTACTTCAAGATCTCATATGATTTTAAGTCTCATGAACTTAAAAAATAAATAAATGCATTATTCATTTACAGTTGCTGACATCAACCTGATCTAGTGTAGGGTGTCCCTGCCCATTGCAGGGAGGTTGGAACTAGATGATCTTTGAGGTCCCTTCCAGCCCAAATCATGCTATGCTTCATTCTAACTTCTAAGCTTGTCAATGAAAGTTAATAGCTCTGGGTGACAAGGCCAACATTTAGCCTCAAATTCTTTTTTAACTGAGTACACAGTTAACCTTTCTATTATACTTAATTAATCTCAAGCTAATATATATGTGAACCTTTTCTTTTATTGTTTTAAGACTTATTTCTTTACACATCTGCACATCATTCTGCTCCATGGTACTTTTTAAGAATGATCACGTGTTGTCAACAGAATTTAACACAGAAATGCATGTCTCATAGATACCAAGCTCTGTAAAGTTCAGGGGAAATGGCAGCTAGACAAGGGTCCAAAGGAGTGATCCCACTGGAAGGAAAGCAGACTTCAGACATTTTTATATCTGAATTGTAGGTATTTTTATGCTTTTGGATGTGCATGAAGACTGTGAGGACAGTATGTGTTTATTCCTGCAGCAGGGATATGACTAAGCCAGTATGAAAAAAAGCTTCACTATTTTTGCTGCTTGAAATTATATTAATAGGCATTCTGCTTTTCTGTAATTCACCTACTTCTCCATATTTTGTTAAAAAAAATGAATATTTCAGTGTCTATAGACATCTGCAACAGCATCCTTCAAGCTGGAGACAGTGCAGTTCAAGCTGGAAATAGAACGCAGAGGATCCTGCAACCGGAACTCCAAGACTCAGATTATGTTTCAGTAATTACCGAGTGCCTACTCTGTTGGCTGATTTGGAGGAGAAACATGATTGATTCTCCTCCTGATTTGGAGGAGAAATATGTGCCGTGTGATTTGGATGTGAGGATGTGCTCATGACTAGAGAGAGGGGAGCGAAGAAATACACTATTTTTCTTGAACTTCAGTAGCTGTTTGGATGTGCAACAGTGAGTAACTCTTCATCCAGCCTGAAGAAAAAAGCCCTCCATGCCTGTTACTATTACATTTAGATATTTGTCTCTCAGTCAATTAAAAACACAGGTATTCTTTCACAACAGCTTTCATAGAAAATCCTCTGAGCCATGCCACAAATACACTGATCTGATTGGTAATGAATTAATTTCCCTGAGTCTGTTCTGTCTGTGACAGTAATTGCTGAGTGGTCTCCCTGTCCTTATCTTGACCTATGAGCCTTTTGTTATCCCTTCTCTCCCTTGCCCAGCTGAGAAAGTGAGTGATAGAGCAGCTTTGGTGGACACCTGGCATACAGCAGGTGTCAACCCACCACAGGCATTGAGATCACAGCTATCTGGTTCAGGAATGCATCTTGGTCCACCATAAAACCTAGACAGCTACCATCATCTCATGCACACTTCTTTTAGCAGAAGGGTGACCCAGCAGCTACCTGCTCTGGTGTCCAGCCTGTATGTAATCACAGACAAGTTGTACCTATTTGTTGTTCTTCAGGCCTTCTCCCAGGTCAGTTCTTCTGCTTTCTTTAAACAGACAGGTCTTTCAAATTCCTATTAAACAACGCTTGTGGTTTGTTTTCCTTAAAAAATGCTCCTACAGCAATGAATTCTGTAGGAAACTAGTATTCTTGTTAATTGTAAAGTGTTAGTTTTATTAACTGCTTCATATTCTAATAAGAGATGTCATACTGAGGACAAAGGTCTGCCTGTGTGAGTACCTACAAAGTGAGCAATGGTATTCGCTGCTTCTTACTTTTTCCAGTGCAGCACTCATTATCTAGGGCATTTCAATTCACTTTCTTCTGTTCCAACTAACACTCCTACTTGCTGAATTATGTAATCAGAATAACCCCTGTCCTGTGCCTCTATTCATTTTTATTACCTCTCTCTCTCATAATGAGGTGAGAAAAGCCCTGAATACAATAGTCAAGCATTTGAGGTAAAATTCCGAAGGTTGCAGGAATATATTTGGAATTATTTGCTGTCACATTGTATTTCTGCCTGTATTAAATTAATTTATGCTATTCACAGAGTATCTGCATCTATAAATTCATTATTTAACATGAAATTAGATAAAGTTATAGCCATGTTCTCAATATACCCTGTTCTCGGTGCAATTCCAAGAGTTTATAAACTCTGTGTCTCAGATTTACTGGAAATGTGACTGATGTTCGTGCAAAATATGTGTCTGCCAATATTCAGTTAGTAAAACACATTATTTCAGTTCCCAGTATAAGAGTCCCTCTCCTTTTTCTGTGCTGAAAAGGTGACAAAATTTCCCCTTATAGCTCCATTGTATTCCTCTAAGCTATTCAAGCTGAGCAACATATTAACTCCCAGAATGTTCTATTCCTGTGAATGGGGTATTCTAACAATGCTTTGCAGATCTAGCAACTTTTCTTAAAATATTTCAGTATTCTCTATAGTCATTACATTATTCTTAAAATAGCTCATGAAGAATGTCAGCATGACATCCATTTTCCTGATGGATGAACCAGGGAAAGAGGAACTCAAACGATTAGCTCGAAATACCAGTGTACAAAGACCTTTCAAGAGGAGGAACTTGGGAGTTTTGCAGCAGTCTATTGCCTTAGCCACAGGGCACACACCTTCAGTGGCACCTCAGTACCCCTCTGCAGCAGACTCCGTGGCCAAACTTTCTAACAGAAGAGTAGCTGTCTGCATTGGTACTGTGATTACCAGTGGACTCGAGCCATCAGCCAGCACTACAATCTGTGCCTGCACTGCAAAAGTGTCCATCAGTGTCGAGTTGGGTCTTTGAATAGTTGTTTCCTGAGTGGTCAGGTTACCAAAAAGGTTAACAGCTTGTCTATCTGGGAAGCCAGTTAAGTTGCATTCAATCTAACAAGAGGAAGTGGATTTCGAAAAATAGGTCAAAGGAAGAAGGAGAAAAAGTTTTCAAATTATCCTTCATCAGTACAGACTAGTGACAGGGATTTCATTCTTACAAGCACATGGCTACAACAATTGCAATTCAGAACAATCATGATTAGCTTTTCTCAAGAGCTGTATTATAAAACCACTTTACTCAATTTACCAGCATTCTACATCCCAGATCAAGAAGTGCTTAGTTTACCTTACAACAGCAGGTGAGGTTCTGTGCTGTGCTCACCCAAGACAGTGTTTAAGCAGTATCTTTCGAGCATGCTGAGAATGCCAGCCACAAACACTGGCACACTTTTGGGAGAGGAAGACAAACTGTTGTAGAGCTTTTCCAAACTTAGATGCCATTCACAACACTATCACAGTGGTGATAGATTTGTTCAGGACTTCACATTTGTCCAATTAGACTTCTAAAGGGTTTTGTGCTAATTCACTGGCAATAACTGTTAGACAAACTAATTCTTCTTGGATTAGTTTTAAAGAAGTGTAAAATTTCAATAGCTTTCCTCATCTGAAAGAGATTTGAGGAGCAGGTATGTGGAAGCATAAATTCTGTGGGTGTTCAGTGGAATTTGGTTTGCTAAATCCTTATGGGCCTTTTGAAAACATCTTCTCTGATATACTTAACTACAGTTATTCAAGCAAACATGACTTGAATTTATTATTTCTGGCCAATGGCACAGTCACATCTAGTACTTCTGTATTTATTGCGATAGGTTCTATACTCTGCTGTTTAGACAGCAGTTTAATGGCAGCACTGTCTAAATAAGGATATGGGCTTAAATCTATTATTTTCTGAAATATTCCAGATGAATGGAGGCAAAGATTTTCTACCTGTCTTTAAACATTCTTTTGCAAATTTAGAATGGAAATCAAGCAGCAATTTTATTGGCATATTTGTAAGTAGAGTATTAACAAATTTCCCTAACTCTATAAAAGCTAATGTACACTAAGTATCACCAACCTGAACAGAATTGTTACTGCATGGTAATAATGTCCTCAAAATAGAAGTCTATAATGTGAGCACTTAAGCTCACATAATGAATGCCAGGCTATCATACAGTTATTACTCTGCGCAGTGTATAATTACAGAAACTGGAGAATATTCTGGGCTTGCAGTTTCTCTATTGTTGGACTGTTTGGTAAACTTGACTGGCAGCTTCTCTGCTAATTTTTTTTTTTAACCAGCAGGGAATGAATTTTTGCAGTCACTTTGAGTGACAGCTAAAGAAAACCGACTAATAAGCGAACACCCCACACTGCATTTTAAAAATGCAAACACCATCCAGAAAAAGGAATTGAAGTAGCCAAATTGTATAATAAATGACTTTATAAGGCATGCATGATAGCAGAACTGAGAAAAAATGGGATGCCAATCCAGCTGGGCTGCATGCAGTAGACATCCAGAGCACAGCACAGGACGCCTTTACATCCCAAAAGGCAACTACGATATACCTTGGCTAAAATGCCAATTAATTAAATACATTGTTAATATTGTTCGTTTGCTCATTTTTTGTTTCCTGGGATTAAATTAATCAGAGTACCTTTTGCACCTTTGAAGACAAATGCTTAAATAATCACACATTTGTTACAGGAAATGCAAGTCCTTGGTCCTCAAAGCAGCCAGAGAATGGAAAGAAGGAGTTTGCCAATAGGTTAGCTTTGTATAAATTAAAGCAGCTTGAAGGTGTCTATCATTTGCCTTTGCTGCCAATAGTTTTTAAGGACTATTGATTCAACTGATGAGCTTTGGAGGAGTGCAGCCACGTCGCCTTTCCCATGACCAGGCTCTCTGCACAGGAGGGAACACCTACTCACCTTCCAGAGCATCAGGGTATCATTGCTCTCTGGAGAGCTCTTCTGCAGTCCCCGGCTGTGAATTAAGGGCTGCTCTGCAGTGGGAGTGATTGCCTGTGTTTGTGAAATAGGTCAGCCTGTCAAGCAATGCCAGGCTCTTCCCTCAGTTACAAAGCGTCAAAGCCCCAGAAAACTACCTAACCTAAATGTTCGAGAGAGAAGAGGGTGAGGGAAGGAGGAAAGAAAGTGGAGCAAAGGTTTAATGGGTTGCAAGCAACTGGAAAACACCTACGATTCTTTCTAAGAGGAAAAATAGAAAGTTCTCTCCAGAACTGCTTTCAGTACAGGCACATCGTCACATGGGAGGAAATAGATACCACAAAGCATCATAAAGAGCTGTTTCTGGATACAGTTCTCTTTCTTGTGCTGGCAGTTACTTGCCAACATGTCATCTTAGGGGTAAAACTTGTTACTTTTGTTCAGTGAATGGTGACGCACGGTACAACAAGGTGCAAAGGCAACACATAACAGTAGGATTTGAGTCATTTTAAATCTGTCATAAGAAAGAGTTTAGTTGAAAGTTGAGAATAGTTCTGTTTCCAGTTTCAAAAGTAACTTAAACTTAGATCTTTTTCAGTATTTAGGTACTCAAACCCTCTGATAACAGTGGGAATCAGACATTAAAGCACTTCAGATGAAAGCCTATGGGCCAAGATCTCCACATCTAAAATAACATTGACATGAAGTTTGCTATAAGACCCCTACTTCAGCTCAAAATAAACCCTTATACTGAATCCTCAGTGCCAGTTCCAATTCAAGTTGGAAAGTTCTTTTGAACTGCAGAGTATAGCATTGACCATCACCAGCCACTCTTCCTCCTTTTGCAGTGTGGTTAGGGATTATCAGCTAGCAGTTTAGGATGACCAGAACCACCAGCCTCACAGCTCTTTCATCTTGATATCCAAGTCTTTATACTTTCTTTGTGGAAGAGCTCTGCATTGCAGACATGAAGCACTTGTGCAGCCCAGTGTATGAAACAATGAAACAAATATGATACAAGTATATGAAACAAGTGGCTTGATATGATTAAAGATGGTCTGACGGTTGCTGCCAACACCAAGTTTGAAATGTTCTAAGAAAGTATAGCTGGCAAGTCCTAAATGCCTTATTTACACATGACTTAGGTGCTCCTAATTTTTTTAATTGTTTATAGCATAGATCTCATGAAAAGGCCTTAAATGTAATTACTATTCCAAGCCTGGCATCTAGAAACAATGTCCCAATGTAACACAAACCTCTATTCCTGCTTTATACCACTTCTTAATTAGCAGCTGACACTTCTTTGGACAGAGATGTTTCTGTGGCTTGTGCAGAGGCAAAACGAGATTCAAAGTCTCAAGCATTTCCTGCCAAAGCCTGACTACAGGATTTGAACTCTGAAGACTAAAAAGTTTTGGAAATATAACCTGAGGTCACATTGACCTGATTCCTTGCTGAGGGCATGTTCACTGCCTGCCTAGGAAAATTAAGACTTTCCCCAAGACTTAAACTATGTTTTCAACAGTAGTTTTCTTCTGCTAACTCTTTAATGTTCAGCCTTGCTCCACTGTTTCCGGAGGCAGACAAAGAGGCTCTGTCTGTCTGAGACACATGTATCTCCTTTTCTGCTTTTGATCAGTCATGCCTATGGTTATTTAGCCATGACTCACTTTTCCTCTTTGCTGGAGGCTCCTTCTTAAACGATAGCAATAAACGAAAAATCCAAGATAAGGTAAAAGCACCGTTAGAACAGCCTTCCAGGAGGGAGAACACAGTGCTGTTCAGAGGCAACTATATTCCTGGAGTCCTTTAACAGATTGCTAATTCCTCGCGGCAGTCCATGGTTTTCATTAAGCCCTGTGAAGTGAGTGTGAACAGATGTAAGGACCCTTCTGAAATCTTGAGCATAATCACACCGGTATTTGCTCCTTTTGCCACCAAGAGCGCAAGTGCTGCAGGCTTACCAACCATAGGCATAGACAGGTAGAGCTGCCAACCACAAAATCCAGGCCAATGCAAAGAGGAACTCGTCCACCACGTATTCAAAGTACAGCATAGGTAACATCCCGGCATATCATCCCAGGGTCACAATCCCCCATCTGTGATCAACAAAGATTTGGGTATATAAAAAACCAAACAAGTAGACCTGGCCAACTTTTATTCGGAATCAAATGGATACAGAGGAACAGAAGAAGCAGAAATATTCAGCAAATTTCAGCAGTGTGCCCTGGTGGCTAAGAGAGCCAATGGGATCCTGGGGTGCATCAGGAGGAGTGTGGCCAGCAGGTCTAAGGAGGTGATCCTCCCCCTCTACTCTGCGTTGGTCAGGCCCCACCTGGAGTATTGTGTCCAGTTCTGGGCTCCCTGGTATAAAAAGGACAGGGATCTCCTTGAGAGAGTCCAGAGAAGGGCTACGAAGATGATTAAGGGCCTGGAACATCTATCCTATGAGGAAAGGCTGAGAGAGCTGGGGCTGTTCAGCCTGGAGAAAAGAAGACCGAGGGGGGACCTAATCAATGTTTATAAATATCTTAGGTATGGGGTGCAGGGGGAATTGGCCTGCCCCTTTTCTTTGGTCAGTGGAGACAGGACAAGGGGCAATGGCTGCAAACTGGAGCAGAGGAAGTCCTGCACCAACATGCGGAGGAACTTTTTCACACTGAGGGTGACAGAGCCCTGGGACAGGCTGCCCAGGGAGGTGGTGGAGTCTCCTTCTCTGGAGATATTCAAGACTCATCTGGATGCCTATCTGTGCAGTATGAGCTAGGGAGCTGCTTTGGCAGGGGGGTTGGACCTGATGATTCTCGAGGTCCCTTCCAACCCCTACAATTCTGTGATTCTGTGATATATCAAACTGCTTCACTAACATACAGCCAGCTGAAATATTAATATGCAAACCCAGCAAGCATTTAAACCCCATGATTCTGACAGAGATAAAATTATTATTGCTGCTTACTCATTGTGATTTTCTTCTGCAAGCCAAAGGAACACTGTGCCATAAGTTTCTTTTAAAAAATTTGGGTTTACTCAGAAGATTTTCAAAAGATATTGAGCATACTTCAGGATTTTTCAAGGTTAATTGTCAAATCCTACATGACACCATGCCAAATTCTCTGTGGTGAATGTAGGCTTTTGATCAGAAGACTGTCAACTGTATTTATTTATAAGTCAGTGTTCCTAGAAACCCATCTAAAGGCTATACTTAGAGGTTGTGCCACAATACTGCAGTGCTGCAAAGAACTGGTCACATATGGAGGTAAACAATTTTGAAAGGTTAATCCTCCTCAGCCATGATAGGCTCTGACATCCTGTGGATGCCAACTGGCTGCAGACACCAGAGAGGAAGAGCTGTGGGTATGTCAGGAAAGGAGATAGCCTGTTATTTGGATGAAAATTTATTACTTCAAATTCTCGGATGGAAAATCTGCAGGGTACTGTGGGAAGGTCAATGATACAGATGTTAAGACTGGGAACAGGCTCACAACGGACTTAATCCTGAGGTGTATGCCGGAGATCATTAATATTTATTCTAAGTAATTAATTATTTCTATTACATATTATGCAAATACATTTGTTTTAGATATATCTTAAGTGCAGTATTAGCTAAGAAATGTAAGGCATCTAGCACAGTCACCCTGGACAGGCATGCAAAAATTCTCCAAAAGATTTTCAGACTCTAATTTAGTGCAGACTTAAAATAAACATGTCTCACACTCATCTGTCCTGAGGCAATCTCCTAAGCAAATATGAGCTGAGTGTCAGTAAATCCAGCTTGTGATGCACTCTTCTTCCAGCTAATAGAGCCTACACTATGAAACAATCCTCTCAGTTAAAGTCTCCTCAGTATTTATGGTTGAACCTCAGACACCCTTGCAAAGTATTACTATGTCCCTATTCTGATTTTATAAATTAAAAAATGAGACATACATGGACTGCTTTAAGAAATGCAGTTTATTTAAGCAGTTTCCTTGATACTTTGGGTACTGATGAACCATCAGTTCATCTCATTCTCTCCATGTAGCCAGGTTAGGTATTTTAAGAATTGAAATGCAATCTGACTGAAGGCTTTGTGCTTGGTATAAGGTATAAGGTAAAACTTAATGGGCAGGGTATACAGACAGCTGGACCTTAATCTGTGTGAAATTGAGAATGTCCAAACCGACAGAATGACCTCTAGTAAAAGCTAGGGGACAAATTCATTTTCATATGTTTCACATCCTTCCTTTTCTACAAGGCTCTCTTTTCTCTTGCTAAGAAGAGCAGGTAATTCCAGGGTCAAGAATATGTAATGGAAAGCATCATACTTTTTCCTTTATGCCCATCAATAAATCATTGAATGCATATGGTGCCCTGATATTTCAGAAAGCATATTCCATGGAGACAAAGAGATGAGAATAAAATGAATAAAAGACCCCCACCCAGCAGGTATAGTATAACTGATAATATCAGTCACATGTAGTCCAAGGTAAAAGCGCATGGCTTTGTTAATCTCCAGTGAATGAAAAAGAAGAAGCTGCAGGGCAGTGTTTGTATACTCTTATTCTAGATAGCATTGCACTGTTCCCAGAGTAGCAGCATTGCTCAGGATCATTGCTAGAGATACCAGAAGTTGTCCTTAATGACACTTCATATGCTTGAAAATACACAGTTTTCTTTTTAACAGAAATGTGTTGTGATCACAAGGGTATGATTCAGAGAGGCAAACATGTCTGTGGCATGTTAACTCTCTATAGAATCAGATTTTTCAACTTGCTTTCTATATAAAAGTGTAATAGCAATAGTATCTGATCATTAAAGGTATTGATTGAAAAAACCTAAGGAAAAGCCGATCACTCATGGTCAAATCTACAAACTTTCTTCCTTTTAGGGTATTTTCATAAACAGTCTAAAAGTAAAAAAAGTCTTGTCCAAAAGAAGCCTTGAAAGAAAATGCTGCCCTTAAGGGATTGCTAAAAGAGATAGCAAATTCAAAAGAAAGATGGTTTTGTGCAGGCCAAAGCAGAAGGAGCAGCTAATTGCATCCAGGCAGATGCAGGCTTACCAGTGACACTGTCATCTGTAGTGTCTTCTTTTCAGACTAGCCCGTAAGGTGTGTGGTCCTACACTGCAGGATATGACTGAGGCTGTGCAGCTCTGCAGCACCATTTCCCTGTGGGCCTTCACCCCCCCGCCCGCTACCTTCACCTAATCCTTCTGGCAGGCCATGCTGGCTCACCCAGATTTACATGAGCGTCTGACTCCACGGTGGTGTTGCAGGAGCATCTTCAAAGGTAATGGTCCTGACAGGACCATAGTTAAGGTCAGGATAAGCGTAGACAGCTGATCTAACTTCTGCAGGAGTCCACACCATCCTCTAGGCTGGGGCACCAGGGTGATGCAAACCTAAGCCTTGCTGTTGAGAACTGGTAAGCATTGATGAGCCTTGCAGGAGTAGATGGTTGCTTATGTAGTTGACAGGAGTATTAGAAATCATATAGCATTTAGGAGGCTGATTCAACAGACACAGATACTATCTAGTGATAATTTCCCATTTTGTTAGAGTCCTTTTAAAGCCCATGATTACCTGCAAAGAACAGTGGTGATGACTCGTTAGTTTTATTAATAGCAAAGCAAAAGAAAAACCTCCCTCGTACATAAATACTGATGAAGAAAAATTTAGAAGATGGGAGCTGCCACACTGGCTCAGGCAAAGGCGCATGGAGCTTCATATCTCTGGCAATGGCCCAGATAGATAGTCACCTAGGGAAATGCACACGAAGAGGGCAGCCATATTCTCCTCTTTTCCCAAATGTGGATTTATGTTTTAGCTACCTTCAGATTCTCTCTCTCTTCCATGACCACTCCCAGGTTCTCTTTGGTCTTGTGTAGCATTTATCAACCAGAACATCCTCTAGATTGGTGCTCCATACCTTAAATGTACCCTCAATGAAAAGCCACATCTGTTTATTCATTTTGAACCTGACATCTGCTAACTTCCCTTCACAGTCATCAGACCTTGTATGCAAAGAAACTGCAAACCACTGGTCACTCCTCGCTGTACATGCAAGCACTTGTTTGATGTACACAGTTTTAGCTTCCACTCTTTGGAAAAGGCTGAAAATATAGCCCATATGTGTTCAGTGTCTTTAATGTAATAACACATCTACTTTTGTCCTCCGGAAAGGAGAAGAGGAGCTGCCACTGGGAAAAAGAAGATCCTGCAGTGTAGAATCAGGACTGACTTATCCCTGGCGGAGGGTGGACAAAAGCCAACACCGTTTTTTTCCTGCTGCATGGTGGGCTGTTCCAGTAAGAGACATGAGGGACAAAAACATATGGATTTTAAGTAAACTCCCTAAGGATGAAATCAAAACAAAATGTCTCCATATATAGTACACTTTTTCTAATATTCATTTTTATACACTGTAATCAGTAGTGAAATAGTTAACAGACTGGTCTCAGTTCCAACACATTGACACAAAGAAGATACTTCACAGCACTCAACATCACCTAGTCAGTATTTCTGCAAACACAAGCACCCATTGCTGTCTTGATCTGGTGATGTTTTGATTGACTTCATAACTACAGGGATTAGGAACTTTAGAAATAACTAAACTGAGATTCTGTATAGGAAAAACGTCAGTCACAGACAGGAGCAAGTTACTTTCCAACTCATATGAACTGAGTGTTTGGCAGAAGCAGCAGAAGCTTTAATGTGAGATTTCTCTTATGCTATTCTCCATTTCTGAGCCTGCACAATTCTAATACATCAAATGCACCTGTTCGTGAGGGAAGATGCTGGAAGAGAATCAGGTCTATTTAAGTCAGTACACCCTCCTGTATTTCTTTTAGACATAAGAAGTGACAAAATGGAAGCCTGCAACATACTGGTCGCTCAGTATTGCTCAGTATTGGTTTATGAGCCAGAGAAGTTTGAGGCATCAGGCCTCTGATGTCACTTATAGGAAGAATCAAGTTAAGAAAGCAGTTAAAATGAAACACATAATTTGAACATGTATCTTTGCAACAAGCTTACATGGGAGGTAAAAGAAGCTGTTAAGCCTGCTTACCTGAACTTTTATTACTAGATTATCTTTCCCTGGTCCTTCCAGAAAATTAGAACAGGAGTCGGCTTGTAAGAGGAGTGATTATGTTAAATTGGCTGAAGAACATGGTGAAGTCAACAGAACGTGTACAGGACCTGCTGCCCTCAAAGTCCCTAAATGCTGCTTACTTGGACAATTGTCCTAGAATCAATTTTGGCAATTAGGCAATTTTTAAAAAAAGTGTTGGCCCTGGGGCTGTTACTGTATTGTATTCTGAACCAGGAGGTTCAGGGCCCATGCAACCAATTTTTATTTTCCTGCACATATTTTCCATGCACATATTTCTGTGTGTTGTACAGAAAATTTCCACACTGGTTTGCAGGGGGGATATGTATGTATATGTCATAGGGACTGGAACCATCACTGTTTTCTTGGCAATGATTGCCAGCTTGGGTCTTTCTTGCTTGGGTCTTGTTTCACAGATCTTCAACACCCGTAAAACCAATGTACACTGTAGTATACACTACTAGCTGAAAATATATACAGAGAGTATATATATATATATATATATACTTAGTACATTTAACTGTTACAGGACATAGTAATGAAGACTAAAAAAACCTGTATCTCACTAAGCCTTGTCTGTAACTCAGGGAAAAAAAGAACATCTATGTGGAAGAATTTCTGTTACTAATTTCCCTTGTATGGAGTCTGAATGGGTTGCTGTTTGAACAGAACATAATGTTCACCTTAGTTATGGAAGCCACTTGCTCAATAAATAAGTTTTATTCTTATATAGAAATAGAATGAGGTACTAGAAGATGTAGCAGAAATTCTTTCTTTCTTTATGGTGACCGAATGTGGTAAATGGAGCCTTTGTACTCAGGCAGGTTTAGATTCTTTATCAGACAAGTCCTGTCACATTTCAATATAAATTCACTGAAGGTACCCTGTGGGAAGGTTTGGTTCATGCTGCTGCTTTTTTTGCCTGTAGTTGATGGTCAGGGCAACTCTGATTCATGGACCATAGATATATCTTTCAGTCAATTGATAAGACATGTTTATATATAAAAAAATCAAAGTTAGGATTTACTGCTTTATTATGAAGAATTATGAATTACTGCAAGTTTTAGATTCATAACAGAGATAAATTGCTGCCCCATGGTCTGGATATTTTCATGTCATTTAATTTCACACTAAATCTGTCTGTCACCCCTCAACAACAAATGCTCTGACAAATGAGAAATAAAATAAAAGCCTAGGCACTATTTCCCTCTATAAATACCTCAGACTAAACAAGAGCCTTGCAGAAAGTTTGTAAGATAACACAGACCTTAGTGGATTGTGTAGGGGACGCAGTCTAAAGCTCAGAATACTCTGAAGAGTGTTTGGCTGAATGCATCTAGTTGTGTAAATAGGGTTGCAGTGCTTCAGCAATACCAGCTGCAACAGTAAGAAACGGGTTGCACCAAATTACTCAGTTTAGAAGTGATAACAGCTGTTGTTCTGGTATGTTACTTGAAAGAGAGAACATGGAAAAGTCCAGTTTGCTGAGTTATTTTGGTATCTGTGCCTGCTGTGTGGTGTGCAAGAAGGAAAGAGACTTAACTGCGATGACAGCAAGCACTTGCCCTTAAGTGGACACCTAAAAGCAAAATAAATTGCATTTGGTTATAGGTAGCCAGAGCAGAAGGAGCCCTGTGATGCAAATCATGTCACCCTTGTTTGCTAATATCAGTATGATCCCTTGCTATCTCTGCCAGCTTTTCTCCATTTATCACCTCTCAGTCTGGATTGATTCATACATCCCTCCTACAGAACACCGCACAGCTGGGAGTACATCACATCCCCTCGTAATCCATATTAAACAGACCTCATGACAGGAGAGCTATTACTCATTAGGTCCTGCCAGGGGACAAACCCAGAACAATGTAAGGACCGTATCACCCGCCCTGTCAGGACCTGCAATGCCTCTTTCACAATAATAATTCACAGCTTCTCATAGGTCTAGAAGATTCGGAGTTTGCAACTTGCTCCCTTTGCTGCTGTGAGCAGGTCATGCAACTTCTTTTCTGTGTTCAGATCCCAGTCAGGGAAACTGATGAAAATCAAAAGCCAAAATAACCCTGGCAATTCCTCTCAAAAAACCCCTGTAAAAAAGTGAAGGAAGAGCAGTTCAGGGAATAGCTGAGGCTTTCACCATGGAGTGTCAAGAGATTTTGTGCAAAACTGCAGAGCTTAATCTGTTCCCTTTCAGGAGAAGTACTAACACTCTCCAACAGCTATGGATACATGGCCTTCACAGCCTGGTAGGTGATAGACATTTTAGAACATGCATCAATATACTCAAAAGCTGATGAAGTGACCAGTGTCTTTCCAGTACTGTTTTTAGGATGAGGCAGATCTGAGGTATCTAATCTACAAAATAACAAAATAAGGAAAACACAGATAACTGATCACTCAGAGAAGTCTTCTAAGTCTGTTTGTCTGTTAGCACCAAAAGAACCATTCTTGATCTTTTGAACTGCCAATGAACATGGTATTTCCTCTGACTGCTCATCTGCAAGTCTATGAGGAAGAATAAAACACAGTCCTGAGTTGTAGAAGTGTTCATGATAGCATTGTACTGCCTTCTACTGAAGCAATAGCGATGGAAAAGCTCTTCCTATTCATCAAGAATGACTTTGATAAACAGATAAACCTTGTGGTGCTGCTTCATGGAAAGTGAATTTGGGATTTTCTGGATTGATTATGGAAAGAAAAACATCATCTCAGAGAAAACTCTGCCTCTGGTTACCCAAACACAACATACAGCTCTGCAGCAGAAGTGCTATAGTGTAAACATTATTCATTGGGAATACTAAATGGAAATTGGAGCTAATATTCATCCCAGGGTTGTCCCATCTAAAAGTATTATATATTACTGAAAAAAATATACTGTAGTGGCAGCTTGTGTTACTGTTCTTATGTTCTGGATTAATACAATCCTGTATTCCTGGCAAGCAGCCAAATGGCTTCTTAGATATGAAGAGTTAAGTGCAAAGAGTAATTAAGCATGCAATAACTTTAAGATTCCTTATGAATGGCTGTTGGCTTTCTAATTCCAGTGTTTCTTTTATTCACAACCCCCCGTGTTCTCTGGCTACCAGGTAAGCATTTAAAAGAAGTAAGAGAGCTCTAATACGACGTGGATGATCTCTGGCACAGTTGCTTAATTTAACAGTAAGGTTTACACACGCACAGCCCAAGGCACAAAGCTCTGTTTGATTTAGATACTGGCTATCAGACAGCCATCAGGGCCTGGAAAAAGTATGCTTAAACTAACAGCTTCTTTTTATTAGTTGCCAGGCATATCTTGGTAAGGTATATTCAGTGAGAGACCCTAGAGCCTGAAAACTCATTTTTGCTTTTTAGTGAGCAGCGTTAGAAAGAATTCACCTTAGGGTTTTCTTGGGGGTTTGTGCATGGGTCTGATTTACGTTTTCATGTTGGGTACAGCTTCTGAAGTAAGTGCAAGCTGTGTATTTTATGGCAGTAAAGTTTTATGTACTGGCTATCTCTGAAGCGTTATGGAGCTGAAGTTTTCTGATACTGCCATAAGGATATCTGCTGGCTAAAACTTGAAAGGTTAAACTGGGAACCTCTATAGCTAAACAAAATGAACATGATACAACCTGAGCTAAAAAAAATGCAGATTTGCTGGATAGCACTGTAAGAAACTAGGCACAGGTGTAAGAATACCAACCACATACTCCATAATGGGATGCACAGCATATTATTGATCCAAGAGTTAATCAAAACCAGTTAATACCTTAGACTGATATATTTCTATTGAAAAGGCTTTTGGGACCTTTGGTCCTTATATAATACTTTACATTTTCCAATTGAGTAAGAACTATAAATATTAGTATTACCCATGTTTGCCAGTATAAGCTGACATCATAATGATCAATTTTATTATGAATGATTAATTCAAAGCTTACTCAGAGATTAGGCCTTTCTCTTACTTGCCTCTGAGGATTTTATAAGCAATGGAGGACCTGAGTAAGTCAGATCTAGCAGCAGTTTAAAGGTACTGTGAAAAGTAAGACATTCTACTTGAATGCCTTGATACTAAAATTTTGGTCTCACTTTTATCCAAGTATTTCAATTAAGCTGAAATATGAGTCTGTAAAGGGACTTCAAAAGGGATTTTCCTAACTTATGAAAATTTAGTAGAAAAAATATTTGAAATGTAAGCATAATATTTCTCCACATTTATTAAAAGGTTGTGCTAACATTATGTGGTTATAGTATTATTCAATGTAACTTTAAAAAAATTACTTCGGGCTCCTTTAGAAAGCCCAGCTGCCACTACAATTGATTCACAGAAGTAGGGGTACAGTGGACACACAGTATGATTTTAGCTCATAAACTCAATGAATACTTGATAAGAAGCTGTGGCAATTAACCATTTTCCACCTGCCAGAAACAGAAAGCAGCACAATGTTGTCTTCTCTTGTCTTGCTCATAACCTTGCCCAGTTTTCTGCAGGCCACTGCAATATTGAGGTAACATGCTGAGTGGGTGGCAGAAGCCTTTGGGACTTCATCCAACACCAGAAAGCCCCTTTAATAGCATGGTTTAATATTAAGGTCATGTCAGGTATTAAAATGGCACAAATGAGTATTGCACTTGAGCTCAGTCAATAGGGCCATAAAGATCAGCCAGTTTACCATGCTCACGTGTGTGTGCACTGACCAGTTCTCCTCCCTCCCCTTCCTCTGTGCTTTCTCTGCTGTGGGTTAGCGCTGCCATAGCACAGGAAAGCCTTTTCTTGTCTCTGGAAAGGTAGCAAGAGAAGCTGCCTTGATTTCCTCAGATGCTGGTGATGTGAACACCGTTAGGTAGCGCGCTACCTGTGTGCTGTATGGATGTGAAACACTACAAATGTGCCTGTTGAGACTGGATCAGATAAGCATGTCACGAATCTATTCATCGCTGCCGTTGCGGCTTTTAAGAGGACTTACACAGCCAGGTGGAATGCTTGGAATTGCTAAACAAAAGTTATAACATTCAAAGGCAGCGTTCAATCTCTCTAGTGCATTTTTAAAAGGGATGTCAGACTCATTTCTAAGAGCTTCTTTGATAGTTCTGATAATACTGTGATTAACCAGGCTCTTTACAGACAGACTCAACAGTTGCAGTCACACAAGGGTCACCACACATTTTAAGCGTTTGTGATAAAAGATTAAATGAGGAATTCATTCATGCCTACAAGTCATCCATCTCAGGCTATGTAATTTACATTTGGTTCAGGGAAACAGTCACCTGCACATCTAAATCCATTTCAAATGTTGATTTCTTGATAAACCTCCACAGCCTGCAAAATTCTTATTTTATGATTATTTTTATGAGTCTAAAGCATTGTAAAGATTACCGGTGGCCTCCTAATGTCAAAAAGGTCTTGTCTTTTTGTTTCCTTTCCTGCCTTGCACTCCTCTTAAAAATGTTGTTTGTAAGAATGGAAAGGAGCTTATTAATGCCCCCAAGTATTCAGGAGCACAAAAGCCTTTCAAAGATGGGATAAGGACCTCCAAAAGGCATCAGCATGCTCATGTTTAACACAGGATGAATTTAGAGCATAATCCACTGAATTTAAAAATCAGATTTTCCTTGTCACTAAAACTAAACAGGAGTGAGAGCTCTATGTAAGGAAAAAAAATCACAGCATAGCCCATATAACCAGCAGTTCTATTATTGTTCTATATACATTAAGCAGCCATGAAGAAACAAGAGGTAAAGACTGGCAGTCCTTTTAGCGTTACAACTAAAATTTGCTTACACAGGTTAGCATCATTAGTACATGCTTTCTCTAAAGACAATTTTAAATGAAGCAGGTCCAGATCTGTAGCCCTGATTTTAGTAGGGCTATAGAAAATCACACTTCGGTAACTTAGTAAATCTGGATCTGAGGTGCACTGTACTGGACTATATGGCCCTAAATGCTAGGCATCTTTCAATGTACATCTCTAATTCTTCTAAGGTTCCTCAATGTGCATCTCTAATTCTTCTAAGGTTCCTCTCACCTTTCTTTAGTACCATGACTACTTAAGCAACACTCCAGCTATGGATCACTTTGAATTTTTCTTGCATCTCACTAGGATTCCAGCTAATGGTATTTGAGGAAAATGCAAAATTTAAGACCCTAGAGATACTCTAAGTACTGTAGACATTGATGACTTGGGAATTAGGGACCCTGGGGCTTAGAATTTGTGCTGGATGAAAATGTGTTATTTATTTATTTAGCTGAAATCCTCTTCCCTGAGTGTAAAATGGAGGTAATAAGAACAAGCCATGCATAGTTACTGTGGATAAAAAGCAGACATAGAAAGAGCTCCTTCCTAAAAGTAAGCAGGTGAAGACACTGTCATGGATTAGGACTACGGGTGTCTGGGAGACCCAGGACTTATGCCAGAACTTACAAGTCTTAGATAGCTAGAGAAACTCTTAAGGCAGGTGCCACAACAGCAGCAACATTGTCGAGAGTGACAGCATGTGACAGCATTTACTTCTACAAGCACAGTGAAACAGATGACTTGCCTAGATGTAGAAGTTTATAAGGATCATTATTTAAGCAGGGTTCTCCCTCTGCTCTGTACTCGAAACAGTAAATAATATTTCAGTTTGAAGAGGCTGCTTGACAAACCATTTTAATTAAGCACTGCCTCAGCTGATGAAGACTGCAAAGCTCATTCTACTGCCTAAAACTCTGGGGGAGGGCACCATCCTTTCAAAGAAGGAAATTAGGTCTGTTAGAAACTGGCTAGAAAATACCATATTGATAACTTCACCCAGACACTACCGACTCAGCTGCTGTGATGCTGTGTTTTGCCTGCAGTCCCCAGTGCTGAGAGGGGTGTCCTATGAAACAAGGCAATGTAGAGGTTTAACGAGTGATCCCTAACAGCCTGCATGCTGGTTGAACCAGTTTGAAATACTGAGGAAAGAGCTGAGTTACAAAGCCTCCTGGGCTTAGGAATTTGAAGAAACTGGTACTTGCAACCAGACCAGGCTGAGATCACAGAATCACAGAATCACAGAATCGTAGGGGTTGGAAGGGACCTCGAGAGATCATCGGGTCCAACCCCCCTGCCAAAGCAGCTCCCTAGCTCATACTGCACAGATAGGCATCCAGATGGGTCTTGAATATCTCCAGAGAAGGAGACTCCACCATCTCCCTGGGCAGCCTGTTCCAGTGCTCTGTCACCCTCACTGGAAAAAAGTTCCTCCGCATGTTGGTGTGGCGTGCAGTCAGGACAGTGAACACCAGGGGTCTGCAGAGGGCTGAGGGCAACATGGCTGGTTTGGATGGGTTTTTTTGGTGAACTGACCATCCAGAGCAAGATGCCTACTCTGTTCCTTACAACTTATCAAACACTTCTAGTCTTCAAAATGCTGTACAAAGTAAGTAATCCTTTCTAAGCCTCTGTGAAGTATGTTCAGCTGCTCAGTTGCTGCTGAGATACGTTGTCCTGGTTGCAGTAAAGATAGAATTCTCTTTCTAGTAGCTGGCATAGTGCTGTGTAGTATGAGAATAATGTTAATAGCACACTGAAGGTTTTAGTTACCACTAGCCACTTCTGGTGCCTACACTCCCAGGGACTTTTCAGGTTCTCACCCCCTGCCAGGTGCACAGGGAGCTGGGAGAGAACAGCCAGGACAGCTGACCCAGGCTGGCCAGAGGGATGTTCCCTGCCATGTAATGTCAGGCTCTGTGCATGATTGAGGAAGTGAGCTGGAAGGAAGATTTGCTGCTCAGAAACAGACTGGGCACTAGGGCTTCTTTTGGTATCTGGTGAGCAATAGCATTTCTGCACAATGTCATGTTGTTATAATAATAATAATGATAATAATAATTATAATAATAATTCCTTTGTTATCCCATTAAACTGTCTTTATCTCAATACATGAATTTGTTCCTTTTCTTTTCTTCTCCTTCCCATCCCCTTGGGGGGCCAGAGGTGAGCAAGTGGCTACCTGGTGCTTGGTTGCTGGCTGGGGTTATACCATGACATGAGTGCACCATGCAGGTTTTGTAAGGACTGTCTTAATTCTACCTGAGGTGTGAACAAGGTAGGGAGGAGGTTAGGAAATGAGCACAAGGTTGAGACTCAAGGCTGAGACTACACTGAAAATTAGACAATTTGGAGCTATTATGCTTGTCACTCTGCATTATTCCTTAGCTGATTCAGGTCACTCAAAATGGGGCTAAAGTATAAGGGAACACAGTAAAATGTTTGGCTTCAGATTTTATATATCTAGCTCAGTGAAACTAAACCATTACCCATTAAGACTACAGTAGACTCCTGTTCAGACCAGTCCTAGGGTTAGTCTTCAAACAGCAGAAAAATATATACTTTTAGCTCAACTGCTGATTAGTTTTACCACTTAAAACTAATTTTTTTATTAATGAATAGCTCACACTGTAAATTATGTATATGAGGTGCATTTAAAACCATTCTTCTTGTGTGAAAAGACCGGAGGAAAAAATGTAATATAAGCAGTCATTTGATTTTATTCTCTGTTGTCTCTAGATATCAGAAGCATAAACCAAGTTCCTGTCCTGACCTTCTAAAGAGCTGTTTCTGAAGATTGAATAATTTCTTTTTGGTTTTTTTAATAGTGACAGTAAAGTTGGCCAATCTGTTTCTAAGACAGAAGTATTTTGTTTCATTCATTCAGCCACATTCAAATATTCTCACTGTACTTTTACATCTGACCTTCTTTAAGTGAACTTCCAAGTCAACTAATGGCTTTCCAATTAAACATGGCTTTTTGGGTGGAAAGCAGGAGTTTTTCCTCCAGGAAAACAGGGGTGAAGTCTCCCAGCCCACTTCTCCACAGGGCGCCCAGGCTCCTCCATCTTCTTCACTCCCAGGCATCCCTTGTGCCAGCAACAGCACCTCTGCAGCTTTGCAGGCAGTGGTTTGGCAAGACAATCTGCTTGAAAACTAATACATTCTGTTTGCACATAGGGTAGGTTTCAGTAGGATCTGCGTGGTCCTGAAAGTCCTACCACTAGACAATGGAAAAATAGTAAAAGTCAGCCAGGAAGAGATCTAGAGGACCAACTATTTCATCAGTAGTGAGACTTTAATTTGCTTAAGTACTTTGTGATACTGGCCCTAAAAATGAATTTTAGGTAACAATTGCTTTTGCCTTCCTACTCTGAGCAAATACTGCACAGAATTTTAAAAAAAAGAATTAATGCATAGCTGTCTCTGGATCTCAGTGTGAAGCATCTTCTGAGGCTTCAGCTATTTCATTTCAGTGATCAGAGGCCACCATTATCTGAAAGACATACCCAGTCTTCTTTGGCAGGGCTAAAGTTTCTGAACAGCTATCTCAAAAAATGCCATTTGTACAAGAAGAAGTAAGATCTTTCTGTCTATAAGATGTGTTTGAAGACATTTATCAGATAGATATTCCTTAGCAGGGATTTAATAAAAATTAAGAGGACCCAGATTCAGCTGAATGCCTAGATGAATACTTAACTTCAAACAATCAAATACCCTCAAATTTAGGAAAGTACTTGAGGTTGAGGTGAATTTTATTTATAATGAGCTTTGATAAAAGCATTTAAATGCTTAAAGCCAAATACCTGTGTAAGGATTTTGCTGAACTAGAGCCTAAAGGAGAAACATAGATCATCTACAATGAACTAGCCAATAACACACAGAGTGCAAAGGATTATGTAATTTGTGGTTATTTTTCTTTAATTGGCTTGTAATTTCCAAACCCGTGTTTTCAATGGCTGAAGATCTAGTCCCACATTCTTTCACCTCAGTAGCAACACTGGCCTGAAAAGCTCCCATCTTCTTTCTCTCCCCTCTCCCCCATATGCTTTAAACTTCACTTTATCTTCAGAAACATCCACATTATAAAGGAAGTCTCTGAGAAAAACAGGAGTCTAAAAAATGTGATCACTAAAGTCATTCAGTTTCGAAAGCAGTGCCATAAGCATCTGGACCATCACATGTGTGAATGGTCAGCTTCAGGAGGGATAGGAACATTTAGGTTCCTGAGTGACTTTGAATGACACAGAGGTTGTCAGCATTGATCAACAGACATAAACAGCTGTGGGTGCCTTTCTACTGCTTAGGAGTGCGAATTAATTCACATGCAAATTAACGGCTGGTTGTGGATTCCCTTCAGAATGATGCC
This sequence comes from Laterallus jamaicensis coturniculus, assembly GCA_022605575.1. Taxonomy (NCBI): domain Eukaryota; kingdom Metazoa; phylum Chordata; class Aves; order Gruiformes; family Rallidae; genus Laterallus; species Laterallus jamaicensis. The sequence continues at coordinate 50,604,049 of JAKCOX010000002.1, read as the reverse complement.
TGAAGCATGGTGGTTTGCTGAAAAGTTACTGGAAAAACAATATCACAAGGAAAGCATGGGGCAGGGGTTGTTTCTTTCAAATCCAATCTACTGAAAGGCATGCTGCTTTTGCTGCCAGTAAACGGCAATAAAGGAAAGCAAGACCAATGGCTTATAGTTAGAATCAGACTGTGCCACCCTGGCTCCTCTGGAAGAATTCGTTGCAGAAGCAAATGGACTATCTCTGGAGTGCAGTGGAGGAACTTCCCAGTATAAACTAGAGCATCAAATCTTGTAAAAATTGACATAAGCAGAAAATCTTAGCCGTTTCTAAGCATACTCAGAAAATCAATATAGTTAAAAAAATCCGAATATGTATGCTTGGCTACTTTACATTCCAAAATAACCATGTGAGCTTGAATTGGAAAAAAATGGAGAGGAGGAAAGAAGCAATTCAAGCTGCATGGTGGCCAAAAAAGTTGGCTGTGGTTTTGTAGGGGTTGCTATTTTCTTCCTTTAGAGGAAGGATTGAAATCAGCTGTGAGTCCTGTCATTATCTACAATTCTTTTAACAGCAGAATGGAAAAAAACTGCCAAAGCATTTAAAATTAATTCAATCAGGCAAAGAGGAGTATGTCAAACTTACTTCTTTGCCTGCAAATTACAAAATTATCTGTAGTTAAAATTAGTTTCCAACCATGAGGAGATGATCTCCTAAAACTACTGGATGCTGTGAGGAGGCCGTGATGTAGGCTGGGCCCATCAGCAGTGCTTGCAAAGTCTTGGCAGGGCTGCCGAGGTGTGTATGAGGTGCACATGTAATAACCACTGCAAGACAAAGGAGACAATAACAGTAACTGTAAACTATGATTTGCAGGTTGTTATCACGAAGAAAAGAAAATCACCTAGAGACTGAATTATGTTCTCTTTTCTCTTAAAAAAATCAGCATAGCAAAGCCTACTTAACTCTTGCATACAGTAAAATTATTTTTTTGACTTATTACTACGAGCCAGAAATGTCAATAAAATTTCCCTCAGCAAATTTGTCTTCAGTCACATCTATCTTCTGATTACTGTCCTTGAGCACAGGGACCATTACAGTCAATTACATTGTTATCTGACTCAAACATGTGGACAGCTCAGTCAGTGACTTTAATTACTTTCTCATCAAAGCCATGTTGGACAGTCTCTGAAATTTCTTCTTTGCCTCCCAGGACATCGTAAAGGACAAATGATTTTTGCATCCCGTTCATCAAACATGACAGGAAATCTTTCAGTTTAGTTATCTCAAATCAAGCTCTATGAAAAACTCTATGTATGCCTGGATTGGCGATGGGCTCCTGTCCCTTGAGATCTGCCAGGCATTGTTTGCCCTCAGCTTCATGGATTACTTTCATAAACCACAGGCCAAAATGCACATCTTCACTCACAGAGTCTGAAATCAATATGTTAACAGAATGCTTTTGTTAAATTAGTCCCTTCACAATACAGAAATGTTTTCAAGTGGTCTCCACTGCCATGGAGATCCTGTGCTTACATGATAATTAATTGTGCTCTGCTTTAGCCTTGCCAAAATTACTAGATAGGGCACATATGGTTTTTTTCAGAGCGACTAGGACTCTTGGTCCTAGTTGTCACTGCCAAGATACCAATCTGCAGTGTTAATTTCTAGTTTGCTCTAGAAATTCAAAGCATCACACCACCACCAAAAAAACCCAAAAAACCCCCCTCAAACTGTTTGTAGTTAGTTTGAATGTGCAATGAACTTAATGATACTTAAGTACTTACTGTTACTAATGTCCACAAACACGTGGATAAAGAGATAAACAGGATGCAATTACTGGATGTTCATATCAGCAACAGAAGGAAGTTGCATCATTATTGTAGAAAGCAGGGCAGATATCTATAGCAGATGCAGCTCATAAAACACATCTCAGATATACTCAAAAGAGTTGTCCCATGGGGCCATAGTTGCAACTTTATTTTTTTAATCAAAAGCAGTTCTTTCCACAGAGGAAGGTGTACTGCAAATGTCACTGATTTCTTTTTGATAGCCACAGCTGCCAGTCCATGCATCTAAGGGGGGCACTTGCGCCAATGTTTGAATAAAAATAATCATGGCCTCAGACAGAATAAAATTCTATGAAATTACAGTCTAAATACTGCTGCCTTTGGAACAGACAAAACCGCAGCTGTTCATTTCATGAAGAACAGATTCAGACACATGCAGTCAGGGTGAGAACTGCTCTGGGATGCGATCGCTGTCTGATTGCAGAAGGGACAATTGCTCCTATAGGGTTTCTAGAATCAATGAAATGCTGAGGTTGGAGGGACCTGGGTTGCCCAGTCAAACTCTTGCTCAAAGAAGGATCAATGCTCAATACAAGCCAGGCTGTTCAGGGCTTTTGAAAATCTCCAAGGACAGTTCACAACCTCGCTGGACAATCTGTTCCATGATTAATTGTCCTCTTGCTGAATTTTTTTCCTCTCTTATACACAGTCAGAACATCTCATGTTTCAATTTATGATCTCTGATTCTCATACTCTTGTTGTGCAACACAGAGAAGAACCTGCCAAGAGGAGGGAGCAACATTTCCTATACATTTTCCCTATGTATCTGTCAGAAATAAATTATTGGTCTAGCAGAACCTTAAGTTTCATCAAGTGCAGTGCCTCATGTTCCTATGACAAAACCTCCACTACTTTTCTATGCAGACCACCGAATAGTAATTACTAGGGTTTTTTTTTAACTCTACTTCTCAGCAATGACTGACATATGGAAACATGCAGCAAAAAAAAGGGAGATTCCAAAATTTGTTTAAGGTATTAAATGCCTTAATATGGATAAAACAATACATGGGAAACATCATTTAACAACAGAACCTGGTGATTTATGGAGCAGGGATGAGGAATAGAAAGCAGTACTGAGGAGCATACAAAAAAGTGTGGGTCCCAAACAGGCATTTGTTAGCAAATGTGCCACTATGACACTGAACTGGAAAGTATCATCTCCCACTGCTCTAGCACTTTCACACCTCTGCCCTTACATAAACGTGCAAGACAAAGAAAAAACTGCCAACGGTACGAACGAGGTGGGGATGTATGATTACAGCCACCCCCACTCTGGGAGGCACCCGGGCATTGCTGAAAGAAGCAACAGGTTCAGGCCTGTAGGAGTGCAGCTCAGAGATGATGTCAAAACTGTTGAAACCAGTGACTTGACTGGTTTGTTAACAGATGAGCTGGAAGCATGTATACCATCAAGGGTTTGGGTAATGCAATAGAGCTATCACATAACAAGAAGATTGGTCCAATGGGACTTACTCAAACAGAATTGTTATCAGGGATTAAAGTGGGCTGGTATTCGGTTTATGATCTGAGCACACTCTCTTGATTTCTTCACAGAGTTCACAGAGACTAGCAGAGTGAACTCAAACGTACCATTTAAATAAGTCAGAGACTCATTTTGGAATTTGTGGTGCATGTGGAGGCACACAGGGCACTGGGATTTCTCTACTAAGGCTTAAAAAGAAAGTGCTGCACTGTCTTTCGTCCACTGTTCTTTCGTAACCTCTGCCTTCATCTCCTTTATACTTAGGGGCTTTAGCCTGTACTGCAAAACCTGCTACTTTAAAGAAAACTGTTTAGAAATGTTTGAAGGGAGAAACAGTACCTTCTGTTGTAACCTCAGTTATATCCTTAGAGCATCACGTTTGCATTATTATTTGCAGATTACTTAGAAGTGGATTACATGCCATTCCTGGAACTGGGATCCTCCTTGTCCTGGTTTCAGCTAGGAGAGAGTTATCTTCTTTCTAGCAGGGGGTGGAATGCCATGTTTAGGATGAGAGCAGTGCTGATAGTGCTTGTTGCCAAGCAGTCAAGGGCTTTTCAGTTGTTCATACTGCCCTGCTAACAAGAAGGGAGGGGGGCACCCAGGAAGCTGGGAGAGGACACAGCCAGGACAAGTGGCCCAAACTGGCCAATTATGACATGCTCAGCACAAAGTGGACCTGGTGTGGGAAGGAGCTCACTGCTCCAAGATGTGCACTTTTTGGGGAATGTCCAGTTTCAGGACAGCTCTGAGCTGTATGGCCTGAGCTGTGTAGTTTGGTGAGAAGCTGCGTTTGTGTATCACCAGTTCTGTACATTTTGCTATGAAGTCCTGTTACTGTTCTATCTCTCTCTGCTGTCCCAGTAAACTATCCTTATGCCCACCCATAAGGTTTGGTTGTGATTTTTGAGGGTATTTAAGTTTCTTTTTCCTCCCTTCCCCTTCCCCTTCCCCTTCCTCCCCCTCTCCCATTCCCTTACCACCACCCTTTTAGAGCCACCAGTGGTGCTCGGCTCTCGGCTGTGGCAAAATCACAACACTTATTGGTTCTGTCAACCCATATGCTAGAAGTCCTGGTGCTTTCAAAAGAAAGAGATTTGAAGTAAATGTACAAAACCAGTTGCTGGAACATTTACTGAAGTTAAAAGAATGCCCAAATGCACTCCTAAGTAATTGTTTCTTATAAACAAAAAGTTGTAAATACACTTTAGGAGCATAAAGTAAGCATGACAGATCTTTTGCTCTCTTTAATTTAAATTCCTTAACTTTAAAATTTTAATATGATTCTAAAACAAATAGTGGTGGGGCTTTAGTTTGTTTTGGCTTTCACTGAAATGGAAGAGCCTGTGTTTTTTCAGCTATGAAAAAAGTATAACCATTAAGGCACTGGGACTAGGACATGGGAAATTTGCACAGATTTCATAATTGTGCTGTGGGCCTCCTTTTTTATTCTGGATAAATAATTAAAAGCCCAAATACCCTTTCCCTCCTAGCTTTTTCTGTCTACGTACTATTTTGGCTTGAAAGGAGCTGTAACCTATCAAATTAAGGCAGAATGACACATGGATCAAAAGAGTAAGAAAATGCAAATCCTAGTGTGTTTACTGGAGCTGCATGTACTGAATGAGCAAGGGACATATTATTTGCTGCAAATGTGCCATTTTCCCAGTGAATATGTAACTGTTTTTTCTAGGAAGTTGCAGAAAACTTTTACAAGTTCACAGACAAACAAGATTTCTATGCATTTGTGTGTGATTTAAGGGATTTCAAGTTTAAACATTCACTGTACACATTTAGTGGCTCCACTTAATTTGTTTAAGCCATCACCACCCTCCCTGCCCTGAACTGGTTCCCATCTCCACACCTCCCCAAGTGTCGTCATGGCATATGTGAAAGCAAGGCTCTGCAGCAAGTTGGATCACAGCTGTCATCCAGCCAAAACCAAAGCTGTTTCTGTCCAGGTTATTGTTCATCAGAGTAAGTTTCTCACAAACACAGAGGGAGGTTTTTTATGCAAAACTGTGGAGTGACTGGAATTTGGAATGCATTCCAGGGCACATGGGGAAGAAAGTCATTTGGAACAGCCAGCACAGATAGGCCAAGGGTGATACCTGACCAATCTGACTGTTCCTGCACTAAGAGGAGACCAATGGATGTCATTTATTGGCTTTCAGCTCTGTCTGCAACATCATTCTTGTATTCAGGTTGGGATGTTGTAGTCTGGAGGGCTGGAAAACTATGTAGGTAAAGAAACTATTTGGATGGTTGGGCTCACAGGGTAGTGGTTAACTGGTTGTACTCTACCTGGAGGCTGGTGAGAAGCAGACCTCCACAGGGGTTTGTCCTGAAACCTTTACATCTTTATCAGTAACGTGGAGGAAATTACCCTTTACACTGCACACTCATTGAAGGAGCATATGACATCATTTGGGGGGGGAGGAGATTGTTCTTTTGTGTTCCTCACTGGAAAAGTCCTGAGCAGCCTGGTATGACCACACCACTTCTCCTATCTTGAACAGAAGTTCCTTCCAACTCCAGTGACTCTGTGATTCACACCAGAGCCAGGGAATGTGTGAACTGGCTCTGCTACGGACAAAACATATATGAAAATGTGCTGTTCATCCCCAGGGTCAAACAGCTGGGATACACTATGTCAGTAAATGGAACACAATGCTTTCAGCTCTTAAAAGCACATGATAAAGGAATACTGTGGTGCACACTCTAGGCATTAAGAACTACTGGATAAGCAACACATAGAACTTTGCTAGTAGAATTGGTGTTTTTCCCCCTGTCTCTATGTAGCCTATATTTTCATGCATTTACATCTGTGAGTATGAAAGGATACTGATGCTTGAGAGGTTTACCACAAGCAAAATTATTCTGTACGGAGTGTTTGTTACTGCATTGCACACATTTCTTAGCTGTCTTAACAGTGCAGAGAGTTAAATCTTTAAGGTCTTAGAGGGCCAGAACTGGTTATGAGGGTGTGGAGAAGTTCAGATTATGCAGCACTGATTATCAGATATCAGACAGTCAGTGAAGCTGATCACTACAGACACACTGGTGCTGAGTGATTGCAGCACTACAGATACATAAGACTAGTTGGGAAATAATTGGCTTGTTGTTCTTGTGTGCATTGTACTTCAAGAGATGGATAAAATTCTGGATTTAAGGGAAAAATAAATATCAGTACCTAACAATTCTAATGGACCCTCCCATACCACTTGAGACATGGAGTACTAATGCTCCTTTCACATTATTTTGTAAGGCAGTCATGCACAATCCTCACATTTCCACGTGAAGCAGTATTCACTGAGACTAATTTTTCAGCTTGCCTCGGATTGCATGTTAAATGTGTGATAGAATTGCAAAGAAAACCCACAAATTAAGGGCAGTGTGTATTGTCTTTCTAAGCTTATATTTCATCATCTTTTACTGCTAAATTAGAAGGTTACTGGGTCAGAGAAGCTGTTTTCTTATCTTCCTGTGAACCATCAATTACAATCTACCTCAGTACTGGTGTCATCCCGTAACATGCTATCTGTATACAAACACAAGTATTGGCGTTCACCCTCCTAGGCCGTTCTTGCCATTGGAATGGAGCCACTATGAAAGACACTGATCATAGAATCATAGAATGGCGTGGGTTGGAAGGGACCCCAAGGACATTAGAGTTCCAACCCTCCTGCCACAGACAGGGCCACCAGCCTCCAGGTCTGGATCTACACAAGGTTGCACAGGGTCGCATCCAACCCGGCCTTGATATCCACCTGACTCTGCTCTCCTCTCATAACTTAACCTTGTGTGAGAAGAAAAAGAGAACTTAGGAAAGGGAGAACAAGAGGGAAATCAGGGAAAGGAAAGGAACGCCATGGAGAATGCAGAAGGACAACTGAGAACAATGGCGACGGAAAGGAATATGCAAAGAGGAAAAATATGAAGGTGGAAAGAGGAAGGGGTATAGGAAGAGAGACATAGAAAGCAGAAGTAAAAGGTGGCACAGAAGAAGGGCAAGAAGGAAAGCAGAAAAATTAAATAAAAAAGAGACCATAGCAAGACGAGAGATGAGGGGAGAGGGAGAGATCACATTGGAGTACTAGAACCTGGTATCTGATTATGTGTATTAGCCAAATAATTTTAACAGAACTAACTAAACTACCTTTGTTTCGATGTCTAACTCTGGATTACTGTGGAATAAAAATACAAACCAGCTTTAAAGTTATGGGCATAATTTCTGAGTTGTATTAGGAAAAAAATAAAATATGAAAAGCAAAGATTAACAGTCATGCCAGGCTCTACAAAGTCCAGCGTAGTCCAGCGTGGTCTGTACAGTGTACTTTTTGGAGACAAACTTGTGTTTGTATAACAAAATGTGCAAAGTTTACTGCATGGTTCACTGAATCTCCTAAGGCAAATTCATTAAAAAAAAAAAAAGCCAGTCCAAAAATAGGATGGAAAGTGCATCATGGCACAGCTTTGTGACATTTTTTAGCCAGGTTCTTGCAAAATGGCTTTGAACTTCCTTCCGGAATAAATACAGCAACTTTTACCAAGTATACCACTATAAAACCAGCTATTGTTATTTTTATTCAATTACTTTAAGCTGTCATAACTTCTTTTTAAGATGCCATAACTCATTGGAAGTTTATTGCCTTTATAACTTCATTTTTTTCGACTTAGTAGAGCAATGAAACATTAATAACAATAAAGAAATATGAGATTTATTTTCTGCATTCTCTCTAAGCCTAAGCAAATGAATTTAGAGAGTGTGTTTTCAAGTGAAACATAAAATCATGTATATATACTTCTGTTTCCAGCTGGAAGTGAAGTATTTGCGTTGAAAGAAGATTCAAATCCACTTGGCAGAAATTTTTTAAATAGACATATTGAGAGGAACCGGTACCATTCCACTGTGGTATTAAAAAATACTGGCTCAAAATCTGACAAATTGCAGAGATTAGCCAATCAAGAAAAAAATGTGGAAGTTTAATTTAATGGAGAAAGATAACTTCAGGTCATTATCTCTTCCTTGGATTTCTTTTCTGTTGCAGATATACTTTGCTCATTCTCTGTCATTTATTGAGAGGAAAGCCAGTGCAGCCTGCCTTGCCATGAAAGTCTCTTACATCCTTTCAATAAAGTAACAGGGGTGAAAAATCACATCTTTATCCATGTTCAGACAGCGGGTGGGCCCTTCGTGCCTTTGCCTTAGGTTCTGTATTTCTTACATACATACTCCATCTCTAACTTTTCCCATTTAGAAGTATTGACTGCTTTCATACTTCTGGGTGAAGTATTGCCTTTCTTCTTGCAAGGGCAAGGACACTGACATTGATCCTCATCAAGCTTTAATTTAAAGAGGACAATATAATGGAAACATTATGTGCACACTTGTCTCCTCTCAGCTTCACGATTCATCATAATCACAGAATGTTTAATACTTGTTTTCAACCAAGAATGCTCCTTCCGGGCAAATAACAACTTTGGGGATTTTTGAGGTTTACCAAATACAAGGAAAGTAGACAAGGAAACAGAGATTAAAGAAAAATGGGGTTAAGAAAAAATTCCAAGTGCATCAGTCTCTTAGAAACTTTGCTGTCACTACTTTTCAAAGGTGACCCAATATAAGCCTGCAATGGGGGTCAGATGCTGCCACAAGACAGGAATTTCATCCAGTTGATCCTTATGCCTGCTGTGTGAGGGCAAAGTGAAGGATGGGGGAAATCTGCCATTCATGGAGAGCAAAAAGCAATAACCAAGGTCATAGAAACCCTGGGAAATCCAGTAGCAAGACATTGCTTTGAGGCTGACATCCAGCTTGATGCAATACATTTCTCCTCAGCTCAAGGTACAAGAGGAGAAATGAGAGAGGCTATGCTACCTGAGTGGGCACAAAATGCTTCCTTGCCCCACACTGACCTTATCTGGCTACTGCAAAGACCAGGAACAACCCAGCCTGCTTCTGTTCACCCAGTCTTAACTGAGAGTTATTCTCTGTCTTTAGAAGGGGTGGGACCGTCTGAATGGTGAATTATTCCTTTCCTCCACATGTTGGTGCCTGATTTCCCAGTCTGCAAAGGGATAGATCTGGTTTTGATTGGGGCCATTCAGTAAGAATAAACTTGTAATGTGGTATTGATTATCATGGTTCCTAGCCCTCCCCAAGATGAAGCAGCATGATGTAATGTTTTAACCACACTACTGAAACATCCCAGCCAGGTTTAGACTAGATCCTTCCAGCCATCCCAGCAGCAGCTCAGCCTGTCTGAGAGGCGGTGGTGGCTTGTGGCCAGGTCAGAGCTGCTGACAACAAACCCACAGCACTGTCATAAGGGTGACTGAAGCAAGGTCAAAGTCCTTATCAATGACCCTAGTGTTACGAAGGTTGTTGGGAAATGCCTGTGGCGCTCAGGTGGTGGCTGTCTTGTACGGGGCATGTGGCAGGATGAAATGAGGATGATTAAAAACCAGTTGCAGTTTTTTCTCGGATTGGTCCTAGGACTGTTTTCTCTTTGGTTAACCCTGCTCTACACTCACTCACCCAGGTATGGGCAAAATGGATTTTTCATCTGCTCATAGTTTAAACGGGACCACATGTGGACAGCAGGAAAAAGAGGAAGGATACCTTCTAGCTGTTATCTCTGAGGGTTCAATAAGGAGAACGGTAAAATGAGTAAAGAAAAGAAAATTATTTCGGAGATCAGTGCATGAACATTTCAAGGCTTGAAATAAATTTGACACAGGTACACAACCTATGTTGAAAAAACAAATTAGAATTTTCAAGATGAATCTGCCCTCAACTTACTTTAAAAACTTAAAAATACACCCATCAAGTCCAGTTCAGCTTAACACAAATGCAAAAGAATGACTGTTCCCTGGGGCCTGATTTGGTCTGGTTCTTCAAAAATTGCCACACTATGTATATTACTTTCAATTTGGGAAGTGTTTAAGCATTATTTCATAGCTAGCGTACACAGAAATAAAGAAGTGCAGCTTAATAACTACATACATCCACAGCCTACACCATTTTCACATCATGAAGGTGGGATAGGATCACAGAATCACAGAATCGTAGGGGTTGGAAAGGACCTCAAGAGATCATTGGGTCCAACCCCCCTGTCAAAGCAGGTTCCTTAGGACACATACAACAGACAGGCATCCAGACAGATCTTGAATATCTCCAGAGAAGCAGACTCCACAACACACCTGGGCAGCCTGTCTCAGTGCTCTGTCACCCTCACTGGGAAAAAGTTCTTCTGCATGTTGGTGTGGAACTTCTTATGCTCCAATTTGCAGCCATTGCCCCTGGCCCTGTCTCCACAGACCATAGAAAAGAGGCTGGCCATTTCCCCCTGTGTGCCACACGTGAGACATTTATAAACACTAATCAGATCCCCTCCCAGTCTTCTTTTCTCAAGGCTGAACAGTCCCAGTTTATTCAGCCTTTCCTTGTAGGGGAGGTATGAGTGGATGGCATTTTGATTACAGCTATGTATGCCAGCAGGAAGCTCAAGGGTGCATGTCTGGTGAAACACAAGATTGGGTAAAAATAGATTTATTTATTCACTAGTACAATTAATCACACATGCATGTATATATGCATATAAACTATATAGAGATTGAAATTTTTCAGTAGATAGATGCACGCTTGCACTCAAACACAACATACCTGATGTTCACAGAGCAAAAACGTTCATGGTTACTAAATTAACAGCCTCAGTGCAAAACCCACTTACTGCTGCCTGGCTGATGATGACACTGTAAACCCCCTGGTCAAATGTTTCTGGGTTTAGGCAACAGGCAGAAGCCCATGGACCTGGCTGGTTCTGTCTGACCTGACTCAGTCTCTGCTGTCCCCTCATCATGTGCTCCACCAATCCCATCTCCAATGAAGCAGGTGAGGAGGATTTTTCCCGGCTCCCTTTCCTTCTCCTGGGCTCACGCTCCCCCTGCTGGCCTCTGGAACCACTGCACCCTTAACCCTCTTCCCCTGTTTCATCCTGTCCGAGGGATTAAATGTCAGTTCGATGCTTCTGTTCTCCACAGAAACTTGGGGTCAGCTTCCCGGGCCTCCAACACAGCACCTACTTGTGTGATTGCTGCTGCCGTTTTCCCCTACTAGCACACAGCCATCCAATGCTGGTGTCACCAGAACAAGGTGACAGTTCACGGCATGAGGATCTGAAAGGATGTCACATCCTAGCCTTCCCTTCTGTGAGGTGCTTCCCTGGGTATTGGGGCATATAGGTATACCTTACCTATGGGCACCTGCTGGCAAACGCCCCCAGTTAGCATTGTGGCCAGTTCCTCTGGTTGTATCGTGATATGCATTTTAATGTGCCCACTCCCAGTGACAAGCAATAGCTCTATTTCAGTCTTCCAAAGTTTCCCACTTCCAGAGCAGTATCCAAGCAGATGAGGTAAGATGTGGGCACTGCTGACTGTGCATGCTGCTGCCCAAGTAAAGTGAGCATCAGGTCCCACTGTTTCCATGGAGACAGACGGGCCTTAGAGAAGATTTATTTGGGGGTTACACTACTGTAGGGAAGAAAGGAGTGGATGATGTAAAGGAGCAAGAGAAGGGACAGGTAGAATGGTGGTGGACACAAGGCAATAAGAAGAAAAAACCTTGACACAGTGCAGCAAAATGTTTAGAATGGTGAATTGAATGGCCCAGGAGCTGTTGTCTGGCCCTGAGGGCAACTCCACTTGCATCCCTACAGTTATAATCTTCTTTCTCCTCCCCTTCCATCTCCCCAAAAACCTGAAACCCAGACAAGCAGAGGAGTCTCCTCAAACTGCCCTCTGGAAGCAAACCCTGGGTCTGTGCTAATTTCCCGAGCAGCCTAGTCATTGCCTGGAAGAGTACGAATGGCTGTGGGGGGCACTGCATACCAGTGTCCACCACATCCTGCCCCTGTTTCATGTACTTGAGTACATACAGATATAGATACATATATGGAGAATGTGACAACTGACAAAAAAAAAAGGTTAAATACAGGCCACAAACAGATGTGGAGGACCACAAAAGTCAGGACCAGTTGAGAAGCAGGGAAAATTATTATTTGGACAGTTTTCTAGGCTAATTGCTGTAGGATGCAGTAAGTAGCAAGGCAGATCCCCAACTAAGCAAAGTGAAAGAAAACAGTCTTAAAGCAATGGACAAGGAAGCTGCTTACATCGACTTCAAACTTGGGAAGTTTGAACCTGAGATGACCAGAGAAAAATTTGAAGTTCTCAGCATTACTCTGAAAATTAAATTCTAACAAGATAAGCAAAATAAATACAATTTTAAACCCCCCATGATTTGTAAGTCAAGCTAATGAATTTTTTTGGAAGACACTCTTGTGTCACTTCAGCATTAGTGAAGGTAGTAAGAAGGAAGAAATTGCTCATTTTAGTAGTCTGCCACTATCAGTGAGCAGTATGTGTGACTGTGGCATGGTCCAAAACCACCATTCATCAATGAGTGATATAGTTATCAGATCACTAAAATGGAATTTACAAAGCATTTAAAGTTCATTAAAAACTTCTCTGTGCCTCACATGCTTCTGCCCATCTCTACTGGTTCCCCTCTGCTCACTGAAGCTATGGATGAGCTCAGAAGTGAATGCTAACTAATTTTTTCATCCTAGATTGTAAGTCCAGAGCATCCATGCCAGTTGGAGGCAAGGATTACAATGGAATAGGCAGCACTAATCCTTCCCATGCTCAGACAAGTAAAAGAGAGAGTACTAGTTTTATCTGGGATGGAGTTAAATTCTTCATATTTGCCTATATGGTGCTATGGTGCTGTGGTTTGGATTTTTGACTAAAACAGTGTTGAACAACACACTGATGTTTTGGCTGTTGCTGAGCAGTGTCTGCACAGCACCAAGGCTGTCTCTTTTTCCTACTCTGCTCCCCTTTTCCCCTCCCCCAGCAAGCAGAGCAAGAAGATAGAAGAGGACACAGCTGGGACAGCTACCCCCAACTGATGAAAGGGATAATACATAGCATATATCATGATGCTGAGCACCATAAACTGTGGTAAAGGAAGAAGGAAGTTGGCGATCATGGCTTCCAAGGCGGCCATCGCTCAGATACTGGATGGGCATCAATCTGCTTGTGGAAGCTGATGAGTGATTGCCTTGGCATTACTAGCACATTTTTTATTTCTTCGCTTCATTTATTAAACTGTCTTTATCTCAACTGTCAGGAGTTTTCTTGCTTTTGCTCTTTCTGTTCTCTGCTCCATCCTCCTAAAGGAGGGGGGTGCAGCTGTCAAGCTGTCATGTGAGCACTGGGCTGATGGCCAGGGTCAACCCACTACACTAGGTCTTTACCCCAGCTTGTAAAACTTTTACCAAAGTGGAGGGAATTTGTATGCATAGTTTTCCTGTCATACATAGCGTGGTGGTTTAGCCCTGGCTGGAGGCCAGACGCCCACCAAAACCAGTCTATTACTCCCCTTCTAAGTTGGACAGGGGAGGAAATATATTAAGAGGCTTAGGGAATCAAGATAAGGAGTCGGGAGTGTGACCAAACCTTAAAGCAAATGCAACCAGATCTTAAAACATGTTCCCCCACTGCTCCCTTCTTAGCAGACTTTAATCAGACTCTTGCTCCCTTCCCTCCCGTTTGCAGTACAGGGGAGGCAGGGACTGGGGAAAATGGGGTTCTCAGTAGCACCTTCCCCTCACCCCTCCATTCTAAGCAGACTTCCCTTTACCCATGATTTTACTCCCTTCATCTCCCCCCCAGCTTGCAGTACAGGGGAGTGGGCAGGGACTAGGAAAGATAATGGGGTTCTTGGTTACTTCTTCATAAGCTGTTTTCCTTTTCCAGATCTTAAAACACCTCTACCTCCCCCGCCCCCCCCACTCCCTTCTTAGCAGACTTCACTCTAGTCACGATTTCACTCCCTTCCTCCCCCCAGTCACAGCACAGGGGGGCAGGGATTGGGAGATGGGGGCTTTGGTCAGTTCCTTGCAAGTTGGCTTCCTTCTCGGCTGGGGGGGGGGCATTCATTCCACACACCCTCCCCCTGCTGCACCATGGGATCCCACCGAGAGACGCTCCTCCACAAACTTTCTCCAACGTGAGTCTGTTCCCCCAGGGCTTTATCTCTTCATCAGCTGCTCCATCTGGATCCCTGCTATGGTGGGCAGCAATAAATTACAATGTCTCTCAGTCCCAGTCCTCCACGGGGTCACCAGCCTCCCCCCAGCAAACCTGTTCCTGCACAATTCTCTCTCTCGCTCATCTCTGTAGGTTGCAAGTGCTGGCAGGGGCTTGCTTCAACGTAAGGGTCACAGTGTCTTCTCTATGTCTCCACCTGCTCCATCCAGCGTGGAGCCCCTCCACAGGCCGCAGGTGGGGTCTCGGCCTTTTCCATGGGGTTTCTCCATGGGATGCAGGGGCATCTTCCTCTCTGGCACCTGGGACGCCTCCTCCTCCGCCCTCCCTGTCCTTGGTGTCTGCACAGATCGTTACATCTTTTCACTCCCTTCTCCAGTGGCAAAATGCAGCTGCTCCCAGGTTGTTTTCTCCTGTATGTGATTCTCAGAGGCGCTAGGACTGTCTCTCATTGGCTTGGCCCTGGTCAACATTGATTCTGACCTTGGATTGTTTACATTTTGGAGCTCCAGAGAATTCCAGCAGCTCCTCACAGCAGCCATTTTCTGCACCCCCATTCTTTTCCAGCACCTAACCTCCCTAAACTACGACACATAGAAACACATGAAGTATCTATTTAAAATACTAATTTGTTAATAGAAAGAAAAAATAGAGAGATGATTTAATGGCCAGCTTAACAGCAAACTTGCGTATTCTAATATGCCTTTAACCAAAGTTGTCTTTGATTGTATCCTGAAATTGAAAACAGGCATACACTGCAGAAAAGGTACATTTCCTAACCAACCTTTTACCTTTATGATAGTAACACTAATCAAAATCAGCAACTTATTTTGACAACTGCACAGAAAAATTTTTCAGTTCCCCATCTGAAAAAAATATCTCAACAGAGATGAAAAGCCTTAGATATCTAAAGGTAGAGATAAATTTTCACTCCAGTTGCTACTTGCTGTAAAGAATCAGGCATAAAACAGAGAAAATCCATGTCCATCCTTATCTGAAAATTTTACTTCTCAGAATGAGTGTATTTATTGGACTAGACATAGCGTATATCTTTTCATAACCTTTGTGAAATTAAGTTTGTACATACTATACCTTTTGCTCAAATATATCTATAATATACAGTGACCCTATCTATATTAGTTTCTGCTTCTAATGTCCTGTTCTGGTAATGATTTCTGGAGCCAGAGTGAAGTACTGGCCCAATCCAAGATGTTGTGGTTGTCCATGATGTCATAGAACAAACAGGAATCATCTGCAAACCCTTGGAAAATAAATTAATTTTCTCTATTACTGCAATGTAAGACAGTTATGGCCTGTGATTATTTTTTTCTCAAACAAGATATAATGGCATTAGAGCCCATTATCCATTATTCAGTTCGGGGAAAATTGTCCAGAAAAAATGTAAAGAAATGCACAGATTCCCATACTTTATATGATTGCCACTGTAACAGTAAATAATCTTCTGAAACTGCCTTTTTAAAATCGATTCTGAAATTAGTTCATGATGGTCACCTACACAGAAGTTATCTTTCATGTACCACTTTCTCAAAAGCTGGGGAGGGACTTTTTACAAGGGCACGTAATGATAGGACAAGGGCTTTAAACTAAAAGAGAGTAATGGTTTTAAACTAAAAGTGGTAGATTTAGACTAGATATAAGGAGGAAAATTTTGACTATGAGGGTGGTGAGGCCCTGGCACAGGCTGCCCAGAGAAGTTGTGGCTGCCCCCTCCCTGGCAGTGTTCAAGGCCAGGTTGGATGGGGCTTTGGGCAACCTGGTCTAGGGGGGGTGTCCCTGCCCATGGTAGGGGGGGTTGGAACAAAGTGATCTCTAAGCTCCCTTTCAACCCAAACCATTCTATGATTCTTTTGGATGTGCCCTTCCATACAGAACGCTTCTCTAACATGCAAAGTCCTGGTAGTGGCACCAGGTACGGGCTCCAGGGGAAGATGATCTGCCTGGGCACCTGCTCATCTATCACTAGCCCAGAAGTCCTGCTGCTCTCTGCCCACAGCTTCTCTCTCTTACGGAGAATGAATATGTTGGGCTGGAGCATGAATATGCTGCTATTGAACAGGGTGGGAAGTATTACGGAAGCATGTCTTACAAACACAGATCCCACAGCCAGAGAAGCAAGCACAATTTTGTCTCTTGCAGATGGAGACTCCTACCTCTTCCTGTCCTGCTTTATCCATTTGCTGCTCAGAGGTGCAGGAGCAATGTCTGTATTAGCTAAGATCTCGTTTTCCCACTCTTCTAATCCAACACTCTTCCCTATCTTCATTCTCTGGCTCTTCAATGAAGTTTATGCAGTCTTATGGTAACTCTGTAGATTTTAGACCTCATAAAAGCTTTGTGCATATAACAGGGGATGTTATATATGAATACCTAAAAGGAGGATGTAAAGAAAATGGAGCGACTCACCTCAATGGTGCCCAGTGACAGGACAAGAGACAATAGGCACAAACAAACACAGGAGGTTTCCTCTGAACACCAGCCCATACTGTTTGGGTTTTTTTTTGCTGCAAGGGTTACTGAACATAAGAACAGGTTTCCCAGAGAGACTGTGGAGTCTCCATACTTGGAGATATTCAGAAAGCATCTGGACATGGTCCTGGGCCAGGCTGTAGGTGATGGCACTGCTTTGACAATGGCAGCTTGACTAGATGATCCCCAGAGGTCTCTTCCCCCTCTACCTAATGTCATGTGATTTACTGTTTTTTTTCTTATCAAAAGGAATTTTTGACCCTTGACTTTTATTTAGTATTTCATGGAGCTATCCAAGGCACACAAACCCATAAATGTAGATTTACAAAACCGGTAAGAGCTTCCTGAATGCTTCTGTGTAGCTGGATTTGATGTTCCTCTGCTCAGTTCTGGACCCTTTTCTCCTCTTCTGGGTGGTGCACTGTAACATAATATTGCAATATGTTGTAGCAAAAAACACCAGAAAGGGCAAAAAACCCCTCTTGACATAATTTGTGTTCATTCATTTCTTTCCACTGCTGGGAAGGTGTTTAAGTAGCATGACTGGTATCAGTAGAGATCTACCACCTTGTAGATGGTAAATCCAGTGGTCTAGTGAAGCTGGCTTGTTCTGGGATACAAGGAATGAGACAAAGCTCTTTGGCCAGCAGCACTCCAGCCTCCTGTCAGAGTCCAGATGTGTGTTCCATTCTCTTTGTAAGATGGTATCTGGTCCCAACGCAGCTGGGTCAACTGTGACTGAACAGCTGTGCCACTTATTTTATACTAAACAGAACTTTCTGTGTGCATAGTCTGTCTTCCTCTGACCAGCCTCCAGCTTTCCAGACTCTTCAGCTTGGAAGGCTCATCACTATATTGTGCAAAGCCTTAAAAAAATCTCCTTAGCGTTTTCTTCCTCCTAAATCCTCTTCTGTCATTGCCTTCACTGTCTCCATGACAGCTTAAAGCTAATCTTTGTTACTTCTGTACCATCTCTGGTTTTCCTGTTGTTTTCTATTGATAGATACCTTCTAGAACCTGGCTCTCAAAACCAAATTGTTTGGTGATGCTTTTGCCCTTTCTGGATTTAGCATTCACATTTTCTGACTTACTCCCCATGGATGGATTTCTGACTCTCCACACAGATGATTCCAATCCACACACATTCCTGTTTCAGACTGTTTTTCTCATCCCTCAGCTGCTTCTCAGTGCTTTGCATATCAGATTCAAACATGGCTACCCTGCTGGTTTTGTGTTTTCCAAGCTTGCCCCAGTCATCTGGCATTTCACCCCACATACCAGCAGTGATGCAGCCCAGCTCTGCCCATGTTTAGTACACAGAAATACCTCCCAGCTTGTCTTCTTTGTAGCACACGCATCATCCTGTACAGTTTTAATAGGTAGCCCAGGGAAAGGGGATGGAGGGCACCAGGTTGTGTATCGGTTGTGAAGTGACCAGTGACCAGGGTTGTGAAGTGACTCTACTGTTTTAGGGAGTTGACACATCATGGGACATTTTCCATGAGCTGTCTTAAACGAACACAAAGAGAAGGATGGATGCTTGCTACAAAGCCATGCTGCCATTTAGGTGAATGTTTCAGGTCTAGATCCACATTTGTGACCCAGCAGCTGCAATGTAGCAACAGTTTTTGGTTCACAGGTGCCCTCATGGGGTTGATGTCTTAAGCTTTAGCTTGCAAAAATGTTTGTGATACCAAGGTATGACAAAGGGAAGTCTAAAACTGTTGAGGCTGAATAAATAAATGCAAATCTGGGAGAGCTGCCCTCATGCCAGTACTCATACCACAGGGGAAAGCACTCCAAGGCACTTGAGCTTGCACTGAGCTCTTCAGCACTTGCAGTGTTGAGTCTCTAAGTGGCTCTTCACTTTTGTTCCTTTATACAGATCCTATTAAGCTGTGGTCAAGGGGTCTGCAGTGCTAGCCCACTCTAGCCACCCGAGAAGAGAGCAGATGACAATACAGCTTGGAGGTTTTTTTCAGGAAAGCCAATGTAATTGTTACTTATACTGCCTGCAAACCCACAGTGCCCTGCCCCTGACTCCAATGAACTTAGCATCTTGTTGAAAACAAGATCTGTCTCATTCCTCCTCTTAACTATCATCATGATTATCTCACCTACTGTCTTCCATTCCTCTCTCTGCCTCTGCTTTCCCAAAAATACAGCTCCCCATTGTCCATCGGCCCACAGCTTCTTGAAGCTCTTTTGTAGTCTCTCTGGTCTTTTTCAGTCACTGCAAGAACTTAGCAATAAAATACCTGAATTCAGAACAAAATTATCCTCTTTTTCAATCTTCCTCAAATCTTGCTGATGTGCAATAGTTGAGGCAGCTGAAAATCTATGATGTTCTTTGTGATATTCAGTGGTAGCCACCAGAATGTTTATCCATCCTGTCCCTTTTTTTGTTTCTACTGGGTCCTCCATATGTTTTAACTCACTATGAGTTATTGTTTTCAGCATATGTAGGGATGGCATATAGCACAAACTGGCAAGCTTGACAAGTATTTATAAATACTACCTCAGTGCGCAATGCTAATTAAAGGAAGGAAATTCTTACAATCATTTCTATACATTCCTATATATGCCTCAACAGAACTCAGCTTGCTTGAATGCTCTTCAGCTTTCTGGTACTTTCCTATAAAGACTGTTATGGTACATCCTCTGAATCCAATTTTTCATCTTTATGCTCTCAAAAATCACACTTTGAATGTCAGCTTCAAAAGACCCAATATCATGAAAGAGACACTGTTGAAACTGTAGCTGTAGTAGACCAATTGTGAGAAGGACACAGGATGCTTTCATGTGTTAACTTATTTGACACGATTGCTCTGCTCTGTTCTGAATTCACACAGTTTGAATCAAACCAGGAAACTAGAATTTTGATTTAACAGCATAAACTGCTCCAAATTTCCTGGAAAAGACTGAACAATACTGATCTTTTAGCTGAACAGTGCTTGAGTCTGGAAAGCAATCAGTATTTGAATTTGAGTTTGTTATGCAACCAGGAGCAAGAGTGTCTCATGCAACTTGAATTTTAAAGCGAACAATTTGCATTGTATTGTAACCACTTTGTTGCTGAATAGTGCAGTGTCTCTGCATACCACTGCTCTCTTTATCACTGGGAGCTTGATATCTCATTGCTTTGCACCTCTTGAAGTGGTTTATGGCTGTCTAAAGTGGGTATTTAAAAAAACCCACCATTTTGGTTTAATCATATTAATCATACCTACTTGGAGCAGTATGCAGAGACCACACATTACGTAGTTGCTCCAGCTGTCCATTACAAAAGACACTGTGACACCTTAACTTGCTAAATCTGTCATATTTGGAAGCACAAACCTGTCTTTTTTCCCCATGCTCATTTCAAGAAATGGGCATTTTTTAAGTGGTTAACTTCTTTGACTCTTGAAACCCCATCTCCTTTTTTCCATATTAACATTATAAAAGGAATATAAAGAAGTTTAAATAGTCCAGATGGCACCTCTGTGGCTGAGGGAGCAGCCAGCCAGCATGCTCCTAGACCACTTACTCTCAGCTTGTTATATGGAAGGTGGAGGTTCTTGTATTCCAAAATGTGTAAACATGGAGGACTCCAGATGGTTCCTGAGGTAGTTATTAGGGAAGGCAGAAAATACAGGAGGTCCTGAATCTCAGTCCACAAAATCATTAACTCAGTGAATGCATTTTCATTTTTGCAGTATCGGGACCATTAGATGACAGGGCAAGATTAAAAGAAAGAGAAAACAAAACAAAACAAAAAAGATTACTTTAATCAGAGCTTTGTGAACAGTGTTAATTATCTACAGGGGACAAGATGCTACAATGAAAGACTGTGGTTTAAACTCCCTTTTCTGAGACTCTGGAGCTTGCATTTGTTCCGAGTGAGCAGCGTGTTGGGTAGGGACTCTGGGGTAAACCTAGAGTGGATGTGTTTTGTGATCAGTGGACTGTGTAATGAAATACTGATGCAATATATTTCCCTTTTTCTGCAGGGGAGTCCCTTTGGGATTGGATGTAGCTACATTTGATATTATAAAGAATTTAAAACCGGTAATAAACGTGTGCATATCTTTTCCTAAAAAACAAGTATGATTTCTGATGCACTACTTATTATGTGTGGAGTTGTTCTTTTCCAAGTAATATAACAAATCTGCCTCGCTATGGTTTCTTTTAGCAGTTTGGAACTGTATTATATGCACAGAATGTATTAGCAGCCCCAGGAAGAAGGCTAAAGACGACAATGGGGATGGGCAAAGCAGCCAAATCACTGGAGCCTATATGACTACTCCTTTGCCATAGCCTCCTGCTTGTTCTTCATATCCAGTTGCTCTCACCTTCCCCTTCACCCATCTGTACTGTGGGTTTCTGGTAGTATATTTACTCAATGTGGGTTTCTGGTAGTACATTTATTATCAGAGATGTGAAGGACAAAGTCTGACTTGAGTTCCCCTTTGGGTTTTGTTTCGGCTTCATAAACTGTATATTATATAACCAGCAGCCAACCCAACCACTCTTACAAAAGCCACCAAAGCATTTCCAAGCTTCCTCCTGAAAGGACAAGCCTAACATCCCCCAGTGTCCCTCTCAAGCTAGGTGCTTAAAAGTCTGTGCCTGGAACTTCCAGAGCTGTCCCCTCCTCAGCACTCAGCAGCTGTATCACTCCAGCACACAACTTCTCAGCGCCACTGATGTCAGCGGGGAACTGGACCACCATCCCGTGGGAGATTCAACCAAAGCACCGTTCCCCCTAGAACTCTCTAAAAACTCATTTTCGGGATACTCACACCCGCATAACCTGGACCTGTGACTGTCTAAGTGAAGCAGGAGCAGCTTAGGTCAAAGACGGATCAGCAGGGGTCACCGAATGAATACACCCGAGCTGCGAGCGCGCTCCTCCGGTGGCTCCCGCGGCGGCTCCCGGCCGGGCTCTCACTAGATGGCACTGCGATGCTGCGGTGGGGGAGCGGCCGCGGAGCAGCCCCGCACCGGGACGTCTCCCTGCCTGAGCTCTCTCTTCAAGTCTCTCTGAATGAAGCCTAAGCCAGCCGTGAAGGATTTTCCGTACGTTTTGACAGCGAAAGAGAAGTGGGATCTGCCTGATGAATAGTCCTGTTCCCTCTATCGACAGTGAACAGAGCACCAAAGGTTTTTCTGGGCTGTTTCTTCTAGCAGTTACGTAGAGACGGGTGGTTTCTCACATAAAAGCTGTGTGGTGTGTAGGAGTGGCAGATCATGTTTCACAGCCCACATGCCTTAATTTTTAATTGTACAGCAGAGTTATACCAATGTATTTTAGGAGATCCTTGTGTTCACACACACTCTGCCTCTTTCAGAATCCCTCAAAATACCTCTGACCTGTCACAGAGACCTCGCTGTAGCATCTGTAAGAAATTTCCCTCCCAGACTGGACATGCACATGCAGCAGCTGACAAACCACAGCATCCCTGATGCGATGGGGAGAGGCTGGAGTTTCTTGATTCAACACATGACTGAGACAGCTGGACACGAACTGCTTATTGCAGATCGTGTCAGAGAAGCTGCACGAAAGACAGGCTGGAAATAGATGAAATTCCATTTTAATTGCAGAGGAATCACCTTTAGAGAAAACGGGGCACGGGCTTGCTAAGGCAACGCCAGCCTTTTCACATGCCATTGCTCAGAAGTGAAGGAATAAACATGCCGTATTAGCGAGGCTTTGAGCCTGGCTATCTGAAGGTAGCATTAAACCCTCGGATGAATTATAAATTAATTCACTGCTTGAGGATCAGAAAAATACATGGGATTAATTGCAAATGCAACCTGGGATCCCTGGTCTAGAAGTAGTCCTCAGCTTAATGAAACTCCTGGAAAGGACTCTGTTGTGATAACTAAGAAAGCACTCTTTGTGTACGATGAGTAAACAGTTCAACAGTAGAGGTGGATCATATTCTGACTAAGATTCCATTTCTATTGACCTATTTGGCAAGGACTATGAAAAGATGTTTTTTAATCCATACAGCACGGGAAATGTAACTGTCATTATGGTAATTTTTGAGGATGCTGCACTAATTATAGGTCTTCTTTTGAAGGAATATAAAGCATTGCTCCCAAGAAAACTTCTAATATTAGCATGATGGCTTAGTATTTACACAGGCACTTGTGTGCAGATAGGTGTGTCTTTGCGAGCCTGTGTTGGTGTTGGAGCCTTGTCCATGATTTTAATCTTTTTAAGGAGTTTATTCAGGTAAGGATATATTTTGAGCTGACGTAGGAGGGACAGAAGACCTTTGGAAGGTGTGTGGTCGTTTCTCACAAATGAGTTGACAGGGAGTTTCTGGAAGGAGTGTTTGTGGTTGTGGTAGGGAAACAAACAGCGTTGTGTTTCCTCACCACAAGAGACCAAGAAAGGTCTTGCTGTTTCCTGAACTCTGCTTATTTATCAGAGCTGTCACATCTGTTAAGATGAGTTTTTAAATAAGCTCTCATTATGTAGTCACCTCAACCAATGGCTAAAGAAAGCAATCCTGGGCAACCTTTACGAACACGTTCCTCACTACAGCTTTTGTGTAATTGTCATCCTAATCAATACCTGAGTTATACAAGTCTTCCAAGATCCAACTTGTGACCTGACCGCCCTCTTTCTGGATCCACTTTCTCTAAATCCTGTAGAGGAGGCCAGCAACATCCAGAGTCTGATGACTGGCTTTGTGTTCCTAAATGCTACCCAGTCTGCCTCTGCTGCATTAGCCAAGATATACAAGCCCCTCCTTACAAGCTCAGTAGCAGCCATCCATTTTCTGCTCCTGAAATTTAGGCATCATTTTACACATTAAAGAAAAAACCAAAACAGCTGGTGTTTCTACATGCAAGATGAAATTGCATCTTTTATCATAATTTGAACATGCTTTTTAGGCTCAAAAGCCTATTTTTGAGAAAAAGAAAATTGTGTTGCTACCCAACCAGTCTCCTTTCTCATCTGATTTTGTCTCTGGGAAGGAAATCCTGGCTACAGTGTGGGCATTGATAAACTTCAGGTAAACTGAATGATTCCAAGATTTTTCTCTGTAAGTTTTTTTTTTCATGCTATTCCCAATGAATTTAGATGCAATTAGATTATTTTAAAAGCCTGATACTAATAGTTATACTATTTACTTTCATTTTACATGCAATACAACAGAAAGTGTTGAATTATATAGTTTGTTAACTAATCTTCATGAAACTATTATAAAATCAAGGTTTTCTGCAAGTATATGTTTTTCAAATGTTCCAGACTTTGTAGTTTACAGGAGAAAAATATCTGAGACTTAATGGGAGCTGGATCCTCATGGAAATCAACAGGTCTGTATGGTGCAGGAATCTACACAAATCCCATTCCCAGACTCAGTATACACTCGTCACAAAACAGGGATATAGCAATAATAAAGATTTTTGGCATATATTTTAAGGTTCTCTATGTTTCCTTGTGCCTTCTTTTAAATCAGAAATGTAGTAATTTAAAAAACCCAAAAAACAACTACCAACTTTTGTGGCTTTTATAATGTATTTCACTGCATGTAAGGTGGTAGCCTTGGAAATCATTTTCATGCATTTCAAGCATATTACCACTAAAAATTATGGTGTAACACATCTAGCACTAGTGGAGCATATAGGACTGTGACAGGCTCTGTATACAAAACATTTAAATATACTTCCATTTTGCAAGAGGGCAGCTCTAGAGGTATCATGACATAGGACTGATCTGTAGTAACAATCTGCTCTTTCAAATGGGAAACATTTCACTTACTATTTTAAAGACTCAAAGCAATTAGTACTATACAAATTTTATCTTAGAAATTTGTAGTTTGCACTTATTTTTTTCTAAGATATTCGTAAGTCTTCAATGTTGAAAATTTTCCATTTGTTTTGCAGAATTAAGCAGATTGCTAGTCATCAGGACCTCTTTATCCAAGACCAGTCTTAAGTGTGTTTTTTTTCCCTCTTTTGTCTTTAATTTATTCTTTGTAGTTGAAAAAATCATACCCTTTGATTAATCAGCTTGTGGTTGCTGAAGTAAGGGAAGTTAGGGCACTCCTTTCAGAATTACTTAATGAAGGGTTTTTCCATTATTTGTGTCACTTGCATAATCTCTCACACTAACAATATCTATCCGAAACACAAAAGATTCAGCAAGCAAAACTAGACAGACATAATCCAGGCTCCCTGGCACCATGTACCTTCAATTTACTGATTATTTTTATCCAATACACTTCAGAAACAACTTCACAGCTCAGGTCTCCTTGGCTCTATTAGCCTCCTTTTTATTTGATTTGAAATCACTCTAAAGGTAAGAAATCATGCTAGCTGCTAGATACTATCTGTTAATTGCTCCTGCAGATAACGAGCACCCTAAGGGGCAAAAAGGCCTATAGAGACACATCAGGAATGCATAATTTATGCTTCTTCCAGCAGTTAACATTGCAATGTTTCTGTGTGCACAGTCTATCTTACACCGTGCAGCCTCCAGCTTTTCAGGCATTTCATTTTTGGATGGTTCACCATTAAATAAACTAGTGAAACCTCCAAAAGTCTCCTTAGGGCTTTTTCCTTCCAAAACCTCTTCTGTCATATACCTTAATTATTTGATGGTGAAGGAATTTCCCTTTCCCTGCTCTTTGTTCCTTTCCTCACTTCCCCATGTGCAGTCCAAAATAAGTGCCAAGTGGTGAAAAGTGTTAAAAATAATTAACTTGGCATCTGGTACAGCTTGATTGCAAGGCAGGAATTATTAGAACAAATAATGAACAATGCCTGTAGGACCTTTGATATAATTGTTGGTTTGTTTATGCTGACAAAGTATAATGTTTGCGTTGAGTTATTCAATCGCTACTAAGATCTTTGAGACGGTGAAGGTATGTCTTTGGTATACAAGAGGCATTTATAAATATTAGAACAAGAACTGTAAAATGCATGTGCAAGATCCATATGTTTCATGTCTGCCTGTAAGAACTAGTTAAACCCTAACAACAGGCCAGATATTTCACATTTTGTCCCTAGAAAAGCAGTTCCATTAGGCGTGCCCCTTCGGTAAGGTGTTTGCAATACAGGTACCCTCAATTGAGCGGTTTTAGCCAGCCTCCATACTCCTCTGCTTTGCCCCAACAGTTCACAGGCGCTGGTGGTGATTGTGTTGGTCTCCACAAATGATCTCACTGATGAAATCTCATCTATCTTCTGATTCATTGAATTCAGATTGTGTCTGCCAGTATGAATTAGACAAACCAGTTGTACAAGGTTACTCCCAAGGTATCATATTGGAGCGTTTTCTGTACAAGGCTGCAAGGCTGCTTTTGTGGTAGGTGGAACAAGCTGTGCCTTCCTGCGAGAGCAGCACTCTGTCATTTTTGAAGGCAGCCTATATATTATAACTCACTGTATGACCTGTCACAAACATTTGCAGTGCCTCTCATTGCTGCAGGTTTGAACCACAACTGCCGTGAGTTCAAACATGGGTTTTTCAAATACAGCATCCTACATTTGTTCTACACTAACTTTTAGCTTAGTCCTGGGTGACAAAGCAGGAAAATGTTTCATGGTGGAGGAATTCAGAATTTCTCAGATTCTGAAGCAGTGCAAACTCCTGACATGGGCACAGAGCCCTGTGAATGCAAATTTTTCAAGCAGCTATCTTCCAGTGAAAGATAGAGCAAAAGGCGTGTGTATCCGTCTCAATTTGAGTCATCTTAAAGTCAGACATTACAGAATCACAGAAGGTTGGAAAAGATCTTCGAAGATCATCAAGTCCAACCAATCCCATCCTAAGCTAAACCATATCCCTAATTACCTCATCTACCCTTTTTTTAAACACATCCAGGGAAGGTGACTCAACCCCCTCCCTGGGCAGCCTGTTCCAAGCCCTCACAACTCTTTCAGTAAAAAATTTTTTTCTAATGTCTAATCTAAACCTGCCCTGGCACAGCTTTGTGCCATTTCCCCTCATCCTATCTCCTGTCACCTGGCTGAAGAGACCATCGCCCACCTCTCCACAACTTCCACATTGACACACAATTAATTACTTGGGCTCCATTTCTTGTCCACGGTGACAAGTTACCGTATCTGTAGGGTAAGCCATCTCACCTATATTAGAAGCATCTCAAGAAAGAAAGAATGTCCTTTAGGTGCCTCTGTCTCTTAATTGGCTATAAAAGTAGTTTAAACAGGACATGTAACTTTTAAACAGAAATACAGTTCAGTGAGATTCATTCCACCCCTAACATGAAGTTTCCTTAGTGTCATCTTCACAGACCAGCAAAGTGTTCGAGTACATTCCCAGCCATTCCCTTCCTGTGATTAGACTCCCTCTAATCACACGGGTTGGCTTAAGTGTCTTGTTATACCAGGACTCGACGGTTTCTTCAACTGAATGCTTAACACTGCGTGGCGGACTCTGTCAGGCTCCGGGCTGCTTGTTTATGACACTAATTCTCTTTAGCTTTCATAAGCAGTGTGGCTGGTATTTCAGAGGGAAAACAAAACAAAACAAAACAAACCTGTTCTAATTTCTTGGTATTTTCAAAAGAATACATGGCATCATTTACTTCCACGCTCTGTGCTGCATGTCTGACTAAGAGTTTGAATTATTTCTGTTTTCTTTTGCCTAAACCTTTTAAATTTATTTATTCTCTGCTGTTATTTACTGAGACTGTTTTATCTAACTCTGTTAAGTGTTCTGGGACACAGATGGTATGAAATGCTCCACACATAATAAAGACTCATTGTTCAGGCAGCTCCCATGGCAGTTGATGGTAGAGATTACAGTACCGGGCCATAAATTCTATCAGTATTGTGTAAGCAAGATATTGTTGACACTTGATGTTCTCAATTAAAAAAAAAAACAACCAAAAAACATGTCAGTTTTTTGAGCAGCTTCCAATTATTTCTTCACATGAGAATCTAGGGACCGTATAGAGACAGTTGACATCTCTCCATTCGGTGTAATGCTGATTTCAGGCAAACTTTTCCTCTACAACTGGCTGAGGAATATTTAGTTTAAAACAAAGTTTTTCTCTCCTGTTGACCTAACTATACATGTTCTAGCATAAAACTCCCACTGATGACAAGAAGAGTTGGCTATGCCAAGCAGTTTCTATACAAAGGTTTCTATCAAAAGCCCGCAGAAGCCAATGGAATAAGACCAAGCCCCCAGCCAGGCAGACAGCAGGGAGAAGAACAATGCTAACTGGAGATAGTTTGAATTCTGGCAGGGAAAAAAACAAGCCCAAAGCAATGTCAATGGGCAATGATGAGCAAGTGTGAAGGTGGCACTTCAGCAGGATGCTGTGGCAGCTGGGTACCTACCACTCACAGCACTGGTGTTGCAATTGTTCCAGAAAACTACCTTGTCTGGAATTAAAAATACGGGCCATGTGCTTTTTGTCAGCATGGTGTTGCAAAAGGAGCTAGTGCCACCACGTCTCCCAAGGGCGTTGAGGGAAACTTGAATAGGGATGAGAATTAAAATGCGAGCTGTGGTTTGATAGGTCAGTTATGTGCTTGGACTCTGCGGGCCAGTACCTGTACTCGTTTGCCTCTTTCTTCCCCTCTCAGAACAGCACATTTCTGCTATTTTAGATCTGGCTTTTCAGTATCCTTAGGTTATAGCGCTTCATGGCAGCAGAGATACAGTATTAGCATATGTTAGCTTTTATGCCATGCTCTCTGGATCTGCCTCCTTTCCTCCTTTTGTTCTTTTTCTGTTAAGCAGAAAGGCAACAGAAAGCAGGCACTGAAGAAAATGTATACTGCTCCCTGACAACAAAAACTAGAGCCAACTGTTGCAGTCAGCTTTAATTTGCATTCCCTGGTGAAACCCTGAAGCTTACCAGGATATGGAAACATACTGGCAATTTATGATCATTCACATTACTACTGCTTTTTTTTTTTTAACTTCTTTTTCCTTGCAATTGTTTAAAGGAAATGTTAGGAAATGTTTAAAGGAAAGAGATGCAGACTTTGCCAAACACGTAACTTTTAGGATGTCCATGTGCAGTGTGAATTCCCAGTCCTAATTGAGGAGAGGTGGGCACTGTTTCCCCAGAAATCTCTAATTTCAGTCCTGAGTCCCTCCACACATAAATACATGAACCACTCTGGGCACAGGTGACACATTGCTAAGTTTGGGGGTTTTTTTATTATTATTTTGTGTTTTGTAGCTTAGTATTTTTTCATTACTTCCTTTGTGTTTCATTGCAGAAGAGTTTGGTGACCCAAATACATTCCTTCTCATCCGAGACCTGACATTCCTTTAACTATTGGGAGAGTCTAATGTCTTTAGAGGGCTGAATGTATTTTAATGACTGTACACTCATCAGCTAAAGCATCTGGTTTTGACAACAGAAATGCTGGTTGGAAGCATCACCTACCCTTCCTACAAAACACCTGGCATTTTCTTAAAAACTAGCACCTTCTGCGAATGACAGGGAAGGAGAAATGTATTCAGGAGGGGGAATGGAGGGGAGGACAGGAAGGAGGAGGAAATAGAATTTGTTGCTGTGGGTTAATAAGACAGAGAATGTTTGGGCAGTAGTGTTTAACTGGAACCAGCATTAAATGGTAACTGCAAAAAGCTAATAAATATTTTAGCCCTCACCAGTAGAGGTGTTAATTAATTTGTATGTATGTTTCTGTGTCCATATGGGGGAAGCAATAAAAAATTAAATATTAGATCGTTAATTAATACTGTCCTTAAGGAAAGATTTTGTTCCTCTTGTCTGTTTTACCAGGCAGCAAAACTGTAGACCTACTTATATATAAGATCACAGTCTGATGGGTGTGAGATACTTCAATAAAAAGCAAAAATGAAAGGAAGTCTAATTGTGTCCTAGAGAATCCTATTTTTAAAATAAATAAATAAATGTATTCTAAATGCAATAATGATTTTATGGTGCTTATTAATGGAGTCAAGGCAGTGTTACAGGATGTAAAATACCTTGTGACTGAATTATCAGTTACAAGACTACAAAATATTAATGATTTCACAGGATATAATAAAAAGGCTCACAAATATGTTCATGTCTTTCAGCATTATATAATTTCAATTTTTAAGCTGTTGTTTGGGTAAACAGGTATTGAGACAATTCAGCCATAACATATTACAGAAATATAACTGCAAACTAATTTTTAAAGTTAAAAATGTGTATCCATTTGAGAAGCAGATTGCCTATTTATGTGCTAAAGTATGGATTCTCTTTCCTAACTGTAGATATCTATTCTTTAAACTGTTTGTCGTAGTAAGTTGGGTATTGGTGTATTACAGGAAGAAACCAAATTAGCATCCCAAAGACCTGATCTGAAAGTTGTTTTTCTTTTCATTATATTCCAGTTTTCCTCAGACTTCAAATCTTTATCCCTTCTCCTTCCAGACTTGGGAATGGACACATTTGGCAAAGTTTTCTGTAAAGTTCTTGGGACCAGGAATTTGGTAGCTGAGAACCACCTTCCCATACATAGTCTTGTCAGCAGGACCATTTTATTTCATGGCAGGTTTGGCTCATATGTATAAAAATGTGTATAACGTATAAAAGTCTCTAACTGGAATTCTCTCTTAGTTGAGGACCTTGTTCTACAAATTGCTCATGTTAAATCATTTGTCAAACCGTCTTCTACAATCCATTTCAGTTTTACTTTAAACTTCTGTATGTGCAGTGATCTGTCTCTTCTGTGTTATGGCTGCATAAAGAACTCTCTAGTTAGCATCAAATCTGGAGATTGGTTTGCAGTGTGTACAGATATCAAGACTGTCAAAACAGGAAATATTTTTAAGTGTCTGATCTTCTTAATTTATTCTGCAGAGCCAGTTAAAATACTTCTGAATGCATAATCTGAAAGACTTGGTCTTGGTGACTGTTCCTTACCGATGAAACCTCGGGAAGGAGAGAAAAAGCCCACAGTGCATCAGAGTTCTCCAAGTGTAGTACCGATTAACAGAAGACGAGGCAGCTGCACTGGATTTGCAAGCCAGCTATTTCATTCGTGCTGTTGACAACAATCAGTGCAAGACACTTCACTGAAAGGTAGAAGAAATTCTACAATAAAATGTTCAGGACTATCCTGCCATGAAGAAAAGCGTTTTTCTACCTCAAGGAGCACGATTTTGAAAGATAAAAGCATGTAAATAGCTCCAGAATTACCGTGTTGTAAGATTTAGCTGTTACACTTCTGAGTATTATTAATTTTTATTAATAATAAGGTTCTTCAATCCTGGGTCACCCTTACTGGTCGTTTGGCCTCCCTGATACGTTGTGACAGAGGTTACTTTATGCAGACTGACGGTTTAAGGAGCGTGCTTTCTGAATACACAAGTTTTGACATTCAATTTACAAGTCCTCTAGCTTTCATGCTAGGTGAAGTATGGCTGACGTGCTTCCTTAGCGATCGCTTGCAGCTCTGTACATTTTATCCAGCTGATCTCTTCGGAAGAGGTTTTTCCAAAGCTCTGTTCGTTCTCATTGGCTCACTGTGTCTCAGCTTCGGAAACAAGCGCAGGACCCTAGCTGTGGGGAAGCAGATTTCTGCTGCCCTCTTACATTCAAGCTTTTTTGTACTGGGAAGCCTGTTGTACAGAGATGAACTGGCATCCCTTTTTTAGATTGCTCTGGGTTCCGGCCCATGTCCTGGTTCAAGCCTCAGCTAAAAGTGAATTTTTACAGCTGCTTGAAGTCATTAAGAATCGAAATTTAGAAGTGAAATGCTGACACCACCTTCCCCATTACAGCACTTAACTGCTTCTGTCATGCTGCAATCAGCCTTGTATTGTAAGCGCCTGTGTTGTGAGCCTCTCTGATCTAAACATTTGTTAGCTTAAAATATCAATTCAATTGCAGTCCATTATGCTCTGCTCAGAAAACCCATCTGGCTCCAAAGGCTGCTACCACGCGATGTGCTGCGGCTGCTGCTGTGAAGCCAAAGGCCTGATTCTGCCCTTGCTTGCAACGCTCCACATCTCAAGGGATGGCTGAAAGCTGAAAGCTGAAAGCGAGCCTCCCTAAGGGAGGTGTGGGGGGCGAGTCCGCCAGGTATATGGCTACATCATGCACCTTTTTACTCTTTCCAACTTGTTTTCCCAGTTTTGCCACTACCTTCATTATCAAGGAAGTGAAATTCAAAGTCTGGGAAAAAGAAAACAGCCATCAGAAGCGGAAAACACCTTTGGATTTTTTTTTGTCTTGAGGAGAGGACTGTAACTCCCATTTCTATCCCGCTGAATCACCAGTCAAGACACTCTCAGGCATTTCTGAGACAGCTCTTTAAAACAACACTAACACCATAGGAGTGGAAAGTAAAATAATACTTTTTGAAGGAAACGCAAAGAAAAAGATATAAAATATTCATCACCTGGAAGAAACACTTTTAACTGCAAACTGTTTTAGTGTCTATTGTGCTTGCAGGTGGAAATACCTGATTAAAAACCTCTAGATGAGAGTCCCGGTCTCATGGTGTGCCTGTGAGATATGCTGGGACTACAGTGGGTCTGAAGGAAAGACACGGGAAGCTATTTTCAGTTTGCTGTTGCCTTGGACTCATTTTGCAAGTTTTCTGCCTTCTGCTGAGCACAACCAGCAAAGAGCCCAGTTACCTAGGAAAGCAGTTATGTTTTGTGCTATATATAAGTAATAAGGATGACAAGCCGCTACAAGCACAAGAGTAAATGCTACCATGCCACTTAAGGTCAGGATCAAGAAGATCACCAGAGCTCAATTTTTTATGGCTTTGGGGCATCTTACTTATTAAGCTTCATGACCAAGAGTGAGTAACCTAGAAGTTCAAAACGAGCTCTGAATGACTTTCTGTGGCACCTGGGAAAGATCCAATTTAACTAGATGGGGCATGAACAGTTCTTCCTTATCTATCCACCTTCCCAGTGATAATGAACCACTCAATACATTTTTCCACAGAGCAGGAAAGATCGTATGAGAGCGCTGAAGGCACTTGTTAAAACCTGAAAACAGCCTGAAGTTGCATAAGCTTTCCGAGGGTTTTGACGCAGGGGTGGCAGCAGATGGCTGAAAGGAGGGGTACACCCCATCGTTCGCTTGCCCCTGTGACGGGGACGACAGCACGGCTCACGAAGCAGCCCCTGAGCTACTGCAGATTTTTAGCACAGCATAAAACAGTAAGCTGAGATGAGGGTTAGTTTATTTAATTTTGCAGACTGAAAACTGGAGGTTTTTTGTGAGTCATTCGATTGTCCCCACTGCCGGGGACATGGCAGCAGCCTTGCTCAGAGCAATACGGCAGCTGGTGGAGGGGGCTTGCTGATGCTGATCTCTGCACACGTTTGTCCCAAAAGCCCCCCAGCCTCAGTGCCCAGCACAGACAGGATGATCCTGATGGCTCTCTGACACTGCCACAGGGTTCCTGGGTCCTCCCGGAGACACTGGGTTGGTGCTCCAGGAGGGTGACACTGCCAGAGCTCCTGCAGAACCCTGTGACAGTCCCAGATGGCTGCTGGAGGGTGACAGGGAGGACTATTTGTGGCTGTACCCAGAAAGCCACTCTGAGAGAGGATTCAGTTCATAGATTTGACTCACTTGCATGTGAATGGATGAATTCCTGTGCACGTAGAGAAGTTTGCAGAGTAGAAAAGAGCTTGCAGACATGGTGTCTATTAAACATGATGGGCTGGGATGAAGAGCAATTAGGTAGCCTCATATCACGAGACTCTTCCTTCCTAGGATGCTCATGACAGCACACTGGCCATCCGTGCACAAATGATACACTAAAGGCCTCACTCAAAGCTGAAACGAGAAATTCTTTCTTCATCTGTAATGCAAAAGCAGTTCATGTTTTGGTTTTAAATTGTAATAATTATATAGGGAGAACAGAAAATGGTTTGGTACTTTATTAACTAACACATGATGAGAAGTAACACCCACAAGACAAAAAAAAAATAAAAATCATTATAACTTAGTTAGGGAAACTGAAAACTAATAAAATGTATTTAATGGGTTTGTACCCAGGTTAGGTTAGGGAGAATGTCAAGCCTAACTCAAAAGATGGCTATTTAATACCTTTTTGTAAAACAATAGTCCTATAAACCCCAGCCCAGTGAAAAGACTTTATGACTTCATTAAATCAGTTCCACTGGCTCGGGTGAGAACGTGCCCACAGGGATGAACATCCTATGCCACACTGGGTCTTTCATTTGAATCTCACTGTAGCACTGGCTGTTCATCAGTAGTGGCAAAACTCTGAGCACAAAGCAAGAATGCAATGGGTTTCATTTGTATTTGCAGTTTGATACTCACCTATGGTATGCACCACAGAAAATCATAAATGATAATTTCCATAGGTGATTTCATCATCTGTTGTATATCCCATACACAATTGACTTGAACTTGAGCTTCATGCAAGCCACATCTTAAAACGTGTAGTCCCACTTTGACCTGCAACCATCAGCTGAAATAATTCTCAGCAGAAAGGGTTACTTTTCAGGTAAATCTTAGCAAAAAGGCCCAAAGGTGCAAGATGAATAAGGGAAGGGATGTATCATGCACTAAAAAAGAAAATGGCTGAGAAAATTTCAGATCTATGTGTCTGGAGTAAAGCTGGACTTGTACATTGGCTCCCTGCCTGACGCTTTAGAGCCATGATGAAGAATTCACATTAATTCTTATCGTTGCAGCATTGTGCAGTCTTTGGGTAAGACACAATCACGACTGAAATTCCTCACTTCTATATTAGACAGGAGAAAGCTTTTTCTGTGCCAAGCATGCATCACTCTTTTCGCACCCCTGAACAAAAGTACCAGTCACAGAAAACACAGTAACCCAAACGAAACTAGGAATCTGTTCGGTGGCAAATGTGCTTTTAGCACAACAAAAAGGGAGCAGAAAGATATGCCACTAACTTTCTGACATCCCCCAACAGATGAAATTCTGTGTGTAGGCAATATATCACACTCAGAGAAATTAAATGCACTACCTTGTGTTTTGGGTTGTCTTTATCACTCTGTATATATTAGCAGCTTAGTGGAACCACTATTAAATTCAAAAACTTGTAGATAACCTGAAAGTAATTTGGGTTGGGTTTGTTTTGGGTTTTTTTTGGTCATTCTCCCCAACAGTAAGAAAGTTCTCTTTACCAGGCTGAAGTCAGGGCTGCTCTGCAAAAGGATCTCAGCAGGCTGAGAGGAAACACGAAAAAGATATACAGTGGCAAAGGAAAACTCTTGCAAGTCCACATTTGGGGCCCCAGTATAGGAAAGACTTTGACAAACAAGAGTGAGGCTAGCAGAGGGCAACTGAGATGGGTAGGTGCTGGAGCATTTGGCATGCAAGCTGGGTTTGTGTAGCCTGGGGAGAGGGCTGGTAGAGAGGGGTGTGAAGCAAGGGGAGAGATCTAATTGTGGTTTTCTCCTACCTAAAGGGGAAATAGAGAGGAATATTGAATCAACTTTTCTTAGATGTGCTCAGCGAAAGGACAAGAGGCAACAGCAAGGGAAGTTCTGATTTGCTGTAAGAAATGAAATTTTCACCAGAGTGGTGAGCACTGGTACAGTTCCCCCATAGAGGCTGTGAGGTCTCCACCCACTCAGAGATGGCCCTGAGGAACCTGATCTATCTTTGAACAGGGCCGTGCTTCAAGCAGGGTTTGGATTAGACAGTCTCCTGAAAACCCTCCAACCTAACTTATTCTTTGATTCTATGTCCTGGTTCTGGCTGGGATAGATTTAATTTTCACAAGAAGCTGGGAGGGGACACAGCCAGGACAGCTGACCCGAACTAGCCAAAGGGATATTCTGTACTATATGACATCATTTGGGATGGGATGGGCATCGAGTTCCCAGTGGTGAACAAACTGTATTGTGTATCACAGAATCACAGAAACACTTGCTTTGTCTATTCTTTTATTAGTATTGCTGTTGTTATTTTCCTCTTCTTTCACTGTCCTATTAAATTGTCCTTACCCAACCCTTGAGTTTTACCTTTTTCTTCTGATTTTCCTCTCCATGTCACCCAGGGTGGGGAGGAGGGACTGAGTGGCTGCATAGTGCTCAGCTGCTAGCTGGGCTAAACCACGACATCCTGGGACCAGGTAAGAAATGGTACCTCTATGGTATGAGTTGGAAATGCCACCTACATGAGAGATGATCAGCTTGTTACTGGGACAAGCTGCACCAAACCAATCTTGAAATTGGATTTGTATGCAAGCAGAAGTTTATTTAGACATATAATTGCTTCCTTTCAGACTGGCATAATATTTCTAAGTTATTACAAAATGTGTGCCTAAAGTTGGGCTCACATATGCAAATACATGAAAATATCTTTCAAATTTAGTGAAGGAAGCACCTGCCTAATATCTTTGGTAGTCGGCTGATTTATTGAGGCTCTTCAGTAGGATTTTGAAGCTTATACTGGAGCAATGTATATCTGCAAATGTAGGTGGGATATCTAACATGGCCAGAAGAAGGAAGACAAAAAAGAGTAGCAGGAAAATGTATACGAAATCTTACTTATAGTGCCTTTAATGACATTTTTTTCTACTAAAATTACATATTCAGATATCATGCCAGTATGTTATGAAGCCTTACTGCCATTCATTCAGAAAGACCTGCATAGTATATTAATTTTTCCTGTGATTTAATGAGTGGCAACAAATAGGCAAGAAGTGGCCAAGCTCCAGAAATGTTTTTTTTTTTTCATCCTATCAGAAATGCACATTGATATGTCTATATGCTGCTGTGTGATCGTGTTATCTTTTATGATCAATTAATAGGAACTAACAGGAACTAAACAAGGACAAAGATACCAGCATAAACATGGTAAAAAAGAGTCATTGGAACATTTTAGTGGGAAAAAAAAATGTTAGAGGCAGTTCCACTCTTGTCCCTGAAGTTTCTAGAGGAATTAGGGTTTTCTACTGCACTTAAACAGAAAGAAATAAAATACTTACTAATAGCTTCTCTGGTTGACCTTCAGAGGTTGAGGTGCTGTATCCTGGGGTTTTATGGATGTTCTAAAGAACACTACCCTCACTCTGCCAGCTCCTTATCTTGCTGACAATACCTGCCACATTGCGTACGTTGCCTCTTTTACCTTTACAAATTGTATTGACATAACGTACCTACAGATAGATGAATGGTCACGGACAGGAAGAAAACTCATGGGTGCAGGACATAAAGCAGCATATGGTGACAACGAGAAGAGCAGGATTACAGAAACATCATGGGCTTGCAATCAATCCCTGGACATGGGTGCTGAAGGAGGACTATTCAGAAAAGAAGGAAATGATGGTCAGAGTGGTGTGCATGAATGTACTGATAGACTGATGTCACAGACAGGGGTCCCTGATAAAACTGATTCTGTTTGCTTAAAAAATTACTTTGGGGAAAGACAGCAGGTAGTTG
Organism: Laterallus jamaicensis coturniculus; assembly: GCA_022605575.1. Classification (NCBI taxonomy): domain Eukaryota; kingdom Metazoa; phylum Chordata; class Aves; order Gruiformes; family Rallidae; genus Laterallus; species Laterallus jamaicensis. The sequence continues at coordinate 50,566,769 of JAKCOX010000002.1, read as the reverse complement.
TTAGAGTCTGCTGTAGGATTCCAGAGTTAAATCTGGGTATGGATAGAGACGTTCAAACCATTATTACAGGAAGGAATTCTGCAGAAAATTTTCTCATTATGGCAGACTCAGATACAGACTGGAGAACAAATGCTACTGAAGGCAGGCCAGATACTCTGGAGTGTGGCAACTGACAGATTTTCTGACAGAAAGCAGAGAGGCTTCTTTCTAAACTTAGTTACAGAAAGTATTGAGGTTGTTATAGGACAGCTAAAGTAAAAAATAGCATCGCATCACATGAGTGTTGGTTTAATTTAAATAAAATGGAGGGATAAACAAAAATAGATCTGTTAGTAAGTCTGTCTATCAGAATTTTAAAGAAATGAGTGAAGGCAGCAGAAGTTAATTGTTCAGGGACTTCTCTGTGGAGGAGACTTGGATTTTCTTTAAGGCAAAACACAGAAGAATTTCTGGAGTTTTTAAGCCCTCTAAAGCAAAAAACTTCTGGAAAAAAAAAAATCTCCAAAACCTAGCTGTATGCAAACCTACCTCAAAAATAGGGCCTTGATGGAAATGGAAAAAGGGTGATCAGCAGTAAAGGCTGTGCCTTATAGGTCAATCTTACAGGGCTCTTGAAAGGAGGCTCACAGATAGAGGCAGCTGATTGGAAATGAGAGCAGAAAGGAAATTAGCAAAAGAAAGGAAATGAAGCAAAACTCGAAGCTCCATGTTTTCACCCAGAGCATGCAGAAAACATCTCTTTCAGGATTCAAAAAAACCTGGTGTATGAGAACCTGCTGCTGGTGAGAAGCATTTAAAGTAAGTCTCCTCACTCAGAACTGATGCCATGTGGAAAAAGGGCAATCTGGTGCATTTCATGAGTATCTTGCTAAAACAGGCCTACAGTGTAGACTTCAATACAATTCAAAGTTTGAGAGCAGCTTTTAAAGCAAAACCCCACTGAAAATGAAGGTAAACATATAAGAAGATGGAAAATAACAGATAAAAGCTTTCACAATAAATAAAATGTGGTATATCTACTCTATTGAAATGTTAGCAGAATGGTGATTACCGTGCTAATGGGAAAGTACTGGTGAAGCTTGAGAAGATGAGGATTGGTAGAAGACAGCTAAAACAGGTAAAGGTGATACTTAAAGAAAGATACCACAGGATTATGTTGAAATGCTACTGAAAAAACTCTTGGGCTGGAGTAGGATTACTATTACTTTTTTCAAAACTGATTACCTTTGGAACAAATCTCATCTGAGTATTTCTTGTAATGACTTTGGTTCTAAAAAGGAATATACTAATAGGGGTTTGGGAGCCATTCAGTGTAGAAGTGATATGGAGAAAACAAGAGTGCCTTGCAGGCTGGAAAAGTAGAAATGAGATGAAATTTTATTACATGCATTTAGTTCTTAATAATTTTTTTAAATGTAATTGAAGCCTCATAGTGACATGACACCAGAAGAGTCTGTGTGTTTTAAAATATCCTGAAAAAATTAGGATTAACCAGCACAATGCCTGAGTCAATTAGGAATTACGACACTAGATCATACTTTGTGAGATATTGCCATGAGAAATATGAGATCTCCAGAGAAATGTAATCTGGAGTACTCTGTACAGTCTTGGTCATCCATATTAACCAAAGATGAATTCAGACTGGAGCTGATGAAGGGAACATGTATGAAGATAATCAAGAGAATGCCGAATCTCTCATGAGATGAGATGAGAGAATGAGCAGCTGGAGGAATGATTCTTACTTTCCCATCAAAATGTCTCTTATTCCCTAATCACATCTGTCTATCACACTGGTCCCAGTGGGCAGAGGAGATCAGTGCAATGCCTCATCTGGAAGGATGCATATTTGGACTAGCTGGTAGCCGCTGCCGAGCAAAAAAGAATAACGGTTGAAGTCTGCCTGCTTTTCCCTTTAGTGGAAGCTCTACATTTTCTTCTTTTTTTTTTTTTCTTCCTTTTCTTCTGACTTGGCTGCTTTTTTCACAACATTTAAAGAAACATAATTAACGTTGAGATGTAGGCTGTTCTTTTATATTTGATGGAAATAGTGCAATGGATCAGAAGTTCTTAAAAGTCAGGACCGAAGGACAGAAATGGACTGTATAATCACATGAACCTCATTTCCTTAGGGAACAAGTATAAAAACAGGGATGGCACAAGAATAAATAAGGGCAGACTGCTGATGAAATTAAAAAGGCAGGACAGCAGCAGCAGGTCTCTATCAATCAGAGAATTAAACTTCCAACTGGCATATTAGCTACAAAGGGTAAAACTAGTTTTAAGATTGTAATCAGGTTATGAAATGGATTATATGACATGATTGCCTTCAGGAAGTCTTCTCCTGTCCTAACAGAGGTAGGGGTGTGCTAATATGATGGCTCTATCCTAATGAGTGCAAGATAACATTTTAAGATTTGCAAAGGGGCCTACGGATCAGTTTAAAAGACATTTGCAGAAGACACATTTACTCCATGGTATATCAAATTTGTTCATCCTTGTCACTGAAAATCTGTTTTGCCAAGTTGCAGTCAGAATCTGTGACTATTGCTTGCTCTGCCTTTCTTTCTCTCTGGAAAGCCTGGGTGCTGGATTGCAGTGGTGCAGAACCTTGACAGCACAGAGAGAAGCAGTGGCAGCTTGCCCAGAATCCGAGCGCTGCACCTTATTTCCATACAAATATACATCGAATTGTATAAGGTTTTACATCAGAATTATTTTGATTTTTTAATTTAAAGACCACTGCAAATTTAGGCTGCCCTTTACAGAGCAATCCAAAATTGCTCTGAAGGTCACAAAAAAAAAAAGAAAAGCCATGTAAAAGCATAACACTGTCCTCACAAAAAAACCCCAACTGTAGAGACTTAAATGAATTCCAGTTTATTGTGCTGATATGAAAAGAGTTTGAATTCCTAATGCACGAGGATGAGATCTGCCAGAGGATTTTTTAATGAACTTGCTAACAGATAATTCTGCCAGATAAAGTTAGGACCTATCAGCCATGTCATAAACTGCTAGCAAGTCTCTGACATTCTTGTTCAGCTCAGGCAGGAAAAGCAATTTGTTTGGAGCAGAGGGACTGCAGAATTATGCTTGGTGGCACTGTGAACTTTTGTAGGCTGGCTCCAGTCTCAGCATATGAACAGTGGAGGTTTTTCCAACAGAGCTGGTACAAAATGGGAAAATGGTTGGCCAGGGAGATTTCATGGAAATGCAGTTTCAGCAGAATCCAGCAGCTCTATGGGAGTGCAGTGACTTCAATGAAACTTGATGAATTTATAAATTGTTCTGAACTTCTCATTTTGCTTCTGCACTGCTGTCAGTCTATATTAAGAACTGCAGCTTTATATGATATAAACTTTGATTACACTTTGATTAAACTTTGATAGAGAGTTTGATTAATAGTACTGTATGGAGAAGCCAGAACAAACCCCCCAGGGGCTGATGAAGAAAAGAACGTCAAGTGCTGACTGGCCAGCATAACATGCAGTAAACAGGAATGAGAAGCTAATCTATAATTTAAACAATGTGTTAATTAATACACCATAAATAATGAAATCTGTGGTAAATCCAGGGAGTAATCTTGTCTATCTGCTCATCTAGGAGAAGCTAGAACACCATGCCCTTGAGTAAGATGACAGTAACTGTATGCTAACAGATAGAAGTCTCTTTCCAATCAGGTGCTCAGCAGCATTTTCTGCTTGCTGGTTTTTACTAATTTGAAGATGCAAAGCCTTTCTAAAATCAAGTGGCATGGTGGGAAAATCGAAGGAAGTAAAAGGAGAGTGCCAAGGGATGGCTGCCAGTCTGTGGGTGTGATTCCAAAACAAGGTGCTACAGAGAGGGACTTTCCTTACCCAGCCTGATGCCATGATCCCCTGCCTCCCCAGAGCTGGCACTACCTGATGTGTGACACTCCTCTGCCCTGGGGAGCACAGCTGGATCCCACTGAGCCTCAACCAAGTTAGCTCTATGTGGAAAAGTGTTCGAGGCACCCAGCATGCAGCTACAGGAATGCCAGCGCCAGCACACAGCTTGGGTGAGGTGCCCGCAGGATTTTCCATGATTAAATAGAGGATTTGCAGGGGCAGCCTGCAAGTAGGTTGGCTTCAAGTGATTATGGAATAACCCTGATGAGGCAACTTGTCTATCTGTCCATCACTTTGTCAGTCCTAAGACCTGTGCAGCCAGCAGAGCAAACAAGTGAGATGTGGATGTTATGCTGGCTGCCCAGAGACCCAACCAAGGAAGGGTGTTGTTGCCTTTAGACTGATCTTACTGTGTCAGTAAATCCGCCTAATAAGTCTATGGCAATTATTGTGGCAGGGTTTGTTTTTATAGCAAAGACTCTGAAACTACTGATTATTTGCTAAATGGCTTGAAGGGTAGAGGTGTTTTTAAGGGAATTACCTGCGGCCTTCTGAATTTATTGGAGCAATCTGATAATCTAAACACTTTCAGCTCTAGTATTTTGGTTTCCAGTGACATGTGCAGTAGATCCAGTACAGAATCTGGTTGTCCAGCCCTGGGAGCAGAACTGAAAACACAGGGGGAAAGACTCGGGTCCCCAAGGAGTTTCAGGAGGTTAGTGTATCTAGGTTGACATTGGAAACCCATCCTGGCTTCTAGGCTGTTGCTCTTAGCTTGTTTCTGGTAGCTGAACTAGCTCACCTGCAGATGTTCAGACACTCTTATGAACACACATGTCCTTATGCAAACAGATGGACGCAGAATGAGCATCAGTTGTTTCACTGGACTTTCTGCCATTGCTTACCCCACACGCAGAGCTGCCCCATTCCTCATGCAGTTCCCACCTGGAACAGGACTGGTGAAGCTAGTGACTCCCACCGTGAAGTTGCTTAAGACATGACTTTCTTACAGAGTAACTAAGGGAGAGGGGAAACTGAAAAAAAAAGGTGAAAAAAAGAAAAAAGCAATGCAGTTTGGAGGTGCTGCTGGCTTAGTGGAGAAGTTGCTGTGGGAATGCTGTGTTCAGAGCATATGAAGAGAAAGGAAGGAAAACAGATTCCCATGAGGAGAAAACTAAGGAATTACTTATTTTCAAGGCATATCAGTCTTCTGGAGAGTAGATATTTGAGAGTAGATGTTTATTCAAACTAAAAGCAACCACCAGTGTGAAAAAAGTTGAAGTAATGGGGCAGGGGGTAGCACAGCTCCATCTCAGTCCAGCATCATATTGAAGTTGTTTGGTTTTTTTAGGAATTAGGATTGAGAAATCACCAGCTTCCCCCATAAGCAGTTTCACTCTTTCCCCTCTGGAAGGGACCTGGCTTCTGGTTGTAGGCAGAATAAGAAAGATTGTTGCCTCTAATTGTGCCAGTTTTGATGAAATCCTAAAGCACAAGATTACTCAGATTACTCAGATTTCTCCAGGTACTAACACAGAAGAGAGGTGACACTCCATGACTGACTATGACTTCCTGCAGTTTTTTAATTCATGTTTGGGGAGCCCAGGGAAGTGCTAACTGATCCTTGTGGTGCATCCTCTGTGCTTTTGATGTGGCCCTCACTGCCATGTATGGAAGAATGAGAGGGAAGGTTTTGCACACATTGCACAAAATTTTTCTTCATCAGGACATATGTACCTACCTGTATGTATTTCTTGATGAGCAGGGTTTAAAAACCGAAATAAGTAATCCACAGCTATCCATTACTCATTACCAAATGGGGAATCTTCAGTCACCCTAAAAGCATTCTCCTGGTGATCATTTGGAATGGAAAATATACAATGTCATAAATAAAATATTTAATAGGGGTTTTTTTGGTCATTAATAGCTTGATATTAGAAATACCCTGCTTACAGACCAAGGCATTCCCAGTATCATTCATTTTCCATGCCAAACTTGTGGTTTGTGATGGAAGTATACCTTTAAGAATGTCAACCAGCAATGGCTCTTACCAATTGTAGTGATAACTTTGTTCTGTGGGACACAGAATTAAAAGAACAAATAACAAAAACAAAGTTGCACTCTCTAAATAAAGAAAATCAATCAAACACTATGTTTATTGATCCACGTTAGAAATCTCTACAGCAGGCTCAATGAGCGGACGGCTAACTGAAGCATATCACTTAAAACACCCAGTTGTAGCATGATGCCACTGAGACAAATTACGCTCTCCTTATGCAGCCTCACCACAAATCTACCATCCTGTAGTGCAACACATTATCCTTAACATTCCTTTAAAAAAAGGAGAGAGAACAGAAGAGGATTTTCACAGCTGGCAATGTACTAAAACATAGTAGCTTTCATCAGGAGAATATAATGGTACAACTGTTTAAAAAAATTTTCCAACCTTGTTTAATTTTCTTAGTTTTTTAAAGGGAGCCTTTTCTCATTGGAAGATGGAATAAAATGAGGGAAGAGAGGATCAGTAAATATTTTCAGCCTTCTCAGCTGAAATCCATAATTATAGTTTTATTCCTTTCTGGTTTCTGATACGTAGATTTCACAGAGTTGATTGCAAGCTTCAGGAACCATTTTTGCCTTTTAATTTGAAGCATTTCAGGTTTTCTCTAATTAACAGCCACTTGCAGGGTACATCACAGGCTCAGTGCCTACTCACCAGCCACATTTCTCATAGACAGATCTGTTACTGCACTAAAATGAGGGCGAGAGACCTTCTGTATTAATAGTTTATGAAGACAGCTAAATTACAGCTGACCATACAGGCTATGTTCTACTAAGCCTCTCTCTGGACTGTCTGTTTCTGGGGGGACAAAACTTCTTTAAGTGATAATACCTTCTTCTGAATGAATGTTTGTACTGGTTGGCGTGGAGCTGCATTTTGAGAAATAGCTGCAGGAAGTGCTTAGGCACTCTTGTACATAGCGCCAACTAATTAAAATAGAAACTTGGGTTTTCTTTTCCCCTTAAGGTGACAGAGTTTTAGACCTAAAGAAACAAACCCTAAAAACAGAGGCAGCAGGACAGCTGTTACATTCTTCCTATGAAGACAGGCTGAGGCAGTTGAGCTCGTCCAGCTTGAAGAAGAAAAGGCTCTGAGGAGACCTTACTGCAGCCTTCCAGTACCTGAAGGGGTCTGCAGGAAAGGTAGAGAGGGACTGTTTATCAGGGTGTCCAGTGACAGGACATGGGGAAATGGCTTTAAACTAAAAGACGGTAGATATAGATTAAGAAAAAATTCTTCCCTGTGAGGGCAGTGAGGCACTGGCACAGGTTGCCCAGAGAAGCTGTGGTTGCCCCTTCTCTGGCAGTGTTCAAGGCCAGGTTGGATGGGGCTTTGGGCAACCTGGTCTAGTGGACGGTGTCCCTGCCCATGGAAGGAGGAGTTGGAACTAGATGATCTCTGAGGTCCCTCCAACCAAAACCATTCTATGCTTCAATGATTCAATGATTCTCATAGACATCATTTCAAAGAGACGACAAATGAAAAGGCTCTGATTTATCCACAGGAAACTGCCTAAGATCAAGGTCTTTACATCATAACCCACTTAATTCCCAAGCTCTTTTCACTGGATCAGTCTCACTGCATATTACTCATAGTAAGTTAACTATGTTCACAGTTTCTTAGAGGAAGATGCTGACAGTTTTATCTTGTATAATGGCAAGCACCTGAGGTTGTTTCTTAAAAACAAATGGTAAAACCACATTTCCTTTTCTGTCCTCCTTCTCCTCCTCCCCTTCTCCCTTCACTCTTCACTGCCTCATGATATTTGTGTCCCCTTCTGGATTCCAAGTTCTCATTCACTTCATTCTCTTGCTAGTAATTTCTGCCCAGGTGCAGCTATAAGGCAAAACAATGGTGCAATACAAAAGCAAAGCTATCAGGTAGCCACAAGTAGCACAAAAAAAAACCCAACAGAGAAGGAGATATTCTTACATCCGTATTACCAACTGATGAAACCCCCATGGCAGGATATATGCATGCATTTACTATTTTAAAGAAGTAATCTTGCTTGCTGAAACATCAACCTTAGAAGAAAATCCAGAGCTTGAAGGAATTAGCATTGTTGTAATGCTCAGGAGATGAATTGTAGTATTTCAGATAAACAGGGTTGAGAACTGATGGACATGTATTCCTGTACCATTTTCTGTTTTGCATAATACCGTATGAACCTCATTACTGCAGTTTGGAGGGTTTTGAACATTCACAGAAAGATGCATAGGGAGAAGAGCAATAGTTTGATTGATCCAATTTTCACATTGGCCCACTGGATAATCAGAAGAGCTCTTCTATTACAAGGACATGCAGAAAGCAAACCATTATAAATCCTATCCACAACCCAGGGCCAACAAGAAAGGCAAAAAACCATCTGACAACACAGGCTTTCTTGACAGAGTCATTGTTAACAGCTTAATAGCAGCTAGCAGGCAAGATTCACTCTTATGCCAGCAGTACAAGGCACACAGAAGTCTGAAAGAAGGAAAAATAAACATGTATAGAAATGACATCTCCCTAACTTGATAAAAAACAAATAGATTAAATGAACCCCTACCTTGGAGAGCCTGGAGTGTACGAGTCTGTACAACAATGCAGAGCTGCAGGACCAGCTGTGGTGCACTTTCCAGAAACGTGGCTAGCAAATGCAGCATACTCACATCTGCATACTCATACACCATTTTCCAATAAAACCGCCATCTGTCATTCTCTCCACTCTGTCGACTCCGGATACCCAAGTATATTGTGTGGAAATACCTAGAAATAAAAGAGAGAGGTTCTAGAAATGCAGAATGATATTTTACAGGTAACATTTCTGTTTAAAAATAACCAACATCTTTTCAGTGTACTCCAAAATAGCGAGCTTTTATTTAAAAGGATTACCGTATCACAATTTATAATAGTCCATGTGATAAGAATAAGTCTTGTCTTCACACAAGGATTTAAAAAGCTTAGCATAGTCTTGTTTGTTAAACAGTATTCCTTTCAAGGACACAGTTTTCTGAACTGAAATACAAAGGCAATGTGTATTAAGGCAATGTGTGTGAGGCAATGTGTATAAGGCCTGCCTCAGAATTCTTTCAAATAATGGAGGGAAGAAAGCTGATCCTGCAATGGTCTCTACTCAGAACCTGCAAAGCACTTGTTTCCTTTTCCATGACCTCTATGTGGTCTTGGAAGACTACCTGCACTGCAAGCCTGGGGTGTGTGTTGCTGCAAATACCAACTCATGGGAACTGGAGTGAGCAGTTTGTCTCAAGCTGTCTGTCTTGCAAGATAACAGAACCTTCAGAGGTAGGATGATGCTTTGTGGACTAGGGCCTCTGCCCTCCACAGGCTGTGAGGGCCTGTAGAGTCCGATTGTCAAGGCAGCCACCCAGGCAAACCAGACATTGTGCTTAGGTGGGCTCCTCTTTCAATAAGCCATCTGGACACTGTCCTTGTAAGGGTAGCCCCTCATTCAGTAGCCACCCTGATGTACAGGGTCCTGTCCTTACCTAATAAGGAACAGTGACAGGCAAGTGGGGCCCTGCTGAAGCAGAGTGCTGGCAAGGCCACTGGACGCATCATTGATCCATCAGCCTAGTTGGGGGGTGTGTGTCAAATGACCACCCGGGACGCACATTACCCACTGACTCATTTCCAGAATATCTACAACTCAAAACGGAGCCTGTGCAAGATATACTAGTCCCCCGCCCCACCCCACCCCCAAAAGTATGGGGCCAGATAGCATAAAAGATGCAGATTTGTGATGTCTGGTGCACGCCCGCCATTCAAGGACTACAACTTTATGACGATCTACCTTGGATCCCTGGGTGGTGATAGCTGCTCTTTTTCTCTCTTCCTCTCAATTTCTCTCTCTCTCTCAATTTCTAACCTTATTCTCAGCACAGTAAGGGGGTCCAGTCTGAATCTCCCTGGTTTGCCCACCTGGTGGGACGTGACAGGGTGGTCTTAGCCTGGGTCCCTGCTATGGCTGAGCTCACTGTCCTGGTTTTCCACCCGCGTAATGCATGGCATGTTGTATTTCAGATACTGCCAAATATATAGTGCTTTTTCTCATAGTTTGATTATTTTAGGAGGAGAGAAGATGTAGCTGTGAGTTCCTATTTTAGGAGGAGCATAGATCTGGCTGTGGGTTCCCTTGGTGATTAAAAGTGACTCACTACGATAGCTGCCATGCAGCAGCCACAGTAAGAAGCAGGGACCAGAAGCCCAACAGCCTGCTGCTGCTGGCAGTAGTAACCAGCAGATGAGAAAAGTAATGGTCAGAAAGCACATGTCAGCTCTTGGTGGCCTGTGCAAGCAGGTGGAAAAACACCTGGTGAGCAGCCAATTAAATAGATTTCAGTGAGTACAGAAGCATTGAGTGGTTTTAGCAAGCAAGGGATGTCTTCTGATGGCCAAGCCACCTGGCTGCTGTGATGCATTTAGTGACCCTTGCAGAGCTGGTGGTGGTCTCCCATGACACACCTGTGTCACAGTGCAATGACAACTCTGGGTGGTCTATGATCTGCTCTCTGTTATTCTGTATCAGAAAGTCTATGCTCCCAGCCTGCTCCTACAATTTTAGTTCAAAACTAATTAAGGCTGGCTGAGAAAAGTCTCGCTTTAAGAAAAATTCTGAAGACTAAGATATTGTGCCTTGCATCCTACCAGAGTGCCAACTCTGCTTCTCTTTTTCTCACTATTCACATCCTGGTCCTGAAAAATGTTTCCTTATGTTCTTTAAGATGTTTTCACAACACCGTTTTTTCTTCCAGTCTGAATTGTTATAATTGGTTAAAATAAAACATTTCAGCATTTCTCCTCCTTTTCACAAGTCCTCATCTTAAAACTCTTTTCTAAACTGTTGGAGCATGGTGATTTGTGGCACCTCTTTTTATAGAGGCTGCATGCAAGCTTTCATCCCTTTTCTGTTCAGTTGTAACTCCAGCAGCATCCTTGCCGATGAGAAGATTTTTGGCCTCTGTCTGGAAGAACAGCTGATGACTCAGTTGCCCCCCACAAAGGGTGACTGCTGTGGCTGTATTCATTGTACCCTTGTACGCAGTGCACAAGCAGCCACAGAGCAACAACCTTACTCAGGAATATGCATCAAAAAACCCCCAGGGAGTAGCACAGGGAAACAGCTGAGAGGCCAGATCTGAGCCTACAGCATTTCTCTTGACAATGCACATCATAGCAATATAAAAGGTAAACACATTAAATTCACATTTAAATTAAAATCACACCAGGTGGCTTTGAATTTGATCAAAGTCCCAAGTGGGAGCGAAGCAGCAATGAACCACTCAGAGACTGAGACCACAGAGGTGCAATAACCTAGATGCCAACCCTACCTCTCATGCAAAACACTGAGCAGGTCTAGATGGGTTAGAGTGTGATGGGATAACAGGGACTCTCTGAAGTCCTCAGGGTTAGGTAAAGTGAAATGGCCTGCTGCCCAGATTGGAAAGAAGCCACTGAGCTGGAAAGGCATCTTTTGCTGCGCAGTTCTGATAATGGGGTCCGTGGGCCTCTCAGGTTCTCTGTCACAATCAATGCATTTGTTCCTAGACCTCTCATTAGTGTCCTGCAGAACATAACGGACAGGTAAGGCTTGGGTAGTTTGGCTTCTGTAGTTTGGTTTTCGGGTGGGGGGTCTTTTGGCCTGCCTCACATGTCCTCTCAAGGGGCACACCTGGGAATATTGCACATAGCGGTCAGAGAGCATCTTCAGCATCCTTCTTTTGAGATACTGCTAACCCTTGCTATAAATACTGAAAGGTAGCTTTGGCTGCTGAGGATTGTGCCAGGAGGCCCTAGCTCTGCCAATGGAGCCATCTGCAACTTCAGTTCTACAGCATTTGTGCAAAAAATACTTTTCCTATTATGAAAATGACATGCTGTGCCAGGCAACATCCCCTAGGGTTCTTTACCTGCTCTGCAGAGTGGCTGTGCATGGCAAATATGTTGTGATTAATGAACCCTTATGGAAATATTTCCTCTCCCATTGCACTTTATTGTGAAACACTGGCAGTGAGTTATTGGGGACTGGGGAATCATTGCTCTTTGTCTACTTAGCTCTCTGCAATTTAGACACAAGAGGTAGAGGAGGAAGATACTTTCTCTTTTTACACACTGGAGACCAAATTTCAGCCTAGGGTGGTATTTTTTTCTGTCCTATCAATTTTGGCCAAATTAATTGCAGGCTGAAATGAGCATTTACACACATAATTACTGTCACTGATTTATAGGCACAATCAGGTGATTAGACAGCTAAACATTCTCATTTGCATCCACAATTAATTGCACCAGCAATTGATGATAGGTGTGCAAATTAGCAGTTATTAAAATAAAAAGACGCTCTCATAAAATGCTTCATATATCAAAGACACTTTTTTTTCCTATAGGGAAATAAAATTTTAAAAGAAGGAGAAAGTGCTTTGCTTGTTTTGGTTTGCCATTATAGCTTAACACTGCAGTAACGACACATTCCATTTTACATACATATGCATTATGCAATTGCATCTTAGACACCCTCACTGGAGTCCTATTATTTGAAAATGCTATTTAGACATACTTGCAGGTAGTTCCTGCCCTGAAGAGTTTTTATATTTTGGTCTTCTGGTATCCTTTTGGTGGAAACTCACAGTTTTCTGTCAGCCCACGTTGTGGCTCTTATACATAGTTATTCCAGGAAGATGCTGGAAGAAGTAATAACAACCCTGGACTGGAAAACATCTTAGGTTCGTTTTAGGGTAAATTGATGCCAATGAACCTCAAAGAGCAGATGTAAATGCAATTATTTTTGTTGTGTTTGCACCTAGAGGCCTCAACTATAGTCTTGTGCAGGTGCTGTACAAATATACAAAACCTGCCTCTCCATTTCCCCAAAAAGCATTTAACTGACTTGAAAAGAAGTTACAAGTAGTGAAGTGAGTTAGAGCATCAGAAGAAGGTAAACAAGGAGTGGGAAGTATGGTAACAATACTGCCACCTAGTAAAGTAACTACTTAATCTAACAAATCAAGATAGTCCATTAAAGTTTCTGATTTCTTTAGGAGTGTAAAAAATAATAAACTCCACCACCCCAAAAGCTCAGAAGTAACTAAGTTTCCTGAAGAAGTCAGAAGACTATGAAAAGTACTAAGAAAAATATGATATAAAATCTAACTTTTAAAAAATTACTCCTTTTTTTTTTAAGTCAGACCACTGCTTTGATTGTCAACACTGATACAAACAAGCTTACCATTCAGAATGAAGACAACAGAGTAGGAAGCAATACTTCCTATATAGCTGATAATCAGATGGCAACATACATATATATATACACTATATATATAGTTATTTGAGGCTTAATGCCTTTTTTACCCTCTAGAAGAAATGGAGAATGCTTTAGCATTTAATTGGTTTAATTTATTTCATTACATCACACAGTACAGTATACAGACCATTGATAAAGCATAACCCTGAAGGACATAAATCTGAGACAAGATCACAAGTGACATTCTTTTTTTCCATTATACTAATGAAGGAAGGCAGTAAAGTAAAAAAACCTGAACAAACAGAAAATCAGGTTAGTCCTTGCACTGCCCAGAAGTCTTCAAGTTGCAAGATAAATAGAAGCAAAAAAAAGTACCTATATTTGCAGTTGTGGAAAAGATGTATTTCTGTTCCAGGGAAAGTGACATTTGTTCTCATTAGGCAGTGGGTCTCCATTGTTCCCAAAATCAAGAGTCATCACTTTGCTCTAGGTTTACATACCAGTCACGAGGATGGTCAACATAGACTGAGATACCTTTGAAATGCTTCTGGTGACACTTCAATTAGATGATTAAAGCATGGCCAATTGCGCATTTAATTGAGATGTGGTATTGTAATTATATGTTAATGCCAAATATTTATAGGAGTGCTTTTCAAGTTTAAAGTGCTTTCCAAACATTAATTGATTAACTGGGGTGAATGTAGATAATCTCACAGGGTTCATTCCCCGGGAATTGGCAGCTGACCAGCCTAATAGCTTCCTGCAGGAGAAAAGTATAGCTTTTCCTCAGCATAGTCAAACCCAGGTGAAATATCATAAGCCCACAGTGGGGATGAGTTGGCCTTTTCTTGCACACAGAATAATGTTGCTCCTTTCTCCCTTATTCTTAGGAATGTGATATTCTGTCCTGATGTCCTGAATTTGTGGATTAAAAACCCTCCTGCTCATACCTTGCTCCACATCAAGATAGGCAATGAGGCCCTCCAAATACTTTCTAAACATGAGGCAATTCCTCAGAGTCAGATAATCTGGAAGAGAGATTTGAGATGCCACTGGAATCTGGACTCAGGGTTTCCAACCTCACTATAGTTCATCTACTCTATTATAAAAGGCCTGCACTGAATATTCTGGTATCACAGAAGCTGAAGAGGGCTTTAGTAGTGATTTAAGAGAGCTTGGGTTTTTACTCAGTTTACTTCATAGTAGCTGGGTGTAATTTCTGGCCATTGCTACTCTCTATGAAATGAGTTCAGAAGTTGCCCCATTGTGCCTCACAGGCACTTTTTAATACGTGCATCTGAGCACAGTGGAGATACCAAATCCTGATTGCTGGCAGGCTTACTCCCACGTGTGTGGGACTGAACTGTTCTTGCTGTACATAGTTTGGTTCAAACAATGCCTTTCAGTCGTCTGAGCTGCTCTGGGCTTCCCATTCCAAAGTCTGACATTTACTCTTACTTCCTTTCTCCCAGCTCTGCGATTTGCTGCAAGTCTTTAGCTACAAACTGAGATTCTGGAGATCAGGAAGAATTCTGCTCAGTGCCTTTTCATTTAGATAGTGTGCAGAAGTAGGCACATATGCAAGCAGAGCACCATATGCAAGTCCAGTCTGGCTATGGCTCTGAGCACTTCTTGCTACAGATTTTCACCTTAATGAAACCATCCATCTGATGGTAATATGCACAGCTCCAGAAAAACATCTTCCATTTACAAGTGTCAAAGACTACATTGCTACCATGTGCTCAACCTAAAAAGTCCTTAGGACGATGCACATGAACGACAGATCATTTGCATTCTTTGGAAAAATGAAAATGTTCTGATTTCACGCCTCATGTAGTCCATATTTATTACAACTGCCTAAGTCAGTAGAGGACATTCGCTTATGTTACACAATCTACTGAAACATTTGCAAGAAGATCAAAAGCCATTAATGGCTACTTGTGGCAGTCCTAGCCATTTATTCTGAGGCCTAATTTGCCCCTGTATCAAACAGTACATTAAACAATTTAGCCATACCATAAACAGTTGTTCTTTCTGTGTTTGAAGTGTGGAGAATAAAAATCACTACCGCAGAGCTAAAAAACAGTAGAATAAACAGCAATTCAGATAAGTGGTATTTTCTTCTGTTGCTTAGTTACCAGAGAAAACTTAACTCTATTTGTATCTCAACAGTATTTGCCGTGTTAAATAACAACAGATTGTTCTATTTTGCTTCTTATGTGCCTTTTTATTAGGTGTGCCTGAATACTTCATAAAAAAAGAAAAGTTTCTTTAGCAGAATACTTGCTTCCTTATCAGTACATACCAACGCTTGTTCTGTTTGTTCTGAAGAAACAGACAAATCCCTTCAGTTTTAATTCCTTTTTTCTAGAAGGAACAAGCAGCCAGTTTTGAATTTCCCAATCAAATTATTTTTTTGATGGGAGCATTAAGGTTTAATGTGCAAAAGGAAACTGAAATGCATTCTGTAGCACAGCAGTGACCAAAGCTTGTCCAACCAAGCCCAGTTCTGGCAATTCACCAGCAGTCAAATGTCTGGGCTTAATTTACTTTAAATTATGAGTGCAGCATCCTCATCTGTGTCACTGAGACGAGATCCATGTGAGGACAAATCCCACTGGGGAATATTTAATCATAAGAGATGCTGAAAGACTTATTTCCAGAATATACCTCCATTACAAAGATAAAAAAACAAAACCCAACTTCTTGTATTTAATTTTCCCTTGCAGTATTTAAGATATCAGAGAAATATCTCCTTTACTTCCTTTAATACAAACCAAGACATTTTATGAGCATAAACAAAACCATTACACCTATTTCATGATGACCTATAAAGAATTTCCCAGTATCTTCCATGACTGGGTGAGCCTTCCCAAATGGCCACAAGTCATATTACAGCAGCATTTTATGGTCATCTAAATTCTAATGGCCATCTGAATTCAGCTACCATCTGAATTCCCCAAATTTAACCAGTCTTCCCTTTCCCTTTCCCTTTCCCTTTCCCTTTCCCTTTCCCTTTCCCTTTCCCTTTCCCTTTCCCTTTCCCTTTCCCTTTCCTCTCCTTTCTGACATGGCCAAACTGTAGATCTCCAGTACATAAAGCACTGTTGCAGGGAGACAGTAGGATCAGGTAGCACTGGGCATAGGTCTAACGAGAAGGCAGGGTGGCCTCAAGAAATCCCTGGTGCCCCCCCATACCCCTACTAAACCCCCTCACCTGCAGGGTATGGCTGCTTGGCCCCACTGCTCATGCTGCAGTAGGATTCAACCCTGCATTAGGCAGAGGCCCCCTCCAGGAAACAAATCTGCATGCACTGAAAGAGGGGTGCAACTTGCATTGAATGGCATGGATTCTGGGCTGCCCCTGCTAGCACCCCTCTGGCTTTACAGTGTTTTGCCTTCCCTTCCTTTTCTGTGCACCCCTCAGGGTCTGAAAACGGGCAGCAAACCCCTGCCTATGCACACAGCAAGGTTACACCCCCACATGCACAACATGTGCTGCCACATAGGACAGAAGAACTCGTGCAAGTTTGCTGTTTAGTTTCAATATTTCCATGTTTCTGTTTGCAAAACTGGAGTATTCCCAGTATGCTCTTGCCTCCCAGGGCTCCCTGTTGGCCCGGCAGCTCTGCAGCCTCCTGACCAGTCTGTCCCTGCCATGTTCGCGGTGCTCATCCTCATGTTCAGCTTTTGTCACTGTAGCGCTGGGGCCCAGGGGCAGATGGAGCTCGATGGCCAAGGAGCCATGAGGCAGGCAGCTGATGGTGTCATTGCTGGTGACAGGGATGGCTTAACCTTGTCAATGGGTGTGATAGAGCCATTGGCCACAGCTCCCCAAGATGCTGCCCTGATACTTCTCAGTAGTAAACACTAGTGCATTTTTTGCGCTATCAACTATGTGCTAGAATTGAAAAGGAGAATGAACTAGTGAAATGAAGGAAAAAAAAAAAGGAAAAGGTATTCATAGTGTGCTGCAGCTGGCTACAGCTTTGTATCTCAGAGTTTTTTCACCAGGCATTACTGCTGGTGCTGCATAACAGCTGCCTTTCCTGATTCAGCCGGGGACAACACCATTTAGACACGTTCAGCAGCACAACTAAAAAGTTTTACTCCACTCTCATTTCCTGCTTGCTTTTAAACCAGAGTCACAGCTTCATCAGAAGCTGATGAAATTGCCTTGGGCCTCAGAGGCCCCTTGTTTTCCACCTGTGGGAAACACTGGAGTTTCTTACGTGTCACTGATGCTACAGCCCTGGAAGTGATGCCTCTGTGAGACCACATCCCCAAGGACCAGCAGCTTCCCCACAGATCAGAGGTCTGCCCTGCTCTGTGTCCTCTGAGAAGCTGAGGGCTTTCCCAATATTTTGGAAAGGTCCATACAGGCTTCCCGAAGCAACAACACTCAGCTGAAACTCATAGGAAAACATGGCTTTATTGGCAAAGGCCAGGACACTCCTAAGAGCTAAGTTAAAATCTTGATTCACAGTCTGCTGTGTGACTGAATCCTTTTGGTTTTCTTCACGCAGCCTTACACCCTTTTGGGGATACCTAAGTGGAAGGCTGTCTCTGTTCTTTGAACAAGAGTTGAGGTCCCTAACCAACAGTGGTTTACACTGACTTTCTTTGTCCTCTTCTCCTCTCTTTTTCCCACATCATATTTTCATTTGCTTCTAAGCCTGTCTGCCTGTTAGTCATCCCAAAGCACCCAGGAACTGAATCCCAGTTTGCCTCTGTGTCTTAGTCTGGAGATATCAAGAAGAATTAGGGAGTAGAAAAGCACAGAATCCCCCAGGGAGCTTCAGGCATTCCCTGGAAAGGCAATTAGTCATGGCCAAGGATCTGTACCATGCAGCTGTCACAGGAATATAATCATTATCATAGGCATCCTCACTTCACCAGCCTCTAGGGCTGTGGCAGGAGCCGAATTGTTTCTCTGCTCCTTCCCAGTTATGAATTGTGATAATAGCCTTTGGAAATGGTCCTGAGCCCCTTCTCATGAGACTGGTGACAAAGACACACCTTTCTCCCAACCACCTATTTGACTGCACTTCAAGAAAGGATCACTTGTAGAGTTAAGAGGGGGCTGCAGCTGTAGAATAGTCCCTCTGGCTTCTTCTCAGCTTGGAGTACCACATGTATTTCCCAGCTCTGTGGAGAAGCAGCCGGGCAGCATCCCATCACCACATAAGGGTAAGGCATCTAGAAGCCTTTTCCTACCTAACACGTATTAGTTTACACAGGAGCAAAGCGTACAATAGCACAGCCTGAAAACCAGTGTCTCACGGCTGGAGGCCTTGCAGTCTGGAGACAGGATCTTCCCCTGGGCACCAGTGTTTATTATTCACACTGCACACAGGGACATGCTCAGGAGCCTCTGGGGCAGCCGAGTCTCTCCCAGCATCCATCTCTCAGACCATTTCCACGGGGACATGGGCTATTTATTGATCTCAACAGTCCACAAGGGAAGGTTCAACACAGAGGTGGAGAGCCAGAGAAGCTAGCGGGGTAAACAGCCTTGAGCATTCCTGGACCAGTTCACAGGCAGCTTTGTTAGGGAACCCTTCAGTGGTAAGCTCTCAAACTTGTGGTCAGACTTACCATCTGGAAGAAGGAATACCTTCACGCCATTATTCAAAGGAACCCATGTTGTTTGCTGCTTTCTCTGATGTTTTTGATGAATTAAGTAAATGAATCTGCCTGCAGAATAAGCAGCTTTCCAGTGTCAGCTTTCACAGAATGAGAGGAGGCAGTTATGATTTCCTTGGTCCAGGAAAGGAAAAAAATTGCTTTTTAAAAGCAGAGGAGGTGCCGGCCGTATCTTTTGCAAAAGTCAAGAGAAGCAACAGTAGTATAAATACTAGAGAATCAGAATGGAGAGAGTAGAGGCTATATTTTATCACAGCAGACAAAATATAATGTGTTTCCTTCCATACACACATCTTTCTTTCATGACCACCGGTGTGTGCCAGGATGAATCTGGGTTGTGTCACTCTGGGGGCCTAGCACGTAATCTCACACTGTGAAACAGCAGGAGCTAGATGCCTCCACTAACCAGTAAAAATGAACTATTGCCAACCTTCCCTTTCCTTCCTCCAAAAAAACCTTCCAAATTGCTTATAAGAGCTTTTATAAGACCTGCCTGCTCTTTCTGGATCAGAGAAAATGCACAAGTGAGAATTCTGTTTGGAAATATCTATGCTGTAAATAACTTTTTATTCATCCTATTTATATAGCAGTCTATGCTTTGGCTTTTCCTTTTGAAGTATGCAGGGAAAGCTATTAGCTACTCCTCTGATATAAAACTCCTAATAAGTTGAATGTTCATTGTTTGCATGGAGCAATCTATAAGCATTCAGGAAGCAGTGTGGGATTAGTCACTCATTAAGATATGGATAGACAGTGCTCGTGTGATCTTTATGTGATATTCAAATGGCTGTCAGTGTTATTTAATAGGAATTCAGGCTAACTTCCTGTTGGTGCTTATAAGTGGTCCAGACTAATGGAGAATGTGCTTTAAATGTTGCCTGCCTGAATAATTTTATATAAGATTATATTCAAAACCATATTTGCCAGCTAATAGTATTAGTAGTGCTGAACAGTGTCTTGCAAAGAAACGGTCCTGAATACCAAGCTGAACGCTGCACCATGTACTCTGTCTGCGTGCTTTGCAAATGTAGTATTCAGAAATCTTTGGAATAAAGCTTCTGGCTTGGGTTTTGCCTGGGGGAAAAGCTCTAGGGCAAATGGAAGCATTTTCATTTCAGACTTTCTTCAATTCCCTTAGGCCAAATCCAAAGGGCAACAGTGAGAAAAAGACCCTGAGAAATCTAGTGGGAGTTTTGCCAATTTACAGACCTCCCAGTCTGTCCCCTTATCAATATATTATAGAAAAAGATGAAAGGATATAAGAGGTGACATGTTGGCAGCGACATGCAATCCAAAGCAGAAAATAACATGAGCTGGCAAGACAGCAATTACGTTTAGGACTCGAAAGCAAACTGGCAATTACAGATCTACAGTTTTTAGCCTAACTGGAATTCTCAATTCTAATATTTGTTCCACTTTAAAATGTGGGTTAAAATTCAAGAAGCACTGAAGGATAGCAAAATGTCTACAAGAACAAATGCTTCAAGGAAGAGCTTGTATCAAAGGGCACGAATTTACAACAAATGCTGAGACTGACTGTGCATTCAACAGTCATTTTGTTTGCCAAGTTACTCAGAAAAGAAGGGAGAGATAACGCAGGCATGGCATAAGAATGGAGACAAGATTCTTTTGCTACAGCAGGAATTCCTTGAACAAACAGGAGAAAAGAGACCTGACCGCACCAATCTCTTTGATACTGTGTTTTGAGAAAGTCAACCTAAGGGGCAGATGAACACAATGGTCATTGAAAGAGGCAGCACGTAAGAGATGTCAGAGTCTTGTACATGGATTATGTGTTATCTATAAGCTCCAAAAATGTTCATTCTTGTGCTGCAGGAACATCTTCAATTGAAAGCCTATTTAAGAAAAAATAACTTTAGAAAACTCTGTGTGATCAATATGACTTAGTCTACATGGGAAATTTACCTTCATTTAATTGAAAAGATGAAATTAATACGGTTGATTTAAGCACTTCAACTCTTGACTTACAGGTGGCTTGGATTGATTAAGAGATGGTTTGAAGTTAACTGAAAGAAACCAGTAGCAGTGAATTAGCTTCCACCTGAAGGTTTGAAAAAATTTAGCTAAGGTTTGGCCTATGAACATCTTTCTGACGCTATTTTTAGTTAGTTGTGAAACCAGGAAAGTTTTGCAACACAGAACTCAATCATATTTGCATATAGATGCATATGTATAAGCTTGTCATTCCCCTGCAGTATAGGCAACTTACTCCAGCAGAGAAGGATATGACATCTGATAGAAGACTTGTAAAACTTGGGACAGGACTCCAGATGTGACCTCACAAGGGCAGAATAGAGGAGGAGGACAACCTCCCTTCACCTGCTGGTCTCTCTCTCTTAACACACCCCAGGATACCATTGGCCTTCTTGGCCACAAGGGCACACTGCTGGCTCATGGAGAGCTATTTGTCCACCAGGACTCCCAGTTCCTTCCCTGTAGAGCTGCTTCCCAGCAGGTCAACCCCCAACCTGTACTGGTGCTTGGGGTTATTCCTCCCTAGGTGCAGGACCCTACACTTGCCCCTGTGGAACTTGGTTCCTCTCAGCCCAACTCTCCAGCCTGTCCAGTTCTCACTGAATGGCGGTGCAGCCTTCCAGTGTGTCCACTTTTGTATCATCAGCAAACTTGCTGCAGGTACACTTTTTGTACCTTGTCCAAGTAACTGATGACTACATTGAATAAGACTAGACCCAATTCTGACCCCCAGCATATAATGGTGCAGGAGGTGGCTTCTTGAGTACAGGACTTTGCACTCTCCTTGTTGAACTTCATGAAGTTACTGTTGATCCATTTCTCCAGCCTGTTGAGGTCCCTCTGGACAGCAGCACGACCCTCTGGCTTAACAGCCATGGTAGAACTTATAGTCACGTTTACAGGTACAGCATTGGTGAAAAAAAAAAGAAAGCTTACAAAGTTAATCAAATATTTTAAAAATGCAGTTCTGGCATCTGTCTAGCAAGCAGATACCTCTTTAATTACCTGTTCCTGCCACTGAAAATCCCTCAGACATATGGCAGGTGCCAGAGCTGGAATTTCTGTTCAGACTGACACCCCATCTCAGAAATGCCACCTGCTACAAGCCTGATTCTTGGCCTAGACTTTACAGATTATGACTTCTTCAAGGCATGTATGATACACGTCTTCCTAGCTCTTTGCACAGTGAATAAAAATGCTCTTGAATCCCTAAGTGCAAGTGAAGTTACACATAATAATGCTAATACTACTACTGTTAAAAATAATAATAATTATTATTATAAAGCTGCTTGGCATTATTTGCTTAAATTGAAAACCATTTATATTAATCCAGACAGCAAATTGCATGAACTTCCTTTAACCTTTAGAAACCACTAAAAAAAATCCAGTTTTTTTGGCTAATTATGGTTGCAATTCCTGGGGTCTGCATGCCTTCTGTATTAGCCAGGTAAAATACCGGTGTCCCCACGGCATTTCCTTCCTCTGTGAATCCTGATCACTCAAGTGCATAACTGGGTTTTCCATGAATTTAAGGAGTTTTCAACTGGATAGGGATGTAAGTGCACCTGATAAAGGAGGTAATAAAAACTATGAACTGCTCTTCTCAGCTTTTTGAGAGCACAATTAAGTGTGCTCTCTCTCTCGCTCTCCTGGCATACCTGAGGTTAGAAGCTAAAAGAGCTTGGGGAAGCAGGACAAAGTAATTCTTGCATGTTTGGGTGGTGGGTTTTTTTCCTATGGAGAATATTATTAAAAGTTTTCCCTTTTTAGACATACCATTTTCCTTTCTAATAGCAAGTATGTCTGGTTACTCCTGGCTCCCAGGCCACAGGTATGTATGTCATATGTATGCCCTTGGTTTCCAGAGGAAATTCAAAAAGAAGGAATGTAACTCAGCAGACTGCTTCTGTACACAGAGATGGGTATGGATAGGATGGGTAAAGCACACATACAGGGATAAACTGTACAGTTCCTTCTGGTTGCTTGCAAGAAAACGAGGAACTCGTGATAGGTTAAGAGGGTGGAAGACAATCTATGTGGCTTCCCCACACTCACAGCCATGGTTAGTCCCTGTGTGTCCCTTGACACTTGCACCACATTCCTGGAATTTTCAGTCTTCCACACTCTGCTGGAAAATAAATTGTTTAGGTCTAGGAGGGATCACTAAAGCTAGCTCTACTAAAGACCTACGTATTAGTGTTCAAAGATGCATATCATTTCCTACAGCTAGAAGCAGCCATTTAGATTTGGCAGATGTTATTTTATTTGTTCAGGCTGAAAGGTCACTATAATTCTGCCAGCTTTATTTTCTGTATTTAAAATGTCACCCCAAACAGGTAGCTAAGGTAACGCATTTGCTTTCTACATATCTTCTACCATTTTCCATGTCAGAGAAGGTCTTTTATGTCTTAGGAATGCTAATTAAGTTTGAGAACTGGTCTTTGAAAAAAACCACTCAAAAGAAGTGAAGCACCTTTTTAAGATGATTGTCTCAGTTCCAAGGGTGTTCGATTCTATTGTTTTTCTAAGGGCTTTGACATGTTTGCTTCTGGCAGCATTTCTTTGCTCTCTCAAAGCATCTCTTCATGCAAGACAATTATAATGATCTGAAAGGTTTCCTGCTACTGTCCTCCATTTCCGCGTTCACATTTACTTGTGTCTGCAATTTGCACCTACAGAGATACACGACAGATTTGACCCTCTGCTTTGAAGGCAATTTCAAAAAAGCAATTAAAGCCATGGCTATATGGAAGCCAACATCGATCTATCTGTTGACTCCCACCCTCCATGAATCCCGACTGTGCAAACTCCCTCCTTCCTCTGTGCTAACTCCAGCACATGGCTGAATCTGTGCCGATCTGTTTCAACATGTCATGCAGGTCAAGACCTACCGCTGTTGTTCTCATTTAATTTTGGTTAGCTTTCTGTCATCTTAGTGTGCTCAGATGGCTCCATGAGGATCACAAAGCACCAGAAGCACAGGGAGAGGCAAGAGAGTAGGAAGCCATAGGCAGACAAAGACAGGAGGAAGGTGGGACCACATCACCCACCACTTGGAGTGAGTCCCACTGCCATGGCACGGCAACCTCATTTATTAGAAAAACCTTGATGGCTCTGAGGATGCAGTTTTGCCTTGCTACAGTTCCCCAGGGAATGCTTTGATTCTTTTTCTAATTAGAACCCCCCTACCTTTTACTGACATTTGAAATGCAGGTATCTAAATGCATTCCAACTGGCATGCTGGTCAAATATGGCTAACTGTACTCCAGAGAATCCTGTCTGATTATTTACTAACTTATACCAGACACATAATGGCAATAAACATCTCTCTGTGCATTGTATAATTCAATGCACTGCAATTTATTTTTTTTTATTAAACTGAAAAGTTAAAGCTCTTGTTTTGTGTTATAAATTATTTGAAAGGAAGAGAAAAACATTCTGGTATTGAGCTATATTTCAGAATGGTTTTCTTCATACATTCTGTTTTTCCATCTTGTCCTTGTCAAGATGGACATGAAAGCAAAAAGACAAAAAAGAATCTTTGCAGAATACTTATTTTCCTTGTAAAATACGCTAATGATCAATGCCTTCTCTAAGAACCTGTGATTCTTTCTTCCTTATTGTTGTGCATGTTCTAAATCAAACTGCAGACTGGCATGATACACTTGTGAAGCACCGAAACCTTAGGTCAAGATAAAGACTATCATTCACTCTTTTAATTTGCTTTTGAAATTA
The DNA here is from genome assembly GCA_022605575.1 of Laterallus jamaicensis coturniculus. Taxonomy (NCBI): domain Eukaryota; kingdom Metazoa; phylum Chordata; class Aves; order Gruiformes; family Rallidae; genus Laterallus; species Laterallus jamaicensis. The sequence goes on along the minus strand of JAKCOX010000002.1, from coordinate 50,542,228 downwards.
AGTTTGAAAAAGTCTGCAGAAAACCTGTTCCTGTTCCAAGGGCTTCCTTTTGTACTGACTATTTAAGTATTTTCAAAAATGTGTTTTTATCTTTTTTTTTATTTATTTTTTTTCCCTTCCTGACCGCACGGTTTGAACATGCAGGTCAACGTGACCTTACAACTTCCTAAGGGAAAATTAGTTTCAGAGACATGGCGTGCAAAGAAAGAGACACTGATAAAAAAATCGGTGGGTTTTCTGCAAAATAAATTTACTGTTTCTTGGCAGTCTCTGCCCTCAACTCCCACCTTTGCTTAGTAGCATCTGCTGTGATTTTCTTATCTTGCACTGAGTGGTCCAACCAGAATTTCATTATTTCGAAAGTGCAATCCATTCACTAATGTGTATCTGATTAAACTTGGCTCCAGATCACCTCAAGTTAGAAGCACATTATAGCTACATCTTCACAGAACGCAGAAACATCCCACTTCCCAGAAAGCATTGGCAGAGGCCCAACTCTTACTGAAATCACTAGGACTGAGACCTTTAGCTTCCTTTAAATATTGGGTCAGATCGATAACATGGGACAGGCTGAAGGTTTTATATACACGCATATACATATATGCATGCACACACATCCCGTATCTATGTACTCACACACTATACCATATCATTGCACATCAGAGGACTTTGCATGCTTGTGACCTAGCTTTTATTCCTAGATGCAGACCAAGATTTTAAAAAAAACCCTTCTAGGGAAATGAAGGCAAAGAACCGAGGCAATGTTGATAGAAGCTCTCACAGCTCTATCTACCAAAATGGTAAACCCATGAAGTTCAGCCAAAGGCTAAGAACAAGCGACAAGTTTCTTCTCACACCAGCTCATCTTGTGGGATGCAATACCCTGTATGGTCCCCAGGCTCGTGTGCTACTTCCCTGGGCTGGAAGGCATCTGAGGTACCTTCCCCATGCTACAATCCGCTGTCCAGCTGCACACGTCTGCTGCACAGCATTCCCTTGGCAGGGGTGAACCTGGCACTTAGCAGTAAATTGCAGTAGCTAGGCTTAGACTATTTTGTCTAAAAGAAGACTGGATTAAAAAGAAGTGAATCTGGTCTTTGCAATTTAAAATTAAACCCAAACAAATAAGCAAATAAACAAGCAAGCAAAAAAAACCCCAAAAAATCCCCTGAATGAGCCAGTCCAAATCCCTTCATTTAGCTGGCTTTCAACATTCATTTTTTTTTCACACTTTTGGACTTCAGTACATCAAGCAGGTCTGGAAACCGATGAAACAAATTTCAGCACTCTGGGAATCTGGCCTATGTTTGCAATGGGTAGACCTTAACTAGGCACAGGGAGTGCCAGAAGTCGTAAAGAAGACTGATCCTCTTGAGACCTCCAAATTAATTTTAATGAACTGAGGAATTTGACTAAGCTCCTGTTAAGCTTTTCACATTTGAAACAAGGCAAACCTGTGGGGTTTCATCCATCTCTTCTTGGCTTGATTTGAACCATATCCTGGTGATGAGGAAAAACATGTCAAGCAGGAGGGAGGAAATGCTCTAAATGATTTGTACTGGGAGTGAGGAAAATTTTGTCCTAATTCTCATGCCATATATCTCATATAAACTTGCAGAATCACTTAAGTGGAGATAGCCTAACAACATACTCAGTATAGAAGATAGATCCACAAAACCAAGTATGTGCATAGACTTGAATGCAACACATTTTAGGTAACTCACTTTAGGCACCCACAGCCAAGACCATGATTTTCACTACTCCTCTGAGCAACAAACTGGTGTTATCTCCAGGGTGACAGAATGCCAGAATTATGGCAATGTCTGGAACTACAACCACACACACCCCACTGAATGGCTGGTGTACTGGTTTTAGCTAGGACAGAGTTAATTTTCTTTCTAGCAGCCGGTTGAATGCCATGTTTAGGAGGTAGGATGAGAGGGGTGCTGATAACATGCTGATGATTTAGTTGTTGCCAAGCAGTCGGGGACTTTTCAGTTGTTCATATTGCCCTGCTAACGAGAAGGCAGTGGGCACCCAGGAAGCTGGAAGGGGACACAGCCAAGACAAGTGACTCAAAGTGGCCAAAGAGGGTATTTCATGCCAATTACGTCATGCTCTGAATACATGGAGACTGGTGGGGGAAGAAGGGCATGGATCCAGGACATGCGGTTTTGGAGACAGTCCAGTTTCAGGATGGCTCTGAGCTGTACAGTCTGAGCTGTGTGGTTCAGTGAGAAACTGCATTTGTGTATCACCACTTTTGTTTATTTTGCTATAAAGTCCTGTTACTGTTCTATCTCTCTTTCTGCTGTCCCAGTACACTATCCTTATCTGAACCTTTGAGGTTTGGGGTTCTTTTGCTTTCCTTCCCCCTAATTCCCCCACTCTCTTAGAGAGAGCTTGTCTCTTGGCTAGGGCAAAACCACAACACCTTGTGGCATCTCCTCCCTGCTGTCATCTATATGGGATGTACCGAAATTTACATGCCTGCCATTCCAATATGGACCTAATCATGGCTATCACTTCAGCCACTCCTGCACTCAAAGCATCCCTTGGTCCTCATTCTTGGTTAGGCCAAGGGGGGCCCCAAGGGTGCCCAACCACCTTTTGGAGATCAGGAGCTGAGTGTGCTCTTATAGCAAAACCTTTCCTGTGGCGTTCTGGCAAGTAACTCCCAAGAGATGTGAGACTGGGGCCTCACTCCCCAAAGGCAGGGGAGGACTTGCCTGTGGCCTGTGTATTCCCTGCCACCAGACTGCAGACTGGCCCTGTTATGACTTCTAGAGTTTTAAGACAGTTACCAAGAAGCAGCAGCTAATTTGCAGCACCCAGTAGGTTACCAAAAGCAGATGAGATTTCAGATACCTCAGTATTTCCTTCTAAGTATTCCCTGTGTCAAAGGTAACATGAGACAGGCCAGTAACTGTAATGCAATTTAGTATCTTTATCCCCTTGCACATGTCTTATCATCTCTATATAGGAATGGGACTGTTCAGTAACATTGCAGGTATATTTGGAGGCTAATTAAATTAAGATCTGCAAAATACTAGCTCCCTGGGATGGCAGGTGCTATATAAGTGAAAGATAGTATATTTAAAATGTTGTGCTAAGTGAAATTTTTTTTCTTCAGAAGATTATCTCACAGAAATCCTCAATGTTTTTTAAAGTTGAAATTTCATTAACAAGTTGTCAACACCAGCCCCTTCTCCCCAAACCTTCTCTTTTCCCTCCCACTCTTTCCCCAAAACACCAGCCATCTCGAAGGATCTAGAATGGCAAAGGAAAACCTGGCATTTCTAAGAGGAAATACTCAAGTAACAGGAAAAGCTTGGGGTTTTTTTAGACTTAAAATGCTTCTCTGTCTTACACACACCAGGTTACCTTATACACAAACCCACAAACACACTTGCAGAGTGCATCTGCACGTTTGATAGCTAAATTTATGCACACAAATACATGCTAAATATATTGTTTCAGTTGCAAAGAAATGACTGAGGACTTTCACCACCTTGTTCCTCCATTTTAAACTCTTTTTAAGCCTCATTTTCTACTCTCTTAAATTAATGGGTTATCAGAGCACTAATTCTAGTTCTCCTTAAAGGGCTTGGTGCAAGTAAGGACCCTACCAATTGAATTTTGACCAGGAAAATAATTGCTTCATAGCAGATACTGGTTATAAATCAAAATTACATGATGCCTCTCACATTTCAGGAAATAATAGCACTGTGTCCATCCAAAAAGGTAATGGCAATCCCAGGTAGTTCCTAATGAAGAGTGCTGCCCTCCATCTGTATCACATCAGATACTACGTTCTCCCTGGTCTCCTCTTTTACATCACAGTTTCCACTGGTTATTAAATGCATCCTGGCCAGCGATTCTTTTAAATTAGCATCCCCCATAAAATGCAATATCCTCCTGAATTCCCCCAAGAACGATTGCAGCTGTAATCTGCACTTAATATTGAATTTGCACCAGAGAAATTCATTAGCTATGAACGGTATAAGACTTCCTTTATGCTTGTTTTCATTTCATTCATCCAAAACCACCACAGACCTTGGCGGCAGCAAACAAATTTGGCCTCTTCCCAATAAAATCAATTGTTAACGCACATACTGAAAAAAGTCCTATGCATTCAAAAAGGATTAGTTACAGCTTGGACCTGGAGATTGTATCCTGCTGAATCTTTTTAAGCTTTGGCAAGGGCTTATAGGTTGAAAAAACCTGTTTGTTGCAAACATACCGCAATATTAATTCCACTTATATTCTTACCAAATCTGTGAATACAACACAGAACTGCTGTTAATAGTTTTATACAGGATTATGCATCGTCACTCAAAAATCAGAGCTATGTTGATACTGAACAGATTTCAAATATTTAAATATTCCTTCCTTTGACAATATTGTGAATATTGAAGTAGTGGAAGCAGACCTGTTGTGGTGTTATATAGATACAACATATAACAAATAACACTCCTTCTATATACACAAACACATACACATATACACACAAATACAAACACACACTCTCTGTTTTTTCACAATTTTGTGTTAATACTTGGTGTTATGACATGCTTACCTGGAACAGGTAGGCAAACTAATACCATGCCCTTTAAACTTCTTGTAACAACGTAATCAATTAAACCCTCTTTGAGATCCCAACAAATAGCAGAGAGCCTGAAAATTTAGTTTTGCAAAGTTTGAACTGAGAAGCATTCATGGGTAGAGTGACTTCAGCACTGCAGCATTCATGAACTAAATCTTTTATCACATGTCTTAAGCATAATGAAACCTTAAAAAATGACTATTCTTTTTCCCATTTTTTTCCCGTTAGGAATGTTTCTGTATATAGTAGCAAAACTGTATACAGAAATTCTCCAGTCCTCCATTTTAAATGATACCAAAAAAAATCCTGTAGCTCTATGCCTTTCAAGAATGACTGTGCATTAACAGAACCACTGAAAGCAATTATCATGGTAATCTAGTAGTAACTGGATAGTTAAATCACATCTGACACAGATGGGGGACAGGATGCTTCAACACTCAGTATTGTGCATCTTGAAGTGAATAGACACAGAAAATACATTGTTTTCTCTGCATATTAAAAAGACTTATTTAAAATGGATTCATTAGTTTGTATAAGCTAATCTGCACACTTTTCCCCAAATGCAGTACTTTTCTTTTTAATTACTAAATTTTATTAAAACTTTTCTTAATATCCCATAGAATGGAAGTACAGAACCAATCAGATCAAGGCTTTTCTAAAATGTACTCATGAAAATTAAGATAATTTAACTACATACATGTAATACAGAGTAGATTTGTCAGGAGTTTGAAGTAACTACATCCCCATAGTCCTTCTTTTTCTTCATCAGCACGGGTTTCTCCAGGCCATATAAACTGGGACTCTACCCTAAAGTTAAGGTATATTAACACACTGTGTAGAGAATGGAAACATACTTGGTAAGACTGGTCCAGGCGATGTTCCAAGAAGCAAAGAACATGGGAGTGTGTGTTGAGCAAGAATCTGGAACAGCAAAATATGCATGAATCTGGGACTGAATGGGAACTTGGAGAAGACTGTTGAACACCAGCCTGGGAAAAGAGAAGTGTTTAGCTTCGTGCTATTTTCGAGTGGTCGCTGGGGAATGAGCAGAGCCTCCCTTTAGGGGAAGGTATTTAAGCAGTAGTGTGTGTAATAAAGCTGATTCTATGCTTACACCTGCTGGAGTCCATGTCTTCCATATGCCACAGCACTGTATGGTTGATGCCTTTCAGAAGTAAAGTCGTCTTAAAAAGAAATCATCAGGAGCAATAGAAGCCCAGTGTCTCCTTCAAACTGTCTTTGATCAAGTGTTTTTATTTGAAAAATTTGGATACAAATATCTACATGCAAAGTAATAGGCAAAATTCTCACTACTGCCCTACTTTACAAAGATATATCAGCAGTAGTTCTAAATGTATCAAGGCAACTACATCATCATTTGACCTACACTTGCATAAAGCAGGGTGAAAGTAGTTATTACATCCCAGGTGAAAACTCCTCCCTTTCTTTACACTTATTTTTATACTCCTGAATAATTTCTTATGAGTGCAAGCTTGCTTTCTCCTCTTCTTCATCCTTCCTGTATCATGAGGCCCTACAACGACACTACTAAGCCCACATTTAACAAAATTTCTGTTCTACCAGCTGTTTGTTTACATCCAGGATTGTTATATCTCAATAGGGAACCAATGTGTGACCTTCCAATGTATGTATTCCTAGTTTGTAACCACTATCAATATCCTGAATTTTCATTCAAATACTGTTACAGTGATATGACTTCCTCATAATGCACCCGCTTAGCCTTCCAGTCCACATAAATGTCTATACAACCTCCTTTCTCTACAGCTATCTGAAAGCAGGTTGTAGTGAGGCAGGTGTTGGCCTCTTCTCCCTAATAGGTAGTGACAGGAGAGAGGGAATGGGTTCAAGTTGTGCCAGAAGAGGTTCAGATTGGATATTAGGAAAAATTTCTGCACCAAAAGAGTGGCGAAGCATTGGAACAGGCTGCCCAGGGAGGTGGTAGAGTCACCATCCCTGAAGCTGTTCAAAAAATGGGTAGATCTGGTGCTTCGGTAGATGGTTTAGAGGTTACAGTGGTGTAGGGCTGATGGTTGGACTTGATGATCTTGAAGGTCTTTTCCAACCATGATGATTCTATGACTCTATGATTATCAATACATTTTTTGTTAGATAGATATAAAGAATCTAAAGGGATGATCCAAAGAACCAAATTGAATTTTACATTTTTCAGTTTATAACTGAAATATTTCAGCTATAAAGGCAGTGGATTAAGGGCATTACTGGAACAGTGCTCCCTTGCACTCCTCAACCTCCTCCAAGCAATACACAGTCAGACTGAAAATTCAGGTAGCAGTAATAAAAACATTGTTTGAACTAGTGTACCTCTATTTTGCTCTCTTAAAACCCTGGAGCTTACACACTTCACCTGCAAGCTAGAAAAACAGTAAAGGGATGTGTTTGGCAGCTGACTTTTCTATTTAAAATGTCAGGTTCATACTTTCAACTATTGCCATCAGTTCTGAGGCAGCAGTTAAACTATTCTAGCTTGTGGGGTGGAAAAAGCAGATCAGGGTCAATTTTCCATGTTTGATTTACAGGAAAAGCATGAGAAATCCTGCTGGTTTTTGCACTTGTCTGTGCCATGTATGCTTTTCCTTCTGTTCAGATCTTACTGGCACCATCAGTTAGCTTTACTATTCAGATTCACCAATTTATTCATTGAGTTCTTCAATTCTTTCTAGACTATACTTCTAGGTGATTTTCCTAAGAAAAAATATTTTTAAAGATGCTCAGATAATTTTATTAGCTTCCTCGAGTTTCAATTTTTTTGTCAGAAGTTTCATTTGCTGTACATGTTCCAAATAGAAAACTTGTGTGATAATAATTACAACTAAACCAAATTTTATGAATATACTGTTTGTTCTGGAATTATGAGCATGGGTATTTCATTTCACCGATGCACATTTTGGTTTCTTGTTTCATTTCTTTGTATGATACAAATATTTAAACTGCTATTGCTTCCAGCTGTTGCACACAGAGCATACACCAAGGACTGTCATGCTGGGTAGACTGTCTAATCCCTCTGCCTTGACCAGAACCCAGTGATGAACTCTCACTACTTCAAATAAAATATGTGCATTCAGGCAAGTCTGTTTTCTTGACTTGTGCTAAATCTTGAGGGATGAAGTACTTTGCAAATAAACTTCAGAAGCTTCTGTGGTGGTTAATGAGGACATCATTTGCTATGAGAGTGAATTCACACACTTGAGTGAGCTGTTACAATTTTCTCTTCCAAAACACATTATTTTCTACAAGGCTGTGATGAATTTCAACTGCCACAAATCTTCGATTAAGTGCCATATTTTCCCAACCAACTGAACCTCATTACTGTCCTCTATCTCTGAGTGCACCTTGCCAGGGTTTAGTCTTCATGTCGTTGTGCCTTTACCCAAAGTGAAAACACTCAGATCTGGGTAGTAGCCTCCTGCAGAGCTTTTGTGAACATCTTGACATGTATGTTGAGTGAAACAGGCTTAAGAATTATATTTTTTTTCCTGCTTATTCTAGGACAGTGAGAACAGGAGACAAAGACTGAAGATAATAAAGTTATTTAGAAAACCTTCAGAAATAAGATTTTTAAGAGGAGAATATAAAAACCATATTGTGTGCATATTTAATTTTTCACATTTCTGGAACAAAATGGCCCAGTTCTGCTGGGCTTTCTATGCCAACTTGTCTCTACAGACAGCTGCTCACACATGCCGACCTCTTACAGCTTTTCAGATTTCCTTTCAACCATAACTCTCCATTGGTAAATCGAGGTTTTCAGCATCTTGAAAATGAGGTACAGGGTCTTTTAAGCTGACAGCTGCTTCCACTGTCTTTGCAATGATCATCTTGGTAGATGGCCTCATTTGAGAAGCCATTATGATGTTTCATATGGATTTAAGATAGTCAGTATATTCATGCAGGAAACACTACGCTACATATTAGTTCCATTTTTTTATATTTGGTGTCACACTTAGTTAAGTGAAAAAAGAAGATGGAGCTTCACTGTCTTTTTTTTGTTTGGGATTAATCTAATACTTAGTTATTCTCAGATCTTTCCACATCTCATTTCACTCTTAGGTCATTAATGCATATGTGGATCATCATCAGTCCTTGTATAATGCCCTGGATAAAGCTGGTGATTAATGTACTCCTATACTGACCATAAACCATCTATAGCTCCTCTTCGTTTCCCTCAGTCAGTTTATAGTCTATAACTGCTTTATTTTGGGCCCGCCTCCCTTGAATGCTTGCTTTCCTTAACTACTTATGACAAAGCCATATTAATACAGAAGGGCACAGCTGAATTCATCCTCTTTCTTCATGCAGATGTAGTGGCAGAGCTGGTTCCTAAGAAATCTGAAAAGAGCCAGTGAGGTTTGGGAGCTCTGTGGAGAGGAAAGGAATCAAGAAAAGGCTAATCTGAGTTACAGGACACATAGGTGCTAGGAAAGGCCAATGAAGTTTCAGGCAGGTATTTGAAGGACTTGCTTTGGCTCCTCCTCAGCATGCCCTCTCTGAGTGACCCTTCTTGCTTACCTTAACCCTACTCAGAAAAACTGCTGACATTTCTTTGCTGACTCCAACCCAGAGCAGAAAGTACTGCACCATCCTGTGCAGCATCCCCCAGCCACTGCCTTGTGTCTCCCACAGGGGCTGGGGAGAAGAGCAGGAGCCTTGTGCTGGAACAGTTTATCTAGGCTGTCTTTTTATCGTAGGCAAAGTCATCTGCTGCTCCAAATGGCCTCCTGCCCTAGACAGCCTCCTACTATGACAAATGCCAGACATGGCATCCTGTGTAGAGGCTTTTGGCAAAGTCCTTTCAGAAGTCTAGATAAAGAACTGGCTGGCAAAATGCTTTCTGCTATTTTAATGACAGATTTAAATTCTATGAGATTAGTAAAATTAGATATTTTTTCTTCATGGAAGTCAGACTGATTTGCATCTATTTCTTAAGTTTGTAGGCTCTATCTTGCTTTTTTCAACTCCTGTGTCTGATCCTAATTTCAGGTCAGTGCTTTATGTTTCTCAGGTCACAACGAATTTTTTTTTTTTAATTTTTTTTTAAAGAAAAGTGTAGTGTTTATTACACTCTGGGGCTGCAGGTAAGTAGCTGACTTGAGCATGAAGATACCTTTTTATCAGCAGCTCAGCCACTTCCTTCTCAAACATCCCTATAATGCCTGCTAGGCCCACTACCTAATTTCATTTTATTCAACTGTTCCATTTTTGAACATCTCATCACCCATTATGCCTCATTCTCACTTGCAAAAACAAGTGTTACAGTAGGAGTATATGCATCATCTTCTATGACAGGCTCTAATGCACAGTCATAATCAAGCTGCTTTGAAATTACATTTGCCTTCCTCTGACTCAGGGCTTTGACTGCAGGAACCAAGGGAGACAGGGCTGAGCTCTCTTCCCCCTTCTGCTGCATACAGTCAATCATCCTTTGAGGTCATGGCCACATTGGAGGCAGGATTCTGGGGTTATTGGGCAGAAGTCCAGGTTACCTGGGATAGCTGAGAAAACACTCACTTTTCTGGTTTTTTACTTGTCTTCATGTTTAGAGGTAAAACGTGATCAGATTTGAGAGGAAGAAGTACAAGTCAGCCTGTAGGCCACTGTTCCTTGAGAGGCACTGAGGGTAGAAGAACCTGCCTCCCTCTCCACCATGGTCCCTTCCTACTTTCCAGGAATGCCACAGCACTTTTGCAAAGCCAATAGCATTATGGGGCGTTAGACCCTCTTCATGTGACAGTCTCTAGTTCTGGGAGATTTTTACCTTACATACAGGAATGCTGGGAAGGGAAGGATTTGTGTGGCTGGTGTAGCAGACACAGCCTGGCTTTTCCTCTGGTCTCTTCTGGACTATTACATCTATTACATGTCTGGCTGTGTTTGCAGGAACCAGGCTCAATGATCCATGAACTGTCATCCACTCCTGTGGGGAATAATTGGGGATAGCAGGAACAAAATCTCTGCTATTTCAGAGAATTTGGGATTCTTGTTCCATTTCCCTTGTGTGTGGCAAGAGTGGCTGTGAATTCTTTAGCTTATCCCAAGCTTTCAGAGGTGTTAAAAGGTTTGCTGGGCTTGCAGATCAGTCTGGAACTCAGAGATATTAAAAAATAGTAACAGAATGGCTAGATGAAAGAACAAAGGGCTGCAAGCCAGAATCTGTCCTTTGCCAGATGGTCATCTTAACAATACTTCGCATAAATGTAGCCTTAGGAATTTGTACTTTGGCCTCTGAGGTGGATAGATATCAATAATACCGTTTTACAAATGGGGAGGATGAGGAATGAGAAGGTTTATTTGGTGGCCACAACACAGCTGAACACGCATGTGAGCCATGCCAAGGATTTTTACACACAGGTTATGCAGAAAAGGTCTTAGCGGCTACACTGAATTCATGGAGATCCCTGGAGTAAACTGATAGTCAAAGAAAGCACAGTGGGTCTCAGCAGCCACGCTGTAAACCTGAGCTAAAGGAGATTTCTAACTTCAGACCTAGGGATCTGTACAGCTCCTTTTGGGTACTAGCTCCATGGTTTAGGATGAAGGATGCTGTGATTCAGTCAAGAGCTGCAGCCAAGCAGCATGGTAGAGTTCAGCATTGCCACAGAAACCATGGGATGTGCTTCACCCAATGAGCCTCAAAAGGTTGGCAGATTTTTTTGGTGAAAATTCTGTTTCCACCCATACTGCAAGCAAAGATCAACTTATTTTGCTAGTACTCCAAGGCAGAAAAAAGAGGCCATGACCATATAACCTTGGGCTCAGAATCAGGCTAACAAACTCACCCTTCCTTAAATTTCATCATGTAGGTCTAAGGAAGGGACCAGTACGGATGCATGATTATGCATGGGTGTGATCAGTGGAGCAGAGTCGAACTGGAGGCCTGTGACTAGTGGTGTTCCCCAGGGCTCAGTGCTGGGTCCAGTCCTGTTCAATATCTTCACTGATGACCTTGATGAGGGAATAGTATCTACCCTCAGCAAGTGCTGATGATAAAAAGCTGGGAGGGGTGGCTGACATGCAGGAACACTGCGCTGCCATCCAGCGAGACCTGGACAGGCTGGAGAGCTGGGCAGGGAGAAACCAGATGAGATTCAACAAAAGCAAGTGTAAAGTCTTGCACCTGGGGAGGAACAACTGCATGTATCAGTACAGGCTGGGGGATGACCTGCTGGAGAAGAGCTCTATGGAGACCTGGGGGTCCTGGTTGATGACAGGTTGGCTATGAGCCAGCAGTGTGCCCTGGTGGCCAAGAGAGCCAATGGGATCCTGGGGTGCATCAGGAGGAGTGTGGCCAGCAGGTCTACAGAGGTGATCCTCCCTCTGTACTCTGCCCTGGTCAGGCCCCACCTGGAGTATTGTGTCCAGTTCTGGGCTCCCTGTTATAAAAAGACAGGGATCTCCTTGAGAGAGTCCAGAGAAGGGCTACGAAGATGATTAAGGGCCTGGAGCATCTCCCCTATGAGGAGAGGCTGAATAAGCTGGGACTGTTCAGTCTAGAGAAAAGAAGATTAAGGGGAGACCTGATTGGTGTTTACAATTATCTTAGGCATGGGATGCAAGGGGAATTAGCCAGCCCCTTTTCAGTGGTTAGCAGAGACAGGACAAGGGGCAATGGCTGCAAATTGGAGCACAGGAAGTTCCGCACCAACATGCGGAGGAACTTTTTCCCAGTGAGGGTGACGGAGCCCTGGGACAGGCTGCCCAGGGAGGTGGTGGAGTCTCCTTCCCTGGAGATATTCAAGACCGATCTGGATGCCTATCTGCGCAAAATGAGCTAGGGAGCTGCTTTGGCAGGGGGAGTTGGACTCGATGATCTCTTGAGGTCCCTTCCAACCCCTACAACTCTGTGATTCTGTGATTATCTTCCTCTCTAGTTATGTGTTGACATCTGCTCTAAAGCACACAGTAAGCATACCTTCAATCCATCTCTTCTGCAGTAACCCCTCAGTAGACATTAGTGTTTCATCCTTCTCATTTGGTAGGGAATATAATGTTGAAAGCATGCAGAGCAATGCCTTCAAAGCGTTACTCAGTAAGACACCATGCCCAGAACACTGCAAAATGTCTAAATCCACACTGTTCTTCACTTGAGCTCCTTTATGTTCAGTGTGATTTGTCCCTGGCTGTACAAGTACAATTTGATACAAAAGTTACTTTAATAAGGATTTAGGGCCCTGTTTCTCAACCAAAGGGTCACAAACGCAGAAGGACAGTAAAAAGAAATCAGGTTGACACAAAGTACTGTAGATTTTATTACATTATAAAGCAGAGAGAGTGCTGTTTTCTAATTCTACACACATACCCTAGCCATTCAAGGTCAAATAATCTGTTAACCTTTCCAAACAGACACATGAACATAAGTTTACACATCCTTCTTGTTACTATGGATATCTTCCTTGTTCTTACATTTTACAGTAAGTAGAAAGAAGTCATAAAAAATTGATTAAGATTTTTCCAGGTTGCAAAGCTCAAGCACTCTGTTACAATTTATATTTTAGGAAGAAAAAAAGCCTGGAAATATTTAATTTGCAAACAGCTGCTGAAAATGGCGAGTTAATAGGAAAGACTTTTCTTCTCTTTGAAAAAACAGGCTTAAAATATAATGCATAGAAGTAATCGCTTTTATACTTTGGAGAAAAGTAGCATAAAAATAGTGATGCTTTAAGTGCTGTAGATATAAAAGCCTCAGTAAGTACAGCTTAACTGTGATATACTGCTATGTAACTCCTATTTATGCTAATAGGCACCTCCTAAACACTTCGCCAAGTTCAGCGAGGGGAAAAAAATTGGTATTAAAACAAAGTAAGCAGAAATGATTCTCACATGGGATGCACACCCAGCTGACCCCACTTTGGCTCTGAAGTGCCTATACATTCAGAATGCTGCTTACAGAGAGAGACCTTCAGGAAGACAACTGGCAATCGTGGTCCAAACAATGTTTTGTGTATCTCACCTGTACTCCCAGTAAGCCAGTTATAAACCAGCTAAGTATCAGCAAAGTACTGAGACTTATTTTTATAATGCAAACAAACAAGAAGTAGAGACAGGAGCTTCATGGGGAAGAGAAAGCACCTGCTGCAATATTAGAAACACTGGTATTATGAGCAAAGAGGTAAACTTCCCATAATAACTCCCATACATGTAAATAACTTTCTTTTACTCCTTAATCACAGATGAAACAGCCTGGACGTGCAGTGGCAGCATCGCTTTGTTCAACACAAACTACTTCAGGGTTATACACAGAAAAAGAAGGTATCATACGGAGTTTGGCATCTGCTTTTGCAGCTGTCACACTAGCCCTGCAAGGGAGCATTCAGAGCTGCAAAAGAGGCCAAACGGGACTATATTCCACACAATCATCACCAGGAAAACAGGGTGCCAAGTGGGTTTTGGAGTCAAATTTATAAACCAACTTGCTTTAGAACAGTGCATCTATTTCTAACACATGGGGAGAGCCAAGAAACACTAAGATCACGCATTACAGATAGATAATGGTATTACCCTAAATTTCTCTCCAGTGCTCCTAAATATTTGAACTTGGAGTCTATGTTCAGCTTTGGAGTACGTAAATGCAGTTTCATCACAGAAAAGGAATAAAATGGAAACAGCTTACAATAATTCAAAATAAGTGCTTTTATTTAAAAAAGACCATTCCCTCTCAGAGACTGCTTAGTAATTTATACATTATTTTGGCAGGTAGTAATGATAAAATTACCAAGTTCTTCACTAAAAATAAAATGAGCTATGCCTTTTAGTTCAATACTTCACATCTTGTGTTACAAGAGAGCCCTAAAATGATGTTCCTCTCTCTCAAGACAAAGCTGATTCAAGTTCCTCAGGTATCTATTGGATACATATTAAAATTCCAGACTGTAGAAACCCAAGTGCTGTATTTCCTAGGATTCCTTCATTTAAATATTTTTTTGGTTTTAATCTCAAAATTTTAGAAAAGCAGTGGAAATCTCTAGATTTCCACACAGATCATGTTCTTGGCTTCTGATTTAGAAATTCTTAATAACATACATAGAACCATTAGTATCACTGGTTTGGATCTGACTTTATTCAGTGAGTTTCTCAGTATTTTAAACTGTTTCCACAACTTTACACTGTGGATTTTCATTGTGGTTTTCAATAACATCAAAATACCTGTCTGTTAGAGTAATTTATTTTTTTAAAATCCTATAAACCCACCATATAATAATGAATAAACTTAAGCAAACTTGTCAAGCATATATGATTTTGCCCAAAGTTCACTGAAATGAGTGTGTGCAAAGCTGCAGTACCAGTGGAAGATCTGAAAGCCATACAGAAAACAGCTAGCTTCCTGGTGCCACCAGCCTGTACTACTGCTTATTGGTCACCACAGCTTCTGGAACATCAGGTTCAGCTAATCTTTCTTTCCCGTAACAGAGAACATTTTAGCAGTGCAACAGGACAGCTCTCAGCGTGGGCATGAACATGTGTCATCTCCTCACACTGGTAATTCAGAATCAAAACAGCTATCTGGAACAGCCAAAGGCCTGTTTTCCTGTCTGACTTACATACCATTGTGACATCCATGCTGCATGTTATACCAGGTTAAAACCCAGAGTTTGAACCCTGTCCTGGCTTGTGTTTAAGTCTTCAGCCTAGACCCTTGTTTTTCAAGCATACTACTCCAAGGTCATGTTAAGGTCTTCCAAGCACATCAGCAAGGCAAGAGAGCTTGTTTTGGTCTTTATGCTCTGAGAACAGGCTAGCCTGCAGCTATTCTATTTCAAGTATCCTCATTCCCAGGTCAGTACAGCCTATTTTTGTTGCGAATTTTCCCTGCCTCCCTGCCACACATATTTACCCTTGGACAACACCTAGTTCTCAACCTCACCAGTATTCATCTGCTACTTCGCAAGTTGTCAAACGACTACTCAGGCGCTAAAAAACCCAACCAAATCTCTCTAGAGTCTTAATTTAAGTGTTAGCAGGGAGCTGAAAATTAGCAGTAGCGTTCCTGCCTGCAGCTACGAAAAAATAGTGAGAACTGACACTTTAATGATTGCTAAGAAAGGCTGGATAGCAAGTTTGCTAGTCGCTCTCTGTTCCACCTTCACTGCCAATGCGGGATATGTAAGCACTGAACCTACATTCCGGCACTTTCTCTCTTTGAGGTAGGAACCTGAGCCATGAAGGCAACTTTGGACAGTAAATGGCCATGTCAAGTAAGTTTGTGAGGCCCAACAAGCTGCTTGGGAAACTCTATACTATTCCCACATTTCTGGCTACATTGTGGAATGTTTTACACGCTGTTCTTTTCACTAGTGCACAAAGCTCAGTCTTAGAAATTTTGGCTCATTCATCTCCTTCAGCACCTGCTGTTTGCAACTTTTACCTCCCTGATCCACCTGAAACTCCGCTACCAGGTTTTTTAAGCTGATGATCTCTGCTCAGGCACTCATTTTTAGGTCCCTGTTCTCAGTCTTTGAGGACTTATTGCCTCTTTGATGCTGACTTAGCAGCTATATTCCATACAACCATAAACGGTGCTTGCTCTGCTGAATGCTTTTAAATCAGTTGTGCGTGCTTCTCACTTTCAAATCATCTTCCCACTCACATTTGGTGTATGTGACTGCTTCCCTGACAGGCCAACAGCTGGTTCACAAGCCACAGACCGTGCATCTCAGCATTCACCTTGATAAGGCTGATTTTCTATGACCACCTGATAAAATTGGCTGCCAAAAGCAAGATGAAAAATACTTCAAATGTCGAGTTTACTAATCTGCTGAGGGATCTAACTCTCGCACCCTTCTAATATTTGTCTCGTCTGCTATTTGCCACCACAACACCAGTCAAGGTCCACTTGTGTTATGATCAAGGTGCAGTTCTGTGCAACCACGCTGCTCGGAGACTGTGTGACCCAAATCCTAACTCGGAGCTGTCATCACTGAGCAATATCACTCTTCTGCATATTCACCATGAAGTCTTCTCAGCTCTAGAACCAACACCCCCCCCCCCGCCAACTTCCTACTGTAGTTTTCTTCCCCTCCTCTCTCCTTGCAGGTTGTCTCAAATTGCAGGATCCTTTATGATGAGTTTCTAGCTCTGCTATAATTTCTTAGTGGCACAGTAGCATCTTGCCAGCAGACAGAATAGGTCCCAATCTGCTTCTGTGTTGAAAGGCTATTATTTGGATGACAAATTTTGATATACTGCATTATCTCTGGTCCCTCCTAAATTGTGGCTGGCTGTGGCCAATGTGTCACCAGCACCCACAGCTGGGCTTTCAGGACAATCTGTGTGGGCTACATGGCCAGGTGCATGTTAGGATTAACTGCACAGGGGATGATCTATTGGCCAGGGAGTCTCTAAACACTGAATATTGCCAAGGTTGTCATGGTTTGGTTTGGCGAGTTGTGCACATGCTAAAAATAAAATGACAGCAGTAGACAGTGGGAAAAGCACTTAACTTCAGACAGAAATCTGTAGTGACAAGTATTAAAATCTCACGTCAGAAAATTTAATCTAGGACACCCAGCTGAACTCCGAGCCCAGGAGCACTTCCCAACTCCTGATTCCGGCTATGCACCTTGGCCACATGTCAGCCCAAGGCTGAGGACGCAGGTAGGATGGGGACAGTCACCCTGTGCCCCAGCAGGTCTGTATGACCAGGGGTGACAGCTTCAGGGCACAGCACTGAACACACGCCTCCTGCAGTTAGGGCATTGCGTGACATAAAAGATGGTGGAGGAAGGAACAAAGGCTGGAGAATTCAAATCTCCCATATAAATAGCTTTCCCCACATGAAGGCTGACAGCTTTTAATTATGGTGTGAAGATTTCAATAACAGAAGATACTTGGGATATAAGAGGGATACAGGAGGGATACTAGAAGGATACTAGGCTTGGTGGAACGTGTGCAACTCTGGAGATAAAATGAGCAACAAGCCTCAAAATATGAGGCATTGGAGACGTATTGGAGTAAGTGTCTACAGCAATTTATGAACAGATTCAGAGATGATGGTTCACAGTTCACCTATAAAACTGTAAACAGTTTTGAGAGAAAGATTAATTTCACAGAACATCTTGGAAGTGTACTTTTCAGCTGTGATATTCTCCTAAAAGTTAAATGTATTTGCACTGTCTAATACAAATATATCAAGTGGGAAAAAATATCTTTTTACTGGAATGAGTAATCACTGCATAGTGTTTCTTAGTGCAATTCTCCCTTTAATTGTCTATTCCCTACTGCTGACTGGCTCAGTGATTGAAGAATAAATACCAAAGAATAAATAAAGTGGATGCAAGAGATTTCTTAATACATAATGACTAGGCTGCACTTTATAGATGAAATCTGAGACAATTCAATCGTTACATAACCAAGTCTCATGGCAATTTGGGGGGTTGCTAGAGATGAAGCTGATTTCTCTCTCCTCTGCCTAACCTCGCCATAGCTCAATCATATTCTATTTCTGAGATACAGCACCTCACTGGCAATGTAATGGGCATTGATAGTATCTGGAAGACAAAGGAAAACTTCCTCCTCTCTGAAGCACTGCAAAACTGAGTCATGCATAGTAAATGCCCATCTTTAAAATTCAAGTCATTCATAATTTACACATACATTTCAAAGAACAAATCATTACAGCATCTAAAGAAAACAAAACCTGCCATCTTTCTCCTTGCACAGCTCCCAGGAAGGCAATGGGATTTTGGGTACATGCACATCTTACTCTGATGACTTCCCGCTACACATCACGTAGTGTCTGAACATACTGTGCACAAAGGGATGGATATAACTGTAGGGGAGCACCAGCAAGCTCACCAATTCTCACCATCCCTCTGGGCTTGTTCCTCTTCAGTTTTTCCCTCAGGAGCATTCAGACTGAGCTTTTGTTCTCTCCACTACCTCCAGATGTGATAGGCACATCCTTGCCTTTGCTGAGAGTCAGCAGAACTGAGGTCTCTTTTCTCTATACTGAAAGCCTGTGAATGAGGGGATATTTGCAGCAGTCTGATGGTGCTCATACACAGAAAGTGGTAGTAGGAGGACTGCTGCTTATTATGATACCCCTCGTACCATTTCTATGGGCACCTTAATTCATCTATTTAATGGACCCTACTTTCATTTAACTTTAAATCTAGGCAAATAATTTGAAAATAAAACTTAGAATTTTGCCATTCCATAAAAGCCACTGATTACTCATTAGCCTTGCTACAGAAATATCTTATGACCTGAAGACACCACTCTTCTCACCTAGTTTGATCTCCTGAATAACAGAGGCTTAGAAAGAATATCACTCAGCCGTTAGCTGAGAGGCCTCCCTTTTTTTTTCCTCCAGGAACCGTTTTCCCCTGACAATGAAGTCACATTGAACTCAGGTCACGTATGATTTTTACAAACAGCAGCTGTTGCACTGCTTTGTCATTAGCATGTGATTGACATGAGGAACACAGCTTGTCCAGCGTGAGGCAACATGGCAGAGTGCAAAGAGTTGAAGAATGCGATATGCCTATGTCATCCATGGAACTACATCCTGATACTACACATATCCCAAAAAATAGCCTCAAGAGCCAATTTAGCACAGCCATGGGATTAAGGTAGCATACATAGACCTCTACCTGAGAACTTACAGACCATATACAAGGGGCTGTAAGAGGGCCTGGGTTGTTTATATGAAGAGAAGATGGACAACAAAAGCCATCACTTAGTTTCTGAGGAACGCTGTTATCAGTGCTCTAATTACACTCTTAATTTGATTTAAGTCCAAATGAAACCCTAAGCCACGCTCTCATTAAAGAGCACTTATATTCCTATACTTTAGGTAAGACGCTATTTTTAAATGGCTGGAAGATAAATTAATTGCATTAATTTTAATAACATTTCATTTAGAAGCCTAGAAGAAAACTAAATGAGACTAGTTAAATAGATAATGGAGTAAATATTTTCCTCATTCACTGATTTATTAGAGAGATTCATTGCAATTCAAGCAGATCCACTATTAGAAAGGCTGCATGGCATGGACCATGACCGCGTGTATCAACAAAACAGGAGGCTTCCTCCCTGCAGTGACCCAGCTACCAGGCACTGCAATGGGCACTGCGTGGTGAGGTCTGATCATCGCCAAGGCTGCTCTGAGTGGATTGTCTCACACAGACCTAGACAAGACCAATTAGACAAGCATAACAAGCTCACCGATGCTACTTGCCTTCTTATTAATACTACTTTAAAAGTTAAAATTTTTGATTGGCTTTTGTTACTGCCTCTTAAAGCAGTAAATATTGTTCACTTAAAATGCAATTTTTAAGGTTACAAATACTGCTTTTGCTTACAGGTTTTCTTAAATGCATCTTGAATAAAAAAGTCCAAAAATGTTATCATTTTAGTTCTGCAAGCTTTCAGAACTAAATTTCAAGAATTGTTTTGCGACTTCAACTTTTTTTCAAAATTTACTTTATTGAAGGATTTTCTTTTTACTTTCTGAACCTTTCTTTAGGACATGTAATTGACTGACACTGTAAACAAGATCTACGGGGATATAAAGCCAAAGCCTGAGATACGTAGTTAGGACAGTACATATTAATGGGGGGTTTTACATTATACATAGAAAAAAAAAAAAGAAATTACCAGTTTGGATCAACATGAGCAGTTTTTTCCTTGCAATATATAAGATCCAATGATTTAGTTATAATCAAGTCAAGGATACAAATGTTTCCTGGAGTAAAACCTCAAACACGCTTGCCCATCTCTCAATGGAATGCCCTACCCCTCTATCTACAGAATCACAATCCACATATTCCTGAATATTTAGTGATGATAAGGACTCATTTGGTTGTATTTTCAATTACTATGGCATTTTCAAATAGGACAATGTACCAGAAAAGAGGCGGCATATGTTTCAGCCAGTCCGGCACCCTATGCCACAACGCTTCTAATGTTAAAGCTAATTTCTCTGGCTCCTGCATAGCAAGATTACTTAGACTGCTAAGTAGCATGTCAGATACGGTCTCAGTTGCCTCAATAAAACCTTTCCATCCTAACTTGATTTTTCCTCCCATGGGCATTGCACATTGACTACTGCAGTGATTCCCCTGCAGTCATTTAATTAGAGCCTAATCTTACCTTCCCACACAGAGCAAGACTTTCTGCCCTGGTAGTCCTAAACTGCAGCCAGCTACTTGGCAGCAGCACTGGTTTTGCTGGTAAAAGCAATTTTTCCTCTTTAGCACCTCTCTAGGGTGGGATGTGCCATTCACTTCCCCACAGCTTCCCTGCTGTTGCTATGGTCAGCAAAGGGCATCGGGGTGCAGGCAACAAAAGCAAAGTTTGTGGTCCAGGTCACCTCATGGCTGAGATCCACAGCAGGAGCTAGGGCACAGAGGCAGGAGGAGGAGCAGGCAGGTGCTGCTGCTGCAGCATAACACCGCAACACAGGGTCCCACTCCCTACTGTGGAGAGGTGTGCCCCTTCATGATGAGCCAGGAAAGGAGAACACAGCCAAGAGCAATTGCTTTAGGATAGCTACCAGTTTGTGTAACATTAGGGCCTGTGAGGCTGCTCAGTGCTCACCTGGCAACAAGTCTCCATTACAAGTGTTTGCTCAGTTAACTCTTATCATCATCAACCTGTTCAAATTAAACATATTTTTGATGCTTCTGTAGCAAATAAGATAAAGTATATCGCAAACACAGGTGTCCAGAAGTTTCCCTGCCCTCAGGTATGTTTCCATAATATTCAGTGAGACCAGAATCTATGCATAAAGTGCAGAACAGACCATACTGCTGGTAAATGAGGTTAGAATAACACTGATTTTTTCTTTTTAAGTACTATCCTGTAAGTGCCTCTACCCAGAGAGGAAAGAAAGTATCCTCAGGTAGATTCTCCTGAGTATCTGTAAGTCTCCCACTAATGCACAGGGGGGACATATACTTTTCTTCACACCACTTCTATCACTTCCAGTTTTGTTTCTGTTCATTATTCTTTTCAAAAAGTAGATTTACATTAAGTAAATCTAGTAGATTACATGAACAGACTCAACCTTCCCTAGTGTCTTTGCCAGCCATTTAGGTTTCAGGTTCGCATTCGGTAAAGCCCTAAAATGTATGCTGGTTACTTTACTGGAACAAAGCTTTTGTGTTTCCTTGGGACTTTCCATACTTCTGGTTTGGAGCATGAAGTGTGCAAACTACACGTAGCAGCCAAAAGAGATCTAAGTGAAAATGCAGGATCATTCAGAAAGCTAACATAGACACAGAATGCACGTAACCTCCTTTCCACCATGGATGTGCTGAAGGCATCTTCCTGTAAGCAACGGTCATGTGAACATCTTCAAATATGAAACTGCATGTCAGGTCGGTGTTTAATGGCATCTCAGGAAACATGGTAGAATTATTAGTTAACACTTTGCACTGATGCAATACAGAGGTTGTAGCAAAGTGAAACAGCTTCCATCACACTCCCACTGGTGTCTGATTTCTGCTACTGGGTGGAGTTTTCAGTATCATATATAGGAAAAGAAGTATTAGCTGTATTCTTGATTTGAATTAAATGTGCTGTAATCAGACTATGCACTCTGATGTCATACTGATGGGCTTTCCATGCAGTAGGAGATAGAGAAACCCACAGCCTGCCTGGCTTGACACCCACAGATGTATTAGGTTTGGGATACTGTCCCAGCTGCAGATGAACAAGTAAGGGAGCAAGTGCAGAAATAAGCTTAGGGTGGATCAAGGGGAAAAGAGGGACTGTGTCAATGAGAAAGAGAGGCTGCTTGGGTCTCACAAACCAAGTTGAGGAATGCAGTCAGTAACCAGGCCAAAACCTGCTCTTCACAGAAGTTTAAATGGGAAAGAAGAACCAAAAAAATAGAGCAGAGCCAGGGTAGGCAGCAATGGGATCTATCTTAAGGCCTGCAGAAGGCAAGGTAAGGAACCAAGAGGAGTAAGGAAGAGGCAGCCAGGGATGTTCAGAAGCAGGAGGTCAGAGCAGGTTTCCAGGCAAGCCACAAGTTCCCAGAGCATCTCTTACTGCAACAACAGTGCTTTGGGCAGAGCCTCTGTGCAGAGAGTTCAGAAGTCAGTAACCTGGAGAGTGATTGCCCTCAGCTAACAATATCTAATTACAGAGACTGTTCAAGGCATTCATTGACAGATGTACCACAGTTGTAATTTTTCTGCTAAGTTGCCTGTAACAACTGTATAATTTTCTCAGATCCACCCAAAATCTTTTGAAACTCCCAGAAGGAATGGACACAATAGACCTCAAACCTCCAATGCCCTATTGCTACCAAAAGAATAAAGGTGTAACTTTGTCTCAGTCCCATCCACTGTTTTGTCATTTTTATACTGTTCCATATTTTATGGCACAATACATTCAGAAGTCAGTATAATTCTGAATAGCCTCCACTGAGAAACTGAGTAAATACCTGATTTAATTGTTTCTACAAAAAAGTGCTATGAGCATCCTTCTGTACTGTTCATTATCCATAACTGGGAATTGGATTTATCACATCCTAGCACCCAGTGCAAATTTTTGGGGATGATCATTTACTAAAATAGCCTAGACAGCAGTAACCTAATGTTGGACCTATTTCCTAGAGCTTTGCAAAGAGCAGTTACAAGCAATACTTAAATTACAACATGCAAAGGAGAGACCAAAACAAAGCCTTCTCCTCTTCAGCAAAATACTAAACGAAGCCTTTTGGAGAACTAGAGCATTGATCTTCCCATGGGGCTTTCTTCCTGACTTAGCTGATTTTTCTTTTTCTTTTTTCCCTCCCAGAGCTTTTTTGTCAACTTGCATTCAAAAGTTTTACCTGAGTAAAGGTGGCCTCAAAGCAGCCTGAGAGTTTAATGCTGGTTCCTAATGCCTTTCAAACTGTTTTTCATCTTTTCCCTTTCAATCAGCTTGGAAGGAAGAAAAGAGGAACAAAAATCTGTCTTAATTGCTGACACCATTTTGTGATCAAGTATTGCCTATTTACAAGGCATTTCTGATGCTGTGTACTCCGTGCCCTAAACTGACACAATTTTGTATTTTATCTTGATGGTACTTGGTGTGCTGGGATTATCCAGAGTACCACACTTTGGAAGAAGCCAATGGGCACTTCTGAGTGTCACTCTTCACAAGCACCCAAATGTTCTGCACCACATAAACCCTAAGCATGTGCTTCACTGACCGAAGAGCTGCCTATGAGTCAAGATTTTTAAGAAACACTTGATCTGTGTGGGGGCTTGATGCCTTTCACTGCACAGTAATGCTGGACCTTCACTTTACACACTCCCACTCTGCTACTTAGTCATGGATAACACTGCTGTTTTAGCAACATTAGTTAACCTATATTTTAATCATTACAACCACCTATGGAATGTGGGCAGGCCTGGGGTTGAGTTTCAGATTTGCATTTGCTGTGTCATCATCAGCAAGACTGCTCCTTTGGTGCTGACTTCTCATACAGAAAAGTGCAGATATAAATACTTTGTGAGCGTTGGAGGAGAAAAAGGGCTTCACTACCTGAAATAAATGAGAAACTGAAAAGTTGCCAAATCCAACTGGGAATCCAAGAAATCTATCCCATGTTTCTGAAGAATACATTAGGTATTTTGGGGACCTTACTTCTATCAGTCCTTGTCATATGTGGATGAACAAGCTTAAAAATCATTTTGGAAAGCACATCATTAAGAGTCTCCATCTCCTTTTAAGATTTCATGGCCCACTGGATGGAGACTCCACAACCCCCCTGGGCAGCCTGTCCCAGGGCTCACTGGGAAAAAGTTCCTCCGCATGTTGGTGCGGAACTTCCTGTGCTCCAATTTGCAGCCATTGCCCCGTGTCCTGTCTCCACAGACCACTGAAAACATTTATGAACAATGTGCCACCTTAATTAGAGCATTCACCTTATGTAATATGAATCTATTAATTAGTAGAACTCTGTCTCTGTCTGTGTCTATTGTTGTAAGATAAATTTGAGAAATAGGTGTGGGGTTTTTCAATTTTGCATTGTTTTAACATCTACTGGTGCTGACAGAAACTGGGACCTATTTTATCACTTCTTTAAACTAGAGTGCTCCAAAAGAAGCAGGGGGAAAAAAAGGCAAAAGATAAGAAGATTCAAACAGCTGTGTATCAGATCAAACAGCCAGCAGAACTGGAAACAGACCCCAGGTCTCTGACACCCCAGTCCAGACTTGTATTATCAGATCTCTCCTGCCTCATTTATTTAGACTTGTTTTTATTCTGTGCTGCTTAAGTGAATTAGAGAATCCACATCAACAGCTGGGTCTCACAAAATGTATATGTATTTTTAATAAGAAATGTTTAAAATCTGTATTTTGTCAGTGGTCATACATCTTGCACTAGCCTGCTTCCTTTCTGAACATGAACGTACACTGCTTTCATTTATTAAGTTACTGATCATTCATCTAAGGCTAGGGAAAGCAATAATGGCACTCATGATAACAAAAATCAATAGAGCTGTAAATAAGCTTTGCTACAGCTCCCAACAACTTTAAGTTATTCATTAGCTAGAAACATAGAAAGCCAGCCAAGGAAGTGCACTGGCTTTCTACAGTAGTTTCTACCCTTTTCCTGTGGTTGCACCCATCACCTTCTATTGACAGGTCAGAAGAGAACACTCTGTGGGCTCTGTAAAGGCAGCGAATGCACTGCCAACCCTATTACACATAATGTAGTGGTTCTGCTGAATAGATAAAGATACCCAGTGTGTTTCCATACAGCCACAGAGACTTCTCTGTTTCCTTTACATTCTGCCTTTTGGATCTAATCCCTTTTCCAAACTCCTAGCCAGGTTTTCTAATGGCCTCCAGGAAGAAGAGAATAAGTCGTTTTAATAAATTCCGATAAAATTTTGGCCTCTGGAAGGACAGTCAAAACATTCAGGCCATATATAGTTTACACCTCTACTACCAGAAGGTGAAACATCAGAGTGTAAAAGGACAAATTCCAACAAGGGAAAAAGCATTTGAAAACTAAAATGTGCTAAAACAGAGACCTTGAATTTGAACCCTTTCAGAAGGGCAGTGAGCAGAAGGGGAATTAGACACTCTCACTAGGGTATTCCTGGGTAGGAGGAGACTCAAGTACTGTAGAGTTAATAAGGTCAAACACATTGGCTACAGACTGCATGCTTTCCATTTTGCCTTCAGGAAACCAAAAGGCACTGTGGGGTAGTGGAAGGGTGCATCAAGAGGCACGACGGGAGAGGAAAAGGCATGGCATTTTGAGGTCCTCTTCCAAATCTCTGAGCAAAGTAACACTGTAAACCATATCCCATCCTGTGTAATACATTCGGGTCTTTTGATCAAGAAGCAAAACCTTGGAAAATTTCCACAGACATGTTAGCAGGCAATACTGCCTAATTGCCAAAATATATATACTCTAGTTTAAATTGATTTGACTTTTCCTTACTTGCAACATGAGTTTCCAGCTCATATATTTTTGCAGAACAATTTGGAATCTATGGGGTTCGATAAATACAGTGAAAAAATGTGAGGTACTAGAAATCCTTATAATCTTCATATGTTTCTCAGAAGACTATGAAAGAAAGCTGGATTTGATCACTTGCCAAAGAACAGAGGAAAAGGTCTTTAAGCTAAATCTTACTGGATCAAAGATGACATCTGACCACTGAGAAACAAATCCTTTACAGTTTAGTAAGTAGCAAAGCCTAAATAACTCCACCAGAGCACCATATATTAACACACATCTGACAACTTTGCCACCAGGAGCTCTTACTATTTAATCATAGAGGAATTTTGGGCTTAGCCTCCCAGGCAGACATATAAATAATGTCTGAGAAGAAAGAAAAGCTAACATTTCTATGCAGAGTGCACACACACTTTGTTTCCCCATACCTCTCTACACACAGGGGACAGAGATATGAACGGAGCCAGGTATTTTCTGTTTGAGACTGAACACACAAGCTAAACTTTTTCATGTGAGGCTTAGATCGCCTGTATTAATTTAAGCTTGATATTCACCATGGCCGAGTTCCCTCAGCTTCATCTAGAATCAAAGGGTCCAGCACTTGTAAATAAATAAGGACGTAGATCAGACTCCCACAGCTGGCCAGTCAGATTTACTACTGGAAATCATAGCAGATACTTTCCCAGTGTAGCTGTCCACAAGGAGCAGCTTATCTCCTTACCTGGGACTCATTTAGGGAGTCGTTAAAGGAGGAGGATGTAACTTGAAGAATGCTCCTGTCCTAGATACCTACAAACACATTTATCTTGGAGCCAGGTGCCCCTGTAAATTGGCACTGACTTTCTAAGAGCCTGTAAGAATATTCATAGAATCAAGAACATATTTCTAAATGAGTCGTGTTGCCAATTTTCAGTTACCCATTTGCAGTACCATTGCCACATTAAATGCGTGACGATATGTGCACTCTTCATTATGTTCGATGACATCCTTTGTTCTATTTATAGGCCAAAACCTGAATTTTAAACAGACTTATCACTTTCTGGGAAGTTTTGTCATAATTTTAGTCACTGAAATCCTGATCAGAGTTTGGGTTCAAAGCCACAGTTTGTCTGACTGGAAAACTATCTTATAGGCAAGAAAACAGAAATACTGCTGCAAGTTTCTTTGCAGCACTTTAACTACCAGCACAAGGCGGTATCTAGCACCCAAACCCTAGATTTGGGAGACCCTGTAATATGAGAAATACTCAGGTAGGATTTCATCATAGGCAGCACCCCAATACAACCAAATGGAATGCATGCACCATTTCACAATTCCTCCTGCACGTTAGTGCTCATGGCTTATGCAATGTGTTTCACTTACTTCAGAATCACTGAGCTCAAACTGCTGAGCCGTATGTGGCTTGAAAATAACTTCAGCACAGCTCCAGTTAGGAAGATCCAGCCTGTGATTAATAAACAGTATGCCTGGCAGGATGGCTGCTGGGGAGCATTTTATTGCTACGGCACAAGATTGCTGCCTAGTTGTGCCCTACAGGCAACCTTTGGAGACTGGCATGACACTCCTGGGACACGCTTCTGGGAAGCAGTGTAGACTGCTTCTCAGCATCCCTGCATCTGCCTTCTGGCCCAGCAGTTGCCTCAGAGGGCACACAAATCTCCAAAGAGCCAGGAAAACTTCTGCTGAAAATTGGACTCTGTATGAACAGACTCATTTCAGCAGCGGAAATATTCAACTCATGAAGAGAGGGGCGAGAATTTGAAAAGGTTGCATGTCAAGCAACAACAAATGAAAAGTAAAACAAAAATAAAATGGAATTTTTTTTAAAACTACAAAGTGAATACTGCTGAGAGACAAAAGCGAGGATAGAGTTTACCTATACCTTTTGAGTTAGCAAGTACTTCGGTGCATGTGATACAAAAAGCCTCATAATGCTATAGGGTTGGAAGTTATCATGTCAACTTTTAAAGAACAATTGAGAGCTTAATGCACCTTTTGTCTGTACAATCCAAATGTTAATGTCTTCAGCTACCCTGGACAGCTAATTCTCTGAAAACCCAGTTGATGACTTCTCAGAACTTATTTTCATTATCATACAACTAGATTGGCAGCATAAGTATTGATGTAATTGAAACCCTGATAATCTTTTGGTTGGCACTCCTTAAATACAAGTTAAGGCTAAGTCACAACTACTTAACTCTATGAGAAAAATAGTAGAATTAAGTAAAACAATACATATTTAAACTTTGCCTTTTTGACCTGTTCCTTCTTGATTGTTGTAGTCTAACAGGGAAAAATGCTTTATTTTTAAGAAGCTATTCTTCAGAACTATATTTTCACGGACATCATAGGTAAGAAAAATCTATAACCAAAAGTCTCTTCAATAGTACAACTGTTAAACAGGGGAACCAAACCCATTATCTATTGACCCAGCTAAACAACATAATGACTCATGTGTTTCCACTCTGCTAGAAGCTTCAGTTAGGCCAATAATCCAGAAAGAGGTATTCATAGGCGAAAATCAAAGACACTGCATGGTCATCTCATTACAGTCAGCTCTATATCATTGCTGCACAGTGTGAGAGCATGGCTGAGAGATCAGGCTGAAGAGCTGGGAGATCTAGAAATATTTACTCATTCCATTTCATTTCAGAGAACCTGTGGCTACAGCTGTATTAGCAAATAATGTGGTCCAAGACTCATCTATATAAGTCAGTTGTCCAGTGGGAACGCCCTAGTGACCAGTTGCACCAGTGCCTACCTCTGACTGGCTATGGGAACAACAACTGACCCATGCCAAAGATTTGCCAGGGATGAGGCCAATGGTAAGGACAATCATGGTGCTTTAGCCTTGCTTCTTTGAGTATGTACACAGACAGTGCAACCTGGTGCCCAGGTCCTGATGTCTGGCAAGAATATTCCACTGACATATTTGTCATCAACCTGCTGTTCAGGACTCCTAGGTCTGGGCCCCGGGACACGTGAGTTTGTACCGCTGATCAGCTGAAAAGCCATATAAAGCTTGTTCTGAGACACTTAGAAATAGCAGACTTGGAGGGGGGGGTGATCCTGGTTCAGGTGAGGAAACACATATTCACAGCAGTTCCCTGGTCCTGTGGACATGCCCTGAGAGTACCAAACATACTTAACATCATGCATTAGGTATGTCATGGCTGGGAAGAAGGGCCAGGAACCTTGCCACCCAAAGCAGAGCAGGGAGAACAGACAAAGAAAGGCAAAGAACTAAGAGGGAGTGTGAAGCTGAACTAGTTTTGACAACCGAGCATAGGCTACTTAAATACATGATCTGACTTGCATGCTCAGTTCCAGCAGTTATTGATGCTTGAGGACAAGAGATGTGAAGACAGGGATGTGACATCCACCTTGGCCTGCCAGCCATCCTCACAATCTCAGGTACTGAGATTGCTCTGTCTCTTGCACGCACCTCTCCCATTTCACTTCTGACAAATTTACAGGGCTTCCTGCTCAGCTAGCCATTTTCTGCAAGCTTTTCCTTCAAAGTCCTCCTGTCCACGGTATGGGGAATCTGTGCAGAGGGTTGAAATTCCCACTGTATAGAAGCTGACAAAAATAAGTTGCTGCAACAGGGAGCTGAATAATAGTTAAATACCACTAAATGTGGAATTTGGGAACCCACAAGAACATGTGCAATCAACGTGCACATATGGGCCCAAATGGATATGCTCAAATAATCAAATGAATCAAATGTAACACATGCTATGGCCCTATCTGCACTGTGAAAATCTAAATGCATGGCACTCAGGCTATCCCCATATCTAGTACAGAGGCAAAAACCATCACAAAGTAAAGCTGTAATCAGGGCAGCTTAATTTAGTAATGAACTCTGATTTACTCTGAGAGCTGTAGTCAGCAATTTCCAATTTGACAAAATATTCATGCATATATATTCCTACCACTAACCCAGTTTTAGCAGAAATGGTATTTAATGAAAAATGAGTGATGAGCAGTAAATATTGATAACAGAAACTGGAAGGGAAGGAGGAATAAAAAATTCATCATAAATTAAAAGCAAACAAACTATTTTGTTTCTTTTTTTTCCTCTGTATCTTTTTTTCCCTGTGTGATGGGTGAGAGAAAAATCGATAAAAGACAATAAGAAATATCAGAAGCTTTGGAACTTTGGATGTAGAAAGGCTTGAGGGTCACTGCTATCCTTCCAGCCCTCTGCAGAATTTTGATAATTTGATGCAATCTGGAAGCACTTCAGTGCCAAAGAACAGTGGCTGTCTTCCATCACCCGAGTCTACTGATCTGGTTTACAAGTTCAGTGATTTAGCCATTCCTTAAGATTAATGCTATTCTTGCACTTGTTCTTCTTGAGGAAGATCTTTTCTCTTGACTGTGATTTGGAGTGAGTGAATAATTTTAGGGAACAATTTAGCCCCACATTTACCTTGCAAATAATCTGCAAGCAGATTGTCATTCCCTTCAAATTAGAAATCAAATGTATTTGATGCATGTTTTTTCTCCCGCGGATTAATTGTTGTATTATATATTTTCTGTATTTCCTATCTGAACTGTGAATCGTGCTGCATTGGTCCAACAAGTCACACGATCTTCTTTCCATCTGTATTGTGGTGCAACCTGTGCCGCTGTTAAACAAAAGTACTGCCTCTATTCAGGGACATGATTTTGCAACAACGCCTTTGAAGAGTTACATGGGCAAAACTTCATCCCTTGGAAGTGGAGGAAGGGGCAAGGGAAGATGGCAAGGCCAACGCACTTCCTGAAATGCTGGAACAAATGCTCAGTGAAATACTTACAAAGCAGACTTGAAAGAGAAGACTTAAAAGGTGGCATTTAGAAACCTTAGTCCAAATGTTTGTGAAGGCTCCAGCACAGCTGCCTTCTAACATGGCAACACCAAGGCTCCCTGGGCACTGACAGGTCAAAGACCTTCCCTGCAGGAGAGAGATCTGCACCTGAGCACACACCTAAGTCCCAAATGCCTCTAGGTCTGGCTACATGACCGTACAGTCATCCACAGCATTTTGACAGCATTCAAACTACCCTGATCAAATATACCCTGCACTTTGCTGCATTTTTTTTTTCTGGTGATTTTTCCTTTTTTTGTTTCTGTTAGGCTTATTTTTAGGTTGGCAGGCTCCCAGCAGGATGAATTTTTCTCCCCTGTTGCATCCCTAACACCTCACTCCCTCTGCACTGCTCTCCTGGGGAGAGAGGCACAAGGGAGGTACAGCACCAAAAAATCTTGCTCTGCTGCTGTGTCGCTTCGGTACTGCCCCCCTGGGTATTGAATCTGGCCAAGCACAGGAGTTTATTAGCTGGTCCATGCATACTGCAACCATGCTGCCTGCAAAACCAGAGCAGGCATCTGCTAGGCACTGTACTAAATGATCAGAGACCTGACAGAAATCGATCTGAAGGTGATTATGCACCAGCTTGTGAAATCTTCTACGAGGTGGGTGGGAACAGCAGAAAGGTCACAGCAAATCACAGCAGTGGAGGATCCCAGCCAGGGAATCATTACTATGTAGGGTAATTTATCACTATGCATTGGCCTTCACCAAAGTCTGACCTGGACAAATCACAGACATTTGCAACTTGGAAGAAACTGTGAGACTAGATGATGGAAAGTCATAATGCTTTAAAATAGTTGGCAGCTGTCTAATTAAATCAGAGAATACTGCTGCAGAGATGAGAAAACATGATGCTAAATTCCTTTAGACAGAAAAATAAAAAGATGCCATGATTGGAGTAGGTAAGTTCTCCTACATGCTAAACAACTTCCCTCTGTCAGGCTGTGATAGAGTCCTCCTTAGTATAAATGTGTCTTTGGCACTTGTCTTAGCGATGTTGAGTACTATTCAGCATTGTTCCACTGGGTCTTTTCTATCCCTGGAGCTGAGAAAGAGAGCTCATGCTGAGTAAGATAAAAGCTGGCACCAGACACTTAACTGATGCATTGAAGGGCAGGGCACCATATATGCTTAAGAACAGAAGAACTCCCAGGACACACTTCTGTCATTATGGATTTTATTTTTCATCCTCTGCCAGATAAAAATGGGTCATTTGCTTTGCCAGGGAAAGCAATTTTGAAGAGTTACCTAGCACCATACTATAGGATAAGCTTTCAACGCTGTAGCAGACTGCTTTCTCATTTCAGGATACATGCTGTCTTCCACTGACTCTTATGTGTCCTCTCCAATTGCAGTCCTTTTGGCCCTTCTCAGGAAAGAAAAGTTCCCATCCTACTGCTATGTCAGCAAGGTTTTCTTGTTCATTCCCTCCGGTTACTTTTTATTTGTACTTCCATGTGGTCCTCCACATCTTTCCTTCTCTCAGTTTTTTCATGTTATAAAAAAGGAGTGGGAACCCTTTGCTCCTGTGGTTGTACAGCACTACTGGCAGTCCAGTTTTTCTAGCTTTCTCCTTGTCAGTGTTTCTATTACAATTAGGTATTTTTTCTCCCCTGTGCATGTGTACTGCACCTGTAACATACACCTTTACATAGATGTTTCTGGTACACAAACACTTGTTAAAGCAGGAGCAGGAAGATCCAAGGTGACAATGCAAACTGATGTATTTGCACACGCATTATCTATGTAGAAGACCTATTACTTATTTTCCATCTATTTGCAATGACAGGACATGGTAATACTCCTGCTGACATTCAATATCTTGACAATGTCTGCTCATAAATACACTTATTGAGATTATTTCAATCTTAATTAAATCAAACACTAGGCATATTAAATGGAAGCCTCAGCCAAGTACAAAACTAAACAGTATCACTTTTAGGAGCAGAGCACTTGGAAAGCTGACTCTTAAATTGACAAGAAAGCGTTCGGTATGAGGAGGCAATACAGCTTTTCTTTAAAAATCCAAATATCAAAAACTTATCTGTTTTGTGGAATGATGTTGACTGACAAGTTGCTTTTCAATGGAAGAAAAGCAGAAATAAAATTCTGATAGTAATTGATTCTTGCTTTTTAAGCCATTAAGCTTTAATACTAATTAGGTGCCTACAGCTGACATTATTTTTAAATTTCATATAGCATGTTGCAATAATGAGAAACCAAAACCATCAGCTTTTAGTTGGAGACAATCAATGAGAAGATAAAGGAATGTGCTTCATGAGAAACTGAAATTGGGGGTTTCTTTCCATTTCACATTAGGACAAATCTGCCACCAACCTACGCTCCAAATGTTGGAATTATGCACAGATTTGAAGTATCTGTTTCCTACCAACTCTGTTTTCTATTACTGCATCAGTCAAAGCCTTCTATTCGCCAGCCACTGCTCCCTCCACAAGAAAACCCCTTAACAAAACAAGCAAGTCTTTCACAAGACTTATGTGTCACTTATGTATCTTGACAGGCTGGAAAAATGGGCCAGGGTGAACCTAATGACGTTCAACACTGGCAAGTGTCAGGTCTTGCACTTGGGTCGGAAGAATCCCAGACATAGATACAGACTGGGAGAAGAGCTCCTTGAGAGTAGCCCTGCTGAGAAGGACCTGGGTGTCACCGTGGATGAGAAACTTAACATGAGCCAGCAGTGTGCTCTTGCAGCTCGCAAGGCCAATGGTATCCTGGGCTCCATCAGAAGAGGGGTGGCCAGCAGGGACAGGAGGGGATTGTCCCTCTCTACTCAGGAGGGAAGGTTTAGATTGAATATTAGGAGGAAGTTTTTTACGAAAAGAGTGGTGAGGTGCTGGAACAGGCTGCCCAGAGAGGTGGTGGATGCCCCATCCCTGGAAGTGTTCAAGGCCAGGTTGGATGTGGCCCTGGGTAACCTTGTGTAGATCCAGGCCTGAGGTTGGTGGCCCTGCCTGTGGCAGGGGGGTTGGAGCTCTATGATCCTTGGGGTCCCTTCCAACCCTTGCCATTCTATGATTTCTATGATTTCTGTGAAGTAGCAGTAGGTGGCACAGGTGGACCTCAAAGACAAGCCTAAGGCTGAGTCTAGCTCTAGTCTTTGGGAACTTCCTGCAGCCAACCTTCTGTACACCAGAAGGGTCAGAAGGGTGTCATCTCCAGTACATGAGATGCAGACAGAGCTGGTTGACAAGTAGCAGTCTCTGATGTTAGAAAAGGTTTTGGTGTTTTTTTTTCCTCTGTTGTTATTGAGTCTCATTTTGGTCAAAATGGGGCTAAATGCAAATGCCTCAATATTTTTAGAGAACCAGAATCCCCCTGAGCCTTGAAGCTGTTTGGTGAAAGTGACTTTTCCATCAGACTCACTGCTGATGCCATCAGGGAAATAGATGCTCCTCTTTTGAACTCTGCTTTCGTTCTGTGGAAGATTTCATCAAACACAGCACATTCTGAATTAGAGAATTCTGCCCCCAGGAATGAGCACTTCAGGATGAAACTTAGTTTTATGAGACATTTCCTGCACATGGTACTCAGAGACAATCACAACTGCTGTATCATATGAGGAGGAAGAAGCTTTATTCAGCAAAAACTTTATTCACCCAAACTCAGTATTTGCACTGAAAGTTAAATTGAACTGAGACATCTATTCTTTTCTGCTTTTATATTTGGGATGTCCCACTGTTTCCTTCACTTGAGATTTTTAATTTCATCTGGTCACTTTTTAATCGAGACCAGCTGTACAGAGTAATTATGTACCATATTTGCCAGTTAATTTGGAAAAAATGCAATTTCTTCTGGAGAAGTGCAGGATGTTTCACATATAATGCATAAGGAGATGGTGGTCAACTTAAAATGTGAGTTTGCAAAGATCAAGCACTTCCTACAATCAGTTTGCTCTACCATGTGCCATGAGCCTCACTATGGGCAAAATTTCCTTTGCTACCAAACCATGCTTTGTCAAGTGAGGTGTACATGACGGTGCCTTTAAGAAGGATGTTTACATGGATGTTTAAGAAAGATGGGGTTTGTTTATGGTCATTTTAAGTAGAAATCTCAAGTGCTTACATTGTCATGGGGTCCTTAAAAATACCACAGTTTCCCAAAACAGAAAGCTGTCATTGTCTGTCACCTAATCCAAACCTCAAATCTAACTCTTACACATAATCAGAGGTTCTCAATTCATGAAATATTATGTACTCCTATGAAATTAATGTAGTAATATGGTAGTGTATATGATGAGGAAGAAGCACATTTACACCAAATGAAGAACTTTGCTCTTCAGCGTGATTGTACTGCCTGGGCCTGCCTAGCAAGGGGGTGCATCTCAGCACTGCCCTTATATATAACAAAGGCTAACATCATGTCAGTGTGATATATGTCCATCTGATTCGTGTGAATATGGAATAATGCTGGGGTACATAATGACATACCCTTGTTTGGTCACGGGCCTGGGAGGGACAGTTTAAGATTTTTGCATGTACTGAATGAAGTCTGTTGAAGCAGCAACAAACTATACAAAGGATGTGCAAAGCTTTGCCTAAAGGACCACAATGTTAGCATTGTGATACCTCAGGAGAAACAACTTGCCTCTGAAAAGGAGGTAATGAAGAAGAAGAAGGGAAGAAGAGGAAGGCTTCTCAAGTCTGCAGAACCAGCTTGCCTGATTGTTAGCAAGACAAATCTAAAGCTCACCTATGGTTGTTATGTCTTGTGGGGGTCGCCTGGCAGCACTCCAGCCTGTCAGTTTAAGCCGGTGGGCTGTGTTATCCCTGGAAGGTATATAAGCCAGGGACTGGAACTGTTCAGGGTGCATCTCGGTGGAGTGGAGACTCCCAGCACACCCGGTGCTGACCGTGCACCCAGCACCATTTGCTGCCTTTATTCCTTTAATAAATTGTTCAATTTGGCTAAAATTCTGTTTGGGACCAAGTTACTTATAACACCAGGAAGCATTTCATTAACTGAAGGCTGAGGTCAGATACCTGGTTTAGATTAAGTTTGTTAAATTAAAGAATTTTAGGAAAGTCATATGAATGCAAGTAGACACAAGAAGATCTGCAGAGAAGGGCAGTTAACAAATAAAGAGAAACATTGTCCATTGTATTATTCCTATTTTGGATGCAAAACCAGGTTTTTCAAAGACTCTGATAACTGAACTGTCCTAACACTATCTGGCACTTCTATTTAACACTTCTGGGCTCCATCAGAAGAGAGGTGGCCAGCAGGGACAGGGAGGTGATTGTCCCTTTCTACTCTGCCCTCGTGAGGCCCCACCTGGAGTACTGTGTCCAGATCTGGGGCCCCCAATACAAGAAAGAACTGTTGGAGAGGGTTCAGAGGAGGGCCACAAGGATGATTAGAGGGCTGGAGCACCTGCCCTACAAGGAGAGGCTGAGGGAGCTGGGCTTGTTCAGCCTGGAGAAGAGAAGGCTGCGGGGGGACCTCATTGCAGCCTTCCAATACCTGAAGTGAGCTTATAAGCAGGAGGGGAATCAACTTTTTAAAAGGGCAGATAATGGCAGGACAAGGGGGAATGGTTTAAAGCTAAAGGAGGGAAGGTTTAGATTGGATATTAGGGGGAAGTTTTTTACAGAGAGAGTGGTGAGGTCCTGGAACAGGCTGCCCAGAGAGGTGGTGGATGCCCCATCCCTGGAAGTGTTCAAGGCCAGGTTGGATGGGGCCCTGGGCAACCTTGTGTAGATCCAGGCCTGAGGTTGGTGGACCTGCCTGTGTCAGGGGGGTTGGAGCTCTATGATTTACACCAGCAGCACATTAGCATGGGAAGCATCTTCAGATGCAAATAAAACAAGTATAATACTTATCACTCATTTTATTTCATCTCCTTTGCTAATCTAGCGCCATCAAACTTGACTTTGTGGCTAGATCAGAAAACACCTGTTCCTGGGTAGTTAATGATGTCAAATATTCTGTGTGCATTTGTGAAATAAACACACAACCTATCTTTGCTTTATCTGTTAATAACCTATCACAAACACAAATTACATGAACAGGATCTACAGTGCAAAATAAGGATAGTAGACAGCATTGTGTATTCTCAAACTGGACTATATCCAAAGAGCCTTTATAATGTTTGGAAATAAAAACTTTTGACCAGTCTACTTTAGCAGTGCTTTTTGCAGGGAATCACTTACTAGGAGTTACAGTCTCATCACTGAAAGCACTGGAGGTGATTTTCATTGCAGAGTTTTTGCATAAATGCAGCAATTGTGAGAAGCACAGCACAAGTTTGCCTCTTGCAGTGTGATGGAGGTTTTAAAATGATCTACAAGAACATAGAATGATGGTCCCCTCTTAAGCATAATCAGTTTCTCATGGCTTTATTCCTTTTATGATCTTAGGATTCTGCAGAGAGATATGGTTTTAAGGATAAGAGGCCTGTCCATTCTGAGTGGTGATTTAGAGTAAGAAGTAAAATTAATGCTGCATGTACTTTGGAGTCTTTTCTAAGCTACTAAATCATACACAGGACTAGCAGGGAGACATAGTTACCAGTTTTATCTTAAAAAACCCTTACCTGTAATGGCTTGTTTCTGAAAACACAACAAAGTGAGAGAGGAAGAAAAGGAAGAAAAGGAAGGAAAGGAAGGAAAGGAAGGAAAAGAAGGAAAGGAAGGGAGGAAGGGAGGAAGGGAGGAAGGGAGAAAGGGAGGAAGGAAGGGAGGGAGGGAGGGAGGGAGAGAGAGGGAAGGAAGGAAAGAAGGAACAGAGAGAGAAAGAAGCAAGTCAGCTTAGACTCTACAAAACAGGACAGCGCTAAAGGTCTGACTAAACTGAATTAACATCTTTCTCCCATTCTTTAGACATACATGACCATGACATGCATGAACCATAGCTTGCATATGCAAAACATGTTATTAATAATAGCAGCTATATTCTTGTTGAAGAGTCCTTTATTTTAACAGTTATCCAACTCATTTCAATAGGGTCTTGACAGGAATATGCTACTACTCTACATGTTATTGCAGATGTGTAAGTGAAAAATGTATCAGTATTGTATGCAAAAGGTATGGTTCCCTGAACAGAGTTTATTGAGTCCTTAGGGTCACTATTGAACTATAGATAGAAAACCTCAATTGCTACATTGCCATAATTTGCTCAGGTGTT
The DNA here is from genome assembly GCA_022605575.1 of Laterallus jamaicensis coturniculus. NCBI lineage: Eukaryota > Metazoa > Chordata > Aves > Gruiformes > Rallidae > Laterallus > Laterallus jamaicensis. The sequence goes on along the minus strand of JAKCOX010000002.1, from coordinate 50,504,167 downwards.
TTCCTCTTTCCATGAAAAATACATACTTTTATCTCAGCCCTCAAACTGGATAGGATGAACTAAATGTGCTTTCCTCATCTAGCTATATAACTGAAAAACATACGCTTTTCCATTATAGAAGCAGTTTATTATGCTCACTACACCCTTTTGTTAACTCTGTGATAGTATCTGGCTGATGTCTAGGCTATTTAGCATAAGCAATCACAATCTATCCATTATGTTAAATGAATAATAATATCTTCAGGGCTACGAAATGGCAGAAATTCATAGCTTCATAGACTTAGGACAGGTTTTTGCTGATAAAGCAATATGAAGTTCCATGGTTGAATGCACATTCATCTTTAAGTGAACACTAAACCAGAAAAAATGTAGATGTCTGTCTCCTCTTTCTTTCCCTTCAGGAGAAAATTAAATTAAAAAAGCAGTCAAAATAATTTCCTGTCAAAATAAACATGTAAGTATGGCCATGCACACATCGTTTCTTGGTAACAATAGCTGTCTTCCAACTAAGACTAGGAAAATACTGTTTGATCTATGGTGTGTTGCTTTACAAAAGGGTCAAATTCCTCCCTCTATAAAGGATGAGCTTGATTGCACCTTTCATTTGACTGGAAAGCTTTTGTGAATAGAAAATAAAACTAGTCCATTTAATTATGTGATACAAGATGTTGTCATATTTTATTATCCCTGATTTTGCACGCCTCTAATAGTTTTCCCAGTGCTGCCAGGAGACCTCTACTCCCATCCACAATTTGAGATTGGACCCCTCAGTTGTATTAAAAAAAAAATCAAGTTCCTGGGACTCTAAGAAGCTGAATGAGAACTCTTCAAACAGACCAGCTGTTGCTGATATGTAAAATGAAATTCAATAACCCCCGTTAGGGTTCATTTATAGTAGCTGTTGATAACAGCTATTCTGTATTTAATGAGGGTTGGCTTCTTTTAAAACATTAATCAAAATCTAGTGAGTCACCCTAGGTATGAAAATAACGTCAAGTGCATCTACCAAAAGTAGGCCTTTTGAGGTACACACCTTATCTTACTGCCCACAACCCAGAACATAAATAAGAACAGCTATGCATAAAACATTAAGAAATGCTGGTCCTATATTTATAGATTTAAAAAAAAAATTAGTCACAGCTTGAGTTTGCAATATTACAAACTGAAGGGCAATTAAACCATTTCTATGCAATTTTAATTCTGCTTACAGAAGCTGAGTAGCATTGCTGGAGCCATGTGTCTCTAATTCTACCACAGGATGGCTATACTACATTAAATAAAGACAAGAAAAAAACCCACCCTGAATTTCTCAGACTATCACAGAACATTAACTGATCCTTCTTCCAAGAAGGCACTTAGTCATTTAAAACCAGTGACATGACATCCCTAAAACAAATTAATTTGATCAACATCATCAATAGAGAAGTTCAGAACTCACAATTCCCATGCTGTTGGTAGAGTCAATATTTAAGATTACTTTCATTTCAAACTGGATAGATAGATGTTTCTGGGTAGGGATGCTTTCCCAGAATGCATATAAGAGGAAGGAAAAAGAATTATACATGTTAGGTTTTTTTCCAAACAGATAAAAATAGAGGCCCCAGTTATGAAATACCGTAAACAATCAATAAATCCTGCAAAGTTGTCATTAGAGCTCTCAATAATCCCAGATTTAAACCAACGAACCTTCCTCCAAACAAACAAAGCACATTAAGCATTCATCCTGGTCAAATAATATATAGAAATCTACATTTTGGTAGGCTAACATCACCTGTCCTTCTGCAGCTGACTTGAAGCTGACCTAAGGATATTAAGCTGGCCTAAATTACATACTGTGTAGTTCTGTCTTAATAAACACATTTATACTGCCTCCTGATCCGCCACCATGCAGCCTGGATGTGCAGGACTCCACCCTAGATGTTTCAGTGCAGCCCTAATTCCCAGACACCAAGGTACTGGTGGAGATGGCAAACCCCTGCTTCTCCCCACATGTCCATCTCTGAAGAAGATCTGAGAAGTGATGGGAAGGGTTTTGGCCAGACAAAGAACAAGGGGAAAAAACAGGCCCAATAGGTTACATGATCATCAAAACCAACTGATGCAAGTCTTCAAAACACTGGTTTTCAGGAAATCGCTTTTCATTCCCTCCTCTTCACCCTCAATAGCAGAGAGATTTGCTGTTGCTGTTGTTGTTGTAAGTACTCTAGACGGGATCTGAGAAGTCTGCAGGGAATAGGTGACTTGGCTATTCTATGAACTTTTTACATAATCCCTCTCTGACTGTCAATTTGGTTTATGTAATAAATCAAAAGGTTAAGGATCAAATGAAAACATGCAGAGAATTACTTCAAGGCTTATAGCAACATCATCAGTGTTTTATAGAAAAAGTCAAAAAAGCAGAAAAACATTCTTTTAAGTGTCTAGACAAAATGATTATTTTAACCACTAATCAGAAGTTAATTTCACAACCACATGAAGAAGTTAAAATCTTTAAGAGGCATAAAGTTCAGTCTTGTGCTGCATACCCGGCCATATCTTACATTAACAAATGGACAGGGCCAAACAGAGATGTCAAATATTTTATAGTAGAACCATTAGGCGCCTTGAAAATACAGTGGCAACACCTTTGAGCTAATATCCACCATTAAAAGAAAAAAGTGAAAAATAGGACTGATGTATCCTGAAAGTTAAAGTTTTTGTATGGCTTCTTCATAATATCACATCAAAGAAAAACCTCAAAGAAGATACAGGAACTCTCTGTTAAAGGTTAGAGTAACCACCCCTCAAAATGAAGTTATACTCACATTAGTAGTAGTTCTATCTCTTCTCTGATTAAAAAAGATCCTCAGTATAATGATTTAGAGGTTATTATGTATTGGAAATGATAATTAATTTACATCTCCCTCTTAGAAATAAAAAAATACTGTTACATGGAGCTAGGATAAGATGGAGCTAGGGTAAAAACATAGAAGTGCTCAGCAGTTTGAATGTCACTGTTCAAAGAAGCAGGATAAACTCACACTGTTTTTGGAGAAGGGCAACCACTATTCAGATAACTCTGTACCAAAAAAAAGTGAAATATTTTTAACAGCATGTACCTATTTGCAGATAAACATCTGTCACTCATCTCCAAGGGCCAGAAAGGACCAAACTTGTCCTTGGTATATGGAGGATCCCCATATTTAATGATCTAAATGTGATTTGAACACAAGCAAAGCAGCATCTGCGAACTCAACTCACGATGGTGCATTTGGGGACCCTGGCAAATGTCCAAGGGCTCCAAAGGAATCTGAACAGGCTCCATTCAGTAGGTCACAATATGCTTTCACCAAACGTTCCTCTGTGAAAAAGCTTTTTGTGAAGTTTAGATAGGATTTTTCAGATAGGTCAAATGGAAAAAGGTTTATACCATTCAATCTCATTGACTTGCCCAGTTCCTTAAAACAGGAAGCAGAAAATTGACATTTTATGGGGGAAAAAACTCAGTTCCTCACAAACACAAATTACTGTTCTTTCTTCCTCAACCCTTCCTAAAAATTTAGAGCCCCTCCATGTGTGAGCTGTTAATGCTTTTAAGGAAGTACTTGTCTATACATTAGATTATCAGTTATTTAGGAATAATATTCAAAGCAAAACCATTGGCTTGTGGAGGTGGTGTGATACATCAAAATGTATCAGATACAGACCTGTTGCTCTTTGTCCCTGAACATCATGATAAACTAGTGGTGGTGCAATAGAGAAATGTATCTGGATCCATCAAAACAATTTGCTCTCAAGCTGTATTGCTCAGATTGAACAGTACATTAACAATAGGGCAGAAGGAATAAGTAGGCTGTTGTACCTTCTGGACGAAGGAGTTCATGTAGAGTCTGAGAAAAGGTTGTACATGTGACTCCTCCCTCCAGCAATAAGGTTCATTATACAAAATTTCTCCTTGGCAAGGGTAACATGAAATTTTGCCGTTCGCAATATTCATACCGCAGGAGACTCATGCCATTTTCATTCAACCATCTGGCCACAGAACATTGTTTTTCAGGGTATTATCCAATCTGCTCAAATTTAGACATTGCATCACCTCAGTTTGGCGAGGGAAGGCAGTTTAGTTTGCCTAGCTTCTCTATAAGTCAATGGAGAGATTCAGGTACCTTGCAAAAAGTATATCCAGTACTCCTAGCTTATGTATTACCTCTTTTTTTTTCCTGCCAATATATGAGATTCAGGCATTTCCAGAGGACACCAATCCAGACTTTTTAAATGAGAGTTCATCTTTTTCACTGAGATCACAAGAAGCCAACAGAAAATTTTGGACAGTTCCATTCACTTAGTCCACAGAGTCGTCATGCTTCACAGAGGTTTTACTGGCAAAAAGAAAATGCGTGAAAGAGGAAGTTCTGGATGTCAAGCTATCTTCAGCCCAATCAGAGCTGAGTCAAGTCTCAGGAGACTGGCCTAGTGAATAATCTACTGAGAGCTCTTTAGATACCAAGTCACTGTGTGCAGCACATTGAAGGGGAGCAAGTGCTGCAAGAGCTTTAAGTCCAGCTTATTAGCTAAAACAGTTGTGAGAGGACTTACTTATTTACACATTTCCCATTAAATTTGTGTCCTTAGCACATTGCATATCAGGGACAGAAACTTAGATCCCATCCCTTTCCCCCCCCAGTTATTGCCCAAGGTGAAGGCAGACATAGATGTCACACAGTCTAATATTTGGAGCTTCTAGATTCAGGTGCCTTTCTGCCTAATCTTAGATTGCAATATACCTTTTGGCACTCAATTCCCCAGAAAGAAAGGCTCTTCTGTGCATGCAGACTGACAAAATGTTAGTGTCTAGGGAACATTCAGACTACATGGGAGGCATCTAATGAATTTCAATGCCTGATGGATTTAATAACCTTACTAAGTAAGCTTGCTGGATCAGTGTCTAGGATTTAGCAGGGTTTAAAGCATTCTAATTCCATTGTAGGCAGGATTTAGGCAGACTGGATCATAGCATCACTTTTTCATGTCCTTAAAAACAAGAAGCAACAACACATACTCCAGATTGCAGTCCATGAAGGTATTATAACAGTTCACAGTGATAAGCTTCACCAGAAGCCATGTTTCTGACTCTATATGCACATACATGTTTGCTTAAATTAACAGTAGTCAGATGAGATCTGATATATAAAATAAGCTGAAGGGTTTTTACGGGTTAATTAAGAGACTCTAGATTTCTTGAACATGAATAATTTGCTCCCATTCTTCTAGTTATGATACAGATTATGTCTGCTGTAGTTAGAAGCTTGTATATCAAAATGATAAAAATGAATGACAAATTCTCTCCATAAAGGCTGCATACTGGTTATCCTACAGTCTGAGACAGGGCTCTTGAGCTGTTAGGTTTTATAGTGTAGAAGGACAAAGAAATATACCAGATCTATACATGAAGGTGTACCATTCTTGCAAGTCTGTGATAATAGGCCTTGCTCACATTCATTAAACCAAATGATGCTCACTTTTACAAAGGCATAATGTTGATCCCACCTCCCAAACCAGAAGTCTCACAAGTGATAAACCTGCTAATTTAACCATTTTTGCTGCACAAGCCACTGAAGATCTTGAGCTTGAATTTCTTTCAGTCTGTGAACTCGCCCCAAGGAAACTAAGACAACAACCTTCATATGTAAGTGGTATGCACTTTTAAGAGATCAGAAACGCAGTTTCCCCTATAACTCTGTCATTCTCACCTGCAATATTGCACGCAGAGCTTGTTACTCCTTTCAAAAAGAATATTGCTGAACTAATGGAGATGCTCAAGGAAATGAAATGAGAACCCTTTTCAGAAAAGAAAAAACTTCTGTCCATGAGTATAATTGGAAAATACTGGTGCTGTCAGCTCAGTAAAAGAAATGGGAATGATACTAGTACAGAATACGTAAGTAATTGATGTTTTGCTTTCCCTGCAGAAAAAAGGGCTACATTCACAAGACTTGAGAAACAGGTAAGGACCTATAATCTCAGTTCATTCCTCTATCTCTGCCAGTGATACAAACAGAATTCAGTTCTTACACTCTTCCTTCCCTCTCAGTGTATGTCAGGTTGTGTTAGGGAACAATTTTCAAGAAAAGAGCCTTCAGATAAACTCTTTCCAGCATGTTGTGCAGGCTGTTGGTTAAAGCATTCTCTTCCTAAGGCAGAAGATAGGGGCTGAAATCCTTCCATAAGAAGAGGGATTTAAGCCCTTCCATGCTTTAGTAAGTATTGTTCTCAGTTACAGTGCAATAAAGAACCAATGCTTTGAAATAAATAGTAAATTAAGCAAAATAGTTTTGGAATGACCCATTTTTCAGTTCTTTTCAATTAATATTCATGAAAGTACAACAGAATACAAATACACAAAATAATTCAGGTAAAAGGTAGAGTGTGAAAACAGGAGTTAGCAATCATAACCACGAAGTAAAAGGTAGCCAGTGAAAGAGAAAAAAACCCACTATTACTGAACATTCAGAACAGTTATACCAAAATACTTGTCTGACATGCTATGCAATGAAACTATACAATTCATTTCCCCCATGAATTCTTGAAGACAGGAGTCTAAGAGCCAAAGAAAAACATTTAGACAGGCAACAATCTGAACTATTATGGTGGATTTTTAGGCAGCAGCACTGATTCTCAAATTTCCAGATTTAAGTCATACTCCTATCAATCAGAAGGAAAATAGAAGTAGTCTTCACCTTGGTCTACACTAGGTTCTGGTACCAATTTTTCTGAAAATATTTGCCCCAGATAGTGTCTGAGAATAGTCAGATTTCGTAACATGGATTATGATATAAATGACTGTGTGCATGTTCCAATACAACATGGTTGTCAAAGACAGCATAAACGTAACTTCTAGCCCACTGTAAAAATAAAATTCTTTCAAGTTTAAATTTTGTGTGGATGGCTTCTCTGTATAAGTTGCAAAACTAGAATCACAGCCCAGGTTTATTTTGGGGCCAAGTTCTCTGTTTCATGACCAGAAGGAAGGAAGGAAGGAAGGAAGGAAGGAAGAGTAAGGAAGGAAGAAGGATTACCATTAGGAAGAGCACATCACTTTCAGGAGACTCTTGTGGGAAAGTGGTTTTTCAGAAGCCTGCTGGCACAACTATCCTGGGAATATTAAAACATTTATTCATGATAGAAGGAGCCCTTCTCTTTATTCTAGCCATCAAATACCTGAAATAGATTTGTAGTCAACACATCACAAATAGATGAGACTGTAGTCAAATTTGCTTTTATCATTTAAGTATATGATCTTGTTTGGCAATGTTATACCACTAAAGTGAATTCAAATTTAAGTCACAACTTTGGCTTGCTACAGATCTCAAATAGCCTATTCTGCTTCAGTTTTCAAAGCCTGACTGCCAGGCTTTTCATTGCTATTCCTAAGAGGAGACAATAAAGCTTCCCTATCTTACAAAGAGTTACCATCAATAAACTTAAATGCTGAAATGTCACTGATCACATAAGGATACAAAACATTTTTCTCAAATAAGAGATTGAGATGGCACTATTTTTTAAACAGAATATTAAATTTTTCTTTCCACAAAAATAAAAAAAAATAAAAAATGCACTGAACCAAGTATAAGTGCATGCAAGAGAAACCAGATTGTGGCAAGTCTAGATAAAGGCTGGGTATGATGACAACCACAGAAGCACGTTTGATACTACAGAGCTATTCCCCCCACCCCCCTTGTCTGAAAATTTTACAAATTTATGAATGCCTTCACAAGGCATTTCAAAGGTAGTCCATCAGATACATACTGTACCTCATGATCAGATAGCCCCCTAAAATGGCAAATGACTGCATGAACATACTGTTCATCCCTCCATGGGCTACAGCAGCAGTAATGTTTATGCATGTATGACAGAAGCCCCAGCTGGCTTTCTCCTTTTCTGTCTGAATCTGCTCTTACACAGTCTTCTAGCAGCTAGACCAAATCAAGGGACATTATGTTAAGACTATGAAACAGTCAGACATTCCAGTAATCTGATGCAAGTTTTTCCTCATAATGGAGGAATCCAACTTATAAATATGAGATAATGGGAGACAGCCCTAGCACTTCACTTTTTCTTCTGGTAAGAAAAAGCAAATAGGACTGTGAAATACAGTAACTCTATAACTCTGCTTGCTGGAGCTGTTCAGTGACTGAAATTGGAAGTTAAAAAATCCCCACTGAATCATGAGCTTGACTTTAAAACAAATACCTCCACTTGGACTGAAATTGCTTTTTAAAAACACTGCATTGATAAAAATTGAAAAATCTTTATAACTAATTTTAACTTGAAAGAAAGAAGGATTAAAAAGAAGCCTTTTCTCCTAGAGGAGAAACTCACCAAAACCAAGGTGGATTCATTAAATACCCTGGTGTTCCTGAAGCTTTATTTTCTTGCCAATTGCTTGGCCCAAAATTCGAGTGTAGCTATAAAAGAATGACATATTGTACTGAACTCAGTGGATCATTGTAGTATGATCTGATGGGGTCAGAATATCGGGCAAGGCTGACACCGCTGCTATATAACATCTGCACAGGATGGGAAAACAAAACAAAACCAAAACCTACACCAATCTATGTGGTGAATCACCAGGAATTTTAAGCAAGGGCTAGCACACTATGCTATATTCATATAAATTAAACCCCAGGTTTATTCAGCTGGATGTTCACAGTTTTCAAGTGCCCTTCTTGTAGGTCTTCCTTGATTGGCACTGAGGAAGGAAGGACCTTGGAGCATCTCAGTGCAGACAGCCACGGACACAGAGGCCAGAAGAAAAACAGGCTCTGCTGTGGGAGTCTCACTCAGTCTCCCCTGAGGAGGATACCCATCTTTCGACTCAGTCACCTCACAGAGTACTGCAGGCTTGGAACAAAGAGAAATACAAACGCTTCCTCCCACTCCTGTGCAGCCTGGGTCTCTAAGCAAGCTCTAGGAGTCTTTTGAGAAAGGACTGCAAAGAGCATCTCATAACAAATTTGAATATTAAAGAAGCAATTTTATTCTGCCTGGCTCTGCAGACTATCAAGAAAATTGATGCATTACTCAGAGTTGTCCTACATACATTGCCAGACATGTGCTAAATACCTATTTAACCTGAAGTTCAGGTTGTAGGAAAACAAACAAACCTAAAACTACAGCACTGAAAATAATGAGGGAAGTTATTGCATATAAAATACAGTTAGTGCTGCAGAGCTGTTATAGGGTGTTTGGGGGCTTTTTTTTTATAACATGGGAGAACTACCAAAAGAGCAGTCCTTCTGCTCCTGCTTACAGTCACTAATCATGCATTTCAGAGTTAGGCAATGTCAGAAGAAAGGTTGCCCGTGCAAAATTAATCCAGTCCCTTTGGGTATACACATTATGATACAGTCTTGTAATTACACATTCACACACTGTTTTTCCCCTCAGGACCACTGCTGCATTCAGTTCACAGGAAGGAATAGTGCTCTGCTAAGAAATCATCAGGACAAGCTTCTGTTTCTCTTTTGTTTCCTCTTCCAGGGCTGATACGTGGTTCTGTGCTGCCGTGTTTACTGCCTGCTGTCCAACCTTGCCTCACTAACAGAATTAGTGTCCTCCTAGGCTTTTCAGCAGTGTTCGTCACAGCAATACTCCGATGGTTCACATATATTAATGGATTTATTTTCTGAACAGTTCTGAGTGTCTGAGATAGTGTTGTAACTGCTTCAATTTTACGTCATTTGGAAATTCAGGTATAAAGTTTCTGCTCACTTTGGGCATAAACCAAGAGTTAATGAATTCATCTGAGCACCCAGGAAAGAAGAACATATGCAACCAGTGCCTACTTGTGAAGGTCTGGTTTAAAAGAGTTATCTAATATTCTTATATAAAACATACAGCAGGTATGGAATCTAGTCTCAGAAAGGATAATTTGACTGCCTTGAGCCTGAAACTCTCTTTCCAAGAAATTACATATTTCATAGCAGATTAAAAGGCATTTTACAGAAAAACAAGCTCCTTTACTGCCTAGTCGGGATACACTTCCTCTCTCTTGTTCACTCTCAGATATTTGGAATGCATCGGTGATGTGCTCCTTCAGCACCCCTGACTCCTTTTGCTCCATTGCCACCTTGCTGACTCTTGATTCTTCGCTATCCCTTTGCTATCTATGCATACCACAAGCCCAGGCTTCAAGTTTTCCCAGCCTCTTCTCTGCAGTGTTGGGTTAATGCCAGACACAGTGTTAGTTTAGCAATTGGTTTTGGTGATTTTAAAGGTTCTTTTCCAACCTAAGTGATTCTGCAGTCTATGATTACGAACAACTTATCCGGAATTTAGCTTTTTTTTTTCTTCTTCTTTTACCTCAACCCCTTCTCTTTCAACCCAAGTCTCTGCACTGTCACTCTCAGGTCATCCTCTGCGCCTTTGCCCAGTTAGTCCTTCCCCCGTTTGCCATATCCATCTCTCTGTTTGAATCTGTATTGCATGGGCTCCTCCCAAATCCTTTTCAACTTTCATTGCCCTATCCTTGTCAATTCTTCCCTAACATCACTTTTGATGAGAGAATAACTTTATGCCAAACACATTCAAAATCCCCTTAAAATTTCAGAAAGACATGATATCTCTTGACACTAAGTTCTAGGAGCATGCAGGTCCTGCTGGTCGCTGCAGGCTCTCATACCTGCACAAATAAATAGCTATAATATGATTTTAACACAAATTCCATATAATTTTATCCAAAATTAGTATTTTTACCTAATAGCACATATATTGGGAAGGAGACTGCCTTTCAGCATCGCTCTTTTAGGTACAATGCTCCCCTGAAAGAATCACAGAATCACAGATTCGTAGGGGTTGGAAGGGACCTTGAGATCATCGGGTCCAACCCCCCTGCCAAAGCAGCTCCCTAGCTTATATTGCACAGATAGGCGTCCAAACGGGTCTTGAATATTTCCAGAGAAGGAGACTCCACAACCCCCTTGGGCAGCCTGTCCCAGGGCTCTGTCACCCTCACTGGGAAAAAGTTCCTCCGCATGTTGGTGCGGAACTTCAGGGTCTCCAATTTGCAGCCGTTGCCCCTTGTCCTGTCTCCACAGACCACTGAAAAGGGGCTGGCCAATTCCCCCTGCATCCCATGCTTAAGATATTTAACAGAATCACAGAATCATAGGAATACTTAGGTCTGCAGAGGCCAGGGACAGTTTCATGCCTAAATGTCTTGCAGTATGATGAAACCTTTCATTGGCCTCTGCACTTCTTAACTCAGGGACATTCGGTCAATTTTCTTATATAAATGGTATCTGCCCGTGATTTTCAAAGTGTGAATAATAATGAAGTTGCATTTATGATGCTTAATTTGATTTTTAATTTGGCCTCCGTGGGTCAACGCCTGAGAGAACGGCAGCCGCTGATAGGCATCGTCATGCGAAGAAATCTGCATTCAGGCCAGCTGTGTTTATGTATCGTTCACACTGGTATCATACAATGGAGAAAAATCACAAATTTGACTCTAATTGTGGCAGCTGTGTTCAGTGAAGTGTCCAAATTAGAAACGACCTATAAAAGACTGTATTACTTGTAAAGGGAATGTGCTCTGGGGATTTTTCTACACAATGGAATATTTTGGGAGCAAGCTTTCAAAACAAATAGGAGATTATAGATGAATGAAAACCATGAATGATGCATGTAGCCATGAATGAACTTTCTGAATGTATCATTGTGCCCTTTGATAGAAAATATATCTCAAAAGTCTCAAAACATTTGACTTTCAAGTCCCAGTAAAACTGGCTGTAGCAGGACCTGACAAAAGAAATACTAAAGCAGAGTTTTAAAAGGCAAAGGAAAGAATATTTTGCAAGCATTAAAGATAAAGCTCTGCATATCCTGATAGTCAAAATGTAACTTCGGCATTATAGGCTGTCAAACCAAACAGCATACCTCATCAGGAGATCTGAATCCAGGAATTCCAGCCAGTTTGTTGGTCTACCTGGTGGTTTTATCAGCTGAATGCTGGATTTATTTATAAATTACATCTAAACTCTTCAGTTGTGCCACACAGAGCTGCTTACTGACAGAAGGATTTACTGAAAGTGCTGTGTTGGAGTCAGTGAAACTCACCTTGTAAAAAAACATAACAAGGCAAGAAAATTCACAGATGTTCTTAGACATACTTTAAAATATTTTTTTCAGTTCATTTTTTATTCAAAACATTGGCTTCCCCAAAATGTCACTGTTTTCTATGTGGTCAAGGAAGTAGATTTGTGGAGATTTCATCATTCAGTTGTGGAGATTTCATTTTTATGTTGCGGTACAGCCTGCACCACAATAATAACCTGGTGCTTGCTTCACTGACTAAAATACTTATAGAAGGAAATAAATTTAAGATTACTGAAGCCTCTCTCAACTTCCAAAATAAATGAAAAGAAAAAAGTTTTAAAATTTTTGAGAGAATCCGACTCTGACAAGATGCAGAATATGAATGACACAGGTCTGGGTTACAGGAGATTAGCTGTAGAAAGATTTAAATAGAACATTCAATTTGTGGCTTAGTACTGCAGCACTCTGGGCACTTTTTCTTAAGTCCACAAAATATAACTGAATTCTGTGTCTCCTAAACATAAAATCCACCCTTAAGTAGGTCATTAAGGTTAACTTTTTAAAAAGCAGTCTATAATGTAGGAAAAGCTGCCTGATATTCCCACAGATTTAGAAAACAAGGTCTAGATGAATCCCTCATAAAAGGCCACCTTTCAGCTTGGGAAAAAAGCTCAAAGACTTCTTAAAATGCCCTGTGTTCAAAATTAAATGGTCATCCAAAAAGAGCTCTGTGTATTTTCATGTGAGACCCATCTCAATCTCTTCCAATGGGACAGAAAGGGACGTCTTCACTAGGTCAGATCGCTCAGAGCCCCATCAAACCTGACCTTGAATATCTTCAGGGATGGGGCCCGTAGTAATACACATAAGATGGCAGTTGTTACGAAGAAGATAGGGAGAGCATTTTCCTATATTCTCTGATTTTGCTGCAATATTAATATATTAAGCATATCAATAATAATTGTATTTTGGGTACTCACCTGCTACAGTGGTTAGGACTTCCAGCATATGATTTTTTCCCATGGATTACTTAGACCCAATCACATAACTTTGGGACTCTGAAACTGCATTATGCAGCATGTGGATAGAAGCATAAAATGACATAAACATTCTTGGGAGGTTTTCTGAGGTTAGGACTAACACTCAGCATTCAGAGGAGGAAGACGTGTCGGCCTGAACAATGTAGGTGCTAAGAGAGTAGAGAGAGGCCCATGCACAAGCACTATATGCAGACACAGCTTGGGCTGCTGAAGGAGAAAAACTGATGATGTTTCATACAGAGGGTTCAGCAGTGGAGCACCAGATGTAGTGCAGCATCCACACCTCTGTCAGGAAGGGTCCTCTTTCTGAGGCAGGTCTCCATTGCATCCTTATGCATATTCCTGCCAGCTCCACAACTCAAACCCTGCAGCAAAGGTGGTATGATTCAGCGAAAATTGGCTCAACCATGTTTCTGCAACCTGTCCATTCTGGCTTCAGTCTCGTACCTTGTGCTAAGCTAACCTCTGCCTTATAGCACGGGGCAAGATCATTTTGCAGCTTCTGCTGAAGATCTTGAGATACATCTTCTCGCTGCGTCTTCAGAGAACAACCCGTGGCTGCAGTCCCTCTCATGAGGGCTGGGTCATGTTCTACTGCCGACTACTTGTTATAAAGACGCACTCACATAAACAGGGCACCCTACAGAGAATAAAAGGATAATAGGATCTCCCATGCTTGAATAAGAGACTGGCGCGTTTATTCACATTTTAACTTCATTAAAAAGTCCTGATTACTTCTGGAGTGTGGTCCTATCTCCCTTGGGACAAATATGCCATGAGAACAAAATTCATTTTCACTGTTTTCACTTTGTTAGCAGCAAAGACATCTTGTCTGTCTGTGTGCCTCATTGCCTCAATGGGAAAACAGCTTGTGCAACACGTGTTAAAAATGCAAGCCATTTAGATCTAAGAGAAGGCACGTCTTTGTGCTGAATAATGGTCAAAAAATGGATTCCTGAGAAATATATCTTAGAGTTGACTCCTTTGGAACAGATGCAAAATGTGTATGATATGTTTACATGTTTGAAGAAAGGTTGTATTTTTCTGAAACACTGAGGTGACTTCAGATTCCTCATGCCTAAACAAAAAGCAGAGATTTATTTTTTTCCATTTACAGTGCTGTCATTAGAATGTCAATTTTAGGACAAATATATATAAAAAAGTAGAAACAAAAGGCTGTAATTTATGAAGAAACTCAGAAACTGATAGGCATACTTTTAACTTGCCACTTTCAAATCTTTAGCTACAGCTATTTTTTTTTCAAACACAACTTGCTAGTTTGCTGGTTTAATTACGTATGTAATTATAAAGCATTGTTGTGAATTTAGTCTCTATTACATTCACCGAGTTTAGCCCACCGTAGTTGTTTTTCATGCTGCAACATTACTTCAGACCTCCCTGGACTGAAATGTAATCTTCTTGGATGCTTTTTCACTGCCAGGTAATCACACACTATTCAATCATTTTAGACTCCTATCTACTCCTCACTCACTTCAGCAACTCTAATGGACGACCCTTGTCCCAAGTTCATTCATTCCAACTTCACGACGTATTGCACCCAATAATACATGTTTCCATCTGGCTAGCAGTAAGTAATACAGAAGCAATACAGACATTTGCATTGCATTTAGTTCACTCACAGCAGTGCAGCCGATCTGACACAATTCTTCCTGACACAGTGTTCATTTACACGAGTTCAATTTGCAGGCTGTATTTGATTTCTCCTTACAAAATTTGTTGTGAAGCTTGCTGGCATTTTCTTTTTTCATCTCGTTGTTGGAAAATTACAGGTAAAAGACACAATGTACATACAAAATCCAGATGCATGTACGTATGGGTACTAAGTTTTTTACTGTTTTTTTTTTCCTTTTAAGAGGAACAAAAATTTAGAAGCAGAGGAAAATTGTCTTCATGTTCACATAACAGCAAGTCAACATCCACATGTTTCAATTCTAGTATGGCTACTCAGACTTGTGTGAAAACCTTAGGCCAGGATATTCTGCCATGATAGATCTTGCTATATCAAAAATAGACTTCTTATATATAGATTAAATCTTTGGAACCATATGCTGACTTAAATATATGAAAAATGTATGAGTCCTATCACAACAAATCAACGATTAAGAGATACAGGGAAAAGACAAATGCAGTGTGAAGAAAGGAAAATGATACTTGCATGACTTAAATATTAACATCATACATGAAAAAAATACATCATATGCACCTCAATTTATGCAGTCTGATAGTTTTAAAGCACAGGAGGCTGACATGGATGAAGGTATCAGGAAACTGAACAAAACCAGGTGCCTGGAGCTATTAATTGAAGAATGTTGCTACTTGACTACATCTACCCTAGCAAATATCCAAATACCTTTCTTTTTACTATTCCTCCCTTTTGAAAACAGGCAGAGAAAAAAAGAAAGGCTGGCGATGAAGATGAATGGGGCTTATCTCCAGAAGCCCGAGAGAGTTCTGAAAAGGAAAAATCACAACATCTGCGGTTTGTGGGTTGCTCGTGAAAGTAGCTGAGCTGAAAAGCATTTCCCAAAGCTTAGGAGAAAATATTAAGATTTATGTGAGGACAATGATGTGCTTTGAAGCTTTTTGGCCATTTGCTTTGCTGACCCTTAAGAAAACAGTTAAATCATGTTCTATTTTGAATAAATTACTTCTGATTTGCTCTAATTTACTTGCAGGTATGAGAAACAGGACTAAGAGAGTTGAGCATTGAGGTGGAGGTGTACACTAGAAGTGAAGACCTTCAAAAGGCACATGAAAAAATTATTTAATACTTCTTTCACCAAATGTGACTGAAGCACTTCTAAAGTACAGTTAAAATAGCCTTCTTAAAAGCTGTAAGAAGCAACAGTAATAACAAAAAGCTGTGTTCTCCCTGCATTTCCCATTGCCATCTAACATATACAATTAATGGCGGGCTTCTTAGCATCACAGGAGAAATCCATCTACAGCTGATAGCACCTACTCGGCTGTGCAAAGGCCTCAATCACACATCATTGTTCAAAAGTCCCTTCACTCAATATAGAAAGGTAGTATTCAGAAACTCGTTTAAGCAGTGCAGGTTTCATATGCAGTGTATGATAAAAGGCAAAACACCTCAGCACGGCGATTCAAAACCCCAACACATTTAAACAATGAAGTGTCCAGAGCCTGCTCACCAGAAATGCTTAGCACAGAGATGTTTCTGACAGCCCATTTCTCTCCTAAGCTGAAGAAGCTGACTCAGTGCCACAGGCAAGCGTCTCAGGCCACCAAAGATGGAAAGCCTCATTCTCTGCTTAACAACTGCCCTCTCCCTCCAAAAACCAACCCAAGAAATCCTTACTTTTTGCGATAAAGGCGTATTTTAAATTGTATTTCAAAATGTGGTTCTGTTTTACACTCAGCTGAGGCTAATCTATAACATTTGTGACCAGAATCGCGCTCGAACATGGGAGGCATCCAATTTTCTTCTTCCAGCACAAGGCATTTCAAAGCTGAAAGAATGTTCCAACCACCAAGTTAAAAGGGGTTGAAAATAACCCTTTTCTTTTAGAGGCTGAGACTACTGAATGAGTCCACAGAGATTTCACAGAACTAAGAGTAAAGACCCCACGACCACCTCCTCCCAGCACAGTTCCTGCTCTAAACACATAAATGTTATATAAAAGACAGGTACCGACATTACTTTCTCTGATGGGTCCATTTAAAAGACCTAATGTGAAGGGCCTGAATCCATTATTAATTAATTCAACAGTTATCCTAGTGTATTGATAGTGTGTGGTAGAAACACTACAGATGCATTACCGTACCACAACCTTCAACTGTTCTTTAAAACATTCTGAAAAATACTTTTTCCATAATCAGAGTCATTAAAATGCTCTTATTAGCAGAAGACCTGATGATGATGTTTGTTCTTTGCAACTGGAAAAGCATTAGAGGCTGAACTCTCTGAACACCACAGTTTTGAATGGCGCCAGTGTTAAAACTGATCTTAAACTCTGTCAGTGCTCAGTGTGAAAAGAAACAGTTTCAGAGACAAATCTTCCTATAACTCCTATCAGTGCCTCGAAGTGACACAGGCTGTAATGGTTTCCTCAGCTGTCTTCTGTCTGTAGAGGGAAGGCAAGGACTCAGCAGAGCGGCGCAGACTTGGGCAGAGGTAAGCTCCTGGGAATTACTGATGCAGTACCTCTTCCCGTTCCTGCCCACACTACCTACGGGTTGCCACCAAAGTCAAGCACTGGAATCAATCAGCTACTAAGCTGAATTTGCAGGCATATATTGAATATTCCTCCCTCTACCCGTGGAATGATGCTTCAAAACCAAACCAAACCAAAACCAACAACAAAACAAAACAAAACAAAAACCCAACAACCAAAAAAGGGGAAAAAGCTTATCACGTGTACTTCCCACACACAGAACATGGAATAAAATAAGTCCTTTAGGGAACATGAGATGGTCTTTTACTACCTACGGAAATCACACCTCAATACCGACTAGCCAGCCACCCCCGCAAAAGGCAGAGTGTTTTCAGACATCTCTCATTCAGATTTGTGTTTACTGACATCTACTGGCTGCTCCGGCCCGCGGAACGCCAGAGGTGCGGCAGCTCAGCACTGCGCTAAACTCCAGCCACGTCACCACCATCACCCACGGCAGGGAAAACCCTTCCTTCCCCTCCCTACGTTTTATCACGGAAAATCTAATTTACACGTACCGTACTACTAAAAAAATCATCTTTCTACAAGTACGACTCTTTAATAAGGTGCCCACTAAAATACCTCAAGTAGAAAGACACGATAGAATCACAGAATCACTGGGTTGGAAAAGACTTGAGATCATCAGGTCCAACCGCAGCTGTGCTCTACTAAACCATATCCCTGAGCACCTCACCTACCCATCTTTTAAATACATCCAGGGATGGCAGCTCAACGACCTCCCTGGGCAGCCTGTTCCAACACCCAATAACCCTTTTGGTGAAGAATTTTGTTCCTTATGTCTAAATGCTAAATTCAAAACCAGCACACCCCTCCCCCCACCCCAAATAATCTTCCCTTTTGTGAAATAGAACCCAAGGATAATCCTCCTTTAACCAGGCAACACATACTGTATTCTACAAGCAGCACTTCTTTGTAAAATATTGGACCAGAAGAACTAGTTAGATGATGCCATCACAGTGTATTTTACAAACTTACACAGAAACAGATCACTTTGTTCACAGCAACGAGGTGATTCACTAGCACCCATGAACTGTTTAGAAAAAGAATACTTTCTACCAGCTAATACTCTAGAAAAAATTTAAGGCAAGCAGAAAATAACCAATATTGACAGAAAAACAACAGGTGACACATTTATTCAGTGCAGTTGATGTCACAGGAATTTTTCCAATTGAAATCTCAAGGGTTTTGTCACCTCACCTGAAAGACAGCAATTTTAGGGAAGTCGCACATCCTTCAATTGCGTTTCGGTATTGGTTAAATACAGTCTGGGAAACATCATCATCTCTTGACACAAAATCAAAAAATGCTCTTTGAATTACTGCCTGAAGGGAGAGGAAGTCAAGGTTTGCACTTCGAGTCAATGTAGCCAGTCAATATGAATGGCAAAGTTTGAATCACCTTTAAAGAATTTCAGAATCATGAATTATGTCTGTTATAAAATGTTCTGCCATGATTTGAATTAATTTTACAGAAGAAATATTCAAAAACTTGCTATTTTTTCAATACTAAATTAGCTAAAGCATTCACAGGAATTATTCACAGGAATTCACAAGAAATGGTTTCTCTCTGGCAAGAGCCAAAAGGTAACTCAGTCTATAACTTTAGGATGATTTCCTACCAAAACTGACTGTTGTCCAATGCTTTCTTAAGAAATCAAAAGTAAATCAAATAGCAAGGCTCATAACAAAGTGCCGTTGTCCCACTAGCAATAAGGAAAGGATTTTGGTTTTCTGAAATTTCAGGTTTTCCTTTCTCTCTTACTCACTAAAATTTTAGAGCATTGGATAGGTGTCTGATTTAAATGAATCATGCTTTCATCAGATTCATTCCTTGGTAGAATTTTAGATACATGGATTACTTAGGTCAAATTTCTTAAACTTTTGAGAGGAAGTGCTAGAAAGAGCTACTGATGTCTTGTGGCCTGGATCTACATACACTAGGCTGCCTAGGACTCCATCCAACGTGGCCTTGAACACCTCCAGGGATGGCATATCCACCACCTCTCTGGGGAGCCCATTCCAGCACCTAACCACTCTCTGTGTAAAGAATTTCCCCTAATATCTAATCTAAACCTTCCCTCCTTTAGCTTAAATCCATTCTCCCTTGTCCTGCCATTATCTACCCTGCTTTGGCAGGGAGGTTGGACCCAACGATCTCCAACCCCTACGATTTTGTGATTCTGTTTTTAAAAGTTGAATCCCCTCCTGCTTATAAGCTCCCTTCAGGTACTGGAAGGCTGCAATGAGGTCCCCCCGCAGCCTTCTCTTCTCCAGGCTGAACAAGCCCAGCTCCCTTAGCCTCTCTTCATAGGGGTGGTGCTCCAGCCCTCTAATCATCTTTGTGGCCCTCCTCTGAACCCTCTCCAACAGTTCCACATCTTTCTTGTATTGGGGCCCCAGATCTGGACACAGTACTCCAGGTGGGGCCTCATGAGGGCAGAGTAGAGAGGGACAATCACCTCCCTGTCCCTGCTGGCCACCCCTCTTCTGATGGAGCCCAGGATACCATTGGCCTTGGGAGCTGCAAGAGCACACTGCTGGCTCATGTTAAGTTTCTCATCCACCAGAATCCCCAGGTCCTTCTCAGCAGGGCTACTCTCCAGAAGCTCTTCTCCCAGTCTGTATCTATGTCTGGGATTCTTCCGGCCCAAGTGCAACACCTTACACTTGGCAGTGTTGAACCTCATTAGGTTCACCCGGGCCCATCTTTCTCCAGCCTGTCAATATCCCTCTGGATGGCTTCCTTTCCTTCTGTTGTGTCAACCACACCACAATACTGAATGCCAGAAAATTCTCATGGTGCTGCTTTGCCAAATAATATTCTTTTTGTTCTGTTCTGCTCGGTGCTACCCGAGATGGCAAGGGCAAATTAGGCAGCTTAGTAATATCACAGATAAATGCTCCTTTTAAATATGGAAATGCATTCTACAGCTCCCAAAATAAATTCTCAGATGAACACACACCATCCTGTGAAGTTTAATTAACTAGTGTTTCTTTTTTTTTTTTAAAACAGCAGCCTTTTTGGAACAGAGCTTCTTTAGTTGGCTACTGGAATGTTCAAGGCCAAATTTTCTCTCTGTGAAGAAGACACACCCGTTTCTGAAAACTTTACTGGTAACAAATCCTCTATGAACACATTATAAACCAACATATTTTCATTAATAAAATATTATTGGCATATAACCCTGCTAAGATAACTGAAAGAGGGGTAATCTACTAACTTAACTGGAGCATCTTGGACTTGATTTTTTGTTTATAGGTAACTTTAATTAACTCTATCTTCTAATCCTTCAGCCAAATTGCTAAAACGAAATTCTTGTCCAATATATAATTAAAGTTTTATCTTTTTATTGCAGCCTTCCAGTACCTAAAGGGAGGTTACGAGAAAGATGGAGAGTCACTCTTTATCAGAGAGTGTAGTGATAGGACATGGGAGAATGGCTTTAAAGTAAAAGAGGGAAGACTTGGATTAGATATTAGGAAGAAATTCTTTATTGTGAGGATGGTGCTCAGAGAGGTAGTGGCTGCCCCCTCCCTGGCAGTGTTCAAGGCTAAGCTGGATGGGGCTTTGGGCAACCCAGTCTAGTGGGGGTGTCCCTGCCCATGGCAGGGGATTGAATCTAGGTTATATTTGAGGTCCCTTCCAACCCAAACCAGTTTGTGATTCTGTTCTAAAATGAGAAAATACTGAGATAAAAATCTGTTGTCAGTGACAAACATTAGCTGGTCTTATTGCTGGAGAGATAAAAGACACCACTGGCTTCACTCCCTTCACTCTTGGGGAGGGACTTGTTATTCCAGTATGTGAAAGAAGCACAAAAAAAAAACCCCTGTAAAGCACAGTACCTGGATTACAAGCAGTAAAGCATTCATATTTTAAGATGAGAAGCATAATTTTAGCACTCTGAACAATGCACCATTATAAACACGGTAACGGAGATAACTAAAGGAAATCCTACTCAAAATAATAATCTTCTTTTTTCCTATTTTATACAAACTGTCCTGAAGCATTCCTCAGAAACAAGATGATAAAGCAGAGAAGGCATATACCTTGAAGATCACCAACTCCTTGAAGCTCTATTAAGAAGTAAAAGCATTCAAAAATCATTGCTAGTAACCCAGAGCTCTAAAAGTTAATCTGAAGAACATTCTCACTATCTGAAAACCCAGTCAACACAGCTCCAGAAATCAGCAAGTAGCTATGCAGATCAGGAGGTAGGTAGGTAATACACTTAAAGGAAACACTGACGAAACTTCACAAGGAAGAATGAAAGTGTAGTGCTGTAGATGGATATATAAGCTCATCCTAAATTAACTTAGTGGGATACCAGAAGCAGCGTAATGACATTAACATGCCATACTACATTGGATAAAATGCCTGAGAGGAGAGCTACTCTGAGTGGCCCTTTTTTAAAGGGTTACTGCAGGAACAGCTACTTTCAAGACCCAGATGCTGTTTTTGCATCACTGTATAGACTGCAGTTCATTTTTTGTAAACAGATGAAGCATATTTTTAAGCAGGAACAGTCATTTCAGGAGCAATGTTTAGTTTAAGAGTTTGTCACTGTAAATAACGGTAGCAAAGTATGTCACTGTAAATAAAGGTAGCAAATTTAGCCACAGGCTATTTTAGCCTTTTTTAAAGATGGAGATATGCAGAACACATCAGCTAATATTTAGAAGAAAAAAGGAATTATATCTCTGTCCCTTATAGAAACAGAATACTCAGTTTCATGCCAGTGCCAGGATCTTCGTCCATCTGTGAATAAAACCAAAAATCCAAGTAGTCATCGATTTTATTTTTTATAGGTTGCCTTTTAGAATTATTATACCAGATGCACATAAAATTATGGAATATTTTGCTTTCCCAACAAGTAGGCCAACTTCCCTATTGTTGATTGTTATTTATTAATAAACATAGATTTGGTATTGGTAATCCTTGCTATTGGTAAGCACAGCCTTTTATTGGTAAATCTCAAAGTACTTTTCAGTATTGGTATTTTTAACTCTTTATTCTTGGAGACAGTAAAGTAGAAGAGAAAGCGATTTCTTTGGTTTCTCTGGCAAGGGGGAAGGAAAGAAAAAGTTGTGATTAAGAATGTTCTCCAAAAATGAGAGGGAGTGCAGTATTAAAGTTACTACCCAAATAGCAAGGTCATTGACTTCAATGTCCAAATTGTACTCTCTTCATTCATCCCTAGCAGAACTCTTCTTAGACCTCCTGAAGGAATGATGAATACCTAAAAACATGCAGTGTCTTTCAGAAAATGCCCGCTTTACTTGGACAATAGTGGGAATTACAGTGTCTAATCTTTTAGCAGTAAAGATATTAATTTCAAAATTGAGCAATAATATTTTAAGAACAATTTTTTACAAGCTAGGTTTGTTCTTAGTAAGCCCTGCAGAACCTTACTGGCAACCTACACTATTCCATCACCTGAAAGAGTGACAAAATTAACTCAAGAATGTGCCTCATACTTAGAATCCCATAATATTTCAAAAGACACATCTGCCCATGTTCATTGTTTCCCAGCCATCACAGATGAAGAATATCACAGTCAGAGAGACAGCTTTTATTGTTAGTCCTGCAAATAAAGTCTGGAGTTTGAAAAGCAGGCTGTGTTCCCTGTGATCATTTATCACCAAGATTTTGACATTCACAACTTCATTAAATAACTTTGCCGGTGACACAAGACAGACCAATGTTCTTGTCATCCTGCAAAGAATCATCACTATCAGCATCACTGGAAGGGTAAAAAGTTTCCAAAAGAATGACTCTTTTTATTAAAAGGAAGGATCTGCAATTTAATGCTGAATACACACACAGAGCAGCCTGATGAAGAACAGATCATTTGCAAAAGCACAAAAAGCCACCATCACCAATCTGAGCCCCATTTAAACAGTACAGACATTATTTAATCATGTTCCTATTCAAAACAGTACCCCCAAATTCCCATTAGATCTTCTTTGTGACATTATTAAAGGCAGTTCCCACCCCAAGGAGTTTACAATCTCATAGAATCCTATGGAAAAAAGAGCTATTGTTTTAACTAAAATTAACAAGAGATATGATCTTGTATTTGGTTTAGATGTATAATGAGACAACAGGCTGTCAGACAATTTAAAACAGATATTTCTTCAGAATATTTGAAGATGGATGAGGGGAAAAGGTTTTTTTTATTGATAGTGACTCATTGCCATCCAGAACAGGTGACCCAAACCTGAAGAAGTATACAATCTATAGGCGAGAAGCTACCAAAAATTGTGCATGTTTTCAGGTTATCTATACTCAAGACACACATGAGACTTCTAAAAATATATTAGTGGTATGACCATTTGTAAACATAATTACATTTTTTAAAAGGTTGGTAACACAGTGGATGGCCTTCACAGAAGAGAATTGCACACAGATTTGTAAAACTATAGCATTCTCTCTGTCAAATAGATGCTAAATCCTTTTTGGAAGTACTTATCTAATCTGAAGGTTATTTTTTTTTTTTTTCCCAGGTTCAGATATCATGTCGGATCATTGAATTTATTTCCAAACACAACATAGAAACTACAAAGCACTGACATGCCTAATATCTGAATTCAGTACAAATACATTCTGAGATCAGATTGAGACCATTCTCCACTTCAAAAGAACAGATGCTACTCCTAATGAACTCCAAAGGCATTAAAAAAATTGATTAGTGTGAGCTATGTGAGGAAAAAAATAAAGTGCACCTATGCAGAACCTCTGCATGT
Organism: Laterallus jamaicensis coturniculus; assembly: GCA_022605575.1. NCBI lineage: Eukaryota > Metazoa > Chordata > Aves > Gruiformes > Rallidae > Laterallus > Laterallus jamaicensis. The sequence goes on along the minus strand of JAKCOX010000002.1, from coordinate 50,480,086 downwards.
CCCAGATTTCTGGTGAAATGTAAGAACATTTGGACCTATCTTTTGAGAGAGACCTAGGTGAAGCTACAATGAAGGAGACTTTAGCAGAAAAGAAATCCATGATGGGCACCAAACATCAATATAAATTCTCTTAAAAATAAAAAAAATGAAGGCCACTTCTGTACCTAATGGAAGCTGAAATTCTCTGGAAGGTTTGCTGTTTCTGTGCCTGCAGAGTTCTCCTAAACGTCTCAGCCAGGGTAACCAGAGGTAGGCTCTTAACTCTGCAGCAGCTCACTCATCATTAAAAGAGACTGTGGAGCTGCTCCAGAGTGAACTCAGTGACTGAACTAAGTATCTCGGATCAACTGAGAGTAGTGTATTTCCATGTGAAACAGAGCCAGAGCAAACCTGCCAAGTCTTTCACAATCTGCATTCAGCATGAGACTCACTTCCTCCTTCAGTATCCTGTTTCCCTCTGTGGTACCAGCCATGGAGGGGAGCGCCTGCCTCCATCTGGCACATTGAGTATGACTCCCCGATTTAAGCCTACTATCTAGTACTAACACCTAATTCTTCCCTGGCTCACTGAAGGACCCTATATGCCAGATACAACTCCTCAGTGAATTTCATGCTCCATAACCCATATTTCCCAAATCCACATGCACCTGGCAGATGGGTCCTGCCATGCTCCTGGGGAGAGGTGTGACAATGTGCACAGCACAGCAGAGTGTGAACTGGCAGGGCTCTGTGCTCAACAAAACCTCAGGATTCAATTTCTCCTCTGCTGCAGCCTAGCATTATGACCTCTCTTCCATCAAGTGACCTCGCACACAAGAACCACGCACAAGTCCAGCCAAGTACACATTCCTGTGTACATGCATGCTGAATGAGAGATAAACCGAGGTATCTGCTGAAATTCAGAAATCCATTTAAAAAGAAAAATAAAAATTGTGGATCTTTAAAATGTCAGTAGGACAGGCCTAATGGAGGTTACCTGGTTCTACATGCAGCCAACTTTGAAGTTGTATTAGGTTGCTCATGGCCTTGTCCGGTCATACTGTCAACGTCTGCAAGAATGAAGATCCCACAAGCTCTCTTTGTAGCCTGCCCTCCTCTTTGACCAGTCCCACGACAACAAATTTGTTCTCTACGCCCAGCTGTGACTTGTAACCACTGCTTCTCACTCTTTCACTGCACATCTCCAAGCTTGTCCTCTACTATCATGTAGTTGAAGCCAGAAATTAGATTCTTTCTTCTTCTCTTCTCCTCTCCTTTCCTCTCCTCTCCTCTTCTCTCCTCTCTTCTCCTGACATCACTTTGAAGAAAAGCAAAGGCTCCAAGATTAAGCTGAAAGGCTGTGCAAATGAATCTTCCTGTGTAGCTTTGCCTTCTGTAAATGGTCAGGGATAAGATCTGACTCTTAGAATAGATTTTCAGACTTAACTCAGAAGTTCCTAGTTTGGTCAAAGGAGTTAATTTAGAACCCCCCAGTGACTAAAATGTAATCTGCAGCTTTCATTTTACAAGCTATTACACAGATTGAATGCTATAATCATTTTTCTTTGTAATATAAGCTGCTGGCAAGTATATTTCTTTTTTTAATTGCGCAGAACTTGAGAAGTGGGATGGTAAAAGAAATTTTTTAAACATTCTTGATAAAAACCCTCTAAACCAGCCCCCTGCCCCCCATCATGCATGCTCAGTACCTCTGCATGGTGAGGAGGGTCTCACAGCAGCTGTATCACAATGTGCACCACAACTTATTATGACCGGAGAGGATACGAACAGTGTCCTAAATATTCAACCTTGGCATGAAATGACTACTTCACTAATAAAACAGATGTGGTGAGATGTCCATAATGAGGGGGTTGCATGTGTAAAAAAGGGACAAGAGCTACTTTTTCTGTACCTACTCCCCAGCTCACACTCTCAAAAGAATTACGTGTTGCTGCTCCAAAGAATGAACTATTAAATGCCAAAAGAGGGGCATCAGCACCGCCACTAGTGAGGTGGATGTGCTTTGTGAGAAAAAATAAGCAAAACTGTAACTCCAGCAGATTTTGAATTTGCATTCTGCCTGCAATCTGAAATGCAGCTCTCTCCTCAGGCTAGAGAGAAAGGAGCAGGATGTACAACACACGCCAACAGACTTAATATCATTTGTTTTATTCTAATAGGTAAACTGGCGTGGGAAATTTTCAGATCAATTTTCTTCCTGACACAAATTTCAGTACAGACCTGCCATAATTCTGTTTCAGTTACTGGCACTGTGGCAAACAGCTGTTATTTAGGGAGGATTCAGATTTTTATCTTGTTACACATTCCACAGTCCACTCAGCCGGGTCATGAGTGCAAGCCAGAGAGTCTAACAGAAAACCCACAGGGTGCTAAGGCTTTGCCCCAAAGAAACAGTGAAGGAAATATATTTTGTAAGGGTCAAGAGAGAAGAGAAAAAAAGATAAGGAAACAATGGTATGTATAAACTGAATGTTTAAATCTTTTTCCTCTTGGAAATGTAAAATGACAGTTTGGGTGAATGGCTCTCACATGATGCTGTCACCCTTCATTCTGCAACTCTAGTTGAATGACGTCTAACAGAAAGCTCTTTTCACCTCACCTTCAGGGATTAGATTTTTGGAGCATACTTAGGTAACTTCTAATAGATGAACGTTAGAGGCATTCAAATCTGTAATGCAAGGAATATTCTAACTGACAAACGCCTCATGGTTTGTTCCAGTATACTGCTACAATACTGCAGTGTATAGTAGTAGCTATTAGCTTGCAAAACCTCAATATATCAATTTGCAATAAATCACCGTCCTTTCTTACTAGTGAGAAAATTTATATCTGATATACCTCATTCACAGTGCTATTTACAGCCCAGCCCTAGTATGAATAACCACCACTAAGCATCTCCCCAGGACAGTTTGCAGGACTAAATCTCTACATGGCAAGCTCTTTGGCAAAGGACTGTATCATAGGTAGTGTCACATAGAATAATGTGGCTAATGTGTGCTTGAAGTTTTATTTTTTGACAAAGTAATTTTGCTTCCACCTTGCCTTGCACCACATTAAAAAAAAAAAAATCACCCAAAACAACAACAACAACAACAACAACAAAAACCCCATACCTACAAATCAGACCTGCTCAGTGTGTGCTAGGTCAACGTCTAGTTATGCATCATGATCACACCAGACAGACATATTCGCAGCTATTCAAACAGGCATTGGAAAGGCAGAGCAAAACACAGCACCACACAGAGACACCAAACCAAAGCTTAAAGGATCTAAACCTGATCTGAGTCTACACAATCTTAACTGCATTAGCATGACACTGTGATACCCTAACAAACTTAGACTTGGCCCAGATTGTTTCCTCTGGTACCCAGGCACTCCTCCACACAGACAACCACAGACAACGTGGTAGAGTTTATAGTCTGAAGAAACAAAGCTGCAAATGGAGAATGGGAAAAGAGCAAAGTTATCTGGCCACACTGAGCAAGTCTCCCTGCTAGCATTGTTTCCTGAAACCTAGGGAAAGATGGAAGGTCAGAGGGCAGGATTACTCTGTATCATTACTCAACTATCATTGCTGGTGAGGGCTGTGGAAATTTCCAGGGCTAGGCAAGGCACCTTGCCAGCAACAGAGGAGCAAGGAAGTGGGCTTAGGGTCAACTCTGCTCAGTTTCATACAGAAAGTGGAAATGGAAAGGAAAGATACACTCAGAAGAAAATAAAGAGTGTACAAAGCTCTTGGCAGTTATAATCTTCCAATTGATACTCAGTGCTCACAAGAATTCTGTATCTTTGCTTATGCAGATATTAGTGCACCACAATTCCATTACTACAAAGATGAAGGCTCAAAGTATACTAAATATTATAAACTTATTTATGTTGTGTACAGTCCATGTACGCAGTAAAACTAGCTATCTGTTAAAAATGCACTAAAATCTAGTTTTTGCCACTTCCAATTAAAATTTCTATTGTCTTTTGCTCTGAGCTGCTATACTAAAAATATGAGGACTTTCTTTTCAGTTTGGTGATCTAAAACATTACGTACAGAAAACCCTAAATAAACCTCAGATGAGTGTTTGAGGGGATGACAATACCACTCAAATAAAGGAATTTACTGTGAATTGCACAAAACATATAGGCTGGATTAGCAAAGAGCATCATCTAGCCACAGTCTGCAGGTTCTGGGAAATGACCCACTGAAAAACTTTTGCCTGGCTCTACCTTTCACACTACCCTGTATTCTGTAGAACCTAGCTAAACTTCTGTCCAACAAGATTGGACTTGTCTACTGGATTTACATCACAGTTGCTTATTAAAACCCTATCTTGTAATGCGATCAGATCTAATGACATGTAGCTTCTGTCTGAATCCTCCTGCTGTGTGAGCACTACACAGGAGTAAGGAGGCTTTTCTCTGCCTTAAATTGTATGACCAAAACACCCAACATTTTTGCTTATACCTCAAGTGAGGGTCTCAGACTAGGATCACCACAGCTGTCTCCCTGTAACCTTGAGGAAATTGCCTCACCATTGCATGGCTCATTTTAATTTTCTCTTAAACATTAATAACAACACTGGAGAGCACTTTTATGTCTTTGGATGAAAGCCTTAATATAGTACAAACTATTTTTATTTAATATCAGAATATAGCTTTCACAGTAACATCTTATATGGAGTGGAAAATGATGATCTTATATAATCTGTTGTATACGGGCACTGACAGCTTATCCTTGAGGGTCTGGCAAGAAATAACTATGAGAAGGTAATGGCTGTGAAGAATATTTTTCTCTAGTCATGACATATCCCCTAGGACACAAAGGTCTCAGCAATTAGTTTTGTTCTTCTTTTGAGAAAAATGCATTAAGCAGTATCAGGGAAATCCTGTAGTCACCTGGGGCAAATGCACCCGAATCCCAGCTGCTGCTCTCTGTGGGAAGAATTATTTTTCTCATTCCAGACCCTAAATGGTCATATTACCCCCTTACAAGGTAAGCAAACTGAATGAGACGATAAATAGGCACTATTTTGAGTCAGTTTAGTCACAGAATTAATTCTGGTTATATTTTGACCACAACCCAAGCAAGAGCTCAAGCTGAAACTTAGAGAATACTTCAGTCCAAGTTCACTCCCATTCCACACCCTGGGTAAACTCCTGCATGCTCTTCTGTATGGATACTAGATGCATGCTAAGCCTGGCCCACATACTTCTGGATACTACATGGCTGTACAGGAACCATGCTGGAAAGGTTTTTGCATGATATGCCACAAAAGCCAAAGGAATTTATAGCACAGGAGCTTTATATGCTCATTTAAAATTATGTCCATATGCAGAGCAACAACCACCTTCATCCAACACAAATTTGGGGTCCAAGAATATTCCATACCACAGACCACCATCTAGACTTAAAGAATGGGACTCTAAGCCAAACTCCATCCGCATGGAGCCTGTTGAAGGAAGCTCAGGCTGGAAACCCCAAACGAGCACACATTTATGGAAATGTGTCACCCCACTATTGTGAGATAAACAGAGCAACTCATAGGTGGGTACTGATCAAATATTTGCAAGTTGGGAGCTTTAATAATGAGTTGTTTGCAGTTTTCCAAGTCTTCTCTTCAGAAAATCTCTCTAAAGAAAAGTTTGTAACAACAAGATAGCAGAATACTCTCTGGGATTTTGAGATATGAAAAGAAGACCTGAAGACAATAAAAGCATACAGAATGTACAAGAAAGTGCAAAACCTTCTAAACTAATCACATTGCATACCCTTTCAAGTTGAGGCTATGCTCCTCTAGAGTATTTCTAGAAACACTGAAGTGTCTTTGTAAGGAACAAAAAAAAAAAGAAAGAAAAGCATGTAAAATAAAATTAACCTTTCTGAAAACATTTTTCTCTTAAGTTACAATCAGAAATTGGGCTAGAAGAATGGAAAGCCAGTACAGAGATCTGTTGATATAGAAAATGGCAAGAAAATCTTAGAAAGACCATTCTGGCTTTATCTGCTTTTTAGTGGTACTTTCTGGTAGTATGTTGGTTATTCACTTTTCACCACCAGCTGGCCAAGTCAATAAAATGTGTGGGTCACACATGGCAGAGCTGATAAATGAACAACTGGAAGAATTTAAATTTAATGTCAGCTCCTCCAGTAAAGAAATATTCAAAGTATGGGAACACAGAAATACTGAAGGTTGAATCAGAAGTATAGTGACACAGCTGGTGTTTCACAAATAAATAACCTAAGGAAATTTGTATCTACTCAAATGGAGAAGAGAAAGTAAATAAATATTATTACCTGTAAATAAATCTCTTGCAAATGCTTTTGTAAAACAAACAAACCTTTCCAACCCAGTAAATGCAGATGTTTATTTGCATGCTGCTGTAGCCAAAAATCTTGAATAATTTTGGCCATTAGAGTGTACTTACTCTGCATCTATTTGTCCTTTCCTTTAAATAGAAAGCTAATATTCCATTCTCCCTTGAAGGCTTATTAGAAGATAAAATGCCAAAGGATAAAACAAACACAAATTAAACAGTGGTAAGAATCCCAAGAGAAGATTAATTCAGTTTACATTTTGGGGGGTTTTAATTGCTGGTAAATTACATTTCTGAAACGACGTTCATAGGGTGAAATGGCTTCTGCTCTGCTTTACAAACCATTTTCACATTTTTCAGGCATAAAGCCAACTGATTACAATGACATATAGCACTATAGCACTCACAGAATCTGCACTGACCATACATTCATTGGCATAAAAGAAGAATTCTAAGTGTGCAGTAAGAGAAAAATGCTTACTTCTTTTATTTTTCTAGCTTACCTGAATGACTCCTGTTCATTATCTCATCAGTTGCACATCCATTTCCAAGAAAAAAAATCAACACATCATTCATTGTAAAAAACTAAGCACAAAGAAGCAAAGAAATTAAATCAAAACCTGACTATACCTAACCACATTGCTTTTGATTAAAAGAAAGAGAAAATTTAACCTTTCAAAAGTTATTATTGCTTGCATAGCTCTACACCCCAGGTGGCAATACTGTAAAGGAGGTAGGTAGTGAATGGCAGTTTCCCCAGACACAGCCCTGTTTCCTCACTTAACACCACTTGTAACTGATGCCTTACATTTTATAACAGGACTCCACTGCTGATAAGGTCAGCTTTCAAGTACCAAATTCCAATAGCAAAGCCTAGGTATTTTATTAAAAACCAAGCACATAATGGCTACAGGAGTTGGAAAGGAGGAAGGTGAAGCCATTTCAGTGTTTGATAAGCAATCACTAATAGTAATAATCATTGTGGTGAAAGGGAAACAAACACTTTGTTATACAAAAGAGGTGATTATTCTTGAAAGATCTGTGCATCTATCTGTGTACTGCAGTACTATAGTTACAGGCTGGGATGTGCTGAATATTAATAGAGGTGGAGAAAAACAAATTTTTCACCACACTAAATGCTCTTAGCTCTTGAGTGCCTAACTGTGATTCTTAGAGACAAATGTTATAAATGAGGACTGTTCACAAAAGATCCATTCACAGACTCTTTTTAAAAGCAAGATCCACACCAAGGAGGATCTTAAAACAAGGTTCCATCTTCAGTATTTTTCTTGATTACTGTTATACAGAATATTGTTAGATAGTACGGATCAATCATGTGAGTACTTACAAATATCATGAGTCATCTCACTAATGGCAGGGAAGTTAAATAAATGAAAGTCACAGGTGCTACGCTGAAAACAGAGATGGTGACAAGGTAAAAATGTGTTGCCCATGAGATCTGTCAAAGCTTCGCTCCCACAGCTTCCCAGAGATCAGGTGACAGAAGCGAGAAGCAAGTATTTTAAGCTAACCTATTTTCTCTCCTGGCATAGTCCTACAGCTCCTAAGACCTCACTAATTTTGGTTGGTTCAACCAGTCTACACATTTTCCTCTGCTGATCCCAGCCATTCAAAACAAGCAATGCAAACCCCTCCTTGCCCCCTAAGAAGAGTTGATTGAGTTTTGGGTATTTTTAATTGTTTTATCTAAATCAATCTGGAAAAAAAGATGAATATTGCAGTGGATTAAATTCATTGCCCTTTAACCATATCAGAATTCATTTTATGCCAAAGCAATATATGCTGTTTTACTGGCATTATGATGAGATGGCAATGTTTATGCTAATTTACAATGCACAGAAGAAAAGGTCTTTTGATCAGAGCTTTTTATTTTCATCACTTTGATTGACTGTCAGCTATACTAATTATCACAGAGCCATTGATCATCCTTTGCTGCTAACTAGGAAATGTTGACATGTTTTTTGTGGCATTATTCAGCATGCAAATTTAAGAAGAAATGGTGCTAGATCTAATAAGCAAAATTTTCATGTCCGCTTCATTTAAGGGACAGTCGATAGTTATTTAAGAATAAAGTTCAATTGGGCAGAGTTTGTGAAAGCACCATATAGAGTTAAGAAATGAAGCCCTCTACACTTTTCTTCCTGAAGTCCATTCTTTAAACAAATCCAGCTCCTGAATCCACCTCAAGAATTTTATTTTTTTTTAAAAAGGCATTTCATAAGTAAGGATAAGCCGCAAGTTCAACATAACTTTTTCAAACAGCTTCTGTTTATACTTTTCCAAAGTCCTCCTTGTTTAAAAATCATTTTCACTAAAAATGTACTTTTTTATCCTTTATATGTCAATCCTATATATCAGATGAGAAAAGAAAAAAAAAAGTGATACATCTCGGAAAAGGATCTAGAAACAGTACTTATTCACAGTTTAAATGGGTACACTGGAGATTGTGTAGTTGTGCCTACTATACTATTGACAAATTTATCATATCATTTAATCAGTTCATAAAAGATTTGTGTAATAGCATAGAATCAACACAGTTAAGCCCTATTTACTTCCTTGGTAACTTAATTGGTAAGATCAAAAAATTACTTGAACTGACTAGTTAATTATTTAAAATTCCCTTAAGATTCCCAAGGTTGCCACTATTTCAGCAGAAAACCCCTAAACATGTGAAATGCAAGAGGTCGTGTGAGCAGAATATGAAGAGGAAAAGAGGAAACCTGACATGTACCTCTCCTGCATTGCCATCCCATGAGAGGACTTACAAGCTCATTTCCACTTCCTGCATTACAACTACTCTTTCTGATCACCAGTTGAATTAATAATTAGGATCCAGAACGCCGTAATTTCTGGAGTCACAGCAAAGAAGATGAAATTAAAGATGAAAGTAAATCATGAAGTCAAGATGGATGCATATAACCCCATGTTGGTATGGGCAAACCACAGACCGAGGTGCAAGAATGAGAAAGAAGTGGTTATCCCACTCAGGACCAATACAATTCAAATTGCAAATATTTCTTTGAACAACAGTAATTTTCTATTTAAATATCCTCTAATAACCATGAAAATCCTGACTAATCACCATTATAGGGCTGTATAACTAAGCACCACATAGCTGAGAGCAGGATCTCACAACATCCTCTCAACATGAGGTGTCCATGACGCTTCTGCAATGCTTTGAAACCACAGTAATGTGATCACAGAATCACAGAATCACAGAGTTGTAGGAGTTGGGAGGGACCTCGAGAGATCATCAGGTCGAACCCCCCTGTCAAAGCAGGCTCCCTAGCTCATACTGCACAGATAGGCGTCCAGACAAGTCTTGAATATCTCCAGAGAAGGAGACTCCACCACCTCCCTGGGCAGCCTGTCCCAGGGCTCTGTCACCCTCACTGGGAAAAAGTTCCTCCAAATGTTGGTGCGGAACTTCCTGTGCTCCAATTTGCAGCCATTGCCCCTTGTCCTGTCTCCACAGACCACTGAAAAGGGTCTGGCCATTTCCCCCTGCATCCCATACTTAAGATATTTATAAACACTGATTAGGTCCCCCCTCAGTCTTCTTTTCTCCAGGCTGAACAGCCCCAGCTCTCTCAGCCTTTCCTCATAGGATAGATGTTCCAGGCCCTTCATCATCTTCGTAGCCCTTCTCTGGACTCTCTCCAGGAGATCCCCATCTTTTTTTATACCAGGGAGCCCAGAACTGGACACACTACTCCAGGTGGGGCCTGACCAGGGCAGAGTAGACGGAGAGGATCACCTCCTTAGACCTGCTGGCGACACTTCTCCTGATGCACCCCAGGATTCCATTAGCTGATGAAACAACCTGAGGAGCATCCGCACAGAGGTTCACTGTCATTCATTAGAAAATTAAACACTGCTGATAATATAGTACAATAACCTTTTGATTTTTTTTCTCCACCTGTTTCGGCTGTTCCAGGTACAAAATCTGACAGCAGATTTACTTCTGAAGGTTATATTGCAATCTTTATGACCAGGGTAGAAGGCTTTTTGTACTTTTCATAATACAACTATTTCATTATTAGACAATTGAATATTCTGGGGGTGGTCCATGGGGACTGCAGACAGTATCTCCCTCCCTCAAAAGTTTTCAATGCATTGGGTGGACTAGTAGCATAAACAAGCCCAAAAGCTACCACAACTAGAAACATAATTCTTTTGAATTATACATATCTTGAAATAACAGAAAACAATCACAGGAGATCTTCCCTTTCAGGTCTTTATGTTGTTACTGAGTAAGAGGAGGAGATGGATCATAGCTGAGATGAGTAGTTGCAGAAAGCAGACACATTTTTCTATCTTACCTTTGGAACAAGTCAGTCACTGTTCAACACCCACAAGGAGGATGCGATCATCTTTGCTGCATGGCAGTGAAATATGGTACACACAGTTCAGATACTGACCTTTGGTCTTATGCTTGTCAAGTTTCATGATAAGATGGAAATATGTTCCAAAATTGACTTTTATTGATACCAGTTGTGTTGAGCTGACAGTTTGTTCGCCATTGAACATTGGGTAAGATGTATTTCTCAACAAAAAAATATAACCTAGATAGTAAAGATCAGTAATAATAAAAAGCAAGGGCCCTGATGAATCATATCAATAAAAAAGCACTGCAGTGGAGTATTTAAAAATGATAGTAAGAATTAGGATTTAAACTAATCATAGATTCACAGAATTGTAGGGGTTGGAAGCAATCTCTAGAGATCATCGAGTCCAACTCCCCTGACAGACTAGGTTCCTTAGGCCATATCACACAGATAGGTGTCCAGATGGGTCTTGAATTCCAGAGAAGGAGACTCCACAACCCCCCTGGGCAGCGTGTTCCAGTGCTCCATCACCCTCACCATGAAGAAGTTCTTCTGCATGTTGGTGCGGAACTTCCTGTGCTCCAATTTGCAGCCATTGCCCCTTGTCCTGTCTCAGGCTACTGAAAAGGGGCTGGCCATTTCCCTTTGTCTCCCATGCTTTGGATATTTATAAACATTAATCAGATCGTCTCTCCCTAATCTTCTTTTCTCAAGGCTGAACAGCCCCAGTTCTTTCAGCTTTTCCTTGTAGGGGAGATGCTCCAGTCCTTTAATCATCTTCATAGCCCTCCTCTGGACTCTTTCCAGGAACTCCCTGTCTTTTTTATACCAGGGAGCCCAGAACTGGACACAATACTCCAGGTGGGGCCTGACCAGGGCAGAGTAGAGGGGGAGGATCACCTCCTTCGACCTGCTGGCCACACTCCTCCTGATGCACCCCAGGATCCCATTGGCTCTCTTAGCCACCAGGGCACACTGCTGCCTCATGGCCAACCTGTCATCAACCAGGACCCCCAGGTCCTTCCCCACAGAGCTCTTCTCCAGCAGGTCAACCCCCAGCCTGTACTGATACAAGCGGTTGTTCCTCCCCAGGTGCAAGACTTTACACTTGCTTTTGTTGAATCTCACCTGGTTTCTCCCTGCCCAGCTCTCCAGCCTGTCCAGGTCTCGCTGGATGGCAGCACAGTGTTCCTGCGTGTCAGCCACCCCTCCCAGCTTTGTATCATTGGCGTACTTGCTGAGGGTGGATGCTATTCCCTCATCAAGGTCATCGACAAAGATGTTATATCACAACACTTCTAGCAAGTGTGCCCTCTGTGCTGAATCTCAAAGAAAGGTCTGAAAGACGTTGGGGATGGGCAATAATTACACAGCAAAGGTGTTTGTTTTTCTGAAGAATAAGGTTTAATTTCTTCTGAGTCACAGGAGAGCCTGAGACATCCTATTGTCACCAAATCATCTCAGAATTTTTAGTAATTTTGGAATTTTTGTTATGTAACACTCGATAGTTCCATTGCAACCTCTGCATGCTTCCTGAGGGAGGGTCAAGTAAATGCTGGATCAAGTAAGGAGAAAAAGCGTAACAAGAGGTAGCAAAACAGTCTGAATACATCCCAGGTGCATTTTCCCAGTATCTCCTGTCCAAGACAAAATTATTGGCTTGAGCCCATGGTCATGAGTATGAGAGAGAAATTATATGAGTCCACTCTGTGAACAATCCCTAAACTATAAATGGTCTTTATTTTTAAACCCCTCACAGATCTAAAAAAAAATTGTGTATTTATGGAAATACACATGAATTATTGGTCTAATGGGGGACAAATGACTCTTTAGGGAGGAATGCTCCTCTGATGCACCCTACAGCCTATGTTTCCACTCAAAGCTGTGAAAGTTTTGAAGCCACAATTGTGTTCCTATGTGGTTAGCAGCCTCAGCTGTCTTTACCCTTCCCTGCCGATTCAGAGAGACGATAGATGCTAACTTTCGGCTGCATATTGAAATCTGCTTTTAACAATATTCATAGAAATAATTCATATTACCAGCATGTTTTAATAAATTATATTCTTCCCTCACAGAAAACCATTTTTTCTGATATCTTTGAAAACAGCATTAAAGATGATTCTTTCTGATTACTGTCAACACTGAAATGTCTCATGTGGTTCTATAACTACACTAGCTTTGAAATCTGGAATTTTATTTTAATTCCTCCTACTCCCTTCAAATAATTTTCTTTAAAAACAAGAGTTTTCTTTAAAGACAAGGGAAAAAATAACATAGAAATGGTTTTATTCTCCTCATTATATTTTAGTAGCCCCTCATTTTCTTAGGCCGAAATCATGAAATTAACCTAACACTGCTATTGCTTTTATTCCATATTTAATATGAAAAGGACTGTTTCTTTCTTTTTAATGGATGAAAATCTTTTTGAAAAATCTACTGACACTAGAGACATATAAAAAAGTTTGTTGTGCCTTAACTTTGAGCCATCTAGGCCTTTGAAATAAAAGATTAGAAAAAAGATTTTACAAACAATTGTAGAGATCAACAAATGCAGCAGACTCTGAACAATATATATGCTACTTTCTAGAAACCAAATTCTATCCATTTGTAGCTACAAGAGTTGGCTTGATATGGAATGCAAGTCTGAATGTAAAAATTGTAGAAAAAATAGCTTAAAATTTCTTGTAACTGCAAAGTTGTATCTGACAGTCATCTGTATTTATCAAATTCAGTCTCCAGAAAGCAATATGGTTCAGCCAAGGAAGCTGTGGGACAGAGGATGAGATGAGGCACGAGTGCAAGAAAAAGTCAGTATGTAGATTAAACTTGTAAAAATGCCACATTCTTAACCAACATTTTACTCAAGCACTTTATTCAGAATTGTAAATTATGATTTTGATATATTAATTGTATAAGTGAAGACTCGTGTCATGACAGTAGTGCAGTGAGACTTTAAATAAGGAGCCGCACGCTATAATGCCTCTCTGTGTGTACAGGCATACCAAAAGTCAGCTCCTGTGCCACCCAGTTTATCATCTAATCTGGTAACTGAAGCACAGGAAAGGGGATATTGTCCCTGAATTAGTAATAAGAGCAGATGGGAATGTCTGGAGGTTTTATAGGAGCAGATATGTGAATTTTTTTCCAATCCTTATTTATTTTATACCATTCAGCTCTTTAGCCACAATACCACTTTTAATGTTGTTTACACGGCAGAGCCAGCCTGACTACAGCAGGCAGACTGGAGCCTGGCTCAGTATAACTGTGTGGGGTCTGGCTGGGATGGAGTTGGTTTTCCCCAGAGCAGCCCTCTCAGTGCTATGCTGTGTCAGTATCCAGCGAGGTGTTGGTACCACACTGGTGTGGTGGCCTCTGCTGAGCATCACTGGCACACATCGAGGCTGCTTCTCCAACAGTTCCCTCTCCCATAGGCTTGGGAGAGGACACAGCCAGGAGAGCTGAACCCAACTGACCAAGGAGTCCATAGCATATGATGCTGTGGTCAGCAATAAGAGCTAAGAGAAAGGACGAGGAGGGACATTATTAAGGTGCTTGCCTTCTGAAGAAACCTCAACATGTACCGAGAGTTTCTTCCCAGGAAGTAGCTGGACATCACCAGCTGATGGAAAGTTGAGAGTAAATCTTCCTGGTTTGCTTTGCTTCTATGCATGGCTTTGCTTTTTTCATTACATTGCCTTTGTCTCGACCCATGAGTTTTTCATCTTATTTTGTTCCCCTGTCCCACGGAGGAAGGGGAGTTACAGACTGGCTTGGGCACATGGCAGCCAGTCAATTTCAACCCACCACAATAACACGTAGAGAATGACAATGTGCAATGTGTACATGAACAGAATTATGAAACTTTCATTGCTTTAGCATCAGATCTTTTTTATGCTAGCATAGCTGAAAAAAGGATGGCCAAAGGTTCACTGAAGTATCTTTATTTTAAAGAGTCCTCAATGAGAAATTTATTTGTAAGATGGTTAGGTAACACAACTACATTTAGCAGTTTGCACATACTCCATAGGGTAAAACTTGTAATTACAAAATGACCCAAGTTCATTTGGAAGTCACTGAGGAACAGAAGCTTTAATGAGGTTCTGTTTGATTTAAATAGACAGCTTTTAGCACTGGCAGATATTTTAGGGGCAAAGGTATTATTTTGAATAGTTGAAACCTATTCCTGTTGAACCATCAATGGTAGCATATGGTGTTTATGAACTAAAGACAGTACTACATTTTTTCATCAGGCTACAATGGTATTTGGCCAAATATCTTTGCTCTTATTCACATGTTGTACTAACTAGATGTGATACTACTGATGAATTTTTTTCATTTAAGAACACTTTACAAAGTCAGATTTCAGACCCATATAGCAGGTATTTTTCCAGCAGTTTGT
Source organism: Laterallus jamaicensis coturniculus (assembly GCA_022605575.1). Classification (NCBI taxonomy): domain Eukaryota; kingdom Metazoa; phylum Chordata; class Aves; order Gruiformes; family Rallidae; genus Laterallus; species Laterallus jamaicensis. Next base: position 50,465,032 of record JAKCOX010000002.1, on the reverse strand, counting down.
GACAGATAATGCAGTCCTTATAGCAGAGCTTCCTGTTTTAGAAGTGACTTGACAAATAATTTTTCAGGTCTCTTTCACTGCTAAGGACGTATTTTTTTCCCATCTTTATGTATAACATCTAAAATGTGCAATTTACTTTAATATTCTTTATGCCTTTACACTTTTCTAACATCAAGATGTCTAAGGCTACTTAATCCCTTCAGGATCCTTCAGAGAAACCTTGGTGTTGCCTCTGAAGAGGCTGTATTTTATGCAATACAGTTTACTCATGCAGAAGAAGAGGCACAGTGAACTTGCAGTGTTCACTGCTGCAGCGTCTAACCCCTTTCCTCCTGTGGGTTATCCAGTCTTTCCCTTCCTAACTAGGGCCCTAGGGCCACAAGGATGATTAGAGGGCTGGAGCACCTGCCCTACAAGGAGAGGCTGAGGGAGCTGGGCTTGTTCAGCCTGGAGAAGAGAAGGCTGCGGGGGGACCTCATTGCAGCCTTCCAGTACCTGAAGGGACCATACAAACAGGAGGGGAATCAACTTTTTAAAAGGGCAGATAATGGCAGGACAAGGGGGAATGGTTTAAAGCTGAAGGAGGGAAGGTTTAGATTGGATATTAGGGGGAAGTTTTTTACGGAAAGAGTGGTGAGGTCCTGGAACAGGCTGCCCAGAGAGGTGGTGGATGCCCCATCCCTGGAAGTGTTCAAGGCCAGGTTGGATGGGGCCCTGGGCAACCTTGTGTAGCTCCAGGCCTGAGGTTGATGGCCCTGCCTGTGGCAGGGGGGTTGGAGCTTTATGATCCTCGGGGTCCCTTCCAACCCTTGCCATTCTATGATTCTAACTGAGTGCCTGAAACTTTCCACATGCCATCAACTTTGATCTCACTCCATACTGGTAATCTTTATTTTTACATAATTGAGGAAAATATATACAATGTCTTTCAATCTATTTAAACTCACTTAGGGACTGAGAGAGATGACATTCCATGACAGGAACTTAAGGTGTAAAATTTGATAACCAAGAATGAAAAGGAGAAGACCATAAGAAGAACATGTTTTCCCTGCCTGTTCTGCCCAGACAGCGTAGAAAATGACTGAGCTGCAGCCTTACAGCTTCAGTGCCTGTGTCTACCCTGCACTTGACAGGGCAAGAAAAGGCAGAGTTATGGCACACAATATAAGCCATCTGCCTTTCAACAGCACAACTGTATCATGGCTGGCTTGCAGGCAGCTTAAGGCTCCCAATCCTCTGCTGGCATAGATACGCTAAATCCTCTCTCTCAGTCACAAGTTTCAAGTAGATATAAGTCCACTGACTTGTTGCTGCTTTGGATTTGTATTGGTCTAAGTGGGAGGATCAGCCTGACGTGGGAATGGGTGGTATGGAAAGGACTGGCTGCAGAATGCTGTATCTGTCATTCGATTTTTCAAAGAGTTTGATATCCATCAAATGTTAAGATAAATTCTCTGAGCTGTGACCTACCCACAAATTAATTTTTCCATCAGATGCTGCATCACCTTAAAAAATAACCAATACCAAACAATAATGATATCTGTAAGCTGCACATTTGTGAATGCTGAGTACAGTTTATCATTTGTGAGTACTTTTCAAGGTCAGCTTTTTCTACGCTTCCTCACACCAGGTACAATGCCATCATTAATTTGTATCACATCATCACCAAGAAATACCAACCAAAACCAAGGCGCCCCTGAGACAGTTCCTGTATGAATCCTGATGAGTTGTACCAGTATGGTTGTTTATTCCACAAACCAGGCTGCAAAGCTCAGCCAAAATTAAAAAAAAACAAACCTTGTTCCAACATCTGCAACAAGGAAACAGTTCAGGAGAAATGTTTAAATTTTCTGAATAAACTCAAGCACCGAGAGAGCTTCTAGCATGGGTTATTGTACATGCTGTCATTATCCAATATATTGAGAATATTCACAGAATCACTGAATCGTAGGGGTTGGAAGGGACCTCAAGAGATCATCGGGTCCAACCCCCCTGCCAAAGCAGGCTCCCTAGCTCATACTACACAGATAGGCGTCCAGACAAGTCTTGAATATCTCCAGAGAAGGAGACTCCACCACCTCCCTGGGCAGCCTGTCCCAGGGCTCTGTCACCCTCACTGGGAAAAAGTTCCTCCAAATGTTGGTGCGGAACTTCCTGTGCTCCAATTTGCAGCCATTGCCCCTTGTCCTGTCTCCACAGACCAAAGAAAAGGGGCTGGCCAATTCCCCCTGCATCCCATACTTTTATAAACATTGATTAGGTCCCCCCTCAGTCTTCTTTTCTCCAGGCTCTCTCAGCCTTTCCTCATAGGGGAGATGCTCCAGGCCCTTAATCATCTTTGTAGCCCTCCTCTGGACTCTTTCCAGGAACTCCCTGTCTTTTTTATACCAGGGAGCCCAGAACTGGACACAATACTCCAGGTGGGGCCTGACCAGGGCAGAGTAGAGGGGGAGGATCACCTCCTTCGACCTGCTGGCCACACTCCTCCTGATGCACCCCAGGATCCCATTGGCCCTCTTTGCCACCAGGGCACACTGCTGCCTCACAGCCAACCTGTCATCAACCAGGACCCCCAGGTCCTTCTCCACAGAGCTCTTCTCCAGCAGGTCAACCCCCAGCCTGTACTGATACATGCGGTTGTTCCTCCTCAGGTGCAAGAGTTTGCACTTGCTTTTGTTGAATCTCATCTGGTTTCTCCCTGCCCAGCTCTCCAGCCTGTCCAGGTCTCGCTGGATGGCAGCGCAGTGTTCCTGCGTGTCAGTCACCCCTCCCAGCTTTGTATCATCGGCGTACTTGCTGAGGGTGGATGCTATTCCCTCATCAAGGTCATCAATGAAGTTATTAAACAGGACTGGACCCAACACCAAGCCCTGGGGAACACCACTAGTCACAGGCCTCCAGTTCGACTCTGCTCCACCGATCACCACTCTCTGGGCTCAGTCCGACAACCAGTTCTCAACCCACTTCACTGTCCACTCATCTATCCCATGCTCTCTCAGCTTTGTTATCAGGATGTCATGGGAGCCAGTATCGAAAGCCTTGCTGAAGTCAAGGTAGATGACATCCACTGCTCTCCCTCCATCCACCCAGCCCGTGATGAGATCATAGAAGGCTATGAGATTGGTCGAGCACGATTCTGTCTTAAGCTCCAAAGTTGAGTCAAAGTAACATTCCCAGTATTTAATGTTAGTGATTTCCAGGATCATCTAGGTAACAGGTGTGGTATGGCTGCCTGCGTATTGCTTACAGATCGGTGTATGTTAATGAAACTGCTGCTTCACTGAGCACTTCTGGGTAGATAGAATTGACTGTGGCTCTCTCTAGTGCCATGTCTCTCTAGTCAAGAATAAGGGAAAGTCCCTTGCTAGGAAGACCTATTTAAGTGGAAACACCTCAGAACAATGAGATACCTCAGAAAATCCTCCTTAGGGAGCTCCTTGGAAGGAAATGGGCTGGGAGGAGTGGAATTTCCTCAAAAGCAAAACAAAGACCAGAAATATTGCTGCATTTCAGAGGCCTCAAAGCATGAACAACTTGAAAGGAGCTGAGATTCTCAGTGTCACAGGAAAAAGAAGACAGCTCTGCTGCCTTTATGAAAACATCTACTGTAATTATCAGACCACAGATGAGGGTAAATTTGCTACACATTGGAATAAGAAAGTGTCCTATGACTCAAAAGAGAATAGCAAAGGGACCAATCAGGTTCTCAGGCATGACTCACTAATACTAATCACACTCAAAAAGAGGTGAAGAAAATAAGTTTAGGAAAACATGTAAGGATCTGTTGCTTTGTTCAAATGTAAACATTCCCTTTATCAGCTAGCGAGGATTGTCTTTATCTCTGGCCAAAGGTTTTCATTCTGGTCAGTTCCAGCTTCCAGATGTCCTTTGGCCACCGGACCTATGAATATAAAAATGACCACATCACTGGGGCTCTGAAGGATATTTAGGGTGTCCTTCCTTAGGGGTTTTCGCTTTGATCAGGACTGTGTTTCTAAAGCAAACCTCCAGCTGTGCCCATTCACTTTAAGGGGGCACATTTATCTCCTGATCTGATAAGAGGTCTCAGGGAATGCAACAAGATTATTTTTTACTGTATTTAAAAAACCCTAAAGCTGTGCCATAGAATGCACTTGAACTGTTAATGAGCTAGTCCAAAGAGAAACAAGGGAAATGCTGGCAGGGTGGACATGAGGACTTCAGCAAAGTTTCACTCCAGAGATCAGCCTTACACTTTTCCCCAGACAGAGATCCTTGGACTGATCAGAGATGCTTTCGTTTCTGCACAGGGATGATGCTGACAACTGTGCCTGAAGAGCTTCCCAAGACTCCAGGAAACTTAAAAGCTTCCAGTGTGGGAGGGTGCCAACCTGGCATGGTGCAGCTGACAACACAAGCATGCAACTTCTAATATTTGCAGCCCGTGTCCTTTAGTTTTACATCTACCCATTTCACAAGTTCACCTCCTCTGTTTACATCTCACGTGACTGAAATAACTCTCCGCTATTTTAGATGTAATCAGTATCTCCAGAACAATGTAATTCCTATTAAAATCCACATCTTCGGAAGATTATCAGAGACTGACATACAGAATTTGGTAAAAATACCCAAGGGAACTCTTCCATGGACTAAGAAGAAAGGATGACTGAGGCAATCCATCAACAGAAATTTAAGCTGTATAAATATTTTTACCTTGCAAGCTAACTCGCCAAGAATTAAGTGTTCTTCTGCACCAACCACGACAGTACATTTTATTCAGACTTTTGTTAGGTTACTTTCCTTAATTTAAAAATTTTCTTGTGGAAGCCAATAGCTAACTTGTTGAAGGAAATTTGACTAGTCTTAAGTAACCCACTTGTTATTTCACTACAATGGAGTATTAATGGGAATAATATAAAGGATAATGGAATTAAGAACTCGGTAACAGCTCAAACAACATCCCATTACATCAGACTAATTCCAGTGTGTTTCTGTAGTAATCTGTTCTGCACCACTCCAGTGTGCTTATGCAATCAGAGCAAAGAGCTGTTACCAAGGAAACCAATCAACCCAAGACCCCTTGTGTGTAAAATGCAGATATTTAACACCAAAAATCCCATACAAAATAACTTCAAATAGCAACCCAGCCTGGACCTACCTCTGACATTTACAAGTTCATGCAAATCTGGCAATTGCTGCTCTGACCTTTCAGTTAAATAATTTTGAAACTGTGGTGTGAATAAGAAAATTTCTGAAAACAAATTTTAAACATGTATTGATCCAACACACAGGAAAGTTTCATGTTGTTAATTACAACAAAAATCCAAACAACAGTACTGTATCCCACTATTAATCCTCTGCTGTTTTTAAAACTGAGAAAAAAAAAAAACAAACCAACAAACTAGGTCTGCTCTCAATGTTGGCAAGTGGAACAATAATCCTACTGCACAGAATAAACTGATACAAACCCTGGCTACCAATGGACAGGCTAATAAGAAAAAAGGGCTTAACTATAACTCTTTACACCTTATAGTAAGAAGCTTCTTTCCAAAGCCAGTAATCACAGTTGGCTAGTTAGAAGCTGGGAATGTCCAAATTCCTGAACTCCATATTTATTGTAACTGGCTATAGGACTGCAAACTAGATTAGCTGCATTCTCCAGCTACATACAGACCTGGATTCTACACAGGGAGAAGCAGAGACACAAACCCCTTGGTCATTAGGACTTGAGTTCTTAAAATTACTACTAATTTTGCTAAAAGATGGGGCTAGCTACAGATGCTCAGCAATAGCGAACACAGATGAAATCTAAAAAAATGGTTTTCATTTTCTGTTTTCTTTTATATTCCTTTAAAGGTTGTTTTTGGAGATACTGCCTGCAACTGCAAGGGCTAGTAGTCAAAGCAAAATTCTTCTAAGCTTTAGATGTCATGTAACTGGAGCTTTAAGAAAACCTCTGCTAAGAGAGGAATTGCTGCCCGTAGACACTGAAAGTTCTTAAATGATAATTAAGTCCTCCAGATGTAATTTATGAAATCTCAGGAAAAGTACTTAAAATATATGTATAGATGGTGCACGACTACTTTTTGTTTCGGTGAAGGTCATTAGCTCTGTGGCAAATAATCGTGAAAATGAATCTGTATTTTAATATGCATAGAGGAATTTACTGTCTCTAACAATCATTGATACTATCTTGTTGGGACCGTACCTGTAAAGGACACACTGTAGATAGAAAGATTAAATTGGAAATTAAATCCTTCCTGAACAACAGACAGCCTGAAGTGGAAAGAGTTTGAACATATGGAACTAACAAATACTAATCAAGCTTAACAAAAATTTGCATGCTTCAGGGGCTCTAGGAATAGGTCTAAATCATTTGTGTTACTAAATACGCACACACTGCTGTATGGAAATGAAACCTTTCAGTTAACTTCATTTGTGCTAATAAAAGTCACAAAAGGTATGGCTGGCCCACTCCACTGGCAGAAGGCAACATCAGAGTTAGGAGGCAGTTATACAGAGCCCCAACATCACCTGTATATTTTTCAATGCAGCAGTCAAATGGTTTTTACACAGATATCTGTCATGTTTAAGAGAGATACAGCACACTTCAGAAAACCAGTTCATGTTTCTTGAACTGGCTAAACAGTTTAGCATAAGCCAGTGTTTTATATGATCATGTTTCATTATTGTTGCATTTAGTTTATGTTAATACAAAGAGAGCACCTGTTTTAAGGTTTCTTTGAAGCTATGTTGACCCAAACTGCTTCTTATTTGCTATCTTCATTAACTCAGGGAACTTAAGTGGTTATCTAGCAGTAAAAGACAAATAAACCCATTTAAAAGGCATAGTTGCTTTTATCTCTTCTTTTTCCACAGTAAGTTTTACTTTGTTCTGGTCTAACATTGATCATAGACAAAACCCTGAAAGAGATTAACCTGAAGCATTCTACTGTTTGCTCCTCCAGACTTCTGTAAGCTCTCAAAGCCACAGCCTACCTCTCCTCCTGGCCATGCTCAAACAAAACGTCTGCTTTTGGCTTTCCCTCACACGACACAGATCTCTTCTTTTGAAAGTTGGGCACAGACCATAAGGAAGCCATCACGACTGGTTTTGCACCAACTGAATAAATTCCTAATATTAAGACTCCAACTATGATCTACCATGTGAAAGAAAAGAGGAAACTCAAGGTCTGGGGTCAAAAGAAAGGGGCTGCTATTGGAGTATTCTCGATCTTGGGGGACTGGAAGGGTGTTTTGGTTTAAGAAGTCAGACACAATGCCCAGGGGAGAAAGCAAGATGTAGTGCAGTCCTTAATCTCTGTCAGACAAAACAAATGATTAGTATCTTTCTTTTAAAAACACTAATTTTGATCATTCTAGAGCATTGCTAAATATCCAGCACAGAATCGATGTGAAGAGCATTTGCCAGGCTCATTTGGATGTTCTTCTTCCTGTGGCCAAATTGAAAGTGAGCTAACTGGTAGTTAGGGGGCTCAGCAGATGACTCTATCATGTGTTACCAGAGCGTTAAATACAGCACCTTCTCTTCTGGTGCACACAATATTCATTTTTCTTTTTTTTTTTTTAACTAAATAACCAATATATTGAACATCTCAGTCCTTCTAACAGTCACTTGTCTTGTTAATGATATACATTATATTATATTTTTAGTCAGGAAAGTCAACTCATTGAATTACATGGTGTCTCCAAATTACTTCTGCAGAAGCTGACATGGGAAAAATGCTGGCCCTCATAACTTCGTCTGGGTTTGGAAAGTTGAATTCAGTGTTTTTTAATCCCTGCTTTATCTGAAGACCACACTGTAGTCTGCAGTATAGTCTTAAGATGCCAAAGTGAGCTGTGAATGAAGTGGCTTGGGTACCAAGCTAATTCAGAGTGTTGGCACAGAGCTTAGCTTGTCCGAATTCACCCTGCTCTGAAGCAGGCTATCCAAGATGAAGAGTAAGTTATCTTTCATCATGCAGGTGTAGGCATTTTCAGTGGGTTCTCTGCTGGGTTTCATAGGGGGTTTTTTGTATCTAAGCTAGTTGATTTAGCTCAGCACCTAAAGCTGAGCTGTAACGCAGAGTGCTGTGTGTATCTGTAGTTAACATAGTGGTTTGTGCTACCTCAGCTAGAACAGAATTCAATACAGTCCCTTGTAGTTTAATCAGTCCTTCCGCGCTAGCACAAACTCTAGTAACATAAATTTATTTCAGTAACATAAGCAGATGAGCCCTGGCAGCATCGCTAGCAACAAGACTATTAATTCATCTTTATCACATTTTATGCTTATGCTCATTCTTACATCTTTTTTTCAGGGAAAAACAAAGGCAGCATTACTGTTCACACTGAAGTGAATCAGCAAAAACTATCTACCTTGTCTGTGAGCTCTAACAAGTCCATGTGTTTACAGAGCATAACCTCAAGGCCACCAAGCATTTTTCATCTCATCCATCTCCTCACACTGCAAATAGGAACAGATTCCCATCAGCAGCCAGACTCTAGGAACCCAAGTCACACTATGCAATGCCTTATTGCATGGAAAAAAAGATAACTGCTTAAGTAGTTAAGTTCCTGTTAGCAGGAATATAATCATGGCTTACCTGTGTTCAGTGAAGGTGTTAATGGAAGACATAACTACAAGGAGTTTTTTTGAGCTTGCTGTATTAATAGCACACACATTTTGGTCCATTAGGAGAACAGAAGAGTATTAGTTTCCAGCTTGCTGCAAAGGAAATCCCAAAAGGTGAAAATTCAATGCTTTTCACAGAAAAAAGCCTTCTCCAGCTAGAAACTTAATTGAAATATTTTACAGCAATACTTGGAAAATAAAAGCAAATATTGCTCTTTATATTAATGACCATTAACTTGCTAAATGATAATTTAGTAAACTGTGGTTTATGAAAAATAGATACTGAGAACTTTGCTAATGAGGAAGTTTCAAACAAAATGACCAATGATTAGTACATTCATTTTTCTGTGACCAACAGGATTACTAAGTGCACTGAAATCATTAACTGACTTTAAAATTATGTTCCAAGGCTTCTGAAAACAGGCTTTGACAGACGTTCCTACTTTCAGTAAAAGCTCAAGTTGAAACACTACATAAGTTAATGCACATTAAGAAAGTTTACACAATATATACATTTGATATAATAAAAGACTGTTTTGCAAGAAAAAGATTGGAAGTATTATTTACTTACCATCACTTCAGACCAAAATTTAATATTTGTGTGTGTGGCTAAACACAGGCCTGAGTAAAAGTCACCGACCACTGTTGAACTGGTACAGGCTCATTTATTTAGAGTTGAGTTCAGATGGGTAAATGTTTACAAGGCTTGCTGAAATACAGACCAAAACATGACCAAACTGTCATCAGAGGACCATAGGGCAAGACTTGCTTTTAATATGAAATAACAGAGATTACTGTTATATGTACTAGCTCTCTATTGAAGAGCCAGATATTTTAATAACTGTATTTGCAGTATGATTCCTACTAGTTGGGGAAAATCTTGAGCAAATAATGTTCATCGGCAGTTTTTAAAAGATTAAAAAATCTCAGTCTTAAAAGTGAATTGTGACTTAACACAGAAAATCAATAGAAACTAAAAACAGATAATGAAGTTCCTGTGTACTCAAAGGACAACTTTTAATAGACACCTGTTCATTTTGTTCATTACAAGAACTAATGACAGCTACTAATGACACACCAGGAAAACATGACATATCAGGACCATAAATATTTTTGTTGGAATTTGAAAGGGATTGCATGAAATAACTTAATAAAAATTTTTTTTATCAACTTTTATATTAATCTATGTGGAATCAGCAAGCAGGTGTGCTTGCTAATAGCCTTTTCAGGTTTCTTTTAAGTATTCACTCAGGAATTTACATTTTGTTTTAATCACACTCTAGGAAGGCTTTCTTCAGCATTAGCCTAGCTTTTACACTGCATTGCTTCCAAATGTTAAGTCAGATTCATAAAAAAAGTAATAGATTTAGAACACTTTGTCCATATAGATTTTTCTATTGTCGTATCAAGGTATACAATCTTTATGCAGGTTATATAAACAAAACTTCCAGTCTTAATCGGCAAAGTCAATTAAGAAGGAGAATAAGCCAATCTCTACATCTTTTAAAAATCAGGAACTGCATTTTCAAGAGGTCAGGATCCAGTTTGCCTTACTTTGGTTCTGCCAAAGCGGATCAGTTGTAGGTGCACTTTTGGAATTAAGTCCTAGAGATTCCGTTTTTTATAATATGCACACATTTTTAAATGTGGACCCTAATTTAAACAATCAACACTTTAGTTAGCTCTGAGATATAAAATATTAAACTAAGTATATATGCATTCTTATATATAAACACATACACACACATATATATATATGAAAAGATATGAAAAGACCTGAGCAACCAAGTGGAAATAGAAGGTGCATCTGAATTCCCTGAAGCTTGTTTTGACTTAGGAACATGTAAAAACCTGGTTTTAGTGAGGGCTTTTCTAAATTAAAAATGCATTCACGGTATTTAACTTGCTGCTGCCACTTCTGATTCAGGTCTTTGTTTTGACCAGGAAGCAAAGAGCTGAAGCTTTGCTGGAGTCAGCAAAAGACTGCAGAAACAGCAATTAAATGACTCAGCATTTAATAGCAGATGACTGCTAAGACATTGCTTTCTGAATCAGAAGACAAGTTTTAGCTTATGAAGAAGAGAAATAGGAATATTTTTCTCGTGGTGGACAAAACTTTTCATTTTGCTACCGTACAGTGTGCAATTAGCTAGTAAGGAGTGGAGAAATTAAGCTGAAAGAAGGCAGCTTTATGTTAGATGTTAGGAAGAAATTCTTTACTGTGAGGGTGGTGACACAGTGGAACAGGTTTCCCAGACAGGTTGTTGAAGCCCATCCCTGGAGGCATTTCAGGCCAGGTTAGATGGGGACCACCTGGTCTAGAGAGGGTGTGTCCCTGCCCATGGCAGGGGGGCTGGAACTAGATGATCTTTGAGGTCCCTTCCAACCCAAAGCATTCTATGATTCTATGGAATCAGAGTGAGATTAGTTTGGCTTTTATTATGAGATGGAAATAAATGCTAGTTACCCATTCTCTTTACAATATACAAATAAAAAGGTGCCTGTCTCTGAAAGCTCATAATTGCATGAGGAAAAGAATCTAATTTAGCCATAATATCAGGGTAGCATACACGATGACACTAAAACTTTCTTCACAATATCGGTATTATGCTTTCACCATTTACCATGAGCAATCATTACCTCTGGTCAGAGGTTTGTCTAGCCCTAGTGTTTTTTCCATCTCTGGCTTCTTTGCAACAGCACTAATAATTCCTTCACTGCTAATTGCCGTGTGGACACCTGTCCAGTTGGAAGTCTATTAAGAATATTGGGTTCATTTCATAAGCAATTGCAAATTCATCATATAGTAACGATTCTGGCTGAAATACTGTCAACCTGGGTGGCTTCAAACCAACCACCAAAATAAAGTGGAAACCTTGACCTCCTTCCATTATGCAGGGCCAGTAAATTAAACTTAATCTGTCATCTGTGGAGCTACATGGCAGCTGCTGGGAGAACATCCAAGTTAGACACATCTTGGAAGTATGACAGCATCAGATAACTGCAAGAAACAGCCCTCTACACTCATAACTCACATCCTGACTCTGGCTTATTCAGTGCTGACAAGGGAGGATTTCCTAGGAAGGTCCCTCCTTAAAAGGGGCAATTTCTGGGGAGGAAAGCAAGAAAAGAAGGAAGAGAGTGGTATTTCTGCATTTCTTTTAATACTTTCTAACTATTCCAACTACATGGCATACAACTGCCCAACAAAGGGAACGAGATAGAAGGGTAAAATTTCATTGTGGTGCACAGGGATTTAATTATAAGACTCCTATAAATGTTAATGGGAATCACATGATCCTATCCTTATACAGTGCAATTAAAATTCACCCAAGAGTATCAATCATTTCTCAGACCAGAAAAGGTAGTTTAGCACAGCTAAATGCTGAGATTTAAAAAAGGTGTGCAGAACAGAGAGAAGCTTTGGATGTGAAGGCTGGTTTGGGAAAACACCCAGGAGAATATGAAAAACTCAAATTGTGCCATAATCTCCAAAGGGCTAAGATGAAGACAAAAAAGAAGAGACAACAGATTGCTTACAGAGAAGAAGTCCTGGTGCAAAAATTCTTTGCAGATACAAATTCAATTTGGTTTAAGAATATTACAGCTAGGAGATTAGTTAGGGTGAAAATAGCAATGGGGATCCTTAAGGCTGTGATATGAGACTTTCCCTGGTTTACTCCATGTAAATGGGTGTTGTGAAAAAAATAGCTTGAACTGTGAATGCCAAGAGGCAGCTGATAATTGTGTGCTGGGGGATGAACACTCAAAACTGAATTTCTGAGTCCTCAAGCAGAAGCCTGCTACTTGCTAGCTGCAACTGGTATGAGCAAAAAGAAAATTTCACTAACGCCTGGGCTAAACAAAAGTGGCATGTCTGGAATCCCCCTATTAAAAGGAGACGTGCAACAAAGTCACCAATTAGGAGGCTGATTATGCATTGTGCTTCTGCACAGAGACTATTTAGACTGGGAAATTATGAGGTTGGGTTCTGGAGAAAGCTGCTGCTGCAAGAAAGAAGGGCTGATGAACAGAGGAGTTGATCTCAGAAATAAGATGAAGGTGTTGGCTAGAAGGGAGATCCTGAAGTCAGGGAAGATCCTGAAGATCAGATGACTTCAAGGAGTCAGATGTTAGGCAACATTCAGGGACCTTGGCTGGTGACACTTCAGATGGGCAACAGTGAGCAGCACCACAGTACGAACCAAGATGACTTTCCACACAGCTTTCCCAGGGTGGCAGTGATGGCAGTGACCCCTCTGTGGGAAAGTCAAGACTTAGGGAATGCAAATTAAGCAAGACCAGGTAGGGCAAAAGCTCTGCTCTCACTGGCTCTTTAATAAGCTCCAGTATACAGATCCACAATGGGCTGCTGTTTATTCTGCCTTGCCCATGAGAACACATCATTGCACATCTTGATTCCCATGTTAATAACATTTCTGAGTTCACGTCAGCTATGCTGCCCTCTAGTCTTCAGTCTAAAGAAAACCTTTTGTTATGTGATAATGAGAGTTCTGTTTGATTTCAAGTGATAAGTGCCTGTGGTTCCTGGTAAAAAAGATCTTGAATTTTATTCCAGTTTATGACCCTAAAGTCCAAGACCCTATTGTGTAGTGCCTCAAAGAAACAAACCATTGGAACCAAACTACTGTGAAATCAAAGAGATCGAAGACTTTGAGAAGGAGAGACCCTTTCTTCTCAGCCTTCCAGTGAAAAAAAAAAAGGAAGCTATACAAGAAAATATTTGTTATTACTTACCTCAAAGGGATAACGCTAAAATCTGTACTTTCTGTGGATTAGAAAAAGACCTTAGAGACAGCAGATGTTGTAAAAGCATAAAGTACTATATTAGAATTAAGTATAAAATGCAAGTGTCTTAGAAGTGAGCCTTAGAAAAAACAGCTTAGACGTTAAAGGGATGAACTCTGAAAAAATGCATAGCCCTATTCCAATAATACGCATATTTTCATTGTCATCTTAAAATCTAAAAGTAGGCAGTAAACAAAAATGCAAGGTTACAGAAATTATATTTATTCCACATCGATATACATTCAAAACTTGCTATATAAAATCTGGTCAAGGGGAGGTAGGAAAAAGGAGGAGGTACCCAGGATAATTATGTGGCTAGGGATTTCCCTGGAGTTTGACTTGATACCAAATAAATCCCTCCTAGTCACTACTGTTGGAACCATTTGCTTTCATAATACTGAATGAACATTTCAGTGGGCCAAAAATAAGTGCGTAGGATCTTCCCATCATTTCTAGAATCAGCCTTCCCTTTCCCAGCAATGTGAGCATTTATCTATGTGAAGCAAGAGAGCTCCAATGGGGAAAAAAAAATTGACAAATACTTTTCTATGGTACAACTATTAAGGAGACCCAGATTTATGCCTCTACTCTGCTCAGTTCTCTTTCTTTGATTCAGGAAAAGTATATAAATCCTTTCTGTGTCTAACTCAAGACAGACTATTGAACAGAGATCTACAAAGTGAATTTGGATCACTGTGCTATTTCTGCTACTAGATTTTCTTGCTTTTGAACAACAATTTCATTCTGGACTTCATAAAACCCCTAAGATTTATTTTTTTTTTAATAAAAAAAGCAGGCTTAGGAAATGTTCCAGGTTTTAGCAAATCCTTTTATGAAGTGTTTCCTAACAAGGTTTATTAAAAAATAATGCAGATTGGAGAATCATGTATGGAGGCAACCTAATAGTTTTTCCCTTTCATAGCCGTTAACTGACTTTTCCTGAAAGAAAAAAATCTAATTGAGATGACTTGATCATTGTTTCCTCCTTTTTCTTTTGATAGCAGCTGAGGACCTCCTGACTGTTACTTGTGCTGGTTGATTGACTCTGCAACTGTCCACGGAATACCAAAAGTATCAGAAATTGGATGGAGTCAAACCCAAATAGTCAAAGCAAATGCAAGATCACTTTCAAAAATCAAAGCAGAACTGAAAAACCCAGGGATTCCCAATTAAAAAAATCAACCAAACAAAAAAAAAACCTACAATGAACATAAAAACAAAATTCTAGCATTCCTGCAGGAACTGAGAATTTCTGTAAGGTGCTGAGTACTTTAACTTTTCACTGTGTTGACCAGGAGCTGATGGAATTCAGTGATACACAGAACAAACGCCCATGAGACAGGAAGTTCTGCACAGAGAGCTCTATTGTTTCATCTGTCAGAGAGTTATGCTAAGCAGAATGGGGTACACTTTGCATGGAGTACACAGCTTTTATGAATCTGTGAGGAGGTGACAATGTAAGCCTTAATGCTGCCAACATCTGTCTGTCATGGTGAAATCTTACTTCTTTAACTTAAGGTCTTGCATCCCGTAAAGGCATCAAAACCTTTCACTGTCAGCATAATACATCCTCATAGTCACCAGAGACTGTTTTTAATATAGCTAAAGGGTCTCTGTGGCTCCAGAAGATCACTACTTCTCTGAAGAGTTCACAAGGTGCCATGGTTAGAATCATTAGTCAGACCATTTGTGTGACTAACAGAAACAAATGAAAACAAAACAAAAGAATGCAGAAGCTGTCAAACTGTTATTAGTTTCATCGTGCTATATATTGTACTATATACTGAGGTGGGGAAACGACAGTTTACCTCTTAAACACACTGCTATTTCATCCCCAAACAACACTGAGAGTAAGAAGGGGCATTATACAGCATCCCACCAATGAGGAGATGATGATGATGATGCTTATTCTGTGCTTCATAAACCCATAAAATAAGACTAAATTTCTAATTTATTTTAATGGTTATTTGGTATCTTCAGAAATTATGAGTTAATCATGACAGACATTATGTAGGGCTTTTTCCTCCCCTCTCATTCGTATCACTTCTGAAGTGTACATGACCAGGATGGGGCTTTGAGCAATCTGATATAGTGAAAGATGTCCCTGACCATGTCAAGAGGTTTGGAACAAAATGATCCAACCACAAAAATAATTAAAGGAGTGGAACACCTCTCTTATGAGGACAGCCTGAGGGAGCTAGGTCTCTTTAGCCTGGAGGAGACTGAGGGATGACCTTATTAATGTTTATAAATATGTAAAGGGCAAGAGTCAGGAGAACGGAGCCAGGCTCTTCTCAGTGATGGCCAGCAATAGGACAAGGGGCAACAGGTGCAAGCTGGAGCATAGAAGGTTCCATGTGAACATAAGGAAGAACTTTTTCACTGTGAGGGTGACAGAGCACTGGAACAGGCTGCCCAGAGAGGCTGTGGAGTCTCCTTCTCTGGAGACATTCAAAACCCACCTGGGTGTGTTCCTGTGCGATCTAATCTAGGTGATGGTGCTTTGGCAGGGGGGGTTGGACTAGATGATCTTTCAAGGTCCCTTCCAACCCCTAACATTCTGTGATTCTGTGATCTTTTAAGGTCCTTCCTAACCCAAATCTACTCTTCTTGAAAATAACTGGCTGATTTCAACCACTGATGGAGCTCCGCAAATACAGGTAATGACAAGAAATTATTTGACCCCTATTTAGTCCAAAGTATTATGTATTTCCTGAGCATGAGGAAGAAAATATTTTTAGAAGCGCTAAGCAAGCAAAAAAAAGCAGAGTATTTACTGATACAGATATTGCATATTTTTCTTGAAGGTCATGAGATAAAATTGGAATCACTTTAAAATAGCTTGTGCTTTGATTAGCCACTTTCCAGCCCTGTCTTTCTTCACACAGATTCATTAATATACCCCTCGAACTGTCATTATCCCAATATTCAGAAGGCTTTTTTTTTTAATAATTAGTATTCTAATTCCAAATTAAATGCATTGAGTGTCACTGTTCCTTCAGCTGAAAAGGGACTGCAAGAGTGCATACTTTATTTTTTCATAAATATTTTGCTATAGTAGCTGCCTGAAATATTTTTCTAGTTCTTCATAAAAAGATACTGTGATTATTTCACATGAGAACACCTCAACAAATGTTTACCTAGAATCATATCATAGAATGGCATGGGTTGGAAGGGACCTCAAAGCGCATCTAGTTCCAACCCCCCTGCCATGGACAGGGACACCCTCCACAACACCAGGTTGCTCAAAGCCCCATCAAACCTGGCCTTGAAAACTGCCATGGAGGGGGCAGCCACACCTTATCTGGGCAACCTGTGCCAGTGCCTCACCACCCTCAGAGGGAAGAACTTCTTCCTCATAGCTAATCTAAATCTACCCTCTTCTAGTTTAAACACATTTTCCCCTTGTCCTATCACTACACTCCCTGATAAACAGTCCCTCTCCAGCTTTCCTGTAGGCCCATTTGGGTACTGAAAGGCTGCAATAAGATCTCTCCAGAGCCTTCTCTTCTCCAGGATAAACAAGCCCAACTCTCAGCCTGTCTTCATAGGAGAGGTGCTCCAGCCCTCAGATCATCTTCATGGCCCTCCTCTGGACTCAGTCCAGCAGCTCAATATCTGCCTTTTACTGGGGAACTCAGAGCTGGACACAGTACTCTGGGTAGGGTCTCACATAAGTGGAGTAGAGGGCGAAGAATCACTTCCCATGCCTCTTCTGATGTAGCCCAGGATACAGCTGGCTTTTTGTACTGCAAGTGCACATTGCTAAGTCATGTTGAGCTTCTCGTTCACTGCCATCTCCAAGTCCTTCTCCTCAGGGCTGCTCTCAATGCATTCTCAGGCCAGCCTGTAGTTGCAATTGGGATTGCCCCAACCCATGTACAGGACCTTGCACTTGGCCTTGCTGAACTTCACAAGGAATGCCACTCAGAAGTTGGTATTGAGACCAGCACTAACATCTTTCTCAGCAGCATGGACAACGGGATTGAGTGCACCATCAGCAAGTTTGCTGATGAAACCAAGTTGCACGGTGCAGTTGACATGCTGGAGGGAAGGGATGCCATTCAGAGGGTCCTTGACAGGCTTCAGAGTGGGCCTTTGTGAACTTCCTGAAGCTTAACAAGGTCAGGTGCAAGGTCCTGCACATGGGCCAAGGCAACTTGTTCCAGCTCTTGTTCCCCCTTCTCTACCACAAAACACCACCACGAAGGAGATCCACTGCTTCTTGGACAAGGCAATCTTAGCCACACAGGCACTCCCTACTCCTTCTGCACAGGAAGTCTTTCCAAATATTCATCCCAATTTAAATATTTCTTGGCTCTCTCAGCCACTGAGAACAAGTGATTGCTTTTTGTTTTAAAGTAGCCATTTGGAAGACTGTTAATGGTCTCCTATTTTCTTTATCTTGTCAGTGCCCCTGAATACCCCTGTGAACTAAGTACTGAAATAAGCTCATAAACATGACGATAATAGAATGTCTAATAAATTACAACATAGGCAAATTTGTTTCAGAATTTCATATTATATGAATGTCTCACGTGCCCTCACACTGCATCAAAAATACCCAGACATGGGAAGCTTTTCTTCCAAATGCTTTAATACTAACACAAACCCAATGGGGGTTTCCAAAGGCCCTGAACTGCTGTCTCACAGTGGCTGACATTAATATTTTCACTGAGTGGATTGGGAACACAGCTGAAAGATAAGTCTTCTTGGAGATCTCATCCTGAATCATAATCTTTTGAACTACAGACTATTAATTAAACAAATCATCGTTTGCCCTGTCAGTTTAGCTTTAATCAGGAAAAGCTTTCTGAATGTGGACAGGCTACCAATGTAAACCTACAGTATTATTAATTAAAATCAGTGAAGTTACCGTGAATTTACAAAAGGGTAAATGTCATCAGAATTTGATCTCTTGCATGCCACTGTTTTACTCAGCCTAAATCTTGAACAGTAAATCCATAAAGACAATAAATCAGTCTATTCTAAAACTATAAAACCCTTCAACTTGCCAATTGAAACACTAAATGAACATAACAAAATTAAACTGGTAAAGAAAGATATGCTGTGGCACCTATTTTGAGAGGTATGTCAACTTTAAAAGATTGCTAGAAAGACTTCTGGGAAGAGTGGCAATGTGTAAAATATAAAGTAATCCAAAAGAAGCATTAACCTGTTGGTTTTCTTTTGTCTGCTGTATTATCTATTTTCATCTCTTCTCATTAGATCCACAATTGAGAACAGAAAATAGTGTCATACTATATTCTGTCCTCTATTGTGGATCATTTAATAAAATATAAGATACTTAAAGGGTCAGCAGTGAGATTATCATTGTCAAGGAAGGGGTTTCTCAAGCTATGCCCCAGAGAACAGAGAATTAACACAGATTAGTCACCTCAGTGCTTGATATTAGCATGTGATACACCGTACTATACCGTGCTACTGTTTCAGTGTTGCCAACTCATGCAAATCACACAATAATTGGTATTTTCCCTAAGGCTGGTATAATGAGATTACATAAAAATAATACATCTTTAAAAACTAATACAATTCTGAGCCATATGCTTAGGAAAGATCTTGAAATAATTGTTCTCCTTGATCTTAAAAAGCCAACAAATAAAAGGAAACAAATTCTGAAATTCATTACATTTAAAATTTCACTATTTTTAAGCCAATGGAGATCATCTAAAGATCAAGTTGGCAATACTACAGGAATGTCAGCACAGTTAATGATCTCTTTTCGAAGCTACAACTGTTGTACACACTTTCTACTTACCTCTCCATCATGTGGATTAGTTCTGTATTTGAGTTTTGTTAATCTTAGGTATAGAGGACAAGTTCAATATGTGTCTTTGAGGGGAGAAAAAAAGATTTAAGATTTCATTACTTAATTGGAGTTATTTAATTTTATTGTTATTAGCTGGACACTGTCAGCTGTTGCCTAATTACCAAAAGATTACAGGGCTGTGTGTATTTGCTCTCTGTGGTGGAACTGCCTGGAAAACCAGTGAAAGACCCATGCCAGCAAAGGACTGACAGTGACTGAGTCCACCAAATACTGCTAGAGACAGGTTTGCTTCTGTGCTTTGCATTTACTACATAGGCTTCTTCTCTCAAAATTGTTTAGGTTAAGCAAGGGCATGCATAACTATATGTGTATATCACTGCGCTCACTCTCTATACAATTTCTTAAAACAAGCAGAGAAAGAGATGCTGTAAATTGTATAGAACCCTTTTAACATGACTGCTCACTTAATTTAAAAACAAAGCAGCAGCAAGTAGCTTGTTCTAACTACTCATGCCATGACTCTGCAGATTAAACAATTAATGCATTATGCCTCTAAGTCTTTTGGAAACAAAACCTAGAAAGGCATGGACTTGTCTATACCATGCATCTTACACATATACCCTCACGTGTATGTCTAGAAACCAAGAGGCCAATACAATGTAGAATGTGAATTTTGTACAGTAGCATACACAGATGTAAAACTGGTTTGGCCCTAAATAACCAGAGAATTAAATTCTCCAAACAATTCAGTATCGGTGGGAGCAGTTGAAAGGCATAAGCTGAAAGCACCCCTCTCCTTGAGCCATGCCCTCAAGGCTTTCTTCCTGTGTGGTCCTGGCTTTCACTTTGTCATGTCAACAGACCCAGTCCTGCCAAACCTAGGGCATGTTTCAGACTATAGCACCTGAGCTTCCCTTTTCTGAGCTGACTGGGACGAGAGTTTAGAAGCGATTGCTTTTAGGCTTTGATTCTAGTTATCTTTTTATGCATACATTGTGGTACTCTTCGGTGTATTGCCGTCAGTCTGTGTTTAATATATAAGCTGTAAGTATTTCAATTTGTCAACAACACACATGAAAACCCAAGAGGAATATGAGAAGTGATTTTCCACTGATTTTCTCTTTTTTATAGGTAGACGGTAAGAACTGGGGAATAGATCGCTTTTTTTGGATGTTTTACAAATAAAACATCTCGAAATCATTGTTGCTTTTTGTTATTCTAAATTTGGAATTGAGTTTTCATCAAGAAACTTACCTGCTTAAGAGGATAAATTATTGTATTTAGGTGCCTTTATTCAGTAATTAATTGGCTCTGAGTAAAGGCAGTAAGTTTTAAATTATTATAACGATAGTTTAACTACCTTTTAGTAAGAAGTAGTTAAACATTATGCAAACAAAGATTATTCCTTGCTGTTGGAAATAGTCCCTCTTCTAAATCTTTCCCCAGCCACATGCTACCCTTAGGGATGATTTACAAGTTCTTGGCAGATCTTCAGCAGAGGGGCTGTACATTTGACTTTAGAGAGTATCTTCCTAAAGCAACCCTCTCAGATGGAGTTTACTTTCTCCTGCCTTGCAGAAGGAGCCAGTATTCCTTCACCTGTGAATTCAGTTAGACCACTGGTCTCCAAATCTTTGTAATCACAAACATCAATCCCTAAAATCATTTTCAGCAAAACAAGTTTTATTTATTAATTATATTAATGTACTACCATACTAAGGTATATTGTAAAGCATTAAGAAAAATATAAATTGAAGAGGATGAGATAAAGATGAAATAAACACTGTTTATAAAATATTATTTTATCTATTAATGTGAAACAATAGATTTTCTTCCCACACCCCAATGGATTCTCTTGTGTGTACACCCTAGTTTAGAGACTGCTGAGCTAAGGCACCAAACTGCTTTTAACACACGGGGTAAATGCCCACCACAATACACACTGAAATTTTGGCCTCTCTTACCAAGATCAAGTCATCTGCTGGTGTATACCCCACAGCTTTTTCTTTTTCTTTTTTTTTTTTTCACTCATATACCCAGGTTTCTTTTCAGAGAAACCAGGGGCATATGCACCCAGGTTTCATCACAAAATAATATTAGGAAGAGTTCCAAAGGTGTGCACCTAAATACAAAAAAATCCTCCTGGGTTCAGCAGTCAGATGTCTTCACTGCTTACCAGACTCATTTTTCAGCAGGTCCTAATGAGTTTGACATCTGCAAGAGACAACTCTCTGGAGACATGGCTGAATGATAAATGCAGTAACTCAGAGCAGCTTCTTTAGAAACCATAGGAAAAAGCAACTGGAGAAAACACTGACAGAAAAGCCAGGTTACATCTTATCTTCCCTAACCTCAGAGTTCTCCCAGAGGCTCCTGTCTGGCCCTTCTGAGTCTGGCCAGTTTTGTTCATCTCCCTCCCCGCAGGGAGCAGGAATGGAGAGCCATGATCATCAAAATTAGCTAGCTCCTTACTTTTTCTCTTAAATGCCAGCAGAAGGGTTGTCTAAGGCCACTGTTGTGTTCCTCTGTGGGAGAACTGTCTCAGGCAGAAATTAACTCTTTAAAAGTAGGTACAGTTCAGTAATCAAATTGGCTGAGACATGTGGAAGTCATAGGAACTTCACAGTTCATTGACAGATTTCATAGTCCCTTGGCTGTGACTGGGAGTATGAACACAGGATCCTCAAAGCCTGCAATTCAGTCTTCTATAGGATATATAAACATTCTGGCTTTCTGATAAGCCCTTTAAGCTGTTTCACATTTTACTTTAGGTATCCTTACAAAGTATCAGCTAATCTTTCAAATGAGTACATTACAGTCTTACAACTGGAAAAAGATTAGTCAGAACTTGCTCTTTCTAAGTATTAAAAAAGATTATGGACTCGTAACAACTCAGATATGGTGTATTTGCTCAAAATCCATCTCATTAGAAATGCTATGTAAAACTCCTCATTCCTGAAATGCTTCATAAAGAACACATTATAAAACGCTTTATAATCAAAGATTATAATCAAGCAGTTTTAATCAAAATGAAAATTCTGGAGAACTTTCTTATATGACACAGACTCCCAATGCAAGGATATTACAGGTTATGTCATATAACTCAAATATTTCCTCAGCACTCCTAGGAGTCCCTCTCCCTCACTGCCAGGTCCCAGGACCTCATTTTGCTCCCAGGGGAGCTGTGCAGCGCAAAAATTGTTCCCTGCAAAAACATGCTCCTGACTTCACGGAGCTCAGATCCCAGCAGGCAATGCATCATCTTGGCAGCAATGTAACTCTCTGTGACCCAGGACTGGGCTTTTTTGAGAACAAGACATTATCTATTAATCCTTTATCTATAGGAATCACTAATGTAAAGTATCAGTGTCCAGATTTCTCTTGCATCATTTGCTTGCTCAGGAGCACCTCTTCTAGAGAGACAGAAGGTAGGCAGATCAGCAATCTGACTAACCCTACCAGCAATTCCCTTCTCAGGCTTCAAGTGAAAAGCTCCGGACTAGGCTGCCCGCTCTGCTCTGTACACAGATTTCACATACAAATCCTGAACATGCTGCCATCCCATTTTCACATGTGAGTGGCTGTCCTCTGGATTCAGGTAAGGAAGGGGATGAAATGAGACATCTTCACTTAAAGACATATAATTTTGGACTTCCTTGTCTTTTAGATGTTCAAGCTAATCCTGTTACCCATATTGACAAAATTTCAAGCCTTATTCATACCTACCTACACATGCCTCCATGCCCCACAAAGAAATTAAGTAAATTGCTTGATATTGAGTCAGAAGTGTTCTGAAAATTAAAAAAAAAAAATTGGTCTTCACACTTTCATTTATCTTGGGTCATAAAAACAATGGCCGTAGAGTCTAGTAACTCTCACCCTCTTAAATCCATCACTGCTCTCTGCACTCCAGCTTGTCTCCACATTCTTCTTCAGTAAACTGTTTTCTGAGAAGATGCAACTTTTTGATTAGGTCTTTTTCTGATTACTCTAAATATATCTAAAATACCCCAAAAGCATCCAGGCTTGAAGATCTTCCAGACACATCTGAATCAACTATTCTTTAAAAGGAACAATAAACTAAGGAAATAGTCTATTTAAAAGAGTTAACAGTTTCTTTTTCAAGGATTAGCTCTTAGATTTACAGTTGGAAAATATAAGACAATGTTTGCTACCTGGAATTCTTTAAGGAGGATGCTACTCGTGTATTGGGGCCTCTAAAAGCTACTTTGTAGATGATCACTTGTATGTTTTTTATTTGTGTCTGGTTCATAAAGCAATGAGCTTTTAATGCAGTAGCATTTAGTTTAGCCTTGAACAGGTGCTCAAGAAAGGAAGAGTACAGTTATTTATCAGCATGCAAGTTCTTCCAAATCACAGATATCTAGAAGATAAAAGCTCAGATTCACCCCGCAATGCATGAAGAGCCATCTGTAAAGCTGCCAACATAATTGCTCACAGAGCTCCCCAAAGAGCCAGATGCCACCACTTGAACACGTTCCCAACTTAGGCATCTGAGTACTGAAGACAGGAGGGAATAGCAGGAAGTTGAAGGGTCAATGGTATGCCATTTATATTATGAAAAGATGAAACGGATTTTTGGAGAAAATTAAACTGAAAGGACGTCATGCCAAACAGAATGTGCTTTAGCAGCACAATTTAATACTAGAAATAAATGTGTGTGTCATTCTGGAGTTTTTAGAATATGAAAGGCATGGAAATTGTGCTCTGATAATAATATAGGATGAAAATGTGGCAAAATTTCCTCATAATTAAAAGATGTACTGAAGACACTCATGCAACTTGGTTTTGATTCTCTGCACTTCTCCAATCAGATCTTTGTTTCCAGAGCTTATTCTTGCAGTAAAATTAAAGCAGGCATTTAAAATCTCATTTTCTTATGCACCTGTTTCTCTGTTTTACTAGCAGTAGCTGCTGTAATTTCTGTAAAAGCTTGAAGGCTGATACTGGTCTTAAAGGTTCTCACAATGGACACAATATAACAAAAGTGGATAAATATAAGAAAAAAAATATTCAAAGCACAATTACAGCATGCATTTGACATTGTTTCAGCTTTGTAGCTTCTTTGTATCCCATTACCATTACAAAGCACTGAGTCCTCAAGTCTGAGTCCACAAATTGCTTACCACAAAAATTATAATAAAGTAGCAATCAAGAAAAAAGTTGACCAAGATAAAGAAGTTAGTCTCTGGGCAAACAGAGGACACACTGCTACTGCAAGACAGCAACTCTGTCCTTACCCCTCTTCCCCGACATTCTTAACATCTCGCCCCAATGGGCACGTGCCCTTCTGCTCTTTGATTGGTAGTACTTAGATCTTCTCTGGCACCAAACTGGCTCCTTATAATCAAGTGAAGGAAAAGGAAACATCTGGCTTTCCAGGACTTTAGCTGAGACAGAGTCAACAAGTCCAAAAGGTCATAGCAGTGCCAGGAAGCATGGGACAGACATGGTGGCTCAGGTAACCCCTTACAGGCATGGGTTAGGTTTGTCACCCTTCACCTCATTCCCCCAACTTCAGCCCTGCCAGGTCCCCCTAATGCTTTATGGCACATTCAGGAGATCTGTGGCCCAGGCTAAAGTGGGACGGTTTTTGCACAGGAATCCTCACCTTCAAAAAGTAAAATATCTCCACTTCCCCCTTCTTCTCCATTCCCCTCTCACCGCTGCACAGATACCAAGACACATTCACCCTCTCTTCTCCATCCCAACTGCCAGTACTGTAACCATTCTTAAGCCAGATTACTTGATCATGTAAAGCTAGCATTAATTTTATTTTCCTTTTACCAGGGCAGGATTCCCCCCTTTGCCTACTTATTTCAAGGATTCCTTTCTGTTGATTATAAATCAATACCAGAAGAACATTGAGAAATGCTGTCATACTCTTCTTGTTATACCAGAAATACTTGGGAACTCCTTGCTTTTAAGTTCAAAAATGTATTGCATGAAGTAACCTCCTGTGGCAGTAACAAATGGACCTTCATGTGTATTTCACTTTCCAGGCTGCATGATTTTTCCCTTTCATTAACAGAACAAGTTTTATTCATAAAGCACCTTTTCTGGCCCAAGAAATAAAACTGCTGCTTAATTGTACAAAATTCCATGACAAAACTCCAGTATGAGCCACTCATGATTGCAGGTTTTTTTGATCACTAGCCTTGCAGCATTTCTCATTTCAACTTTTTATCAAGTTACTGAGGGTCTGCCAGTATAAGGGTCACTCAAGAAAGTTAATCTGAATTAATTTTTTTAAGTGGATTAGTCAAAACATATTAAATCTCTGTGTAGACGCTTTCATTCAAAATTACTGCACACTTAATTAACTAATTTGCTCTGGAAATTAAGTTAAATTGAATCAAGACACTTTTAATTCTGATTCAGAGTAACCACAGGAGAGTTTAATGTCATTTAATTAATCCACTGTGGATTCACACTTCTATTTAATTTGGATTACCTTTTTGGAGGGTTCCAGTACACAATAGCTCTAATGCTGGACTTTGGCCAAAATTTTCAGAAGATGAGAATTTTTCATTTAAAAAATATAATAGGCCAGTGATGCGATTAAAACTTCAGGATAGAAAACTATTCTTACTTGATTTCTTTCTGTCATTTCTCAAGTATTAAGCTTGATGACTTAAAACAAAAGTTGTCATTTGATAAACATTTTCACTGAAATACTGTATTTAAAAACTGAAATTAAATTGAAGTGAAAGAAATTTATTTATTGTTGGCATCCATAATAGCCCATATTGTTAACTGAATTTTCCTTGTCCCCATTCTTGGCTGTTTCCTTCATTGAACATGCTTTTTATGTACACATTTTCACTGTACTGTTGGAGGTTCAGGCTCCCTGCCTGTTTTCACAACAGCCCTGCAAAGCAGAGCTCAACACCACTGTGACGCATCTACAGTGTGAAACAGGTGACCCCACTGCCTGAAAGTAAGTGGTCTGAAAAATTTTTGGGATGGAGGCATTCAGTGAACTTCAGGAACATGCATGTCCCAGAGAGCTCTCCAGCAAGCCACCAGCAGAGGTGGTCTTCCAAAGAGTTTATTTCTCACTTAAGACAGGCACCAGCAAGTCTTAGTACCAAATGGGAGGAAGAAGGACTGAAGTTATCTATGGCAGACATTGCTCAGCTTGATTGCCCAAATATCCATGGTGTACCTCATTCAGGGTCTATAAGCACACGTGACCCCTCCTCATATACACTGGACAGGATTAATAAGGTTCATACTGAAACGTCTCAATTTCCATTTCAAGTAGTGAGGTGATATCGAGTTATTGAGCAATTCTGGCCTTCTTAATGCCCAGGCATTACTGCTGGGAAGCTGCTGCTAGGCTTCAGCTATCACTAGTTCAAGATTCATACCAGGAATGAACGGGTCCAGGTATAAAGCAACAACATTTATAATGGTGCCTGAAATTTATAATGGTGCCTGCAGAAATAGTGGGAAAGGATGGAACTGGACATGGCTAACATTATCATTTGTAGGTCTATACACAAATCCTTAAGTTTATGCCATCTCTTATGCCAATCAAATAGCACAGAGAAGGGAAGGTCTGTGTGTGTTTGCAGGAATACATATGCTTATGAATAAGAGGCTAGAAAACTGTCTTTCTGCAAAACTTTGTTGTGGGGATTTTTTTTTTTCTGGATAGAATTATCCCTCAAAAAGAAGAAATATTATTTACATTGCTATTTGGAACATAAGTGGTATTACCTACTGGCAGAATTCAAGTGTCCCTTACAGAGAAATTTTGCACTGACAGCAGTAAAGTTGAAGTAATGCAATAAAGCACCGGCAGAAGATATTTAAAGGATGCAGAAAAAGACTATTTTAATCAAAAGCTATTAGGAAATTCTACTCCATTTAGTAGAACAGCTTTGAAAAAAAAATTAATTTTCCTGCAAATAGTACCAGTAAAGATTTTTTTCATATTTTCTAAGTACTGCAATAAAAATTGCTTCAAAATGGAAATGTAATCATTAGCATCACTTATTAGCAGTAAAAACCCCTAACAATGCTATGACCAGTCTCAGCAAATTTAGCAGTTAGCAGTTTTAGAGGTAGACACTGTGGTCAAATATTTTTTGCTGTACCAATATTTACTGACAGTTGCCAATAAGAAAACTGGTTCTTATATTTAGTTTACTTGTAATTATGCTCTTCCTGTCTTCAGCATATGAAAGAGAAGGGTTGGGTGGGGGTTTTTTTGGAAAATCTGTCCCATCTGCTCCTGCAACATTGTCAACATGCATGAAGAATTTATTTATTTTTCTACCAACACTTTCACTTGCCTTCACTTTTGTGAACTCACCAGGAAAAAAGAAAAAAGGTTTTTCCTTTTTCCCTTATAAATGAAGTAGTGTGCATGCAAAAAGGTGTAGCTGTCATCTGGGTTTACACCTCCCCTTTAGGTATTTCGTAGGGAGGGCTGATGGATCACACTTAACAGTTGCCATTCACCTCTACCTACCTAGAGTACCTTCAACCCCGGGCTGTTACATGTCACTGTCAGTCCACTGCTGCTAATTTATTCCCAAGCATCCACCACAAATCTCTCCCAGACTGTAATTTGGTTGTGCTGTTATAGGCATGATGGTTTCAGGATAAAAGGGAAGAAGGCTTGTAGAAGGTGAAAGTACTTTTCTTTAGACTTGCTGATACATCTGGGAAAAGCAGCCAATCATTAATATATACTGTTCCTTCAACAGACCTCACGTAATTCCCATGCTAAAGGAAGCTCTGACTCAAAAAGCAGGCACCTCTCCCATCAGGGCTGAGATGGCCTACTTGATTGTGTTAATTTCCTGAAAATCCCCTCATTAGCCACTGCTATTATTTTCCAATTCCAGGCATATTAGCCATCATTGCCAAGATACAAATTTTATAAGCACTTTAGTTATGGTCTCTGCCTGAGAAAGTTTACAGGTTAAAGGTCCAGCCCTGCTCAGCAGGCTTTCAAATGGAGATTCTTAGTCTAATTACCTGCAGAAACATACTCTAAGACAAGACTTGGAAAGTAAATGAAACAAATACATACAGGTACAAAATCTGCTGAGAAGAGCAGAATTTCAAATAAGGTGGGAGCTGACAACACATTTTCTTGCCTATACATACTTGAGTAAAAAATAGCAGGATTTTGTTTGTGCATCAAGCTTCATTTTGCACTTGTAAATAGCTATCCAGCTGAACAAAATACAGAAAGAAAGCTCAAACATTTTGGCATGGATTAGTAAATGATCACAACTCACCCTTCGCCTATGAGAATTCAATCATCTCATATCTTGCTTACAAAATCATTAAAACCCCCTAATTTTATCAAAATCTCCAACTTTTTATGAAAACAAACAGGAGTTAATTTTTACTTAATAAAGCACAGAATATTCACGTCTTACTGCAGGTTGACAGATTTCACCTACAGCCACCTAATATTAGCATTCATCTATTTGAAACACTATGATTGTCTATGAAGTAATAATAAAAATACCTCTTGAGAAATTCTAGAATGGAAAGCCCCTCATAGACACTGTAGTTTATATTTATGAAGGCTACCAATTACTTGGTATCATCATCTGTATTCATCCTTACATATAAATCATTTATCTTTGTACTGTTTCAGGACTAATGAGATGTGTCAATTCTTTTGACTTCACAGAGAGAACAGCTTTTGCAAAAAGGCTTAAATAGTTCATTTATTGCTGTAAGTTGTGAAGTCTGGTAAGAAAAAACCCTCTCAACCCCCTTCAAAACTAAGAAGGACAGCTACCTATGGTGCAGAACATTTATTCTTCTATCCTTGACACAAATTATGTGATACATTTCATAGGTGAAGAGATATGACCACCATGGGCAGGTCAATGTCATAGGGGAGGGAGGGATTCGTGAGAAGGAAAGGTAGTGCTCCCACCTGGATTCTGCTAGCAGCAAACAAGAGCTGTAGGAGTAGGCAGGAGGGAAGGAATATCAGAGGCTGCAAGATAGGGGCAGCAATGACAGCCCATGGCTAGAAAGATAAAAGCAAGGAGGACAGGAGGGAAAGCCACTTGGGGAGATATTTACAGTGGCTGACTTTCCCAGGCTCCGGTTCCTCCTACGGGCAGCAGAGCAGACTGGCTCTTCCAGGGCAATAATTCAAAGCACCAAGCAGCTATAACAAGTCTTCTGCTGTCAACTCCCTTCCTGGGGGAGACTCTCTCCTCTAAGCTGAATGTAAGATTAGGTTTCCTAGGATAAATTCAGTCTTTGTTTAATTCCCATACCATAGATTTTAAAAAATGTCAGTCTCCTAACTCTCTTTTTAAAGGCCCTGATAAAAATTTTCATTGACCCGAGCGGCAATATGCTTTGGCCGAAGCTGAGTAGTTGTGAGTAATCCTAAGAGAGGAAAGAGACAACCACAGGGTGATCAGTAGCAGGTCCTACAGCTGCACTAAGCCAAGCAGCACCATGCAGGCACACTAGCACAGGACCCAAAACCAACATAACACCCAAGATAATAATTTCAGAGATTTTGACCCCATAAATATTCACTGGCAACCTCAGAGGCTGTCTGCCTCAGTGCATCCTCACAACAGGTATGGGGACACTTAATTTTTAGATCCCAGGCAGGGCTAGGGTTGACACAGACCACTGTGACCACAATGTGACCAGTTATACTACTGCTGAGATATTTCTACACTTCACAAGGAGTCATTTTTGCACCTACATAAATACATGGTCTAAACTATGATGCCCATACAGTCTGAAAGTTTCCAGGATGAGATAGTGGCTGACCTGATGTAGATGCTGCGCATCTTAGAAATGGAGCTTTTCTCTTTTATTTTTGATACGTCTTTTTCAGTATCTCATTTCTTCCTCTAGCAAATCAAGAATTATCTAATGATATTCAGGTCCTTCAGGCTGGTATTCAATCATTCTTCCTTGTTTGGGCAGATTATGAGATAATATATTGTACTAATAATGTGCTAATAACTGTAGGACTACTGTACTTGCTAATAACTTTCCACTTATTTCTATAGCTACTGCATGTGACCGTATCCAACTCATGTGGTCCTGGTGATATCAATGGTCTTGTACTCTACAGAGTGGGTGTAACATGTAACTCTCTAGTCTCTATTCCAAAAAAAAGTACAACTAGACAATGTAGGACAATTCCCTGGTCATACTTTATCACATTAGCTTTTTACCCCACACCAAACACCATCTCAGATTTTTCAGATAATGTAGAACAGTTTTTATTTTTCTACCAGAATCCACTGCTGTAAATTTTATTAGAAAATAATTTTCCTTTCCATTTTGGTGTTTTGAGGGGGTTTTTTGTTTAAATTTTCTCTCATGGATCTTTACTGTTACATCAGATTATGAGCATAAGTCTTACTAAAAATAAAAAAGTGAAAGAACATTCTTGGAGATCTTATTGCCCTCTAATGTCTGTAGACACTATTGTCTTTCCTGCTTTCCCAGACAATCTGTAACTGGGGAGAATATAGCTCTATTAACCTTGCTATATCAGCCAGAATGTCAAAATCTGTGTTATAAATCTTCATCTTAATCATTTATGATTAAATATTCAGATGAGATTATGTGCAACCTAATTCTACACATCCATCTCCTCTTCCCTAATTAAGGACAGACAGCATCAGGGAGGCAGGGGGGCAGGAACACCACCTTTCTGAAGTAACTAGGCAAAACCAAGCTTTTTGCAGACAACTTTCATTTCTAAGCACATATTTGGGTTTTTATCACCGTTTAAGAAAGAAACGTGATTAATGAAGTTATGTATATTGTATTTTAAATCTGTTGTTCTACTACAGATTGCTATATATGACCAATGTTCATCCCAGTAGCCGCAAAGCTCTATAAAGCCTCACTGGTTTCAATTCTTCCTTGTCTGTCAGAGAATTTGACATGCACACAATGAAAGTTACCTAGGAAGCAACATTTCCAAGGCTCAGCAGGTAAAATTCACCCTTCTTCAGGAAAAGTAATCTAGGTTACACAAACCACTAAAGATGCCCTTAGTCTTTACTTCTATTTAGAACTGATGCCATGTTATGCACCAAGTTTGAGCTACTTAGACCTGAACTTTGAGAGGGGCTCAGAAAGTGTACCTCCTGCTGAAACTGAAGTAATTGATACATAGCACCAGATGTTTTTGGGGAAAAAAAAAAGAAAAAAGCTACTGAAGGCATGACGTAAACTGAAACAGCCAACTCAACCTGTAAATCACAGACTTTGACATGAAGTTTGTCATTATCAGCCTGAAACTGATTTCTCTGGCCAGAAGTGGTGATGCTGCTCTAGCAGAGGGGTTGGACTGGATTATCTTTCAAGGTCCCTTCCAAGTCCTAACGTTCTATGATTCTCAGTATATTTTCTATATATTATTCTAGAATAACAGATTCTTTGGTTCAATGAGAAGAAAAAAAAAATTAGCTCAATGAAAATGATCTTGGGGAAAGACAGAAGCTTTTACATCAACCTGGAACAAGTATGAAGCAATTCATAAATGGAGGCACCAAACTTTAAACAAGTCGCATTTTCACCATAAAACTTCTCTCCCAAACGCACAGACATTTTCAGAAAATTATTGGGATAAAGTATTTTCAAATTTGCCCTTTTTCAGCCAAAACTACTTGCTAAAAGCAACCTGAATCTTATTATTTCCCAAAATGTCATTTTTCAAACTTATTTGGGGAGAAAGCAAAGGGGGGAGGGGAAAATTGCCTGGCTCCATCCTCTGCTGCTTTTTCTAATTGCATTTAAATGATCCGTGCAACTGGTCTCCTACAACTTCCCCGAGGGGTAATATTTCACAGTCTAGCTAATCTCACTATTGAAATATGTCCTCTTTTTCAGCAAAAATTTCACTAGCACAAACGGAGTAATTTTTGCTGACCTGTAAAAAAATTAAGTTAGTTTTAAGATCAAGGAGCATGCAAATACAGAATATCAGCAGAATATACAACTCTGGACGCTTTAGCGGTGCAAACTAGTCTGCCATTCAAGGTGCCTCATACCTACTCAGAGTCCAAAGCTGCAGCTGAAACTGAACAGTCTTTTGGTCCAACAAGATATTATTCTATCTGAATTAAAGGCAGTTAACTTTTTAAAAGGAAATAAAAAATTAAAAAATCAATGTTAGCCTAAAGTGATTTGATATATTTTAATTATGTATTTCTCTAGATGTGACTACATTTGTTTGAGTTTAGTAACATCTGGCCCTGATTCTTCAGCTGCGTGCATATGTACTTAAGACAGTTGGTGTGGTGTTTGCAGAACCAGAGCCCTGTATAAATTTCCTCAACATGAGGGCTGCAGAACCACTACTCATGCAACAAAAATCCCAACTCTTTCGAAATAAAAAAACGCCACTGCTCACAGTGATTGTGTAATCCCTTTTGCAACTATTATTAGCAAACTTACAATACAACCCAATGGCCTGATTCTGTCGTCTCCTTTTTTTTCCCCCCTAGGATGAGTAAGGTACTACTTACTTTGTGAATTGCTGAAATGGAGTCAGTAGGGTGAATAAAGGAGTCAGACACGTTGTCAAGCCTGTGGGGACTTGGTGTAGACACTAAGAGTGCCACTGCCTGCCGGGTAATGTGCCCAATTACCTCTTGTACTTTAAACTGGTGTAGCAGTAAGTTAAGTACTACTTAACCAGTTAGAGCTGTGGTACTCTGAACAAAAGGGAAAGCATTCCAGACTCAGTCCCAAACATTTTATTTTTTTTCTTCAGACTAACTCGATTTTGGAAGCACCTAGATTTATGTAACACCGGGGAAAAAGAACACCTCCAGGCCTGAGGTTAGAAAAGCGAGCATGAACCAACGAAAAAAAAAGCCCTACTGAACACAGTCTAAAGAAAACTCTTCAATGCTATTGGACCTATACCTATGTCATTACAATGTTTGACAAGGAATATCTCATCTAGGTCAGTGAAGCAATACTGTTCTGTTTCTCAATTAGCCTCATTCTCTGGCTGTTGTGCTCATTTTGCAGCAGCATGTGAAAGTGTTCCAAAGTGTAAAAATTAGAATAAAGCTATTTCCACAACAACACAATGTTCTTTTTACATTTTGATTTAAGGATACCACAAACCACTATAGACACCAAACCCACGATGACCTCAGTTTGCAAGAACTGACAAAAGTCCTTTTACCATTACCCTAAAACCTCTAACCAGGCAGTCTCACAAAGTACAAAGCACATGGTCAAGTGAAATACTCAGGTTAGCTTTTCTTTGGAATAGTTCATCTCTACATTTTGGATCTAAATAATGTGAAATCAGTCAGATAGTTTCCTCTATAATTTTGCAGACACCTGACTAAACACTTGAACGGCTGCTGAGCAGCCAGCAAACTTTCACCATCAATGTATCCACAACTGAGGGTTTTATCTTTTGAAAAAATCTTGGTCCTACTAAAGTAGGTCCTAAAGTAGGACCAAGATTTTTTTCAAAAGATACAACCCTCAGTTGTATATATATATATATATATATAATCATAGCAAACTGTAAGCAAAAATTTCTGGCATGCTGCAACATATGGAGAGCTCTAATTTAACTGTGGTCTCAGGGTATGCCACAGATACACAAGCTTGAATCCTATTTGAGAAGATATTTAGCGGAAGCTTAAATCATTGACTCTGAAGTTTTTAAGTCCTCTGATTTCATAGCATGTGACAATACATCTCTGCAGAGCAAAATCAAAATGTAGAAAGCCTCAATTTGTTTTGACTGTATTTCTACCAGCAATTTTTTTTATCTGTTCAGATCATGCCTGGAGAATAAACAAAATCCCAATATGCTCAGACCAGACTGTGAAATGCAAACTTCTATCTGATGTAAAATTCAGTATTTTGAAAACAAAAGGAGCTATAGGTTGGAAATTCTGACAAAATGCAGCAATTTGAATATAAATCATGTGGATGGGAGGAGTGGAAGGAAGAGGCTAAAAGGACTATAAGCTCTCAGCATGCCACAATATTTGGGTCACACAGTGTCCCTCTCATCATTCAGCTCTGTGGTTGTACTTAAGCACATGTGCCAGAGAGTTAGCTCCTTTCCTTCTCTACAGACCCTTGTCAATCCCCTATTTGTCCAGCTCTGCTCTGAACTTCCAAGGTGCATCAAAAGTTTTCCCCTGCCAGACAGAGGACATGCACCATACTGCCTTCACCTGTAAGCTTCAATACACTACTGAGAAAGTTCCCAGGTCAGGCTGGCAGTTCTGATCTTCAGTAAATCCTATTACACTTTATTCCGTTCCTCCCTTTAATTGTAAGTCTAAAAAAGCTTTTAAAGTAAACAACACTTAGAACTTAATTTGCTCATAGATCTCTGGTTGCTGAATATTTGTATTTTTTTGCTTCCTAAATAGGCAGTTTTTCTCCAGACCTCTGGTACTTTCTCCATCTTAACAGATTCAAAATACAGATACAATTCACCAGTTCTTTCAATATTCTGGAATGGAAATTATTAGTTGCCTCTGATTTGACAAACTCATTTGCTGTTGCTTTCACTGCCACTGTCATTATTTCTGTTTTAATACTTTCATGTACATTGTCTGTCTTCCCTTTGCCAATGTAATCATCGTTACTGAAAAATGATGGAAAGCACCAAACCATATCCTGACTATCATTAATACCCAGCCTCGCAAGACAGCTTTCTTCCTTTTTGTGTCCCTGTTATGCAGCTGAAGAGTTTTTTGCTGTTTGTTATTTCTTTGTAAAGCCCAACTGCTTGGCTTTGGAAATTCTCACTTTATCTCCAAACTTCTTTTTAGAGATTTAGTTTGGGTTGCTGACCAGACAACTGGTAAGGAACAGGTGCAAAGGCGAAAGGCATCTCTTGCTTATTCCTAATGGTGTTGCAACATCTTAAAACATACAGTTTACCTTAGAGCTGCACCCTACAAATTTTTATCAACTTGTGCTGTTAAAACTCCCAGGAGCATTAAACATCATTAAGTTAGAAATTTAGAATTTCTTGATGTATGTATATCTGCAAGTTTCTTCTTCTAGTCATTTCCCTCAGCTATGAAATTTTGCTCTTTTGAAAAGCGAAACAACAACAAAAACACCACCAGAAATCCACACCATAAACTTAGCAACTTTTTTATTTCCTCAAGAAACATAAAAGGAAGATATCTGTGATCACTCTGTTGAAGGTTATTTAGTATTACCGGCCTCCCATAGTGTCCTCATTACTTAATGAAAAGTTCTAAAAATTTTAAAACATCACATAAAAAACTGCTCTAACACATCTTACTGATACATTAGCAACTTGATGAAGACTGTCAGGAATACCATGCAAGTACCTATGATAATTACCAATGTGCTGTAATCTCCAATATCCATTTCAGTAGTTAAAAGCCCTCCACGACGGTAGCATTTCCATAGATTTCTAGAATGTCTACCCTTGCCTTCTCACAACAGGACTCTAGCAATCCCTTACAGAAACCCAATGCTAGCCCAAGGAAACCACCTTTGCGGACTTTTAAAAACAAAATTAACATGTATAACTCACTCTTTCAAGTTATTACATCATTGATACTCAAAAGAATACCAGCAGTTGTCTACTTGGAGTTTTCTTTCCTCAGAAGCATACAACTTTCAAGCACCTATTCCAGTCATGAATTCACCTGAGTCAAGCTCTGCACAGATGCTCCTACTCCTCCCCTCTTCTTAGATAGGTTTTTGGCAGGTCTGTATCCATGTTTTAGTTTTTCCCTAGGGACAACTCAGCTACTGAAAAAATCAAGCACAATCCTAGCAGCAATGTGTCCTTTGTAGTCTACTTTCTCAGCAGCTTATCATTTTCTTTGCTAAACAAATTACTATCAACACTTCTATAGCCACTGTCGCATCCTAATTTTCCCCATTTTACTCCTCTTGCCTTAATTTTATATACATATAAAAGACAAAAAGAAAATATGAGTATCCCCCAATCTTCTTTCATTTCTTGGTTTAAAGACCTTCTTCCATCATACACCAACTTGAGAGTGGTTTCTTAGACAAAAACACATCCTTAGACAGAGCACACTGATAACTGGTGCTTCAAAACACACTCCTTGTAGCCTTACAAGTTATGTGCTGATCACCATTGCTCCATCATGCATCTGCTCTCCTATCCCACTGGAATGTAAGGAACATTTCTGAACATCTGAAAACATTTTAAATCACAGCAGAAACACATCTACCTCTGACCTAACCTTCCTAGCTTCTACACGCATGCCAGATGATCAGCAGACTGTTTCCAGAATGAAAATCTTTGGCATCGTCCTGAGGAAAGACCAGGTTACCCAGAAAGTTTGCTTACATGACCAGCACTATTTTCACAGTAACGAGCCAAATTTTGTGGCATTGTTTCCTTAGGTAACCATGGATTGACATGAAGAGGGAATTGCTCCCCTTGCATCTCTCCTAGATCTGCTCAGATTACGCTAGAACTCTGTAGAAAGAATTACTCAGAAGGCTACAGCCTTCTCTGTAGGCTAACAGGTTGTGAGAGAAACCCTGGTTACCTTTTCCCCCTATCAGCCAGGTGAATTGGAGAAATCTACAGAAGTAGGGAGACCAATTATTTCCTTCCCAGATACACAGAAAAAAAATGCTACTCCTCAACTGTAATCTGCTCTTTTCTTGAAGAAATACCACTCTGGGCTGCATCTTATCACCAAGACAATTACATGTCCCTGCCTATGATTTCATTTTATATCTTTGGGATAGACTGTTATGGTTAGGAGGCCTCCTAACTATAGGCTTGCTAGAAGATACAGACCCTAGAGGACACAAAGGACAAATGCATGAAGCTATGCATTGCACTTAACATCTCTTGACTGTAGACATCTATTACTTTCAATGCAAACCCACTTCCATGGATGCAAACCAGAGATAAGTTGCTATGCTTTAATTGATTATAGCCATAATACTTCATGGGAATGCTTATTCTCATTCAACATTCAGACTGAATTTTGCTTGTGTAGAGCCAAAAAAAAAAGAACAGTTATGCCATATTTATGATGCACCAAGAACAGACCAGCTGTAACACAGCTGAGCCTATCCACAAAAAGTGATGTAAAGAAAGAGGAGTCCTCACCTGAGTTCTGGTATGAGATATCTGTAGCCTTGTGTGGTGGTTCAGCCCCAAGCAGTGGCTGAGCACTACATTCTGCTCGCTCACTCCCGGAGGAGAAACAAGACAGCGTTAGGATAAAGACAGTTTACTGACAAAATCACCATGAAAGGGCAACAATAACAGCCAATTACACTCACACTTGGTGATAACACAGAGTACATTATTGACCTATTACTGGCCACGCTCAGACTGCTCTGGAGGCACCCAGGAGTGACACTCTCCAGCCAGCCCCTTTTATGGGGGAGTGATGTCAGGTGGTGTGGGAAACAGACCAGGCTGACTCAGCTCACTGGCTGCTTGGGGAGATTAACTCTGGCCTAGCCAAAACCAGGACACCTTGATCTAGCAGCACACAATAGCCATGCCATAGATGTACTCCCAGCTCTGCCTTTCCCTACTACAGGGGAAAGATCATTACAATGAGAAGGAATTTGTCTATTTTTAACTGTAACTATTTAAGACAGAAAGAAACACAGACCTTACCAGCAAAACCAGTAGCTCACACCCTGTGATGCAGGGTGCTAGTCTAATAGTGGCAAAGGAAGAAAGGAAGGGCAGATGGAAGGATGGAAAGGAGGCTGTTTGGAAAAGCAAAGGAGGTAAAACTTCCAGAAAGCAGGCTGTCTTCAGCAGATGAATCCCATGGGGCAGACAGGAAGGGTAAGCACAGGATAAAGCAAACCTTTCACCAACAGGATAAAGCAAAGATAACTACACTGCAACTGTACTTCAAAATTATAGTTCAACAAGTTAAAAATGGAGACACGATTATGAGATCCTAGTTAACAAAGGCAGAGAAAATATTCACAAGCTCTAAAGCAGGTCCTGGGCATCAATTTGGATTCAGAACACAAGCAGGCAAACTCTGATTTAGCATGTAATTAAGAAATCCTCTCTGAATTATGCAACTTTCATTCACTTCTTCAGAAGATATGAGAACACTGCAATCACTTGCCAAGTTTGATCCCAACATGCCATGGGGCAAATGGAGACCCTAAACTGTCATATTCTATTTAAATCATAAGTAGGCTAAAGTGAGTGCGATTGCTTGGTATATTAAATTACTACTAGTGTGTTGATATTTCCTCATGAACAATCTATGGCTCTGAATTATTTATTGAGGAGGAAGTGGCTTTTGAAGTGAACATTATTTCTCTCTCAGAGCTAACGCCTGAATATGATAAAAATAGTTGCCAAGAGAAAAAGGAAATTAAAAAAGATACTTCCATGACTGACAGTTCCCAGATTTTACCTGACTCCTTCATGCATTTCTTCTCTTTGTGAAGCCTATATGTTAAAATGATGTTCACCCAAAAAAACTAGTAAGATGTGGGACAGCCTGTGTCAGGAAATTGCTTACAACAAATCACAGCTACGTACACGCTTAATGATGGCAATCACTAGGAGTCCTACGCTATTCCCATGGCTTTGCACTCCCTTGCCTGTAGAGTCCAATGTTGCTCATACAAATACAGCTTAAAGGGACACACAGGGCATTCTACCTCTGGCACGAAGAGTAATACATCACAGAATGAAAGACCTTTGGGCTGTAGTGGAGATGGAGGACACTGTACTGACCATGAAACAGCAGTAGGAAGAGGGAGGAGGACCCAGTTCTCACACTGGTCCTTCAAGTTCTCCAACACATTTTTCAAACCCTTGTTCTTTCTCCACAGGTTTTTGAAGATGGGGAAGTGAAAACACAGATGAAGCAGTGGCATACTCCCACATAATAAGATAAATCCAATGTGACACATTCTTCATTATGACCAGATTAGAATTTTTTTGGTCAAAGAGGTATTCTCACAATAAAGTGCACTCTTGAGTGACACCTGCAATATTTGAACCCAAAACAATTACTTGAAATGAACATAAATGATCCTTCCATCTTCCTTTGTCTTTCCCCATAACTATTAAGGTTGCTATTGATGAAGAGTTCTCCAAAGAATTATTTATGGTGTGGCATTAGAAGGCATTTCTCTCATATTTCTATTGTTTATTTATTTGCAAATAGTTTATATATACTAGACATGGATCATATCTTTCTGTAAATTTTCTGAGAACACATTTGAATGTTGAGTTTATTCATATTTCAAGGTTACTCTTCAGTTTTCAAGGTGCTGAATTTAATTTCTTTAATAACCAATCCTTTGTGTCTACTAATTAGAAATATCCAAAACAACTTGCTATTGAAATCATATGTCATTGCTGCTGATCCTTGATTGGATGAGTAATGAAATTAAGTAAGACCCATATGAATTGTGAATATTACTACTGAATATGTAATTAAGGTTTTGATTAATATTCTGGCACTCAGGCTTAAAATACTCCTTCTATAAGTATTTGCACTAATAAAGCTCAAGCTCAAAAAAATCAGTACAAGTCATTAACACAGTCAAACTGAATTCGTAAGTGAACTTCAAAAGAATACTTGTAAGGTTTTTTTATGATGATGGTTATGAACAGTGTCCTTTTAAGTTGGACTCCTATATTAGTGCTAGCTGTCAAATAAAGCTACTGGCCATCTTTCCTCCTTAGGTGCTGGTATAAAATTAAACATTAGGGATATAGGTTTTGCTGAGGTATCAAAAACATCCCATGTTAATTAAAGTTGAAAGTTTAAACCCAAATTGTTTCAAAGCTCAATGAATTTTTTTATGGAATTTTAAAATCCTTTAAGACATAGCATTGTATCTTCTTTTAAAAATTCATTATTATACTTTTTCTTGTAATGCACTTCTGTTTCTTACTTAAGAGTATCCATTAGGAACATTTTTATGTCATTACTAAAATATACTTAATTCAGCTGACAGTCAGCATTTTTCAAAATCTTCTTCCCAATACTTTCTGCACTTAAAGAAAGCCAATCAGGGTACTTGGCATTTAATAAATAGAAAGGTATGGATGTATCCTTTCATTTTTTGTTATAAAGAAATCTCATTTGTAAAACACCACAAATAACATAGGTAACAACTTATTAATAGGAATTTTGCACCAGTAGGATATACTACAAGTCTGGCACCTGTCCTACGGAAAGATGCTAGCCCTGCAGAAAAGTTCTGACTCATCACAGAAAGGGTTGACTCCTTTGTAAGAATCCCACTCTGTGAAATAAAGAGATGAGCAGTGTATGAATAGATCGGTTCAAGGAGAAAGACTGACGACAGCTCTGGAGTTGACTTCTAGATGTGTTAGAAGAGGCACCTGCTGAAAGACACCACTCTATTTTCAACATATTCTTAAACCACAAGTAGTAGCAACTCCTGGTTACTTGTATTACAGAAGCATCCAAAACCTGCACATAACATCAGTCGCCTGCTGTGCTGGATGTTTTCCAAGAAATAGAGAGAAATCCTTCTCCCAGCAAAAACCTCTAATGCATTTCACTGGAAGGGGAGAAAAAGATTAAAGACCTGCTTCGGGCTATCTGAATCAAGTCCCACATTAAGACCCTCCCATAGCCCAAATCACAGCTTGGTCATAAGACAGTTTTCTCCCTCAAATTCACAAGACAAGCCTAGTTTCTCATATTCTCAGTCTTCCTGAGTAACAGATCCTACTTGGCAAGGGAATGGGTCTATCCCAACTAAAGACTTCTGCTCATGGCCTTTTATGCTCTGCTTATCCAAACCCACCAGTAGGCTCTACAAAGGGCTGAACCAGCCTCTTTGGAGACAAATTAGGTGGAGTAGCATGTTTTGATCCGTTTGCTAGTTTTCTCAGCAGCCTTTCTGATTTAATCCAGCCACACAGGCAACACACCTGATAATTATTTAATTCTCTAAACCCACTGGATTATTAACAGAGCAGTTCTGCCACAGAAGTGACATAGTGAAGACAGGTTACAGAAAAGTATACGTCTCCAAAATTTTATTTTTTTAGCTACATACAAAATAATGAATGACATGCTTAAGTACCAAACACAGCCCTTAGTTCAGCAGGGTAAAATTCATTACTACGTTATCATGAGTTCTTAATTAACCTGTGTGGTAAAAATTCCTTAACAAATGGTTGTTGACTGTAAATGCAATCCCTCCTTCTGACACATGCATTAAAGCACTATTGTAAAAGTTCAAAGCCGTTATTATTGAGTTGTCTCAGCCACATTCATTATCCTCTATACTGTATTTGGCTCCACTTGGGTAAATCTTCATTAATTGCCCAGTCTTTACTTACAGAACCTCTTTGTTTAATATACTATGAACTTTACATTTATGCTTTTTCCAATAATTCTGTGTTGAATGCAGTTTCCACCATTACTACTGGAAATGTTCTACACTCAGTTCATTTGTCTGCTGTCACCCATACATGTCATTGGTTTTGAAGCTGCAATTTGGGCTGAAGTTGATTCTGGCACATTTTTTTTTTTAAATCCTAACCCTTGCTACCTGGGCCATTATTATTTTTTTTCATAGCATGTTGGATACAGTTTATAAAGCAAACTAACAAATAATGCAAACAACACAAGAGAGGTGGTGATGGACTAACTTGAAGCACTGAAAGTGGATAGGTGAAAGAAATCCAGCAAAGGACAGAACTTTTGAAGCTGTATGGCATATTTTGGCCATAATAAGCATAAACCCTTCAGGAAATAAATCCTTAAATTATTAAAATATTGCTTTAATATCCCAGTGATTGCCATTATGGAGAGATGTCCATGTTTTCAACATGTTTTGACAGACATATTGAAATTATTCTTTTTGTTTCTACCTAGATAATTTGTCATCTGAATATCTCAAAGTATATTACAAAAATTAAGCTTCAAAATATCCATGTAATACTAGATTGAAAATAAATAATAAATAACTTAGGGATAATGTTTTCAGAAGTAGGCACTCTTTGAGTGCCTACTTTGAGAGATTGCTCAAACTGAGCCATTTTAATCTCCTTCCCCTCTTATTAAAAGAAACAAAAGTAATAAGCTCCACTCCAATGAAAGTAAAATGGAGATGTAGTTCTTAATTTCTGAAGCTCAGATAGGTAAAAAAAGGTAACAAAATGATAAATACTGAAAACTTGTGATCCACTTGCTGTGAAGCTTGTGGTAAGTAGGGAGTCAAGAACTTGCAACATGAAGATGGGGGTTTGTTTCAGTCAAAAACCCTGTGCTGCTTTACATTGATAAAAATCAACTACAAAAATATGATTTTTAAAAATTTCTGTTTAATTCACTTTTGCAAGAGAAAGCAGAGGAAAAGGGTGAAGCACATCCAAAAAAACACTTTGCTCTTTCTCTTTTTCCAAGATTGACT
This sequence comes from Laterallus jamaicensis coturniculus, assembly GCA_022605575.1. Classification (NCBI taxonomy): domain Eukaryota; kingdom Metazoa; phylum Chordata; class Aves; order Gruiformes; family Rallidae; genus Laterallus; species Laterallus jamaicensis. The sequence goes on along the minus strand of JAKCOX010000002.1, from coordinate 50,422,388 downwards.
ACATATGACAGGGAAAGTTTGATGAAAAAAATGCATAAACCAATCCTTCCACTAATTCAGGTCATCTAGAGCTACTCCCATAAGCTAAGCAGGCATTTCCATGTTGTCTTATATTATGGTCCTGCTTGCGGTTATATTATATATGACGGAAAAATGTAAACAGAAATACAGGCAGTGTAGCAGTGTACTTTTAGGATAAGAGAGAGAGAGAAAACTAAAAGGTTCAAAAGAAAAATTAATTAAGCAATAAAAAATAGAAAGACAGGGAAATCTGTATTTAACTTCATTTGAAAGCCCTAGGTATTAGGTCTTCCTCTCTGGCCTCACAAACATGACATTTCTGTTAGCATGACGACACAGCTCCAGCAGGAAGGACAGTAAATGTTAATATCCAGTCTCACCTAAGCCTCAGTGCAGAAAGCACTCCAGGAGACAGGAACTGTGCGAGCCCTCACAGCTGGAAAGGGCAGTGGACTCAGATCTCCTCAAACCTGAGCAAATACTCTAATCGCAAGGGGCACTTCTCCAGTACTGTGAAACAAGTCAGATTCAGTAACACTTGTCAGGGATCTAAGCTCATAAAAGCAGGTCTAAACACTGCTTGCCCACTAGATTCACTAAGGGATTCTGCTGCCACCCCAGCCTACCTTCTGGTTTGCAACAGACTTACATGACAAGTAGGAACTCGGGCTGTATGTGCTGGGGAGGCTCTGGACACAACCAAAACACAAGTGCAAGTCTCTAGGACACGTACAAAGTGAAAATTATGGTTTCTTATGTTTAAGTTCATCAGGGAACTTCCTAACAAGTCTGTTGGGACAATTTTATAGATCACATTTTCAGGTCTATATGTCTGAAGAACATCTGAATTCTTCCTTGTGGAGCTATGGTAGATCTGTCTCACAGAAAGTTTTCCATATGAAGCGAGCACATAAAGTTTAGGGTTGAAGAAAAATAACACACACAACTCCACCCATACTCCTTTTAAGATAAAAAGACAAAACATTTCTAATGACAAAGCTTGTCATTCCATACCTGCCACTGTTAAATGAACATTATCAGCACTGTGGCTTTTTGTTCTTTTCTATTCATGTATAGACCCCTCTATAGAGAACTGAAGTCTAGGGCTTGATATTACAAGGTGCTCTCCTTGAACATGCTGGAACTAATCTACTGATCCTATGCACCCCACATGGAAAAACACCAATCAAAGAACTTGGCAGGATCCTAGAATGGATCAGATGTTTACATGAAAACATCCCATTAAAGTGAGTAATGTTGGAAACTGGGCACCACCAACCTTCATTCTTAAAGCCAGAAATCAATCTGAGATACAACAGCTGATAGAGATATGGAAAACTGTCCTTCCATCTGCAGGTTAATTCACTTTTTATTAACCGTAAAACATCTGCATCTTTCTCTGAAGCAGCTGGTACCAGTCCTTGGTACATTAGTCTTGCCTAAATCACACCTTCCAGTTTTAGAAGAACAAGAAGTTACAGGCTGCCAAACTTCCTCTGAAAACACCCCACAAAACAGTCTCGCTCCATTTGCTACAACTCATGACATCAAATCATTTGTAACTGATAGCGTTAACCACCCCCACTGATTATCCCTGCCAGTCAAAAAGATTTATATGGCTTGCTGTACAAATCTTATACCATGAACGTACTGAACAGCACAAGCATGTTGTCAAAGGAAAAACAATGGAAATAATAACATAATATAGCAATTATTTTATCTTTGGGGAAAAAAAAACACATTATTACCCATATCAGGCATTCAGGGAGGGAAATGGAGTAAGATGGAGAGTGCTAAGAAACTGCTTCAGCAATCAGAGACCAGAGGGAGATGTTAATTCAGGTTGTGGTTGTCAGGAAATTCATGTAAAATCTCTTGGAAAATTATATATCCAAGACCTATTATTTTTTAATTCTAAAATTTATGAAAAGATACTTAAGACTCGTCTCTTCCTTGTAAACTGATGTCAGACTGGTACCTCAGGCTTGTATTTATCATTGTTCAGATGACTACCCCCCGCAATCAGAGTTTATCTAACGTTTTCTCTGTGTATCTAACATTTCCGCTGTGAGTTTGCCCAGACGTACAACTCCTCCTTTTTTTTTTCCTGCTGCTTTCTCCAGTCTCTCAAGCAGTCACTTAGGAAATTATTCAAATAATCTCTCTTTCCCTTTGTTTTAAAGGGGAATAAACTGGAATTAGGTACATAGCATATGAGGATTAACTGCTATTGCTCCTTTCTGTAGGCACCCTCAATTCTCCCTCATGTTCTCTTTTACATCAGACTCCTTTCATGTGAAAAATCAAACAAATCAAACCAGTGCCTGTTCAATACTTCCACTCCTATATGTCCCCTTGACACACTGTATACAACTGATAGCTGCACTAAAATGGACAAAAGTGGCACTGTTTTGTAAACATACTTCAGCAAACACAAATTTCTGCTGTACCTTGAAATGCAGGCAAAAGACCTACTGATTTTGCCTGTGCCTGATAAATTCCTCCCAAACAACCTGCTTACTGAAACTGTAAGTCACTGTTGTGAATAATCTGCTGTGTATTAAGAAGGTCCTTAATTGGAAAAGAATGGCAGAACGAGCTAATACTCTTGTAAATGACATAGGAATTGATTTAATTTTAATTTTAGTAGAACTTGTGTATATTTGTAGCCAAGTCAGTCCTCGTGGACAAATATTAAGGACTGAGACAGTTGACAGGGAGTGTACTCATCCAGACAAAGTAAGCTCTGATGTAAATGATGTGAAGATATGGAGCAGGATAACTGAAGCTATAGATCATGCTGTGATGTTACACTGTCTTGCTTTCCTACAGGAGATCTGGACATGCAAAATGACCTTTCATCACTAAATACTTCCCTTGATGTAAGTAGCACAGAAATTTTAGCCAGAAAGGCTCATCTGGTAGCAAGAACCTTCTGCAGGGTGACACCACCAAGAAACAAATAATGTAACGTGAAATGCTCCTTTGAGTTCCTGGTGTGCACTCACAGTCATTCCAGCATGGCATCGGAGTACTCAGGAATAATAGCTGTACATGGCAACACAAAAAACTCTGAAACACAATCCTTTAAACTCTTACATATTTTCCAGTCTTTCCAAAAAAGCCAAACACATATTCTTCCCAAATACAAATTTCTAGAAAGCATTTTGTGTATAAAACATTAGTTGTCCTCCTAAGCCAACTGAGCAACCAGAAATTTTACTGCTTTAGTGGTACTTTGAAAATCTGAAAAATTATATAACTGATAAATATTCTCTAAAGAGAGAACCCTTGTTAATTATTAAAGTACAGTATCTTTCTTCTAAAGTACATCAGCATCTTTTGCATGTAGCTGAGGTTATTAGAATAAACTGAATACCAAATCTGATTTGTATGCAGACTTGTAAGAGATTTTTAAGAACATAGTAAAGATTCACTTTTGTGATTCAAAAAAAAGAAAAAAAAAAAAGAAAGGCACAGCCTTCATCTCTATGTCCCTTTCTTCAGGAAAAAAAAAAAAAAGAAAAAAAGAGAAAACCTTGAATATTTATTCTGCTGAATGTATTAGCAAAACTTTAAACATAGTTAGGCCACCTACAGAATGGGCTGCCCCTTCTCATCCTGCTTTCTGAGGGGAGAAAAAGAATGAAAACTTTAATTCCTATTTCTGACAGTCTACCACCTTTCCCGAGTCCTAAAGGCACAGCAAGCAGAATATTCAGCCAGTAGGACTTCAACTCAAGCCCTGCAGTAACTCAATAAAAGAAATATGGTATTGCTGAGTGGTAGCATTTTGCTACACTAAGAGACAGATGGGGAGGATATGCAATAATCTTGTCTAGGAAATGGCGATGACTCATAAATTTGGACTCAATGTGACAAATTATCTGACAGATTTCAAAACAGTGAGAAAAACTGGTGTCAGATTGAGATATTATCACATCTCAGTGTGAAGTCCAATGGCAGCTGGAATTATTGACCACCTAACTACGCTGAACTCCTACACTACTACTGAACAAAAGTGTCAAAACTACTACGTAGAGCAAAAGTGCAAAAAGAAAGGAATCTGTTTAAGGATGGAGTTGAGACGATTTAAAGACTGGTGATATTCTTCTTAATTTCAACTACCTCACTCACACTTCCAACTTAGGAGCCCAGTCATGCTTAACAGCGAGTGCCCGAGAAAGTCGTAAGGACATCTCATCTCTGACAGCACAGACACCATTCCCCTTTTTCTTTGGAAACTGCTGGAGCATTAACTGATTACAGAGGTGAAGCTTATGAGCACAGGCAATGAAATTTCTTTGGTGGATGATCCAGCCCTGAGAAAAATGCTTCCATGGGGCACCAGAAGGACAGCAACTCACACTGCTTCCAGAATACACTATCACCTCTACAATCCTCCTCCAACTTTTTTTTCCAAAAAAGAACCAGGAAGGAGAAGGAAGATAACGGGTTCTTAAAGAGACAGAGCCAAATCATAGCATCACTTCTGAGGGAACAGAGACCTGCCCTGCACAAGTGCCACCTGGAAGGGCTAGGGATTGACCTGGCATCTCCTCTTCCAGGTCAGCTCCCACACAGCTAGAAAATCTCAGCCAAAACCCCTCACTCTGTTGAGAGGGATACACTTAATCATCTCACTATCATCTCTGCTACCAAGAAATAACTTTAAAGGGTAATTTCCAGTCCTTTCCAATGATTCACTCTTTCTTTGGCCTTGTTGGCTACAGAAACTTGACAGTTCCCTCTCAGGCACTTCAACTGCAGCCTTTCAGACAAAATGACAGCCACCGTGGGAACCTCCGAGCACTCCGAGCACCAAGGCAGCCTGCTCACGCCATCCCCCTACAAGGCCCAGCAGCTGTCCTGGGAAGTTACTTCTTGCTTTCCAGACCCCGCAAGATGGGCACCGTTGGGTCCTCCAGTCTCCTCCTCTCATCCACCCAGTTCCCTACAACCCACATTCTCCCCCAGGGACGGCTCTCAGGATCCTTTTACGAACCTTACCCTGAAAAAAGTTTTCAGGGAAATGAACCAGCTCCACAGACACCAAGTGAATGCCATTATCTCTTGCATCCAGCCACCGAGTCCTGCTGCCCACTGTGAGATCTGAAAGCCAAGGCTAAGCCTGGGGACCTTACTGAATCGGAGGGATGCTCCGTGGTGGTGTTTTACTCTGTCACACCAGGCTCAAAGGTCAAGTTTACCTGTATCCTATTGGCCCATATACCTCTGCACAGACCTCAGACTATAAATTAAAGCATCTGCATCCCTTATTTCCTTTCAATGGAATACTCAGGCCCTGTGCATTACAGCGCCCTTGTACTCCCCAGAGTCTCCTAATACAAAGCTGTGTGTCTCCCTCACAGCACCAACTTGGCAGAATAGGGCCCTGTGGTGTGGCTTCCATGCATATTGGCAAAATTATACCATGTAAATTGGGAAAAAGCAGAACACACTGGCAGTACGGGTAAGGAAACACATCTGTATCCATCACTGAAGGCAGAATCTCATCAATGATCATATTTTAATAGGAAATTAGCTGCCAACAAAGGCCTAGTTATCTGCACTCAGCTGTGGCAGTCAACTCCTCAGAGGCTTCGCTGGAATTTTAACTGAGGGACAGTATTATCAGGTAGTCTGTGAACATCCAGCTCCCTGAAAAAAAAAATTCTTGCATGCTTATTTTTCAAAAAGGAAGAATTCAGCCTCCTAAAATTTGTGGGGAAAAAAGTATACCAATTTAAAAAAAAAAAAAAAGACATTTTTATTCAGAACTACATGGCAGCTTAGCTGTTCCTGCAGCTTCTCCTCTTCACACTCTAGGAAAAAAAATCATTTTCTTAATTTCAGATTGCTTATTTCCAGCATTGTTCCATGCCACATTAAAGACCTCATTCATTTCCCATTAGCACATTTTAGTTAAAATTAACACATAATCATTTTCAATGATCTGGCTTTCAATATATTTGTAAACAAAAATTAATCTTGAATGTAAGAAAAAGAAAAGCTTTGGAATTGTTAAAAATCATCCTGACAGAACTAATCACTAACCCCACATTTTTTAATCCCCTGGTTTTGGTTGGGGTTTTTTTTAAGTCCAAGAATACTGTGATATCTGGCTGAACCCCTAGTTCCTTAGGATGGCTTCCTTAAACAAGACAGAATTCCCCAAAAAACCCTTTGGCAACGTGGCAAATAAAGGGAAACTGAAGACCTCAAGAACCAGTTCAACACTTTACGAGCAAACCAAGAACAGCAAACACCAGGTGAATGCAGAATGAGCACCATTCTCAGCATATATATTGATAACAAGGCAAAATCAAACCTCTCCACGCTATCCTTCCCCATGGGCAAACACCAAAACCTCAGTTCTCATACCTAGGTCTCCTTGATGACAGGGAACCCTAGAGTCACAGAAATGATGGAAATATGGATGCAATTTTTTGCTTGTTTGGGATTCAATACGAGAAGTATCCAAAAAAAAACCAAACCCAAAACCTACCTAGGAGAGCTTTAACCAGGGCCAAAAGTAAAAGAGGAGTAAACCTGAAAGCTGTGAGAAAACACAGAGACACAGAGAGTAAAGGGTGACACAAGTGTCATCAACTGTAGGGACAGTCCTGCCCAGCAAGTGTGCACAGCTGGTATGGTTTCTGTTCAGCTGTCTCAAAGAAGGAGTTAGTCTCCAAACATGTGCAACTGGAAAACACTTTACACCATCCTTCAGCCTAAATGCTCAGTAACTGTTTGCTCAGGCCAGTGCAGAAGTTACACCATGGAGCGGAACTATACCTAGGGAATCAAAATGAAGCCAACTTTCATCAGTTACGATGTGCTGATGTGCAAGACTGCATACAACTGACCATCTAATTTGCACATTTCTTGCAAACCGCAGATAAATGCTACTAAGTTACTGACAGATGAACAATTCTGTGGCTTTACTTCACTGGGGAAAAAAAGAAGCAAGGAAAAAGCAAAGTACCTATCAGGCCAAAACATAAATAAAGTCCTAACAGTCCTTGTCAGTTTAATATTCTGGTAGTCTTACCCTACTGCACATAAAACATGAAGAAAAGCTACGTATGATCTAAAGAGGCTCAGCTAGCTTTAAATTTGGAGGACTAGGTGCTCTTGCAAGAAGCAAATCTTATGCTAAAAGAGATTGTGCTTCATCAAAGAGCAAGCAGCTGGAGAGCTCTAAATCCCAGCCACCTCGGCTGACAGAAGCGCTGTACAATATCGGATCGCACCCTGCTCCACCCAAAGCCCTGCTCTTTGTGTTTTCTAACACAGACTCATGACACCAGACTTTGTAAAACTCTCCTTTGTGTCACTCAGCATGATACACACTGGTTTTTCTTCTACATGAATGAATATCAACATGAATTTCTATGTACAATTTGAGACATTGTACCCACTGTGTCTCTGCAGGATCAGGGCTAACTAAGTATTACATAAAACCAACTCATTCAGAAAATCCTAAACTTAACTTGTGTTCAGCCGTGAAGGCAGTGCACGCAGGAACATAGAAGCATACAGGACCCCGAACCAAACATCACCTTTTGTTGAAAATTTTGCTTCTCTCCCACGCTGTGGCATTGTTAATACCAGGCACACCTGTAACTTGCAGCTAGTTTCACAAGTTTAGAAATCTGCATCTGTTACAAGAAAACCCAAAGAAACTAGGAAGTGAAAGATACTTCGTTATGGCACCCCAAGATCTTCAGTCTATTATCTAGCAGCCCCTGGATTCCTTGAGGTTTAAAGGTCCCAAGTGAAACTGAGCTGTACCAGTTACAGCGTTAATACAGAGCCAAAGACACCCCGATCCAAAAGGGTGGGACAGAGGCTAAAACCAACAGTTAGCAGTTCGGAGTAACAACAAATTAAACTCTCTAATGAACTAATTATGAAAAACTAGCGTTTCCTGAGAAGAAGTATGAAAGAATTCCTTTCCAGCCACCAGATAAACCCCAAAAAGTATTTCCAGCTGTTGCTTTAGTGCGCTGCCCCACTGGGTGACCTCCTTCAACAGGTCACCTGCTCGCAACGACTTTGTGTGGAAATTTCAACTCTTTATACACAATGTGCTCTGAACCTGGCGCTTCTCAGGCAGCACTAAACGCATTTGGCTTCCATATAAATCTTGCCTGGAAAATGTGCTTAGAGGAAAACATTACTTTTCCAAACTGTGATGTCACCCCCTTTCCAGCGTGTCTCTCACAACCGGCTTCCGTAGCGCACGTTACGCCGCCTGAGAATGTTTTTGAAAGCAGCTACTCGGGAGTTTGGCTTAGAAGACTCCTTCACTGATCACACGTACGTCGAAGAGGCACAGGGGTGGCACAGAGCAGCCTGCACGCGGCACAGTGCCGTGTGAGTCTCAAAACACAGCAGCGGGGCCGAGTGTGCAGGAACAGTTTCTGGAAAGAAACTTCGCTGTCAGGGAAGTTCCCGGCTGGCGGCAGCGCTGTCCTGGTCACACGCGAGGAGACCGGGAGAGGCACATTACCGGGGCGTTCCCTTCCCCCCTTCCCCCCCCCCCCCCGCCTCCGCCTCTTTTTACTTAGCCCCTGGCACGGGTTTCCCAGGAAGTTTGGGGCGCGCCGCGTCAGCCGAGCGCCTCCCAGGGCAGCCCGCACAGGGCGATCAGGGTCCCGGCGGGGCTCCCCTCGACGGGGCGGGACGCCCCGCGGGCAGCCGGCCGCCCCCGAGCCCTGTCACAGCCCGGCGGGCAGGGGCCGCTGTCCCCAGGAGGGACCCTGAGGGGCACAGGGGGCAGCCCGTCGTGCGCGGTCCCACCCGCGGCCGGGCCCCCATCCCCTCGACGAGGGAAGCCGCCCCCGTCCCGCCCCCCACCGCCTCCGCCCGGTTCCTCACCTCCAGACCTGCCCGAGCTGCAGGATGTGGACGAGAGACTGCAGGAGCCAGATACAGAAGGCGCAGGACGCCGACCTGCCTCCGCCGGCGCGGGGACCGGCGGCGCCGCTGCCGGCGGCGTTGCTGCTGCTGTTGCTGCTGCTGTTGGTGGCGTTGCTCTTGCTGGCGGTGGACGCCTGCCGCTGCGGCGTGCAGGGGCGAGCGGCGTCGATGTCCGCGGCCGCCGAGCCGCTGCTCACCAGCAGCTTGCTCTCGGCGGCGGGGCAGTGCCCGGCGGCGGCAGCGGCGGCGGCGCTGTCCTCGGTGCTGAAGTCGTGCGCGAACCAGCGGAAGCTGAAGACCTGCACGGAGAGGGAGCCCAGCAGCACGAAGAAGAGCGTGAGCCCGAACCACCAGCGCTGGCCCCGCAGGTAGTAGTCGACCGCCAGCCAGATGTCGGTGCCCACGTCCGCGAAGTACACGGCCAGGGCGGCCAGGATCCAGAGGCAGTCCCACAGCGAGTAGCGCCGCTGCTCCCTGCCCAGCCGCAGGCACAAGGAGGACGAGCCCCCGCCCGAGCCCCGGGAGCCCCCGCCGCCGCCCCCGCCGCCGTCTCCTCCTCTGCCGCCGCCGCAGCAGCAGCAGCAGCGGGAGCCGCCGCCCGAGCCGTCCCCGCCGCCGCCGCCGCTGCAGCACCCGCCCCCGGGCGCCTCGTCGTCGTCGCTGCCGCCGCCCGGCCCGGCGCCGGCGGGCAGCCCCGGGGCCAGCGCCTGCACGGACCCCGAGTGCTCGGAGTTCTGCAGCGGCGTGAACGCCACCTCGCCGCCCTTCTTCATCTTCCGCCGCCCGTCCGACTTCGCGGCCATGATGCCTCCCTCAGCCCCGCCGGAGAGCGAGCGGGAGCAGCAAGCGCTCCTTTATCCCGCACCTCCCCCTGCTCCTCCTCCTCCGCCTCCTGCCTCCCGCCCTCCGCCGCCGCAGCCGCCGCGGACCCGCCGCTCCCCTCGTCCCCTGTCCCCGCTCCGCGCCGGGCTGCGCGCCCGCGGGCGGCTCCTCCGCGGCGGCCGCGCCCGCAGCGCCGCCTGCCTGCGGGGAGCCGCGCTCAGCCCGCCCGCCCTGCCGCCGCCTCCGCGGGGGCCGGCGGTGCCGGGGACGCCGCCGCGCTCTGCCCGAGCCGAGAGCAGGCAGGGCAGCGCTGCCCGGAGCAGCGCATCCCGCCCCCGCCTCCCCGCCCGCCTCCGCCCGCGCCCGCCGCCGCCACCACCCAGCTGACTGACGCCGGGAAAGAGGATGACCTCATCCCTCTTCCCTCGCTGCCGCCGCCCCCCGCCCGGCACCGGCACCGGCACTGGCGCAGGGGCGGGGAAGGGGGCGCTCGGCCGCCGGGAGGGAAGGGCCCGGCGCGGCCCCGGGGGTGCGGGAGCGGGGCCCTAAGGCGGCGGGAGGAGGCGGCGGCTCGGCCACCCGACTCGGGGAGGTGGGCGCGGCGGCAACGGGGTGGCAGCTGCTCTGCGGGGCGAGGGAGCGGATCGGCAGGGAGAGGCGGGGTGTGGCCAGCGCCCCTCGGGACCGCTGCCGCGGGAGCGGGAGGGGCGCGGGCCTGCTGCCTGCTCTGCTGCCGCCGCCCGATGTCCTCAGTGCAGTTTGGGGTGAGTCTGCCCCGCCGGCGAGGGGGGTGCGTGTGTGGTGTGTGGAGTGGCGGGACGCGGACGGGGCGGCAAGGAGGGCGGCGGCACCCCCGGGCTGCTCGTTCTCATCCTCGGGCCGGAGGGAGCCGCCGCCCCAGCGGGGTGCCGGGACGGACGGCGATGCCCAGCTGTAACGCCCGGCGCGCCGAGCGGGGGCTACCGACTGGCACCCGCGTAGCTGAGCCGCCGGCCCCTTTGCCCCCGGGCCAGGAGGCGCAGCGCGGGCGGGCGGGCGCGGCCCCGCCCGTCCCGTAGGAAGCGCGGCCGTAGTTCCCCTAACTTTGCGAGGTGCCACCGGGAGGTGCGATTCTCGAATTACGGCGTGACTCACGCTCTCGGAGAGGCGTTTGGGGGAAGGTGAGGAGGCACCGTTTTATTCCGCCACCTGGAGAAATCGCATTTTATGCATAAAATTCACTAGGCGAACTCACGATGCCTTTCACCGCCCCCCCCCACCTCCTCCCCCCCACCTTTCCCCGCAGCTCCGACTGCCCCCGGAGCCCGCCCGCTCCCCAAAGCATAGCCGGTATTTCGGTGGCAGAGGTGGCCCCGCCTCCGGTTTTCAATTTAGGTGGCGAGCGGCCGAGCAGGGGGGCGGCCAAGCCCCGGGAGCAGCTCTCCCGAGGGGGGAGCCGACGGCTATTCCCCGGCGAGGAGCCCAGATCCCCCGCGGCAGCCGCTGCCCTCGGAGCCCGGGGGAAGAGGCGGGTGTACGGTGGATAACCGGGTCCTGAAGGGCATCAAGCTCCTGCCCCGGGAGTCACCGGGAGCTACCCAGTGCAGCGATGCCCAGCTACCGGGCACAGGGCTCGGGTGCGGGCGGGGAGGCCCGTTTGTCTTCTCTCGTCCCTCCTGCCGTCCCGCACCTCCAAAACGTGCGGGATGAGCAACTGATTGACGTCTTCGATTTCTTTCTTTTCCCCCACACCTCTGGAATATTTTATAACCCTGCCCTCTCCCTTCTTAAAATAAGGTGCTGAGGTAGTTCAACCTCACTGCTGGAATATCTTAATAGGAACGCCAGGGAAACTATCACAGGGCACCGTTACATTAAGATACGTGACTAAATATAGCTCCTCCAACTTCATTAATTAAAGAGAGGAAGTCACATGGACAGCTAAAAAATCTGCCTTCTAACTCTCAAATGTACGCGGTGTGTGAAGCTGCCTTTGGAAATTGGCTTTTACTGAGCTGTACCCCAGATCCCCAGGACAGACTATAGCGTTCATTACTGTAGTACTCAAAAAGTCCTAGGCACACAAAAATCAAACTTTGAAAGGTGAAAAGCACACATAAAACTAATTTGGCTCGTTATTTTGCAAGCTACTGCCCGTTACAAGAACCTTTAATTACATCATCACATAATGGTTCTTAAATAATACACATTTATTTGCTCTGCAATCTCTGCTCCAGTGGTATAGCTGTACTTTTATTTCTGTTCCTTTCGTAACCCCATATTAATTTCCTTCTCATTACAATCCATATGATCTTTATTGCCTTAGACTTTTAATGTAAATTGCTTCTTTCTCAAGGTATCTTTTAATAATTCAGTCAGCACCTATATATAATACAATATATTCACTTAAGATTACCTTGTCATCGGAGAAGGTGCTTAATAATGAAGCTAATTTAGCTGCAAGCCGGTGGTTTATATATACCAACAAGTTTCCAGTGTTACTCTATTTGTAGTTACATCTTTAATAAAATGGTTTAGTGTGCACTTTAAGTTACTTTAATTGAGTCTGTTTGACATACACAGGTCTAAAAGATACTACAGATTTACAGTAGAGGTCATAACTTGGTACACAAGTGGAGGGGAGGACAAGAACTGTGCTCCTACAGTCGAAATCCTAACCTAAACTGCTCTGGGTAGGTAAGAGAGTAACTCAAATGTGTCAGATTCAGGATGGAGGGAATCCAATGGAGGAGCTCGAGGTCCAATGAACTAAAAGGGCTGAAGGTACCTCTGAGCGGTGCAGTGGGTATTTAAAAACATAAATGGTGTCAGTTGAGATGTACATTGTCTTCTGAAGTCATGGTAGCCTGCCTAACACTACCCCACTGCCAGCCAGCTTGGAGGAGGCAACTGCAGGGGCCAAATATCCCTACATCCTTCCTGCCCTGTCCCAGAGGTGGGACAGATTTTCAGGTATATTTACCTTCATCCACTTCATTCAGGGGCACGATTTTACCCAGAAGAACTCCAGTTGACCACAGTGGATCACACCTGTAAATCTCAAAGGCATTCAGTTTGCCCAACACTTTGTTGTGATGGGAAGAGTTTTGTGCTTCTATATTCTTCTGTTTCCTCTCATCTTTGATTATTCTGTTTGGTTGCTTTGGTTTTCTCTTCTTGGATTCAGCTACTGTTTCATTTGTGAGTGGAATAATAAACTTTCCCACTGATTTTCATGTTAATATATGTATGTTAAATGAAGGCAGTGCAGTAGATGAACATTTAAACTTAAATGTAAAGCTGTTTGATACTTCAGAGAAATGTCTTCTGTTTTCTCACTTTAAAGATAACAAATGGAAGGGATTCCAAATATTATGCCAGTGCTGAAGAAGCTGCTTCCAAGAAACAAGGAAATTTCCTCTTTGTTAGACTGGCATAGCTTCTCTGGAGCTGAACCAGGGCCAAAAGAGTTTGTATACACACACTGTACAAACCGGTGCACATTCAGCAAGACAGTGTTGTTACTAAACCTCAGAAATTATTAATTATGAAATGTAATTGAAGAGCAAAAATGTGATCACAGACATCAATACATATTTCATAAACCGAGTACAGACACATTCATTTCTCATGTAAAGCTACTTTTCCTCTGAAGGAGGTTTTATTCTTGCCTTCCTCTTTCTCCACCTTTCCTTAAAAAGCCCCAAATAAACAATTTTTTTTTTTAAAAACCACCATGTTTTTATGTGTGTCACTATTACTGCTTTTCCTTTGTTCTGAATTGCAAGTGCTGTTTCCTTCCCCACCCCACCTCCCCACCCCCTCCACCCCCCACCCCCTTTACAATATCAAATCACCTTAGTCTACTTTAAGGATACACTTTTTTTTTTTTTTTGGTCTTTTTGCTTTTCATTGCAGACTGTTATCAACTGAAACCTAAATGTCCAGGAAATATGCTTCTGCATTCCAACCCTCTTATCTTTAGAGTATTTTTTATTTCTCCAGGTTCCTAACCGTTATTTTTTCCCAGTCTTTAGCCATGTATTGCAGAAGGCCCTATCAAAACACACTCAGGCTCGTGTTTGTAGTTTTCTCATCTCACCATTAGATTATCATTATACTCTACAGGTCAATCAATTTTTGCAGGTGGTCATTCCAAACTATTCCCAGATTTGGGAATAGTTGTTTGGCAAGACTTTTGCAGTTGGAGGGTTAATGTTCATAGAATCATAGAATCATAGAATGGCAAGGGTTGGAAGGGACCTCGAGGATCATAAAGCTCCAACCCCCCTGCCACAGGCAGGGCCACCAACCTCAGGCCTGGAGCTACACAAGGTTGCCCAGGGCCCCATCCAACCTGGCCTTGAACACCTCCAGGGATGGGGCATCCACCACCTCTCTGGGCAGCCTGTTCCAGCACCTCACCACTCTTTCTGTAAAAAACTTCCCCCTAATATCCAATCTAAACCTTCCCTCCTTCAGCTTTAAACCATTCCCCCTTGTCCTGCCATTATCTGCCCTTTTAAAAAGTTGATTCCCCTCCTGTTTGTATGCTCCCTTCAGGTACTGGAAGGCTGCAATGAGGTCCCCCCGCAGCCTTCTCTTCTCCAGGCTGAACAAGCCCAGCTCCCTCAGCCTCTCCTTGTAGGGCAGGTGCTCCAGCCCTCTAATCATCTTTGTGGCCCTCCTCTGAACCCTCTCCAACAGTTCTACATCCTTCTTGTATTGGGGGCCCCAGATCTGGACACAGTACTGCAGGTGGGGCCTCACGAGGGCAGAGTAGAGAGGGACAATCCCCTCCCTGTCCCTGCTGTCCATCCCTCTTCTGATGGAATGTTCCTGCATTTTCTTCTAGCTCAGAGTAACTGAACCATTAGAAGGAGTTCATTGTACGTGGATTTGACCCCCTATGACAGTATTTTGGCACAAAAGCCTGCCTTTTTTACTATACCCAGTCCTTTGGGGAGCAGTTCTCCATTCTGATGGTGCTATGCGGAAGAACCCTGCTGCCCTCCCTTGGCAGGGCTTGGAGCGGGCTGGTCCCTCTTGCCGGGCAGAGCTCCTGAGCAGCTCCCCTTAGAAATAAACAGTCCTAAGCAGTGAGGAGTTCTCTGGAGAATTATTCCAGAAGATCTGGTGGATCTGCTAACAGATTTGCTTCCTTGTCACCTTCCTTCCCCTTTCTTTTCTACCTACCTTCTGACACGCGTTTTATTTCTCTCTCAAAGACACACAATGCCTTTTCCCACACTGTGCTGCTCGCTGTATTCTCATGCATGATGTAAAGCTGGGGTGACCCGACAGAGAATCTGATGAAGGTCTGTTTTCTCATTCACTCTAACATAGCATCACTCCTATGTCCCCCATACATCTGACTTTAAGTAGTGCTCCACGTTAAAACAGTGCCCTCAGGCGCACGTGCAGTCAATTTCTTTAGAAGCAGCAAGTGACAATTATTCTACAAAATGTTGACAAGTTTTAAATGTTTTCCATAGATTTATGTTTATGTCACACACTCAGGTGTCAGTGGAAGTTGTAATACAGAATGTTCAATGTTTATGCACTAATGTTCTTAATTGCCTTTTTGCCCAAAGAACTTTACAACAGGCACATGCCACTGGATGCTCTGATAACTGAGCTTCTTCGTTGCAAAGGGAGAAGGCATTTGCTTTCTGTGAAGCCAATATTTCAGCAAACCAGCATAAGCACAAACCAGAAATACATCAGTAAACTGCTAAGCTATTTAGAAAATTAATGTTAAAATATTACATATTTTAAAAACATATTGAGTATAAACAGTTATAGCTTCAGTGCCTCAGGTTGAGATTATTTTATTTGTAGGCCTTCATGCAGATTCACACAGAAACATTTTCAAACTATAAACTTATTTTTTAAATTGAGAAAAGAAGCATGAATCAAGTATCTCCATATATTAGTCTGCTTTTACCATTACAAAGCGTACTCTGGAATGTTCCCTGGTTTCAGAAGTTATTTTGCTTTATAAGTGATATAGGTATGTGTATTTTGCATGCATAAATCTCATTTCTGTAGCAAGTGAAGGTCCATGTGAAAATGCCAACACGTATGCACCACCATATGAGGAAGGGATTCGGTGTAGCACGGTTCTTTGGTGCACACCTAACTTAAAGTAGGCTATAAATCAGACTTAGTGGAACTGTTTAGGTATTTACAGCTTGGGCATACAATTAAATTTTAGGCACATAATTAAATTTCATGGTGAATTTGGGCTGTAGTTTCTTGTATTATGTTTTCAGAATGCCTGAACATTAGAAATAGGTAAAGCACATTCAACTGTGCACAATAGATAAATACAAAGATAGATAGATAGATAGATAGATAGATAGATAGATAGATAGATAGATAGATAGATAGACAGATAGATAGATAGATAGATTGATTGATTGATTGATTGATTCCATGTTTGAGCAGCCAGAAGGATTGAGAACAGCCATGCCCTGCCCTGACCTCAATATTATGTATAAAAAAGAAATAATTTTCTGCAATTTTTGAATGAGAACTCAGGTTTTCTTAAACTTAGATTTATAATTTAGAAATGGATGTCAGTTACCTTTCATGTTGCTTCATAGTATGTATTTAAAAGTGTAGTCAAAGAAAAATGTAAATGTATAAATGAATGGTTGTGGAAGACACACATATGGGAAGATATCACAGGAAGCAAGCTTCTAACCAGGCTTTGTACAATGGGGGACATTAGCATGCTCTGTGACACTCTGTTGAAGATGTAATTAACAATTTTCAAAAGTTTTAAGAAGAAAATTAAATACACCATTTTCTTTCCCCTTTTTGCTTCACCTGTTTAAAATTAATTCAAGCCAAGCAAAAGAATTGTAAAACAAAGATTCAGCCACAGCACAGAAAATTATGCCACTGCTTTGCACTGCTCCGTTTGGTGGAGTTTATGGACTTTTCCAGACTATGCTTTTCTTCATGAAGTCCAAGGGACCGTTTTAAATTGATGTATGAGCAGAAGATGTTTATATTTGCAAACACATTTATAAATACTAACAATCCACCAGAACTCAATGGTATTCATCCAAGACTTCTAAAGGAACTCAAAGGAGCACTTGGCACTTTCTTTTTTCTTACTCTCATTCCGTTTCCACAACTGACAAGCTACAGGATGGATAGATGCAATATAAGTGTTCATATGTACTTAAGAGGAGGGAATCCTTTTTTTTTGTATGATGAGTTTCAGCAAGGCAGTACTTGGAGTTGCTGGGAGAATATTAAATGGTCCAATGAGCCAGTCAGAACATGGACATATTTTTTTCAAATCCTTAACATCATCAGCAAAAGAAAGTGAGACACTCAAGGGCTTAAATGGGCAGAAATATGTCGCCTAGATCAACCTAATAATATATATCAAAACACTCCAGAAGATGTGGATAAGGAAAAGAGTTAAGTAATGCTGGATCCTTGATGGAGAGTTTCAGACTCAGTTATATCTGAGAGTCTATCTTACGGTCTTCAGGGTCTGTATTTTAGCACCCAGCTCCACCTCAAGGTTTTCCCTGAATAATAATAATAGCAAAATCCTCTAGCTACTGACCTCTCACACAGATCTTCAACAACAGGATACAGCAGAGAGAGGCAACAGAAGTCTTCACTACAGCTTTGCCTTTTCCAACTGATTGAGTAATCTCTGTTCCTTCCAAGGCTCCCATGAGTGCCAAATGCCTGGGTTTCTTGTTAACCCAGGCAGTCTCTTTTCCATGCTGAATCTCTGTTCCCCACAAAGGCATCGGTGGTGTCAATATCTGCCCAGGTTCTCCACAGGCAAGGTGGGGTGCTGGGGGCAAAGCAGCAAGGCAGCAACCTTGCTGTGCAGCAACAGCAGAGTGCACACAAGGTGGCACCTCTGTCATGTCTGTGTCTTTGTCCAGCAGTTTTGTCCAAACATTGTCCCACTTGCAAGGAACAGAGATTAAGTGATCCTGTGCCCAACACAGCAGACACCACAGTATGCAATGTGGAAGAGGCAAGTTTGAGGTTTGACACTAGTGCCAAGCTAAATATGCTAACTAGTATGTCATCCAAGCAAGATGTGAGAAAGTTTCTTACAGTATTTCAGATTTTCTTATCAAAGTGTAAGCCCCTGGAAATATAGCCTGCAGGCATCCGTGATGCACTTGAAATTAAATTCTCTCCTCTGGTGGTCCTGTTAGTGAAAGTGTTGACTTGTTCACACCTCAACCAGAGAAGCTGTGGCTGCCCCCTCCCTGGCAGTGTTCAAGGCCAGGTTGGATGGGGCTTTGGGCAACCTGGTCTAGTGGAAGTTGTTCCTGCCCAAGGCAGGGGGCTGGAACTAGATAGTCTTTGAGGTCCCTTCCAACCCAAGCCAATCTGTGATTCCATGATTCCATGATACATGGCTCCGGATACAGGAAAGCAAATCCACAACCTGATTTGTACACTGTGTAGGTAGAGGAAATAATTTTCAAATACAGAAGGCAGCTGCAGAAGGAGGGTATTCACTGGTATAATGAAAAACAGATTAGGAAGGCATTATTTACACTTGATAAATCAGAAATGGCATCAAAGAGAGCTAGTATTACAAACTATTAATGAAAGACTTCATAATGAAACAAATCACATAATACATCACAACGAAGTGATTCGATGTAATGAATACTGATACTAAGTAAGTGAACTGTGCACTCTGGGGATACAATTTCAAATCCATTCCAGTGTGTGTGGTACCAGTGTGAGCAAGAAGAGCATTTTTAGAAGACTCTGTTCCATTGCTCACTCTGATCACATCCACACCTTACATTAGCTCTCTCTTTGATGACGTATAAGGTAGATAAAAATGAAACTACTGCCAAGACCCATTACATGTGTTTATTATTATTTTGTGTCAAAGCAACAACTGAAATTTCATTACCCATGCAGATATCAGCCAACATTCCTCATTTCGCAGAATAATGTGAGTAAATAAACATTAAACATATTAAAAAGACAGACAATGTTTTGTCAGCATAGATTAGAAATTAATTCTCATAACTATAGAAAGCACATTGCTGCTACAGAAGATTGTAGTGCCTTGAAGATGAAACCGGCCTGAAGTTCAGATCTTCATGCAGACTTTAAATTTTGGAGGTACTAAACATGGAGTCCTTGATTAAACAGAGGGGTGCCCTATGTAGCTTATATACAGTATTTGTATTCCTATCACACACATGGAACTTCAGGTGGTGTGCAAGTCATGATTTCATTTCAGACTTATCTGTATCCTAAACCCTTCCTGAGTCAATCCTGGCAATGTCAAAGCCTACCAAACCAAACATTATTTTGTACATTTATAGCTAAATATATATCTCTTATTTATTGTGCATTTTTCAAAAAGAATTGGGCTTTGGGGTTTTTTTCCTTTTTTTTTTTTAAAGTAGAGGCGTTTGCATGTAGTGCAATGGAAAATCAGTTAGGTGGCTAAGAATGGGCACTGCAAAAGTCATCAAGCTGAGCAGGGAGCTGCCTAAGTCTGCCAGTAAGCCATTGCAACGTTACTGATAACAGCCTCTTTTAAGAGACCCTTTGAATCTAAAGGTTCTCTGCTGAGGTTCTGGCTCAGCTACAAGATTTTACAATCAAATGTCAGTGGGAGGCTTACTGACGCAGGGTGAACTCCTGAATAGCAAATTCTTTATTACCCTCTGTTACGGTTTTACAGAAAAAGGAAGCAATATATGGTAAGGCTGAAGTGGTGTGCAATGTGTTTGGAAAATAATTTTGAGGAAATCTAAATTTTAATAAAACTTGAAACAGATTTACTAAATTAATAAATATGGACAGATTTGACTGAAGAGCTAAATTTAACTTGCTGACAAATTACTACTGAAAGAAATATTTGAGTATGTTACTACTTTTGTCTACCATCATGGATGCTCAGATCAAGTCCACAGAGCCATGTTACAGATTTAAATTTCTGTTTTCTAAATTTCAGTCATGCAAAGTTTTTGAGCATCTCTAAAAGGATTGGAATGCAGTGTTCACATTAGACATGTTTAATTTACTGTGATGCTTTTAATGAATTGTTTTGACATTCCTTCACAGTAATTACAATACCTTCAGAATTACAAAATACAAGTAAATCAAATCATCATGCATTTGGAGAAGCAGCACACTCACAAAGAATCAGAAATCAAGCAGCTAGGGATAGAGTTGCACCACGGTGCAGCCATCACTTTCATCCTCAGCAAGCCACCTTAAGGGAAAAACATAAAACTGTCAGAGATGCAGCACCTGTAATTCTTAACAGACAAATCATGAGAGCCTGCTTTTGCACTTTTGAATTTCTAGATTTTTTACATTGGTTTATGCAGAAGCAGTAACCCTCCTGAAGAAAATAGTCACTTTATTTTCAGTGTCCATGTATGCATAATTTAAAAGTGTAATTAACTCTATAAATATATTTATGAAATACACATTCATTTTATTTGTTGGTCATACAAGATGACCAAGGTGACAAGCAGGTTGTTTCATTTAGTAGCATAAAATCAGGATAATTTAGAATAAGGAAACCTGTTCTGTGATAGCAAGTTATTGTCCATGTACTTCCATTCCAGGGGCTGTTTATTTCTCATATCTCTTTATTGGTTCACAAAATACCAAGTTGTATGGTGGGCCTGATCCCCGCTCCACATGAAACTATGGAGGTTTTACTATTGTTTGTATGGGAAATAGGATTGATTCAAAAGATCTGGTAGATTGATGTTAACTGGAACCACGGAGGCAGTAATTTTAATATCCAGGAGAGTTTAACAGCTTCTAACACTTTTGCAGGACTTATGAATGACTACCTGATGTGAAGTCTACTAAAGAGCTAGTATGGGAGGGATTCCCAGCCAATATAATGTTAAAGCAGTTCACATTTGAAGTTGCACCATCAAACAGCTGGGAGATACAGCTGATACTAAACAGCTCCAGGCTGAAACACAACTAAACTTGGCAGATAAAATTGCTCATGGAAGTCTCAGTGTCAAGGAATGGTGTGACGTGCAAACTAGACAACAGGCATTTAAATTGGTTAGTGAAGGATGCCCACCTCCTTTCAGGTTTCTCAGTGATTAATATCTTTTAGAGATGGCATTTGTATCAGAGGAATCATTTCTTTGTGAGAGAATGAACCCATTCCCCATTTACACAGCAGGCTATGAGATGAGAAGCTCCATGTCTCAGCTGGAACAGGGACATAAACTTACAGTTCCCTGTATCTGAAGAGTGCTCCATAACCTCTGGGTCACTGAATACTCTGACATGGACCTCCTAATCTCTTCTACTAAAATTCTTTTGAGTACATATACATTAAGGTAAAGACACAACTCTAACCCACCAAGATCTCAGTTAAATGTCCTAGCCAGCAGGCTGTAGAATCAATCTCTGTTAAATCACTCTCACATTGACAATGTGATTCAAGTTCTTGCTCCAAATGGGTTTCTTACATAGCTTTGTGCAAGTACCATAAGACTTTAAAAAAAAATTGAAAACAAAATCTCTGCAAAAAAATGTTTGTTGCAAACTATCTTTTTAAAGAATCATCCTTTGACTCGTATTGGTTGAGAACTCCTGACCAGCAAAAGAGGTGGAGTGGCATCAACTGAAAATCCCACCATGGGTTCTGTAGTGCACCTGAGTGATGTTGTGATCTAAGGACTTTTCCTTATGCCCACTAACCTAATAAATGTAAGTATCTAGAAGAATAGATAGTACTTGAGCATGTATTTGGAAGAAGTTTAATGAAGGGAAGTTTAATGTTGTTCGAGAAAGTTTAATGTTGTTGAGTTTGGTAACAGCTACACATTCTCATGACAGACTGTAGAGACCAACTGACTATCCAAGAATTTAAAAAATGTTGTCTTTTTGGATTCAGGGTTGGGATTTGCCTCCATGTATTGTCAAGTTGGCAGAAACATTTAAGGGAAGGATAAAAATAAATATTCTTGGCTATCATTTCTGATTTCAGACTACCAGGCAACCTCTTCTAGATGCAGGGAACTGGTAATTTTTCACATTTGCCTGTTCTCCAGTTGCATTAAAAACCTATTTTACACTTAGAAAAACATGAATGTGCTTGCTTCTGTTGTTTACTCTGAAATGCTTTAATCTGTAAACTGCATACCTTAGTGAACAGTCACTCCAAATATACCTTTCAATTTAATTTCCAACTTCTGAAGGTGTATTGCTTCAGCTTGGTGCAGACTGAAGAGGATCTTCTTTTTGCACATTAAAAGCCTTTTACCCCAGAACTTCTTCATCCAAACAAATGTCTAAATTTGGATCATTATCCTCTTAGATTACATCACAAAAAGGTTTCTTTTATCTTTACCACATTTACTGAATATATCCTATACCCATACTAAGCAGACATTGAACAGAAGGATTGTAATGTTGCTTTTGTACAATAAAATAAAACCCGGCTATTTTTTCTTGATTTATATCCATGCTGCCATATGCTACCATCCTCCTACCATATCATATTTCTGATTCCCTCCCATAGCTGTCTGCATACCTTTGTTTTGCTTGTCAGAACTACGTATTCCCTAATACTTGTGCGAGGGTTCACCAGACAGCTTCTACCTCTTGAAAACAGCATGCTAATACCTTCTCTTGGCAAATGCATTCGACTGTGTCTCTCCCTTTTACGGTTAGTCACTTATAACAACTTGGAAAGATATAGTGTCTTCCCCTAAATATTCTTCTGACAAATTAGTTTGAAATTGGCCAAAGGATTCAAAAGTAACCGGGGATGGACTGATGGGAACACAGCATGTCTAAAAAATTCTACTCTTCTAGGAAACCAGAAGAGAAACAACCAAGAGACTAAAAATACTACTGCTAATTCTTGCTAAAAAGAAAACAGCACCTTCGCAGTGATGATGAATTGATCTACTGACCTGTTACAGTTGAAGCTATATGCCAAATTGCTAGATGCATCTGTGATTTCTACTTTTTCCAGAAACCAGCCACTTGCTGTAGAAGGAAAAAAAAGAGCAAGTTTAATATCACCAAAATGCAAATAAAGGATAAGAAAGGTTTCTGACTTCATTTCCAAACTGTGTAGTTCAGTACTTCCAAATGTATTCAATATCAATAATAAAACTGAAATGTAGATAATTCAAATTACTACCAATTTCTTTCAATTTTACAGAGAAGGTCTTTGATGTTTTTGACAGAAAATATAAAGGACGACTTTTATTACAACTTAACTCATTTTTCCACATTGAGCTGTACAGGTGGTAAGACAAATGAAACAAAGTGCTTGGTAATATCAAATACATTCTGGAAATCCCATTTTGGCATTTCTGATACTCTGAAGTATGCCCTGGTGGGCTCTGGTTTTCAGTGTCCACCAAACAATAAAATAAAGTAGACTTTATCAATGTATGTCATTTATTTAATATTAACCCAAGCCCTTAAACAATGAGAAAACAGAAATTCTGTTGGTTATTTCTAATTAATATATTTATATAAATCAACTGGTGAACCTGAATGCTGCTCATATCCATATTTCTTCAGCCAGTAGTGATTCAGAATAGCATTTTCATTTAGGCCAGCACTTATACCTGTTCTAGCTTTAAGAATGTATTTAATATCTGCTATTGTCTCTTGCTTTGCTGTGTGAAAAAATGCCTTTATTATTGTGCTATAGAATTTTATTTCACAGAATATTAAAATATGAAGGCTTTTAAAATAAAATTTTATTATAGAAATACAATGTTTATGCTGGCATCTTTAGTCATGTTTGCCAATGCAAATACTTAATGACAACATCTACAAACTCATCTACAAACTAATTAGGATCATACTGCTAGTAGCTGAAAACCTTTTGGTATTCTTTGCATGTCCTAGAGATAAAATTCTAACAAATTATTTTTGTTTTTCAAATATTTCCACAAAGCACTAAGTAGGCAAAAACCAGTAAATACACTTGTAAATAGGATAAAAATATAATACAAAAATATTTGCAAATTGTAGCAATTTAGATAAAAGGTAAAGGCACAGTGATGCTCCTCCCTTTTCATGGACATTTTTAAGCGATTAGCTAGTATAACTAGGGCATAAAAGTGCCTACACCTTTCACCTCCTGTCCACAGGAGTCATTTGCTGATTATTGTCAGGTACTTCTGGAACTCCTTTCCTGAAACCTTGTATATGGTTTAATATAGCATAGATTCTACTTAGAATATATCTGACCTTTCACAAAATTTCAGTAACTCAAGAGTCAAGATTATCAGCAATAAAAATTTACAGTCTCTCAAATGTACACGTCACTTTACAGATACCTATAAAGGCATGTTTGCTCTCTTGGAAAGTTTAAAACCTAATGCTTTATATTGACAAAACTCCAACAGACCTCACTGACTGAAATCTGCAGGTATGGAGGAATCTGGAGGCAGCTAGGAAAGATTAGCAAAGAGATGAAACATTTCAAAGATGTGTTACATTTGAGCATGCTTGTGAGGATTACAGCTGATGTGACAAAAGACACTTGGAGATAATTTCAGAGAAAAATTTAAGAGGAAAGTAGTCAAGGATGGAAAATGAATCAACCCACACCATCTGTGCTAGGAAGGCAGTATTAACAACTATGTAATGTTGATCAGGACACAGAGATGAAAGATAATCATGTTGTTGGCAGTTTGGGACCTGGGAAATACAACTTCAACCTGCATTTCCACTGCAGACTTCTATGCAAAACTCAGAGTGCTCAAAGTCCACCTGTGTGGAGCTCCCTTCCCAGACCAGTTAAGTTGAATTGTGTGCAGGTACAGCAGCCAACACAAACGAGATGGAAGTCAGCAGAAGATTTTACTTATTATCATTATTTGAACAGGTTTGGAGATTTTTCTTTTTGAGTTTTTAATACCATCACATGCACAACATGACTGGGTAGTTAGGGAAAAAGCTGTTCAACTTTTGTCTAAATATGAACTACTATTTGCAGAATTTTGCTCAGGCCAACTGATAACAATAAACTCTTGCTGCCTTAAGGTGGCTCATGCACTTACATAAATCAGGTTTTATTAAACTTAAACCTATTTCTTTCTGATACATTAAGCAAAATTCACCTGACTAGAATATCTCAAGATGTTTTTGACTCAAGCTGTACAATGTCTGCAAATTCCATTTATATATTCTCTAGGTTATTTTAGTACTACTAAATATAAGCTCAAACATGTGTCCTCGTCTCCCGTGTTTGGTTGGTTTAGTTTTGGGGGGTTTTGTGTTGGGTTTTTTTTTAGTACAAGTTTTGGTGATTACATCTAATACATTGTACATAGAAAGTTTCCATCCTCATGTGTGGCTCTGTACTGTAGCCACATTCTAACAACATTAGGGGAAGACCTGGTGCACACTAGTGTTCTCCTCATAGTTTAGCATTCGCAAGAAGAAAAGCTGCATGTGTGCCAGCAAGAGCCACAGTATGCTTGGAGCACAGTAGCAAACTTGTCCAAACATTTCTTAGATAATGTTCAAAGCATGTAAAGTTTACCCTGAATTTTGAAAATTCAATCCTATGTTATGTAAGACATCGAAGAGGAGCTGTGGTTGAGCAATATTTGAAGGATAAAACCTTCTGAGATTTATGCTAACTAGATCTCTGTTAGGAAAAAAAATAATCAAGGGAATGTCAAGGGAAATGTATTAGAGACAGAGATGGTGCAAGCAAAAGCAGTCACAGACTTGACCTGCTGGCCCCGCTCTTAACTCAGGATACCATTGTCCTTCTTGGCCATGAGGGCACGTTGCTGTCTTGTGGAGAGCTGCTTATCCACTGGGACTCCTAGGTCTTTCTCTGCAGAGCTGCTTCCCAGCGGGTCGACCTATTCTTCCCTAGGTGCAGGACCCTGCACTTTCCCTTGTTGAACTTCATTTGGTTCCTCTCTGTCCAACTCTCCAGCCTGTTCAGTCCTCGCTGAATTGTGATACAGCCTTCTGGTGTGTTGGCCACTCCTTCCAGTTTTGTATCATCAAACTTGCTATGGATACACTCTGTCCCTTTGTCCAGGTCATTGACAAATATATTGAATAAGACTGGACCCAGTCCTGACCCCTGGGGCTCAGCACTGATTACAAGCCTCCAACTAGACTCTGTGCTGCTTATCACAACCCTCTGAGGTCTGTCATTCAGCCAGTTCTCAATCCATCTTACTGTCCAGTAACCCAAACCACATTTCTTAAGTTTTTTTACAAGGATGCAATGAAAGACAGTGTCAAAATCCTGGCTGAAGTCAAGGTAGACAAGATCTATTGCTGTTCCCTCATTCAGCCAGCTGGTCATGCCATTAGATTGGTCAGACATGATTCCCCCTTGGTGAATCCATTCTCAATAACCTTCTTCTCCTCCACATGCTTATTAATAACTCACAGAAGAAGCACTTCCATCACCTTTCCAGGAATGGGGGTGAGGCTGACTGGCCTGTAGTCAGTCAAACTGACCTCATTTGTATAAAGATTTGTATTAAGCTAGCTGTAGGAGGAGCATGACTTCAAAAACTTTCCCAAATGTCAGGCAGATCTTTAAGCAGAAGATTGCGGTATACTCACCAAATCCTTTCCCATCGTGACCAATTTCAATTGAATGTAGATTTCCTAATTTTTTTGTCTTAATCTTGAATGTATCAACCTTCAATACCAAAATAAAATTATTGAAGACAATACACCAATACCTGGGAACTTATACATTTTTTTAGGTCAGTTCTGAGACTAATTCAAATGTAATACCAGTTCAAAATAGATGGCCTGACACCTGAGGTGGTTTATTTTCCTCACTGAATCTGTGGTATAGCTCCCTTCCAAATAGGTCTCAGTTTAAACATGAAAGATTCACTTTTCAACTTACAGTAGGACAATTCCTACCTCTCTTCTGACTTTCATATACCAGAAACGCATTTTTGCTCCCTTTGAATTCTTATTATGATATACAAATATATGTTCAAGATTATAAAAGATAAAGGCCTTTTCTAAATGTACCTTTTTTCTCTCTCAAATGTATTTTAATTTAAAACATTATCTTCATATTACAGATTTTTTAAAAATTAGATCTTTTTTTGTAAGATATTTGACATCACTGGCTACCCATTCACTTAGCTGGACTGCTAACAGGATTTCCGTGTATCTACTTTTCTTTTGCAAAGATCAGAATGTGCTACTCAAGACTCTTACTTGTTTCTTATGCCTACAGATAACTAGATTTATCAACCTCCTCAATATGGAAGGCACTACATGGGTAAAAAAAATATTTTCGAAGATATTCTAAGATATCTTGGATGAAGAAACTCAGGCCAACTGCAAGTAAAAAGATGTTTAGTACTGCTGGAGATAATGAGGTAGATCTCATAAGGAAGATATTTTAACTGGAGTTTTAATTATTTAGTCATTACCTTTCAAGAAATCCACAGGAGAGAGATATGGAAAATATATTTATTTCTTGCTACATAAGGGTAACCATCATTATACTCCATTGCACAGGTGGTGAGCAAATGGAGAAGTTCCTTTGCTAGAGTAATATGTTTATTATAATAGAAGAACATTCTTCTAAGTTACTGGGACATCATGCAGAGAATCAGCATTGTTATGCAGATGTCTGTAGCTGAACGCGGGGTCTCTGGATAGCCAAAAGCATGATAGATATCAGAATCAGGTTGATGTGCATGGTTCCATTTTATCTGGTTATAGGCTTATACATTCAATGAGGCTCACACCATCAGTTTCCATGGCAAAGTAAAATGATGGGATATAACAGACTGATGTATTCTCAAACATGATATTCAAAGTTCATGCAACAGCAAGGGATATTGCACACATATGCACAGGCACAGGCAATGCATGTTGTGCATTTCAGAATAAGGAAATGCTTAACTGGGAGGATGGGTGGATGCCATATGATGATGCTTTTGGATCTAAGAGACAGAAGAGCAGCAGTCAGCTAGATACAATAAAAGTAAAATGTCTCTTGGTTAGGCTGGTGAAAAGGCAAAACACAGACATAGCTGGAACTGTATGTCAGGACAAGGAAAACAGAGTAAATGCCTTAAGTTTCATAAAGATCTTGCATAGGTTTAAAGTTTGCTTTCCCAGTTCAGAAATGGACATATCTGATAAACTTTATGTACTCACCTTTCCTCTTTCAAAGGGGTTTTGATGCTCCAGTGACTGAGAAAGTTGAAACGCCTCAGATTTGTCCTCATTCCCAAACAAAATAATATGCACATTGGCATCAGTACCTGCTCCCCTTTTGTCACCGGTGTATACTTTAATAGTATACTCTGCCAGATTTCTTGCTTGATTTCCATCTTTATGTAAGTCATTGTCTTTGTCATTCTTTTCTTTGTCTCCTTGAATAACAAAAGATAACGGGATTTCTTCCTGTATTTCTGGCTTATATGCATCCACAGAAAATGTTCTGAAAAACAAACCCACATATGTTTTTGTGGTCAGTAAATCCTATGTTAAATCAAAAGAAAATCCTAAGAATTTATCTGTGACAGATAAAGGTGGACTTATTTTTTAAAATATCCATTGACAGAAACACTTTGTGACCGCCACTTCACTGCCCACTCAGTGTTTTCAACTAGTATGCTACAAAATAACTAAAAAGTTACTAGCTTTACATAATATACTTACTCATTCACTTCGAATACATAGATAGGATGCTCCTTTACAGCTTCTTTCAAATGCAGTTTTTTAATGTCCAGTTTGCAGTCTACGAAGAAGGAAATGCCGTATAATGAATATGTTGTACTGTATGTCATTGAATTAAATAGACTATATTGATATAACGGTGCCATTCCTACAAAACATCATTTATTAATTCATTTATGAATAGTAACAATTGACTTAAAAATCCTGGCGTCATCATCATAACTGTCCTTATTTTGTGCCTATTTGAAACCTCAACTTAGAAATCTAGGAGCAAGCATTTCCTTTGTTTTAGTGCTGCAAAGTGCTGTGCTCACCGTCCTCGGACAGTCACGCAGAAAAGATTCACCATGACTCAGGCAGGCATATTTGAGGAGAAAGAGCAGAAAGACACATCTGGTGCTTCCTCCTCAGTGACTGGTTGACAAGTGGGTTGGAGCTCTATTCCATATGCAGCACAAAATGGATCTCATGAGATGGAAGGCAGGAAAGAAGTCCAGCGACTTACTGAATACCTATCCTTACTGAATACCTATCTTGTTTGAGAAAGATTTCCCTCTGACTTAATGCTAACTTTTGAATTTTCTGCTGGGGACTGCCCCTACAGTCCCTACAGTCTTACAGTTGCTATGCTGTAACACTGACCTGAATCTCTTGCCACTAGGTATTCAGGAAGACTATTTGTTTTCCCTTCTCTTCTGTTATTTTTCCCTTCAGCCCTGTTAAGCAAACTGCATCCCAATGTTTTCTACTCCTGTCTAATAGGCTCAGGCTCCTGGGGAGGAATCCAGGACATTATATTGCACTTATGATCTGTCCAGACAGTGCATGGAGAGAGTCAGAAGCTTCAGGAAGGGATTTTGAACCTTAAAAGGGATTTTTATCTTAAAAAACCACATAGATACTGGAAGAAGCATAAATGCATCAGACCAATGCTCTGCCTGGGCTGACAGTCCTGCAGAGTACATATGATTTTATACACTAAAGAGCTTTTGTGGTTGGGGATTTTTGGTTCAAAGTCTTGATCCAAATTAGCCTCCATCCAAACTAGTCTAGATACAATATGGGCACCCTTACTCATCTAAAGCGCTTTATCATCTAAGTAATTCCTTTGGAAGAAATATTTTATACATCTGTGCAGTCCTCTCTTCATAACACACACAGAGCAAATGAGCCCTGAAGTCTCCTTTGTGAATCACATATTCAAACCTGACCAGAAAAACCTTGCCTGTCATGCTCTCTGTGGTGCCCCTTGGCAACATCCAATTGCCATATTCAACCAATGTCAGTCAGACAGCGTTAGTTAACCTATACAAATGAAGCTCTGGGAAGTAAAAGTAGTGGGCTACAAGCTGTGCTCCCCAACAGCAGCACAGCAGGGCTGTCCCTCACCTTCCCTTTCTCTCTGTAGTAACTGAAGGTCCATGTTGTGCCCCTTTTGAAACCCTCAGTGGCCAAAGCAAACTGTGCTGAGGGGCAGGATGTCTTGATCAATCAACCAGTACATACACATTTACTACCCAAGTGTCTTTACATCTATACACATTTTACAGATTTGGTTGAAATTGTGTGGTGAGTCTGAAAGGTTATTATAAGGAGCAAACAAAAAGGATGGAGATAAAGTGCAAACAAAGAACCCTCATTTTCCTAGAAAACAGTCTGAAAATGCTAAACTGTAACACAAAGTAACAATTTGCAATTATATAGCAAATTTCATTAGAGGTCTCCAAAAACTTTACAACTGATTCTTCGAATATTCCATAGGACCATGATGGCTATCCTACAGATGAGGCAAAGAGATGTTAAAGTTATTACTATTTTAGTGAAATCATGGACAAAACTGCTAATTACCTAATAGGGGTAACCTCCTCTCCCCCCCCCCCCCCCCCCCCCCCAACAAACATCGCAGGGAGAAAGCAGAACAGGTGGGGAAAACCATGAAAACAGCTGAATCACAGAAGGGCAATTACCCAACACCAGTTTCTTACGTGATCTATAATTATTCTCCTAGATCACTTATTAGTAGATCACATGTTAATTGCAGAATATAGTTATTTATCTTAACTTGCTGTTTTTCTCTCTTGTATAGAAAGGAATAGTTTACTTTCGTGATGAAATAATGATATAGCCTTTGGATTTTAATGTATAAAGACTCACGATTTTGCTTTGTAAATTATTACCTTTTAGCAAAAAGAGCCAAAGGAAATTAAACTGGATTTAACTCTGGCAGTGAATTCATTGCCTTTAACAAGAGTCTTGCTGTGTGATTCACATCACTGACTTCAGCAAGCAGCAAAAGTACTTTACCTGTTTTACTGCTGATCAAAAGAACAACTTTGTCCAGTTTTCCCAATTCAACAGCATCCATGGTAACTAGAAATGACTAAAATAATATTATTCAGTATTACCACCTTAAACAAATTCCTTTTTAGAAAAGATTACTTATCTTTGTGGGCAGTCTTGGGCTTCCTGGTTCAAGAAGTACAGGGAGCTACTAGAGAGGGTGCAAAAAAGAACTACAAAGATGATTAGGGGACTAGAATTTATGATGATTAAGAGACCAGAACTTACAATGATTAGGGGACTTCTCTTATGAAGAGAGGCTGAGAGACTTGGCACTTTTAGCCTAGGGAGGAGAAGGCTGAGGAGGGATCTTATCAATGCTTATAAATACTTGAGGGGTGGGTGTCAGGAGGATGGGGTCAGTCTTTTTTCAGTGCTGCCCAATGACAGGACAAGAGGCAATGGGCACAAACTTAAATATAGGAAATTCCACCTAAACATGAGGAGGAACTTCTTTACTGTGAAGATGGAAAAGCACTGGGACAGGCTGCCCAGAGAGGTTGTGAGATCTCTGTCTCTGGAGATATTCAAAACCCACCTGGACAATGTCCTGTGCAGCCTGCTCTAGGTGATCCTGCTCTAGCAGGGAGGTTGGACTTCCAACCCCTTCCAAACCCTATCATTCTGTGATTCATTCCATGAAGCTATATCATTTATATATCATTAAAAAATAATGTATAGAAAGTGCAAGAATGGATTAAAGAGAATGGACAGAGTACCTCATTGTCCTGTCCCTGCTGGACATTCTGCAATGACCAGAGAAGGGATCTGTCTCCTGTGTCACCATGTGTACCATATATACACGCAGTCATATGCAACAAATTTCTCTCACTCAAAATGTTTCTAGAAAATACTGTTAGATGATATGTAACCACTGCAATGACAAGAAAAAGAAGATCTTGTTAAGACTGTGCCACAACCTTGCACAGCTATTTGACAACATAGCAATGTGCAGTCAGATGTAATTAAAAATTCAAACACTTGAAAATGATAGAAAAATTCATTCTTTAAATATTTTTCCCTTAATTTTGTCCTCTAACTATAAACATGGATGATGCTGACAAGTCTGCATTAAATTAGCGAACAGCATGCCAATGTTTTATGTTGTTTGTAGCAGTAGCATATTATGGAAAAATTACCTCAGTCAATTGCCTTTTTCTTCTTAATGACAAAAGCCTAATAGATAAAATCCTAGTAAGTCTCAGACCCATCAATGACCTTGTCGATCTTTGCAATGACTAACTTTAGCAAGGGAGATTAATCCTTCAGACTTCATCATCTAAGTGATGGAGAAGGTCCTCGCCTGTGATTCAGGGCACCTAAACTGCTGAACTTCACTGTGATGGAACACATCCACTGGGTATAGACAGAGGTCAGGAAGACAAGTCTATCTCAACTGAAGTCATCACCCATGAGTTTGTGCTGTTTGTGATTTATGCAATGGTTATAGTTATTTAATTGAAGACAAGATGACAACACCTGAACACATTTAAAAGTAAATGCATACACAGAGCATCTGCTTATATTTGTTTACATTTTACTCATAGAACTAAATGATGTGACAGTTCTGAATATTTACCTCTTCTAATCATCTACCTATCATCCCCTTTTTATTCCTGTAGACACTCTAGTAGAGGGGGATGAATCCCGACCTTGCAGAAGAATTCTGTAGAATGTGGCTCAGAGCTTAGCTCAGTCAGACACTTATCCCATACAAGACTGCGTGTATAAAGAGATTATCCGCATCCTTTGAAAGTCAAGAAGACAAAGTTCAGGTAAAGCAGATAACAAGCTGCTATTATCAGCTTTCAGATCTAATGATTATCTGAAATCCTGAGTTTGGTGTGAGAACCAACTTTGTTGTTCCCCAACATCAGCAACAGAAGAAAGAGAACAGCCCCTTATTGCATACCTACTGTAGCTGAGCAGATGCATGGCAAGAAATTCATTCTGCCAAAAAGGTATTTAGTTTTACACATGGAGGTAAAAATGAATAAGACCCTAAGTGGGTTAAAATAGAAATAAAAAACTAACGCTGCCTAAGGAACAATAAATCATGGCATGGTAAGATAGAAAAGATTATATACAAAGACTACATGGAATATGGTCGGTGGTGTTCCAACCAAGATGAAGAATCGGGAGAGGAAACAATATATTTGGTCCATTCTCTTTTTGTTTTACTTGACCTCTGTTTTTGCCACAATCTACCAGACCTGAAACTTGAGAAGTGAGCCTGGACCTGCCCAAAACAAGAGTGAAAGGACTGCAGTTGGAAGGCTCATTACTTGGATCACAATGTCAGAGAGCAACAAGAGTAGGCATGCCCCACAAGGAGCGGACACAACAGGAGCTCAGCACCACCCCAAAGCAAGCAGTGCCCTCCTTGGCCACATATCAGTCCTGCAGCATTTGCGTGTGGCAGGAAGAGATGTCAACAATCCTGGATGCAGTCATTAAGGAAAGAGATCTGGGATCCATCCTAGTGGCAGAGGATAAGCAGCAGGAGAAAGGGACAGAGACAGGACTGAAAATAAATCTAGGTCCAAGATCCATCCAAAAGACAGGGACAGATAGAGGACTAGAGATAGATGCATGTCTGATGTAGCTCAGACGTGATCTTGAATAGACATCCTATGCCCATCATGGTAGGAGGCTCTAGGTGAGTCTGGCCAAGGCAAGTAAGATCTGTTCTTTTATCATGGCACTGTAGTCAGCTAGAGATGAATGAACTTTGGGTGAGCCTATGCAGTGGACAGAACCCACAGAGTACTTTGTACAGAGCAGGAAAATTGCAGGAGACAAATGTAGGCAAGAGAAGAGGGCTAAAAACCTTAAATGGTGGTCTTTGTTAAAGTTCTGGGATCAGGGCAAATGTGGGCAAGTAAGCTTTTATCTCTATAAAGTACTGAATAGGTTGGAGAGGGGAAAGATGATAGAAATCTCTGAAAAGAAGTTACCTAAAGAAAGGATAACATACATGAATGTTACAACTCCATTAATTTTAAAAAATTCTGATTATTTCACAGTTGCACTGTTAATTATGGCTCTGTGTTAGCTTTGTGGAAATAACTATTTGAAAGTAAAAGATTATATTTTATTTCACCTTTCCACTACTCAATAATTGTTTTTCCTTAAAAACTACAATAGTTCAATATTCACCTTCTGTACAGCCCTCTATGTGTGTGAGAAAGAGAGAGAGCAAGCGCATTGTTTCATCCCTGGGGATTCCCGAGGTGTAAGCATTTCAAAGGAAGGTACAGTGAAGAGAAACAATTTATGTTTATACTCAGCTGGAGACCTCTCCCCATTAATACACCCAAAGGCACATGTGTGCACAGCCAGATCTCAAGGGTCTGCACTGTATTTTATCAACTGTGTTTTGACAGTTTCAATTAGCCTTTAGCATATACTTCATCACAATCCCATGTACAAAATAAAAAAGAAAAAATAAAAAGGAAAGGGTAACTAAGAAATTAAATACTAAGGCACTCTATGAATGACAGAGCAGTATTTGAAATGTAACAGCACAAGGCTTCTGGTTAAGGTGATTACAATCAGCTGCTTCCCATTCCAATTAATAGAATACTGGTTTTGCTTTCAGCTGAGAAAAAGAAAATCAAGGAGAAGATAAATTAGATTTAGAAAGCTGACAGAAAAGCAAATCTGTTTTGCACAATAAATTGCAAAGAAGTTTATGTGGAAAGGATCAATTTGAACTCCCTGTGTGCCACCTGCTGTGGATCTGCTTAAAGGTCTCTTGGACATAAAAGGCAAAGATGGGGGGGGGATTTGTTTTTTAACTATCCTAGTTCTTTCCTGTGGTTACAAATCTCTCCTTGGAGACTTCTAAAACACATGTAGAAAGAAATAATAAATGCAGCAGAGATGAGCAATTTTGGGTTTTTTGTCCTTTTACCCACACTCATAATATAATACCTATTATTTTCTTGTGATGTTTTTTAATCTCTTGATCTCATTACAAGGAGGAAAAATATTACACACGAAAGAAACCCCAAACCAAAAGAGAACAAAACCAAAAAGTGTGTGGAAGTGATCTTTTTCAGGAGGCCATTTACAGAGCCAGTCAAAATCAAGGTTATGAGGGTTCCAGTCTCCCTGTACATTTATCACTTATGCTGCACCTTTCTCTCACTATTTCTGTATGCTTGTACAAGTACACTAAATACTTCTGCATGCAACAGTGAACAGCCTCTTGCAAGGGGCACGCTTGTGTCCTTTATGTTAACCTGAAGGTCCTCTTTGCTTCAACCCTGTGTATAGGAAACGAAAACCTCTGAGCCCTGTTCTGTACCTATACCATGCAAATCTTCGAGTGAAAATAATACTACTAAGCGAGATAAAATCTAAAGCCTAAATAGAAACTTTAAATTTTAAGTTGCAGCCAAAACATACAGTAAAAAACCCTCAGGCCTTGTTAATTCTACTGAGATTGCTTGCCTGTTTACATTTCGACACTTACTGAAACTGGGCCATAAATTCCAATCCAAAGTATATTGTGGTACTTTGTTTAACACCTACTTCAGCTCACTTTGGATGAGCTGACTTATTCTTCACTCAGGTAACTCATTTGTTTTCTGCATAAAACTCAGGCAGAAAATATTTGAATATTAAGTATCATTATTTGGTCTGTTTATTAAATTGAGAATTGTTCTGTCATATGGTGGCATTCAGTAAGCCATACTCGTAGAAGATTAAGGAAGATATGGTGGATTTTAGGCGAAAGGTTTTCTTACACTTTGTTTAACAAAACTGACATGCAGAAGAATTGTTGAGGTGGTATTATACCAGCCATATATATTTGGAGTGTATAAAGGTAATAAAGTTGATGTTTATATGTAATTTTGAGCTGTTATTTACTGAGCATCTTTGGAATGTGAATCACTTAATAGTAAAAGAGCTATAAAAAATCATGTTTTTAATGTCAGTAATATGAGCGGCTAAGGGCTAAACAGAGGAGAGTAGAAGTATAACATTACAAGAAAGAGATGTTTCTTATAAACTGTTCTTTGTAGTATGCAATAATGGTTCTGTGTAATCAAATGAATATTGCATTTCCCACTTTATGGTATAGAAATTAAGCTGAGTGCATAGTATTTTTCCTCATACATTTTAAATTCTTATCCAGACTTTATAAATCATTAAGTAAAGACAATAAAATTTTCTGTTTTGATAAAGGTTTAAATTGTAATATTAGGACATGTTAACCTCCTGGCCCACTCTACTGCTTTAAAGTAGATTTATACCTACCAGAAAGTGCTTCTTTTAATGGCCACTCTACAGGGAATTCAATCCATCTGTCTCCATTAAGAGAAAGAGGAAGTGTTTTATTTATGGTAAGACTAAAGGTATCCAGGGTTGATGTGTTCTGCATTTTAAAGTGACGAAGAGACAACTGGGATACGCTGCTTTCCAAACTCGGGAGACCAAGTCTCACTTTATAAAGCGTTCCCAGATCAGATGGTAAATGTATCTAGGAAGCAACAAAACAATGAGTTACCACCCAGAGATATATAAATATAGGCATAGCTAATTTACAGGAGCAGGGGAAGTTTTCCCTAAAGGGGTCAGCGTGGACCAAGCCCCATTTGCATCAGTCTTCGTGCTAAAAGTCACACTGAGTTCAAAGGCAGCAGAACCAAATTGACTGTAAGCATTTATGGAAACATTAGCTTTATACTCCAGGGGCGTTCATTGCAATTATTCTATCAAATTCAGATTACATACTGCACTGATTTCTAAATGTGAATACTTAATGACATTTAAATTGATATGCATTATTAACTATGGCTATTTGTTGACCAAAAAACCCCAACTTGATCATCACGAACTTCAGAAAACCAAAAATGAAAAATGAAATCTGGTGTGCAACTTAAAATTTCATTTCTGCTTCTCTTGAATACTTACACAGTAATATCTGCAATATTTATAGCACTAAACAATTATTTTTCTTTAAAAGGAAATGCAAAGAAAATTTAAATATAGACAAATTTATATATTCTTTTACATCATATGTTATTTGGTTCTTAGCCTGATGTTCCACTTTGTTTTCCATGGAAACTGGATTTGACTTGCCGTTGCTTCCATAAAAAACCATAACCAACTTGGATATATTTTCTGACAACTTTTCAAAGTCTGTTTTTGTTTCCTCTTGATGTTTTGTGAAATAAATCCTCCATCTGCCTTCTGAACAAATAAAATAAGGAAAATCAAAAGGAAAAAAGATTAAAGGTACTTCTGTTTTCCTATGTTAACCAAGTTACTTGAGATTACATTCCTAAAACATCTGTTAGTCTACATGGGGAGCATTAATATCTAAGCATTTAATCTGGGTGCTGATCAACTCCCAAAGTATATTACCATTTCTTACTATTACAAAGGGGAAAATATTGTCAGTACTAGTAAGTGTAATGAAGTATTGTGATGAAAATGTTCTCACATTATTCTTTCAGAATTGATGAATAAAATAGTCAATGTAATGGCAGAAGCTATACCTGAATTCATTTCCTCTTTTCCTAAAGGCCAGGCAGAAGCACTCCTCCTCTCCTGGATTTCTAATTAAAAAAAGATTGAAGACCAAATTAATACTTTGTAGAACAGCATCTAAATGATAATAAATGCCAGTATTCATCTTTAGTGAAGAAACTGACTGAGTATTATATCATTTAGATTAAAGATTTAACTAGGAATTGTACAATGTGATTTTCTACTTAGGCATCATCTCCTTCATATCATCCTATTTAACGAACTGACTCTAGAGCTAGCTCTTTGCTATTAAATGGTTGTAACATGAAGATTTGAGTAGTTTTCATTTTAAAGCATCTCTGTTTCAATTTATGTCCTTGGTTGAATCAGAACTAATTGGATGGTTTTAATGCCCATTTTGGGGGCTGATGTTCCTCCCACTGGTATCAGCTCCCATTCATTTCAGTGGGATTTTTTGTAGACCAAAGCCACTTGTAAACATTGGAGAGAGGCCTGAACCAAAGATGGAAAGCCTTCTTTTATGATGTCAATCAAGTCTGGATTTGCCAATTATTGCATAAAAACATTTACAGGGACACTATCTCCTTCTACAAAATCAATGCATTCTGGTAACAGAAATATTCTAATTAATATTATCTGAATAAAACTATGTTATATAACCTACACTAAATATTCCTATACTTTATAAAACAAAAAATCCCAATAATCTAAAAGTTGGAATTATTTTCTTTTGGACAATAACACTTTCTTCCTCTTCTTTCCAGGTTTCAAATAAGCAAAAGTTAGAGATGATAAAGCAGAGGAAATGCATTACACTGGAATTCTGCTTGGTCTCAGTAGGTTATTGCTGGACAAGCACCAACTTGCCAGTGCCAATATGGGAAGCAGATACGCCCTGGGTGTTAGAAGGAAAAGAACTAGAA
The DNA here is from genome assembly GCA_022605575.1 of Laterallus jamaicensis coturniculus. Lineage (NCBI taxonomy): Eukaryota > Metazoa > Chordata > Aves > Gruiformes > Rallidae > Laterallus > Laterallus jamaicensis. Next base: position 50,384,184 of record JAKCOX010000002.1, on the reverse strand, counting down.
TATTTTCTGTAATCTAAGGACTCATCTATACTATTTATTTACTTCCCTTAGGGGCAGAATCAATAGAAACACATGAGTCTTAAAAGTACATGCTGGGCTTTGGTTGCCTACCGATCTAGTTGGGCTGTGCAGTGGTTCCCTCCTGGCTTGCACACCAGATTGTGTTTGTATATAAACTACAGCACAGGGAGGGAGGATGCACATTCCCTTCTTGTCTTGACAAAAGAGTGCAGTCACAGGCAGTGGGGGTCAAAACTGCTCCTGACGGACTGGTTACTTACACAGTACCAGCCAAAAGTATCTTCAGTTTCTGGCAAAAGCTATCTAAACAGTGTGGGGTAGCTAATGTGAAACAGTCGTCTTGAATGCAACGGAGCCACTTTCTCCACTGTTTAAAATGTACTGTGCCTTACTATTTCACTCACTTTTACCATGTCTGGAAAGTAGCCAGAAGGATTAGAAACTTAAACAATTGCATGATGCAAGTAGCAAAGTAGACATAAAGACTTGGAGAGGCAGCAATTTGTAAAGAGAATAGGCTAAATTTTTTGCAATTTGTGCCACTGTAAATCTGGAGTAAAAAGCAGAAATGATCCTCTGGCAAATAATGTTATTAAGTAGTACTAAAAAACAACAAATTGTTCAGACACACTAATTCCCTGTGTAATGACAATGGCCTACCAGAATATTTTAAGCTATAATTTGTTTACAGAAGCAAATCACATAGCTGCATTCTGCAATTTGGGACAAATTTCTTAGCCAATGATAGTTTGAAGATAATATTGACCTGTGGCTTTCAGAGCTACTGAGGCAGATCTTTTTCCACCACGTCTGTCTTTTAGCCATGTTTGAGCCATAAACAATGTTTGTGTCTCTGCAGCTGCTGACTCTTTCACAATAATCTTCTCTAGGAACCAGTCAGAGCCTTTCCCTTTTTCAACCACCACCTCTTGTAGAGTCCCAAGATCTACTGCTTCCAGTTGAAAAACATCCACCTGAAAAATTTTAAATCAAAAAGGCATATAGAAACAGATCAATAAAAAAAATGCATTTTGAAATACAAATGTAAGAGGAAAATCAGGAAATTTTTTTTCACTAATTCAATAAGTATCAACAGAACCAGAGATGACACTTTTAAAGATGCAAAAGTTTTGCATTAAGCCATATTTTCTTTGTGGTTCTGCAATTTACTGCTAATACCTTAGTTTCCCAACACAGAATGATCAGTTGCTCATGCTAACTTCCTGAGAGATTTTCCTTCCCAAATTTCGCATTTAATGATTTAGCGGGATATCATTTTATACATCTCTTACTCTCAACAAAATCAACCCCTAGGGCTCCCTTTTGAGGGACAAAATACAGGGAATGCGAAGGGCAGAACTGAAGATCATAGAATGGAATTTTATTTTCTTAGGAAAGAATAATAAACTCAGTCCCAGACTTGAACTAGTACTTGTAGGATTAGTTTTAATATAATTAAATTAATTTAGGGAAAAATATTAGATAAACTTATGTTTAAAATAGTTCAAATATTTTCTACCCATTAAAAAGTCCACAATATTTTTAAAATGTTAAGAAATAAGATCATTAAAAAAATGGTCAGATGTCAGACATTAAACATTTTCACAATATGTGATTTTGGCTTTTAGTGGGTCTTACACCTACATTCTCAGCTGGAAAACAGAGATTAATTTCTTGGCATGGAGACCTTCCACCTGTTTTGCTTTATAGATTTATGGATTATCATTTCATTTCTATCAGAATGATAACTGGTAAAATCTATAGCTATTTGTACTGGAACTTCCAGCATGATTTAGAGATATAAAGATGGTTTTGAGGGGTCTGGATTTCATTAATGATCAAAAACACTTGAGTCCTGAGAAGTCTTCTAAATGTAATCCACTTTGAAGTTGCTGAGCCAGAGCAAGAAGGCAACAATCCTTATTCAAAGGGTTAGGCAGACATGAAACATGAGAAAAATATTTCTCTTGCTTCATCAACCACAGGTTTATGTGTTCCCTGGGCAGGTTTTCCAACTGAAGAACTGATGAAAGTTTTGTTTCACCAAGACCAGACTGACTAGCTGTACTGGGTCTAGCTGAGATGGATTTGGTTTTCCCCAGAGCAGCCCTCTCAGTGCAGTGCTGTGTGTCAGTAGCCAACGAGGTGTTGGTACCACACCAGTGTGATGGCCACTGCTGAGTATCGCTGGCACACATCAAGGCTGTCTCTCCAACAGACCCTTCACCTGTAGGCTGGGGGTTTGCAAGATCTTGGGAGGGGACACAGCCAGGACAGCAGCCCCCAGATGAGCAAAGGGATATCCCGTACCAAAGGACGTCTGCTAAGCAAGAAGAGCTAAAAGAAAGGAGGGCAGGGGACAGGGGAGCCGGGAGGGAGGAGGGTGGTGGAATTTGTTATTTACATTTGCCTTCCAGAGTAGCCACTACACCTGCTGAAGCCCTGTTTCCTGGAAAACCGGCAGGACATTGGCTGCTGTTGGAAAGTAGAGAATAAATCTTTTGCATTTCCTTTGCTTCCATGCACAACCTTTTGCTTTTGCTTTATTAAACTGCTTTTATCTTGACGCACAAGGGGTTTTTTCCATCTTATTTTGTCCCTTGTCTCCCTTGTCCTGCTGTGTGATAGAGTGGCTTGCTCAGTGCCTGGCATCCAGCCAAGGTGCACCCAACACACCAGCTTGCAAATTCATGAGATCCACCATGAATTAAAATATTGAGCTCCAAGTTGTAGCCAATATATGTTGACCTATTTAAAAACAAAATCTGGAAACAGAAAAATTTCAAAATTTTTTCTTCAGTTCTGGTCTTTGTGGGTTGCCTTTAACTTTTCTTTCTCTTTTTTCATTAATATATGCACATTTGAATGTGTGTGTGTGTGTGTGAACTAAACTTTAACAGATTTCTAAAAATATCCACCAACCTGTCATTGAATTACTCTATTGCTTCTTCTAGACTGAAAGGTAGTTTTAATTCAAAAACTGCTATAGTGCATCACCTAACCATTACATCTGCACTGTCACCCTTATGTTTTCATGTGAAAGGGGAAAATGAGAACAGCAAGCTGAGAAACATTTTAAGGAAAAAGTGTTAAAAAGGTACTTGAATAACTATACTTCCTCAAGGTCACTGGCTGCTTTGTAAATTTAGACTGGCAAAAGTACATTCAGGAAATGAAGGTTCTCAGGATGATGATGTCCTTCAGCAGAAGAGCAAATACACTGGAAGGACTGAAATTCTAGATTGAGTGCAGGACTGCAGGGAAAGAGGCTCCTTTTCACATTTTCCATAGTTAAGTAAAAAAAGTAATGTTTAATGTCAATACCACAATTATATTTCATTACCATGTGGACTAATTTGATGATTGAGTACCATTCATCTGGACTCTTAATTTGCTTTAGTTGTGATACAAGGCTGATCACCACTTTATTATATCTTACACTGGATTGGTGGATTTATGACATCATGCTTGAATAAACATAGAATGGCTTGTTACATTTACTAAATAAAATGTATTAAAAATGCACAGGGCTAGAAGATGGGTGAAAAACACTTGATAAACTCAAGTAAGAAATGTACAGTTCTCTATCGCTGTGAGTAAATAAATATTTTAAGACCCCAAAATGTGAAAATGTGTCTTAAATTTCCTGCTTGCCCTTGCAAATGGTTATGTTTATATTAATGTGTTATTTATTTTATTTGAAACATATGAAGGAGCTTTTGACAGACTAGAATGCTCATTCGTATAGTTGTATTTTTAAGAGAAAAGAGTTTTTCGGGATTGACTAATTTAATGACACTATCAAAAATACAGACTATACTCTGCAGAATTCTAGACTTGTACTATCTCCAGAAGAAGGTGGTCAGGTTTGGCTTGCACTGAGCTTGACAGTTAATAAACTCTATTAAGCTAGAAAATCTTCACGCAACATTAACAGAAGTATTTGTGCACCATTTTCCCTAGTGTGAGTGATTCTGAAAGCACTTAATAACCCAGGTGCAGCTTATACTACGGGTTATTCAGAAACTGGATAATACAGCCGCAGGTAACAAAAAGTTTGTATATATAGGTAATGCATGAAAGGTTCTCCAAATCCTTTTTCCTCTGAAAATAGGTATATTTGGGCTGAATAAACATTTGTGAAAACTTTGATGTTTGGTTTGCATTAGACACACTACTTTATCATTTGCTGATGAGCAGTTTTAACGGGCCCGTTTCGGATCATGTAAAAATCTCAGAAATCCATGGTCAAATTTGCAGACTATTCAGCCAGCTAATAAACTGCAAGTTGGAAAACGATTAAGTAGACGAGGAATTGTGACAACTGGGGTAAACTCACTTCACAGGCAAGATTACATTGTCTCTTTATGTATACATTTGAAAATCCATGTGGTGTAATGAGCTTTATTGTAGCCAAGAGACCAGAAAAGGAATAGAGAAAGAGGAGCAACTGTAATTGTTACAGCTAGATTAACAATTTGATAGAGACGATTTTTTCACCAATTTTAATCCACCTTTCTCCTTGCAAGCTGTCTGCAAATGGGCAGATTATTACATATATTTCATAATAATTTTAAGGAATTTAATTATTAACAATAATTTAGTTCGTATTTTTATTTATTTATTTCAGACCATGGATTATTTATAAAACATGGGAAATATTTGAGTTGTTGACAGATCTTGTGTGTCACATGATATTCCATCACTTATTTCATTTACAAATGGGGAATTTTTTTAAATTGCAAGAGCTTTAATTCTTCTGCAAAAAAGAGAAATACAGGAGAGAAAACACACAGGAGATAGGTAATTGCCCAGAATATAAAACTTCTCTTTTTCATGTTCCCTCAGGGGAAAATGTTAATTGTTTTTTAGTTACTACTAGCAAATTAGGTTTGAATGGAGAAAAGTCACCTTAAGTATTGATAATAATACATATTGTCTAATTCAGCAGAGTTTATATTGAATTTTCTCAGAATAGTATTAAAACAATTGGTGTGCATGCACAGCCCATTACGTTGTCTTAACACTGTCTGGAGAAAGAAACATATTCTCCAAGACAGAGCAACTAAGACTGACAATGTGAGAGCCATGTATCCTCTGTGACCCGAAAGAGCTCCCTAGCAAAACCAGAATTGACATTTTTCTTATTTCTTGGAGAAGAAAATAAGCACTAAAAAGATCCATAAAAACAATCATACCCACAACCCTTACTATTTAAAATTTTGGGGGTTTAACTCCTTTTTGGATTTTCTTCAAATATTTCTTTTTATCCTGGGACCCATGTTTTGAGCATCTCCTTTGAATCTGTGACCCATTTTGAATTTATTCAGTACTTAGTGTCAGTCCTGGCAATATGTGACTGGTGTAGCAGTTGCAATAGCTCTTTTAACAGAAGAAGCATCTGAACAGTCACTAAGCAATATTTACCTTTATAAATGCCAATCATTTTATAGGCTCAGTATTGAGACTTGATGGTTGGTTAATGACGATATTCCCAGCAGAACTGAAAATGGCAAGTCAAGACACACCATATGCTTAATTTCATCAACCTGTATGCACAAGTGATTTCTCATACTGCTAATGTTACTATCATTTTAATAGGCTTTTATTGGAAAAGGAGTTAGAGTGTCTAGATAAAGGACCTTTTCTATTAAGCTTAGCAAACCTATTGATTTGCTGCCTGATTATTTTGATCTCACTTGTTAATCTGGTGAAACTCCACTGAAAAGAGTTTTAGCTAGCACTGGGAGGCAAAATAAAAGCCCATGGAACACTGAACCCAAGTGAGAGACAGTTTCTGAACATTCCTGTAAAAGGAGAAAAATGAGAAAAATAACTTTTCCTGTCCCCCTTCAGACTGTGGTCCCATGGGCTGTGGTTCCATGGGCTCTTCCAGTTGTGCAGAACTGTACTCCTCTACTCTGTCCCAAATGCTTGCCACACCACTACCTTCTCTTAGATGGTGATTATCACCTTTTTGGCTGTGCCAGCATAATCACACAACCATCTTCTCTCCACGTTTTAGCAAGACAGACCAAGTGGAAAAGCCCAAATTATTAGCAGTGGTAACTGCTTAAATGAAATAAATATATGAACACATCAAACATATGTCCCTGTGTCAGTAGACTTTAAGGGAAAAAGCATAGGGTGGTAAGCAGCAGTGATGACAAACACTGGCAGCACTACTGTCTTGGCGCAGCTCAGTGGAAGAATGACCAGTGCATCTGATTGTAACCTCAACGTCTTGTACTCTCTGTTCTGCAGAAGTGCTTCTTTAAAAACAGGGTTTTCCATACATCTAAAAAGCCAAGCCTGAATTTCCTCCTAAATTCACATGTATTTTGCAGGCATGTTTTTGTTTTCTGTTAAATTCTTGTGCAGAAATTCATTGAAAAACTCTACATGAAAAATTCAATTAATTTAAATTACAGTGAATGCATAATTAGAGGTTTCTGATAACCTACAATTATCACGGTTCATCCATCTTCAACAAGATTAGTGAAGAATAAATGAAAGAATAGGGGCAGTAAAAAAACCCCTAATAATATTTGCCCTGAACTGCCCTTATGTTAATTTCCTTAGTATAACTGGAACGGAATCATTTTGAAAAAGGATTTGTATGCATAGAACAGCAACAGGAGTAAGAAAGAATAGTGGTACATTATAATAATCAGCAGCTATGACCATTCAACTAACTTGTAAAAGACATTTCATGTAAAATGCATTTAATAAAATGCAGAAGGGCTGCTACGGAGACCAACATCATCAGCCGCATCCAAATCCGAAAACACACATTATATTACACAATAGAAATAAAAAACCCAACCAACAAACAAAATCAACAACAAAAATACAACCCAAAGGCTGACATCACTTTGGACAAATTCAAACCCATCTGATGCAGCCTGATCATTGGACTGATTTAGTAACAGTCCAAGTTCTGGTTTAGCAGGCAAAGAAAATAGGATAGATGTGATTTTCTTCAACTTTAATAACATATAGAATTATGTAATATTTTGATTAAAACATTCTAATCTAATATTCAAATAATTCTCAGTGGAGATCAACCCTGCTGATAATGAGACAATAAAAAGTCTAACTGGTAAGTCTTCAAATGCACCTGTAAACAAGAGTATTTTCAAGCACATTTCAATGTAGTGAGGCTAGTTAATAAGCTTATGCTTTTTAATGCTTTCATGAGTTAACTGAAAGAAAACAAGGTTTTAGAGATGATGCAAAACCAATTTATAGCTATGACACTTGAAGAAGTAAGGTGCTAAATTGAAGAGTGCTCTGAAAAGATTTGTGAAAGTTAATAAATTGTTGGAAAGCCATCCTTCCAGTGAATGAAGCAGTCTAATCTATTTAACTCATCATAGGCAGCCTGATTTGTTTATTGTCATAAATACTGTCAAAGGCAGCAGAAATTTGGTGTGAGAGAACTACCTAGGCGAACAGGCAAAAGTGTGACAAAATCCAGTTCCTAGAAGTTAAAGCCTGACAAATTTATATAGAAAATAGCAGGAATCTTTAAAAAAAAAAAAAGATTCAAAGTTAAGCTTTGAAACAACTTAACAGCTTTCCAACCAGACTATCACTTCATCACTGGAAGCCATTCATTCTGAGTTAGATACATTTTCTAAACTATTTAACTTGAATTGAAGTCAATTCAGTTCTTACTGCATTGAAGAAAATGATTGAGTATTTTATTTACTGAAAAATGCAGACTTGGATTGACCATAACTACTTACTTTTTTCAATAAATCAAGCTAATAATGTCAGGGGTATTTTGTTGTAAAATTATCTTGCTTATTAAAAAGCTGAAATAAATGTGGCATAGAACCGATTCACCCAGCTTTGCCTATCTAAAATAAGTCTATAGACAGACAATTGGTTAATTTCCCACAAAATCTATTTAAGGGTAATTCATTCCATTTTAAGATAAGTGTCCAAATGAAGAGAGAAGGTAACCACCGCCTGGAAGCATCTACTTCACTCACTTTCTGCAGAAGAAGCTCAAATCATCATGTTAGAAGAAATGTATACCTTAGACGCAACTAAATCGAGGTGAGGTGTATTTCAGCTTTAGAAATGTAACTTATGCAATTTATTTTTGAAGCTCTATATAGACAGAATGCCCCCCTCGCCCCCCAAGTAATTATTTTTATTATTAATTAATTTTTCCTGATTTTTAATTTTTCTAAACAGATTTCAGATTGTTTCTTGCCCTGCAAGAATATGTCAGGAAAACAAAATTAATTATTCACACAGCTCTAATCCATCATCCAGTGAGCTTTATGTAGGCAAACTGGGTGATATTGATGTCATGCTCTAGCTCCACCTCCTGTACATCTATTACTAACTGACTACAACTACTGGCTAGGAAATACCATCCTGGAGTTATCACTGAGAACTGCACATAGCCCAAAAATTTGCCACTGTTTCATAGGGCTGTATGTTTTACCCATGTTTTTTCTTTCTGCTTTTCCTCTCATAGTTTCTGACAACCTCTACCAATCTTTCCTTCACTTTGATGGCATTCCATATTTTCCTACTTTCCATCCAAATAATCCTTCTACTCTATGACAAGACCATTTTATTGTTCATGTACATGTTGTTCTGTACTACAACAACTTGGCCAGCAGCCACTATGCTTAATACATTTTTCATTAAAGACATTTTGCAATTATTTAATCGTTACATCCAATATGCTATCCATAAGAGATCTATCTGCAGTTACACAGTTGTAGCTCTACGACATGATGTGGACGCTGCAGACAAACGTTGACTTCCTAATAGCAGCCATAGTACACTGACCCACATTCAGGCCCTTTTTACTGTACTGTGTCACACATAGATGTTTTTCTTGAAGTATTTTTTTTTTAAATTGCCAATGCTTAATCTGTAAGTGAGCACTGAAACTGAACACCAACAGTCACCTCTCACTGACAATTTTTGTATGTGCTGCAGTTACCATGGTACCAACCTGAGCAGTTGATGTCTAAATATAGGGCAGGATAAAGGATATATATTTTCCACAACTAATAAAATGAAGTAAAAATTCACACAGATTTTACTGCTTCAGTAACTTGGAGTACTTAAAATATTGGATATTAAAACATTTAAATATCAGTCATAACATTTTCAGTGTAGTTTACTTGCTTTGACAGAATTGATTTGAAAAAAACCCACATTCCCAAGGAGGAAATTTATGGGTAACTCAGCCATACTATGGAACATGCGGCAGTTTCGTCGAAGACCATATAAAGAAGCACAAAGAATTTCATTCACTGAAAAATGTTGGTTGCCAGAAGCAAGATGGTGAATTGACACTACCAAGCACATTGCGTTATCTACCAGTTCTCTGATGGTTTCACAGATGTAAGGACTTTGGAAAGATACAAAGCAACTTTTCAGGTACAGGAAGCTCATTCAGTTTTTTAATATCATGTAACTCAGATTATGTAAATAAAAGATGTGTTAAATGGGAAAAGAGTATCTCATATTCTCCCCCGAATATTTAACATTTCTATGTATTTCTGCATTGCTAAACTCTTGTTTGTAGCAGCCCTGACATTCTGTGAGACTAACACCATATTTTGATGTGATTTCTAACAGAAACACCGTTCCAGTTCACTAGCTGTTACTGTACAGTCAGGGGAAAAATTATTGCAAAGAAAAGCACATTTTAAAATGTCAGATCAACTGCTAAGATTCAGAATGCAAATTCTGTGTCTGTTACACTCCAAAATCCCCTAAACCACCAAGCCCAGACTCTCTGACTGCAGGGGTGCTTGGCACAATATGTGGTTGGGCTGGTATAGAGACACGCTACGCTTGAGTCTTTTTGGAAATAACTTACAAAGGAAAGAAAACATTGGGAAATTTCCAAAACATGTCATGGACAAAATGTTGCTGCAAAGGTGGAAGTCTTACTTGCAGTATTGTTTTTCACTTTTTCAATTAACCAAATACCTGTAGTGTATTTTCACTGAATGAGGAACAAACCAAGGCTTTTCTGTGTTTCTCTATCACATATCTACAAGGAAGTTCTTTTTAGGGCCCTAAAACGTTCCTATGCTGATATCTACTTTTAGAAATATGAGGATACTGTGTTAGATTCACACACTGCTCCGATAAAATGTCAAATAAGGAGTGAAGAGATGGGTATGTGCCAGCTCTGACTCTACTCTGTGAAACAGAAAAGATCTGTACCACACTGAAGTAGACACAAATACTAGAAAAACACCCTTTTGTTTATGAATTTTTGTAGTTCATTTCTTTTCTCTTAGGCAACATTTCTGGATATGCATGCCTGGTCCCTCTTCATTAAAAACTAACAGTCTAGAAATCAGACTGTTGACTTGTGGAATTACGATTTAGGGAGAAATCCAGTAAAATTTCCATTAAACTAACAAAAGGACAGTAGCTCTAAAATCCAATTAAATTAGTTTATCAATAAAGCACAATCTGAATTTCCACATTAGAGATGACAGATGTGCCTTTATCAAAGTGGAGTACCCTCATTCACAAGTGTTTAGTCCCTTAATTATAAAGATTTAAACTTTCTTTATGAAGACAGGTGGGACTCTGTTGTAAAATATGCTGGGCATCTCTGATTGTGAGAGGTGGGGGTTTCTTTTTCTAAATTTCTACCTCAAAATTCCTGTAACAGAAGTTTGCTTCAGAATCTACATTAAATTACTTTAATCTTCAAATTTGTTTTCAAAGAAGAATCTGCTGAAAATATAAACACTTTTTTCATTCTGCATTGAAAAAATCTAGTGACCTCTTTAGCTGAACATTTCACTCATCTATCCAGGACTTCCACACACAGGCTGTTTTTAAAGACAAACATGCATTTTGCTGTAAATCTGCCTACGTTTCTGCAGTGCATTCAGTAACTAAATTCTGTCTGATTTGTGTTTATACTGACAAGGCTACAGGCAAATACATCTCCAGCAGCTACGCTAGTCTTCGACTGGTTTACATCTATGAGCTCTGAGGCTAATTCCTCCAACGGTAAGTGAATTACTCTCTTGGTGGACCTGAGAAAATTCTGGAGGTGGCCATCTGGAGAGAGACCAAGAGCCAGACTGAGCAGGTAGACTGTCAGTGGAAAGGAAAAACCATGGAGAAGAGCTCTAGCCTGAAGAATATCATAGGAATAAAAGAGGTGTTAAAGGAAATTGAGTCCTTTATAGCTGTATTGTGAAGCAAATACTCAGGAAAACCACTGGCATGTCACTGAAGACCTTCAATATTGGCAAAATTGAACCTAAAAGCCCTTGATATAGTCACTTTATTACTTGATATAGACACAGTATTGTCAGTGTCAACTATATAAGCATCAGCATTTCTCATGTAAGATAAATATATTGATACATTCTCAGCCACAGAGCACTGCAAACTGGACTTTGTAGACTCTATCCCACTCCCATTAAGGCCACAGGAATGGAACTGGGTTCTTTCTAAAAGTGCAAAATATCGTGTAGAAATTATACCTTTCCTTTAGTGAAATTGTCATCTCCTTTTCTGATTAGCTTCCTTCTGCCAGTATCTCCCAAAAGGCCTTGCAGCATGACATAAACATCTGCATCTGTTCCTGACCCAGGGGGTGCCCCCGTAGTGATATAGAGAACATAGTTTTTCACTGTTAAGAAAAAGAGAACAAAGGTTTAATAAAGTTTAATCAGATAAAAAAATGTTACTTAATAAATTACTACTACTGTGTTTTTATTTTTAATCCTGCCCAGAGTGATCAAAAGGCCAAACTATATTATAAAGCTTAGAAAAGCACATAAAAGCATGTAATTAAAAGCTAAGAACCACTATTATAAAGAATAATAAGCTAAATAGTTTGTAAGTGGGCCTGAAACATGGGCAGAAGAGAAAATGGAAAAAAAAAAAACCAAACAACCCTACACAGCACAAATTGTTACAAAAACATCCAAATTACACTCTACCACACACTTGCATGCATTTAAATATGTTACACTCCTAGGAAACTGTTCCTAGGCTATGAATGATACTACATTACTCAAAAAGCAAATCACTGCTCCAAGCCTCATCAAGTTCAAACGATGCTGGACTCTGTCAGAAGAACTGCAACTTTTGTATTTCCTGAGGATCATGATCCTATCAGTGGCTGGCCACTCTACGCTGTACCAACTGCAGTTATTTGCCTCAGCAAAGGATTTCCAGAAATGCTATGTGTTGTCTGACATATCTTACAACTCTTCAGCTGAACATTTTGTTACGACTGTGCTAAGTACCTGTTTGTTCTCCCAGAGAAATGCGTGACAAAGCAATGACCTGGTCCACAAAATAAAAAGGATGCCACATCCCCAAGGCATTTTATTGTAAAAGAGAAAAAAAAATATGGGGAGAAGTAAAGAATGAGAGAACCATTTAGGTTGGAAAAGACCTCAAAGATCATAAAGCCCAACCATTAAACCTAGCACTGCCAAGTCCACCACTAAACCATGTCCCTAAGCACCACATATCTTATAAATATCTCCAGGAATGGGGACTCAAATGCTTTCTCTGGGCAGCCTGTTTCAGTGCTTGACAGCCCTTTTGGTGAAGAAACTTTTCCTAATATCCAATCTAAACCTTCCCTTGTGCAACTTGAATCCATTTCCTCTTGTCCTCTTTCTGCTCATTACTTGGGAGACAAACACCCACCTTGCTGCAACCTCCTTTAGAACAAGAATAAGGTTATACTAAAATCTGGGTAAACAATATCCACAGCCTTTCCCTCGTCCACTAAGAAAAAAATATCTTTCCTCATGTTAAATGCTCCTTGGAAAGAGGAGCAGGGATTTTAATATCATAAAGATTTAAATATCTGTGCTTTTCCAGGAAAAAACAAAACAAAACAAGTTAAAAAACCAAAACCACCAAGCATTTAAAAGACAAAGAGCATTTGCAGGGAATACCTCAGTAGTATTCTTCTAAATTCATATTCAAGAAGCTTTTGCCCAAGTGCTTCTTTTGAGTCTAGCTTTGAAAGGATAGCAGAAAAGGCAAGGAATACTCAGATTATATGTGCTATTGATCTAAATCCTTAACTCCTTGGAGACATTTGGAGGACCTGAGATATTCTCATGGTAGGATATCCATTTAGGGTAAAAGCTCTGCCATTCTTCACTAACTTTGGTTGTAAAACCTTCTAAGAAGCACAGAACAATTAAAAAAAATCCAGTTGAGGTGATCACGTCACAACTCACATGAAGGAGTTTTATGACATAGAACTACTAGGTCACTGAAGAAAAATGCCTGAAATTTTAGCAAGACAAACAGATGAGCTTCTGTTTTGAACAGCCATGGATCTCCTTCTTATCTGAAATTACAGTACGAGAGTTATTTCCCCTAGATTTCCTTTGTTTCCTTTGGGAGAGAAACAAACCATATTATTGAGAAAAATCTGAACTCTGAGTACTGTTCAGAATTTTTTTAATATTTTCAGTGCTCAATGTTTGCTTTTTTTTCTGTTCTGAACTGATTCCAATCAGATTTGAATGCTCTGTTACAGCTGCTGAGATTTTTTTTTAAAACGCCAGAGTGGATTGGACCTGGCCATGCATCACTATCTAAAATTAATAGAAAATATCTGCCAAATCCTCTGGACTGCTCTGAAAATCTTAGTCATCATCACTGACCAAATATTTTTTGGTGTTTCTGATCGGTGACAAACCTGCTGGAAAAGGAGAGCCAGCTGTGAGAACAGGAAGCTCAGCCACTCTTCCTCCTTCTTCATCTGCAAAGTTGCGACAAAATGGAAACTCTAGAACATTTTTACTCTCTCTGTGTTGAAGCTTTACCTTAGCAAAGAGAAAAAAGAAATACCTTCAGCATCTCTTGTCCTCCAATGGGAACTGTAGCAAAAGACATGCTATTACACAGCTATGACACATCATCTCAATATTAAAAAATAAGAGGAAGTACATTTCTCTAAAAAGTTTTTGAAAGCAGCCTTTCAAATGAGAAGGAATAGATATCTTCCCTAATTAAAAAAGATTTTAAATGCTGTTAATATTATTGCTGTAGAGACTGCAGCAAGGGAAAAAATATTTGGAATGGTTCAGAAAGGTTTCTTTATATAATCTAATCATCCGGCATATGGAAGAAAGAGAAGTGTTGATATGCCCATTTCAGCTTGTGAGAAATGTCAATATGCCACAACATTTTTCAGTGCAGAATATTTTCTCATTCTAAGTAACGTGAGAAAGAAAATAAAGTATTCCTGGGAAAAACAGGAAAACAGAAATTAAGAATGTCTTATGACATGTGTGTAAATCTGTGCACATGTATCATGTGAGTATATAGAGTATGTTTCTAAATATACTTAACGTCTGTGAAATTCTGTAGAGCAATAAAAGCGTGATCATGAACTTAACAGCTTAATCTTATTATAAGAAAATATATTGTAATAATGAGGTGTCTTAAACTACGGTGCCACCAGCTACACCAAGAGATTAAGTACCGTGATCTAAACTAAACCTAGACCAGACAACATATTTGAAAGCATGTTGCAGAGAGTAACCCTGCTTTGAAAAGGGCACAGACAATTCACTGATACATTTCTTCATGCCCTAACTCACTAAGAGGATCGAACACTTAACCCTGTGAGATCAATTATCCTTTATTAGCAATTGTTACTGGGACAGTAGCATTACTTTGTCTTCAAAAGACTCCTATTATTTTTCCTTATGACAAACACATTGAAATATTTTTTTTTAAGTGCAGTGTAAAGTATAGTATTACTACAATTTCCCTTTCATATTCAACAACTACACTCCTGAACAGTTTCTTGAAAATCAGATTTCATTTACTGTTGTTTATTTATTCAAGAAATGAAAGAAGTAGGAATAAAGATGTTAGCTATTACAAGCTTCAGAAATGAAGCATATCTTAATTAATTTTGTTATGGACATTATTTTAGAATGAATGCATTTTCCTCAAAAACATCAAAAGAATTATTTTGTAGTTATGATTATAACAGTGAAGTCTAAATCTAAATGCAAAATTCAATCAACTGCACGTGTATTTACTTGTGATTAAAGGGGGAACTCTTAGACTCCAATCTCAGACTGAAATCTTGTAAAATCAAAATAAAATAGCATAGAAATGACTATCCTTGTTCTAACCAGCAGTGTAAATAGGCTGCTAACCTGTCTTTAATAACAGATATTATCCACTGCCTCTTATATCAACCTAGTTATTTTGTACAAGGATTCAGTCAATCCTGCTATGGAATCCATGGAATAACAGAGGAAACATCTTCCTAAAACCCCAATAAATTACATATTCCCTGAAGCAAGGAAATTTTATTTTCTTTCTAATCCCACCTAATGTAAATGTGTATCTTTTCCTTACTTATATAAATTATATTGATTTTTTTCTAACTCAATTTTGAGTCATTGTTATGAGCTAATGAAGTAAAACAGGCTAATAGGTGTCACTGTTTTCAACTGCCAAATTTCCACTCTGAAATTTTTACTGTGATCTACTGTCTTCTGATATATCCAAGAAACAGTCTTCATTTTATCAATAGATTTGTTAGATGACTATTTCATCTGGCTACAAAGACAGAATTAACAACCTGCCTACCTTTTAAATGTCAGGGGGTTCAGTTCACTAATATTTTGTATTAGAATTTTTTCCCCTCCAGCTTTTAATGAGAACAAAATATAAACGTCAGTGGAAAAAAGTGGGCTGCAATTAGAAAGAAGGTGATTCTTTCACTTAGACTTCTTTGCATTTTGCCAGCGTTAGAGGATACAGATATTTTCTGTGAAGTGCCACATCAATTTCAGATTTTAGCTTCCCAATCTTGGACATCAGAAGAAAGATTGTCATTTTTGCTATTCACTTCTTTTTTTCACATGCCAACTTTTAAAGCAGATATTTTCATCAAAAGGTGTTTCTAGTGTCTGGCTTAATTATTTGCCTCCTATCACTGAGTCTACAACATGTAACAGCCAATTTGGAGTTATGTAAATACTGCTCTGTATGCCAGTGGGTACATTTCTGAAAAGACACCCCTGGAAATGCTACAGATGATGACACATCTGTGTGTATACCCTCCAGGAATCCATATAAGCTTGCAAGATCTTTGCTATCCACAGCTCTCCTAGTAAGTGTTTTGAGGAGTCTCTGAAGTTATCACTCTACAAGTCCTGTCACCAGATACATTTACTTTTGCAAATTTAAAACTATGACATTTCAGACAGAAACAAAAACTAGAAGCAATAACCATCGAATAAGAAAAAAAAAAAAAGAAAAAAAACACCCCAGAATTTTACAATGAAGACATGGAAAGTAGTTGCTTTAATTTTAAAATTTTTTTTTACCTCCTGGCAATGCCAAGCATCTCCTTCTCCAGCTTCTTCAATTTCTAGGCGAACTTTGAATATAGTATTGAATTTCTTATTTAGTTCAATTGAAGTCTCATAAATCTGGGATTTTTTAAGTGATCCTTTGGGGAATACGACTGAAGCACTGGTACCTTTTTCACCACATACTGTCAGAGACATTTTAGGATTCATGGAACTAGAAGAAAAGTCACTAGTTGTGACAAGGACATCCCAAGTCCCTGTTGAAACAAAACGGTATAAAAAAATAATAATGGGTTTGATTAAAAATCCCAAATAATACAGCAATTTATAACAGGCTGAGTGAGTAACTAGCAACCCATTCCCCCCTTTGTACAGAGCTAAAATATTGGCATGTAACAGGTTCACTCATTATCACTGATTTAGTGAGAAGCAGATTTGGACACCAGCCCTTCTGTAGTGATAACTGACCCTTTAGAGTCAGGCCAGTCCAATAGCTCTGTGCAGATAGGACTGCCAGTTCCATATTAGAGACTTATGAAGACCCATGTAAATCTGTTGACTTTTTCCCATCATAAATGTTTCCTCTGATGATTTTAATAATTTTTTCTTACTAATCACCACTGAAAAGCAACATATTTTCTAGTAGATATTACTGGCTATTGGGTTTACCTTCTGTCAGGGAGGGTATTTTTCCATTTTAACATTTTGAGGAGCTATTTAAACTAGAACGTTAAAATTTGCTACATGTCTTCTACAACATGATGATGATGAGATTAACTGGTCCAGAGCTTGAAATGAGCTCTTTTATCACAGATCACCACAACTGTCATGCCAGCAAAGTACAAAACTTTATCCATTTCTTCTGTGAAGAAGTGATGTTTGCTGAGAGATTAAAAATCATCCTATATAGCAGCACATAGATTTGCCTGCTTCACAGACACAGAAAATGCTCAAAACTAGCAGTTTCACTTAAAAATTTGCAAAATTATGTTGAAAAAGAATAGTAGCTCATGTTCAAACTAAAGGCCTGGTTTGAAGCACTTAGCATCTCAAACATTCTAGATGAATTTGCAGTTACCTGCAGGCTCATGAGGACTGCAGACTGATATCAAGATCCTGTGTAACTTCTGTGACTCTATACTGAACAGATATTTAGTTAAACCTCCAATCAAGACAAAGTTCAGGATCAGAAACTGGTATCCATGAAAAAAATCCCACACATTTAGCTAGCTTTTACATTGTGATTCATGTTAATCAAATATATGGAATATTCAGGGCTACCAAAAACATGTTTTCCCTTTTAAAATGCCATGACTCCTACAGAGAGGCTTTGGTCACCTGGGCTGGTGCAGGATTGAATATGACCATTTTTCTTATTAAAACAACTTTGCTCTCTTTATGCAAAGTGGGGCACAGTATGAATTTAATGATTTCAAATAAGTGAAACATGTTATTTTACGCTGGGTATAGGAAACACTGACTCTCTGAGTTTATGTCCGTAGTCCTATAAAAAGTCCAGCTTCCTAACCACAACAGGCAAATCTTTATCTCCTACTATAAACTAATGCAAATAAACCTTTATTACTTTAGAGAAGGTGAGGATCTGTGCCATAAATTCAGGACTTGGTGAAGGTAAAAAGTTAGTACTCACCATCTTTGAAATCATCTAAAATAACTTCAGATGTTATCGCTTTATAGATAATCATAAATAGCTACCATTTTCATGTCTATGAACATTAAATATAAGTGAAACCAATGATATCCTTGAAAAAATGGAGGACATCTTAAAATTTATCATATCCCCTCTGACATAATCCAAGATTATTTAGTCCTTTAGTGCTGAAATATTAAGCTATGTCACATTACTGTCTCAAAAATTATTTTGTGATCATGTAAAAAACCTAGTTATTTCTCTTAGTCATATCCTGCTAATGAACTGTTACAGCAGAAATCATTATGAGACATGAGGATACAGATCCCGCTACTTAGCTGCCAAAAAAAAATTTAAAAAACCAAACCAAACCAAAACAAACCAAATAATCCCCACCCAAAAAATCAATGGAAATTCAGAATCTGTACTGGAATTAAGAGCTCGAATATTTCCTTGGGTTTACGCCCAAGCTTTGTGTTACAGAATTCAGCCATTGCTTTCCTCCATTTCTCAAAATTTATCACACAACCTGATCATGTCCTGATAGTACTCTCAGCTTTGTACCACCAACAGGTTTCATCAGCATATTTATTCTGTCTTCTCCAGCTCTTTACAATTATTCCTTTTACTACTACTTTCCACTTCCTTAATATTAACTAATAATTTCCTATAAAGCAAATAAAATTCAGTACTGAAATTTAGACAGATTAGATGTCATTACATCCCTCTTACCAGAAAGTATTACTAAAGCATATCATCTTTGTTTTACAATCTAACTTTAGTAGACTAATGATGCATTCCTTCTCACTTCCAATTTCCCTCTGTTATCTTAACTACTATTCTGCAAAGTGCATTATAAAAGTTTATATGTGAACAATTACTAAATATATAGTCACCTACATTATACATGCTACTTTCCAGTTTTTAGATGGAGGTATTACCTTTGCTATTTTCATATCATACTTTTTTGCCTTCGGGAAATTGTTTAAAATCCTTACTACTGGACCTGTAATTTCATTTCCAGTTCTTCCAATATTCTGGGCTAACGACTCCTTTGGTTGTCTCTGTTTGACTACATGAAACTCTAAAGTTCTATTTGTATTTCAGATTTGGTGATTTCCAGTAACCCCATTCCCATTAGTGATTTTGCGTTTGCTTCCCTTGCCAACATTATGGTTCCTTAATGAAAAAAAAGATAAATTTGCTTAGGGATTTTACCTACCTCTCCTTCAGGCTGCACTCTATTGTTCCTGCATAGTTGCACATCTTTTCAAGTTCTTTTTATAAGTAAATGGTTGAAGAACCTTTACTCTTTGTTTAATTCTTTTATAAAATCTGACTCATCTTGACATTTACTAAGTCCCGTTGCATTCATATACTTTCTGACCTCGAAGGTATAGCTCTCTTTTCTGATCAGTCTTTTATTTCTCTATTCCTTATAGGCTCTCTGCTCAATTGTCCTATTCTTTCTGAAGTTATTATACACCCACACCTGGACTGATTTTCAGGAGATACAGAGATGAGGATTAATGATTATAGACTGGAAAATATTAACAAGTCTGCACTTTTGAGGACTATATGTGAGTGAGAAATTGAAAGGAAGTTTTTCCATACCTACATGCAGGCACCAATTAAGGTGCATAAGCAAGGATGCAAAATGTCTCTCACTTTTCGAATTATCAGCAAAGAAAGATCTGACAGACTCTGACCAACGTTGGGCTTCTGCTCTGAATCACCCTCAGGAGATGCTTCGCTCTGTGGATTATGTAGGGCACCTATGTAATCTACTTTTTAGAGACCTGGAATACTTGCAGTGGTGCAATACAGCTATTTCTTAATCTGAAATTCTCACTACTCTAGCTACTCGTCCCATCCTTGTATTTACATGATATTCTGATGTTATATAGCCTCAGCAACATTATTTTTCTGTTTTCTCGTATGACAGGACATACTTGCTAGTGGACTAAGTTCAAGTAGCTAAATTTGAGGATACACACTACTATGTCTGCAACTATGTATAATATAGAGCTCTCTCAGCATAAATTGAAATATCCATGAGCATAGAAATTAATAAAGATCAGTTTACAAAGCTGCTGATATAGAATGCAAATTCACACCTTCAGATTAGTTAAACTTTACATAGTTTCGTCTACCAGTTCTGAATCAGATTTCATAAATGGACCCAAACCAACATTTTACACCTCTTCAAAAGACATGTGCAAGAGCTAAGAAATCCAGTGCCCTGGCAAAGCATATAAGATTTAGCATGTTTTCAGGGTCTAAGTTGTTTCTGAATTTCAGTCTTTTTTTAATTAAACAATTTGAATAGGATATTTGGTTCAGGTCAACTAGCTGTTTGCAAGAACTTGTGCCATTGATATAAGCAAAAAAGAAAACTGCAAATAAAAGCAAATGCTTCCTGCAAATATATGAACATATGGGGAAATCGCATTCTGGTAGAAGTTTTTGTATCTCTTCTTGCAATTTCATCACTGTTGCAGGAGCCTTCTGCTCTGCATTGACTGCCATATGGAACAACCTACCTCTTTCTGCTTCAGCTTTTTTCTAGCCTCAACTAAAAACATAGTTCCTTCACTGCCTCAATCACTTAACATCTCCCTTCTGTTCTAGTCTTTCTTCCCTGAACATTATAATTGTTTTTACCAGCTCTGGAAAGTGTTTGGAGAGGCAATTTGTATGAGAGATGAAACTCACATTTCAGCTATATTATTTCTGTGTTTTGATTTTAGTCTTAAAAACAGCCCTGAAAATAATATGAATTATAATTAAAACAAAGGCTGGAAGAAACTTTGATGATTTTGGACCTTACCATGAATCTTTCCTGTCAGCATCCCATTCCTGATCTTTCCAAGAAGTTTCAACATTCGTTTTGTCTGTGCATCACCAACTCCACTGTCTAGCCATTGCTGACAAAGAAACGCATGTTGGACATCAGTCTGTCCTGATCCATGGATGACAATTTGGTCCAGGTACCATCCAGCTCCATAACCCACATTATGATGCTCAACAAGCACTTTATTTAACTGTCCAAGATCTACTGCTCTAATTTCAGAGATACAAACCTGAAAAAGTAAAGAAAAAATATCAAACTGCTTAATCCATGTATTTTCTTGTCTGTGTTTAAGAAGATTATGCTTGGGAAGACTGATTCCTTTCAATACTGAAATTTCTTTTCCTTTCTGATAGTAAAGTAAAATATTATATGTTGACATTCATATTTGGAAACCTTGTTCAGAAAACATGTGGGCCCCTGAATATGTGCATTTTTCCTTGTTCATGATCACTGCATCTCAGGCTTTATTATGAAAAACATCCCACTATTTAGAGTAGACAGAAACCACTGATCATTAATTTACTTACAGAAGTCTCATGAAAATTGAAGTTCAACCAATCCCTTGTAAGTGAAAAATAAGGAGTGTTTCAAATAACAGGATAGGCCCAGTAAATTGAACTTTGGTTTCAGAAAGGCATTTTATTTTTAAACATTTCAAGTCTTTTATATTCTAAGGCATCCTATTTTTCAAGTGGGAAATGTCGTACTATTCAACTCTGAGCAGAAATACTGATGCTGTTGATTACTATGCAAACAAAGGAAGATACTGACATTAGAAACTATAACTAAGGCTGTGCACGCATACAGGCAAGAATTGATGTGCTCTTTGGATGTAAATAGACATCTGTTTAAATATTGCTACGGCTACCAGTAAACAAAAGCTAAATGGCAACTGCACTAGTGCATGTTGGGATGAATAAATTATGTGAGAGAATGAATGTGTTCTGTGCAAGAGATAATATGAGTGGGTGGGTAGATATATGGGCATATGTGTGGGTGACATTAAAAAAAACCCAGATGGATAGTAGAAACAGACTCTATAATTTTTATTTGTTGCCAATCAATTTGCCACCCGGCAGGGAAAAGCATGGGGACCAGAAAGCAACAAAGGAAGAGATGATTTTCAGAAAAAAATTATGTCATCTGGTCCATTCTCCTGTCTGTGTTGAACTGTTCTCTACAATGTTCTCAGAAGAAGAAAACATCTGAGTTATTATTCCTATCACACAGCTTTAGGACTTCCAGCATTCTTACCGTCTTATATCCACGGTCTTCCCAAACAGTTACCATGGCAAGTTAAACCCCTTCATGTAACCCAAAATAGGATCTAGCTGTGAGGAACATCTTGTAAATAACTTTTTGGGAGCACTCATTGCTTTTTAATTTTACTCTTTGTATTTCTGTGCCAAATATAATTTTCTTGTCAGTCTACATGACCCTTGACCTAGAGGAAATAGCCTGTATTTCTAATATTCATGTTCCTTCACAGCTAACTCCATCTGAAAAAGGGACCTATCATTAGTCTCATTCTTTGTGATAATAATTAACAGTCATTAGACAACAGTGGTCATAATCACCCATTGTTATCAATGAATTCTCATAATAATACATCGTTGCCTACTCCCTCAGCATTAGCAAGAATCTACTATTTGGTTGATGTCATTACATTTCTAGGGTTTTTTCCACTCAGGATAAAGACATCCAGAACTGCATTAAACACACTACTGGAAGTGTAATTAATATAAGCTGAAAGGATTTTATTTAAATTGTCTAGCTTTAGAAAAAGTGTTAGCTAGGCAAAATTACAACCACCATTTATTTAACCCATTAAACTGGTGAAAAAGTCAGACATACAATTATTTCAACAAATGGAAAACAGCCTTGCTTTCTGCAGTAATTAAATAACTTTACTCTTTTCTTACTCTTTGTTGTAATTTTCTATCTTCCAAATGTTTCTTTATATTCCAGTCCTTTATGAGTCAAGATCCTTTTATTCATATCTCAGGTTTCCTTTACTTTGTTTTCTTTGCCTGTCCATTCCATATTTTCCAAGGATATTACTGATGTAATCTCCTCTCTCAAGACAGATTGCCCTTTACATCCCTTCCTTTCACCTTCTATTCTTATATACTCTCACTAAAACCTTATTCTGACCTTTTTATTAATCTACCTATATTTTTTTAAAAAGTAAGACTTCAAGTAGTATGTCTGATTGCAGATCCATCTAGTCTAGTATACTGTTGCCAACAGCTACCAATAACAGATTTCTAGGGAAGAGTTGAAAACCAGAGCAAATACATAGAGATGCTTCTTGAATATAAAGTCTCTCAGGCTCTAACAATTTGTGGTTCAGAGATTTCCCAACCCAGAGATTGTGTCTTAGCACTTAACAGCCCTCAGCAGAAAGTTGTCTTTCATGACAATGTGAAATGGCTTTTTGCACCAACATGCATTTTACTATCTGCAATATCTTGTGCAAGAAAGTAAAATAGATTAATTATGCACTGTGTAAAAAGCCATCTCACTTCTAGAGACTTGCTTCTAAGGGGAACAGAGGGCCCAATATGCCAGGTTGAACCTCATCACAGGGAAG
This sequence comes from Laterallus jamaicensis coturniculus, assembly GCA_022605575.1. Classification (NCBI taxonomy): domain Eukaryota; kingdom Metazoa; phylum Chordata; class Aves; order Gruiformes; family Rallidae; genus Laterallus; species Laterallus jamaicensis. Next base: position 50,360,722 of record JAKCOX010000002.1, on the reverse strand, counting down.
TCTGTAGTCTTCCTGGAGCTCAAATAAGGGATATTAAACTCCCCAGCCTGGTGCAGTCATCAGACTATTATTTGCTGCTCCTCTTCCAGGTAGAGGGGGCAGAAGCTGCATTCCATAGCCTGAAGGGAATGAAAAGAGACTTCAAGGCCTTGGGATGGTTAGTGAAAGACTCTGGGGCACAAGTTATTCTCTCTTCCCTTCCTTCCAGTTCTGGGAGATGACATGGGATGGAATAGAAGGATCCAGTCTCTAAGTACATGGCTCAGAGACTGGTGCTGCAGGCAGGGCTTTGGCTGCTTTGGTCATGACTGGTTTTATAGAACAGGCCTGACAGGAGTATGTGGGAAGGGCTTATTGTCCAAGGGGAGTAGGGTCCTAGGAAGAGAATTAGCTGGCCTCACCCATAGGAATTTAAACGAGATTTGAAGGGGGAAGGGGCTGTTGCTGGGTTCCCACCAGTGGGGCAGTATTCTGGCAATAATGAGAACCAAAAGACCTCACAGCCCACTAAGGCAAAAACGGTGTGCTCAGCTTGATCCCTGAAATACCTGTACACCAATTCCTGCAGTATGGGGAATAAGCAGGTGGAGTTGGAAATCTGTGTGCAGTCAAGGGGTTATGACCTACTTGTAATTACAGAGACTTGGTGGGATGACTCATATGACTGGAATGTGATGGATGGTTATGTCCTTTTTAGGAAAGACAGGCCAACAAGGAAAGGAGGTGGAGTTGTTCTTTATGTGAAAGAGCAACTAGAATGTACTGAATTCCATCCAGGGGCAGACAAGGAATGAGTTGAGAGTCTGTGGTTGAGAATTAAAGGACAGGCTAGTATGGGTCATACTGTTGTGGGTGTCTATTACAGGCCACCTGATCAAGAGGAGGAAGTTGATGAGGTCTTCTACAGGCCTCACAATAATAGTCTCACAATTGCAGACCCTAGTTTTTATGTGGGATTTTAACTACCCAGATATTTGCTGCAAGGCCTGCACAGCCAGCTGCTCACAGTCCAGGAAGTTCCTCCAGTGCATTGACGATATCTACCTAATGCAAATGGTAGATGAGCCTACTAAGAGAGGAGCACTGATGGATGTTGTACGTACTAACAAGGAGGGACTGGTTGAAGAGGTGAAGTTTGAGGGTAGACTTGGCTGCAGCTACCATGAGATGGTGGAGTTAAAGATCTTACGTGTTAGGAAGAAAATATCAAGTAGGACTGCAACCCTGGACTTCAGCAGGGCCAACTTTGGCCTCTTCAGGCAATTACTGGAGGAAATCCCATGGGACAGGGTACTGGAAGGAAAAGGGACCCAAGATAGTTGGTCCATATTCAGGGACCACTTCTTTCAAGCTCAAGATCAGACCATCTCAACGGGAAAGATGTCAAGAAAGGGAGGCAAAAGACCTATGTGGATAGACAAAGGGACTCCTGGACAGACTCAAGTGGAAGAAGGGAGTCTGCAGGTCATGGAGGGGATGGCCACTTGGGAGGAATATAAGACTGTTGTTAGGGCATGTTGGGTGGAAACTAGGAAAGCTAAGAGTAAAACCTTGAAAGGGAGATCAAGGACAACAGAAAGGGCTTCTTCAAATACATTGCAAACAGAGCTAATGCTAGAGGCAATTGTAGTCCCTCTGTTGAATGAGGTGGGCGCCCTGGTGACTGAGAATAGTAAGAAGGTGGACTTACTGAATGCCTTCTTTGCCTCTGTCTACACTGCTGGAGACTGTCTGCAGGAGCTCCAGATGTCTGAAGCCCCAGAGGAAGTCAGGATAAATGATGAGTCTGCCTCAGTTGATGAGGATTGGGTTAGGGATGTTTTAAGCTGTCTGGATATCCACAAATCCATGGGTCCTGATGGGATGCACCCAAGGGTGCTGAGGGAGCTGGCAGAAGTCATTGCTAAATCCTGGGAAGCAGGAAAGGGGTAACCTTATGAATGTTTATAAATATGTAAAGGGTGAGAGTCAGGAGAATGGAGCCAGGTTTTTCTCACTGGTGGCCAGTGATTGGACAAGGGGAAATGGGTGCAAACTGGAGCATTTCTAGTTTCCCTGGTGTGTAGTGTAGTGTAATAAATTAGAGAGTTTTCTTTCCTTTCTTCTGTATTGAGTCTGTTGTGGGTTTTTTCCCTTTTTCTACTAATTCCTATACATTTGATCTGTTCTGTTTTCTGTTGGTTTTGCTTCTATGGAGCACTGGGTTGACATCATTACAGAGCTATCCTAATGCTGAGGTCACTTTCTTACGGTAAAAGCTATTTCAGAGCCCATCATTTTGCATGTATGTAAATTTAAGGGGTTTCCCTCCTCACAGCCACTGCTGGAATGAATTTCATCTGCCATTTTATTGCCCAGTCACTCTGTGTGAGGTCCTTTTGCAATCTATGGCATCGACTTTCATATTTATTACCTTAGATATCATAGTATCATCACAACATCTCACTGCTTTCCTAGGAACCTATTGCACATGAAGAACATGAATACACAACACATCTAAGCTGAAGAAAGCTTTCATTGTCCACAGTACAAACATAGCTCACTTGAAAAAGGATCTCCTGGGAAAGACTCTCATCACACTTCTCTATTGCTCAATATAGTGGCTCTGGTTTCTTTAACACTAAGAGTTGTGTTGCTGACTTGGTATTAAGATCCAGCTTGACAGTGCCATGTACATTATTTCTTTTTAGACCTCTTTTCCGGGTTATGTGCCCAGCTATGTACCTTTATGTCTTTTATTAACTCTTCTAATTGCCTATAAACATTTGCCCTGAAAAATGCCAAGAATTAACCTGTATTTTTGATAATATCACCCAGGCAATTAACATCACAAACCACTTCCTATATTTCAATAGCACAGCTTGGAATAAGGCAGAATGGCATCTTAAAAAAGAAAAAGGTTGCAAGGGACTATAAGAAAGAAAAACATGTCTAAATACTCTGGGAGGGAAGACTATGGCAAAATTATTGTCTCCCAATTCATAAAAACTTTGCTAGGTACCAGTACACTAAATACTGTTACAAAACTAGAACTGAGATATTGCTATGAAAAGGATAGATTATGTTTAAAAGATGTATTTAATTTTCCTCAGTAGTAAATGAAAAGGGAATTAAACTTATTGAACTAAATGTGCTTACCATAGAATCATAGAATGGCAAGGGTTGGAAAGGACCCCAAGGATCATAAAGCTCCAACCCCCCCTGCCACACGCAGGGCCACCAACCTCAGGCCTGGATCTACACAAGGTTGCCCAGAGCCCCATCCAACCTGGCCTCGAACACTTCCAGGGATGGGGCATCCACCACCTCTCTGGGCAACCTGTTCCAGGACCTCACCACTCTTTCTGTAAAAAACTTCCTCCTAATATTCAATCTAAACCTTCCCTCCTTCAGCTTTAATCCATTCCCCCTTGTCCTGCCATTATCTGCCCTTTTAAAAAGTTTATTCCCCTCCTGTTTGTATGCTCCCTTCAGGTACTGGAAGGCTGCAATGAGGTCCCCCCGCAGCCTTCTCTTCTCCAGGCTGAACAAGCCCAGCTCCCTCAGCCTCTCCTTGTAGGGCAGGTGCTCCAGCCCTCTAATCATCCTTGTGGCCCTCCTCTGAACCCTCCCCAACAGTTCCACATCTTTCTTGTATTGGGGGCCCCAGATCTGGACACAGTACTCCAGGTGGGACCTCACGAGGCAGAGTAGAGAGGGACAATCCCCTCCCTGTCCCTGCTGGCCACCCCTCTTCTGATGGAGCCAAGGATACCATTGACCTTGCGAGCTACAAGAGCACACTGCTGGCTCATGTTAAGTTTCTCATCCACTATGACACCCAGGTCCTTCTCAGCAGGGCTACTCTCCAGAAGCTCTTCTCCCAGTCTGTATCTATGTCTGGGATTCTTCCGGCCCAAGTGCAACACCTGACACTTGGCAGTGTTGAACCTCATTAGGTTCACCCGGGCCCATTTTTCTAGCCTGTCAAGATCCCTCTGGATGGTTTCCTTTCCTTCTAGGGTGTCGACCACACCGGTCAGCTTGGTGTCATCCGCAAACTTGCTGAGGGTGCACTCAATCCCATCATCGATGTCATTGATAAAGATGTTAAAGAGAACCGGCCCCAAGACAGACCCCTGGGGGACACCGCTTGTCACCGGCCTCCACCTGGACATAGACCCATTGACCAGCACCCTTTGGCTACGGTCTGTTAACCAGTTTCTTATCCACTGGATGGTCCACCCATCAAATCCACATCTCTCCAGTTTCGAGATAAGGATGTGGTGGGGGACTGTGTCAAAGGCCTTGCACAAGTCCAGGTAGATGACATCGGTCGCTTTCCCTTTATCTACTGATGCTGTCACTCCATCATAGAAAGTCACCAGATTGGTGAGGCACGACCTTCCCTTGGTGAAGCCGTGCTGGCTGTCCCGGATCACATGTTCTTCCCTCATGTGCTCCAGCATGTCATCCAGGAGGATCTGTTCCATGATCTTCCCAGGCACAGAGGTGAGGCTCACCAGCCTGTAATTCCCTGGGTCTTCCTTTCTCCCTTTCTTATAAATGGGAGTGACGTGACCTTTTTTCCAGTCCCCAGGGACCTTTTTTCCAGTCCCCAGGGACCTTTTTTCCAGTCCCCAGGGACCTCTCCTGACAGCCACGACTTTTCAGATATGATGGTTACCTCTTTGTTCTTGCCTAAACTACTTTTTATCTTCATTGTACAGTGGGAAATGAGCAACACAAGAAAGGAAATATTTTACATTCAGATCATCAGCTAAACCAGTGGCTGAGTTTGGAAATGAATGTAGGTGTCCTGCCTGTGAGTGCTCTATACACTATAACCCACAGTCCATTTAGTACAATAGTTGTCTGATGATGGTCCCTGGAGCTGAGACAATGGAACTCTGACAAAGAAGAAAAAAAGAGAAGCAGAGGAGGTGATGGCAAATTTTTTAAGAGGTTGTAAATGTATTGATGAAGAGCCTGAAAAAGATACAGGAAAGTGTAAGTAGGACAATTAAAAAGACACTATTCTACACAAGGAACAGTGAACAATCCAGCAACAAAGCAAGTGTGCAGAGGGTAGAGGTCTATAAAATAAAGAAAGAGCAAAGATTGGGTAACAGAGAAAAAAACATTTGCTACGTGTCCTGGTAAAAGAAGGGAAATTAAGTGAAGCTAGTATTTGGAAGTCTTACACAGGTTGCAGACCAAATGCAGTCCATACTACCACAGGACTTGGTGGATATTCATCACATATTTAAAAAGAGTTTACACAAATTCATAGAGGAAAAATTACAAATTACTATGGAATACAAGGAAACCATAGGTGGTTTCTATGTTCCTATGCTAGAGAAAGATTTTTGGTATTATAAAGCAAATGAAAGAAGGGCAAGGGTAGCAAAGATTTGGAACATATTGCCTAGGAAAGTTATGGCATCTCAGCCAAGAGAGGTCTTAGGAAATGGTATGAAATGAGTGTAGAGGATCTTGCTTTATTATACAGTTATCAATTTAAAAGTCTCTTTAAATCCTATCTAGTAATATCTGGACCGAATCCAGGGTATGTGTGAACATGTGTAGATATAATAATTGATATGGTAATCAGCAAAGGTTTACCAGAAAATCTCTTCTAGGATTTATCTTGAGCAGTCACAGTGTGTCTATAAGCAGCTTTACCTGTTTGCAGTTCTAAATATAAATGGATTAATTAACATATAGTGGCTAACACATTTAAAACCTCTCTTTCAATTATATCTGGACTGATCTTTCAGAAATGCACATTTTAAAGGAGCAGCCACAGGAAATGGCCCTGATATTTCTATATCAGCTTCATAAATAAATGAAAACTAAGCCATGGCATTTCATACATCAAGTGGTTCAATTCCAGTTTCTAAGAACAGTTACTGATGGTTTGTGTGTTTAATACTGAACTGTCTTTTAACAGTTATCCCAATTCAGGTTAAATGTTTATACTTAGTAACCAACACATCTTTTCCACAGGTTACGATGGTGTAGCATGAATCCTCTCGCATTTGATAATTGAAAAGAAATACAGTATCAGAAGCAGTAAAATAAACCACATTAAACAAACATATAAGGGAAATAACTCAGTACTAACCTTCCCTCTTTCAAAATGTGTGTGTGTCAGTCTCCTTTTGCAGGTATCGCCCTGCTCTCCAAATACTGTGATAAATACATCTGCATCAGTCCCCGATGCAGGCAATGTTCCTGTATGAACACTGATCGAATAAAGAACTCCTGTCATGAAAAATCAGTGACACAAGACATTACCAAATCAGACTATTTAGCAATGTAATTACCAAACATTAGAAACCAATCAATTTTAGGTGAAAGCTTAATCTCAAGACCAAGGAATGAAGTTATGTTAATGGACATTAATGTTCTGTCTGGGTTTCATATAGATTGCCAACCACCTCACACCAGCACAGGACAGCATTAGAGATGAAATTTCCTTCATGAATCAATGTAATGATCCATGCTTACATTACAGAAAATGTAGTTCTGGAGTCTTACCCAGTCGTCACTGAAATCAACTGAAAGAACCACTGTGATTTTATCAGGCATTGTAAAAGGCCTTGAATTCTTTCAGGAATCAAAAGTCTTAAATTGAGATGGACTTTATAAACTCTAAAAATATTTTACCATATAAAAAACACATACATAACATTAAATGTTCTGGATCATCTGAATTCTGTTTTAGTCTGGCATTTAGATAATCATGGCCACTATCAACTGATATATTCAGGAGAAACGGTTCAACTTTTTATACAGATATGCTACTATCATTCTTAACCACAAAGGTTAGGACTTTTGGCTGATGATATTCCTTGAGGAAGCATGGCAGAGGATTTTTTTACGGGTTCTGTAAGATCTGTGAACAGAATGATAAGACACATTTCCATTTGCAGTCTAACCTTCAGTTCGATATTAAATGCAAAAACTTTAAAATATTTTAACTAAGATGTTTGCTCATAAAATAGAATGAATGAGAATTCTTTACTAAATATTTTATAAAATGCAATCAGAACAAAGAAAGATGTTATATTTTAAATACAATGATGTAATGAAACAGAGCTTCTGGAGCAGAAATGGGACTTTTTCAGTCTGTGATTTAGTCCCTTACCAAGTATAAATCATTCAGGTTTTTTTAAATTTCACTAGAAATATACTAACTGGGCTTTGCACATTTTTCAGAATTTCAAGTCGGTACTTAGCCTCATGACAAAAATACATATTAGTTGTTTTAAAACATAAAAATACTTGAATACATGCTATTAAAGAACCCACATGGTTTGCACAGGTATATTGAATGAATCTTTAAATATATTGTGAGTGTTTTTTAATATATAAATAAAATGCTTAGCAATCTTGCCCATTGTGTCCATCCCATTAGCCAGTTCTCAATTTTGTGTGTGTATGAGTACATTTGCTCATGTATTTATTTCTTCGTTCAGCATCATACCCTTCAATGGTGGCTTGTCTGGCCTGACCGCTGCTAGCTCTGTCACAGTCTCAGATCCATCTTCTCCAAAAAGATATCGTGCTTCAGTATGAAAGCCCAGCTCTTCCTTAGTGTCCAGGTCTTTCAGCCGAAGCTGCAGGCAGCAGCAGAAGAAAGGAATTTTTCTGAATCATTTCATTTCCTATTTCGATCCCAACAGAAGCTGACATTTCTTCCTATTGTTAGCAACTGCACACACACATATAAGCTACATGATTCCGCGTAACAAGAGCTACAGTAGTTGCTGAAAGCCACTGATTCAGCAGCCTGATGTTTATAGGTTTATTCTTCATTGCATATCGACATAGGAGTAGGACCCATTAGTTGGGAACCAGAGAAGGATACAGATTAAATTGATCTGTGTATACTCGTGATTTCTGAATGTGAAATGGAATGAATACAGTTACATCAATCATAATAGCATATGCTCATTTTGCAAAGCATTTGGTTTGCTGCTTTTTAGTTGTTTACATGTGACTTGCTATATCTCAGCTAGGATTTTCAAAGGTGGAGGAATATGGTGTCCAGCAGCCTTGTGGAAATATGTTATTTAAAGGATGAATTTCAATACAAGATGCAAGCTTAGGTCCAGCTTCATTCTACTTGACTTTAAAAACTCAGAGGAGACTAAAAAAATAGGGTTCCAAATTTGTGAACTTAAACCCTTCAAACCACCTGAGAAAACACAGCCTTGGGAGCCCACCTATCCTAGCTACTGAGACAGTCAATGTGGAAATCAGATTCACAGGAGGACAAATCAGATCGTGAAATTTATCTTAGGTCAGGTTATAAAATACAGAATGACAAATTAGCGAGCATATGCAGAAACATTTCTGGTAACTATTACGTGCAGGATTGAACTTGACGCATAGCTAATGACTACAAGTTTGCAGAAATGGTTTCTTTAGCATTTAGAATCTCTTTGTACAGAAATATTATATCCAAGATATTTAAAAAAAAAAAACCAAACCAAAGAAACAAAAACTTAATTTCATCAAGGCATTAAGTAATTGAAATTCTTAAGCAGGGATTCCCAAAATTACTGTGGTGATTCATTACTACTACTGACAACAGTAACAGCAAAATATTTGTGCCTCATCATACAGAATACATATACCACAGTTTGGAAATCCTGAGAATAGATTTCCTTACATAAACTTCAAGTCCAAGCTTTGAAATGTAAAATTATTTATATGATTTAATAATATAATTAAAATTATTAGGAATTTGACGGTTCAACTCTTAAAAATTTTGTCAGGCTATCTTGCTTTGAGTTCCTAGAAATTTAATTACTGAACTTTTTCCATTCCTGCTTATACTTTGTGACCAGTGCCTCACAAGGTCAGGCACAAAGCTTCCAGGTGAAAGTAAACAGTTCCCCATGATCATTTTCAGAATTGAACCATAATTTACTTGAATAAACAGTGATTTTCTTTAGTCAGTATTTAATTCCACTAAAAGTGCAGCCATTTACCCATTTTTTTTCCCTCAGAATAACTAAATTCTCTCACACTAAAAGTCATACAAGAATATCCTCACTAACTTCTACCAATACAAACATTCCTAACTAAATATCAATAAGTATTACAAACTCCTATCCATATTAAAATTGCACTAATGGTTACCTGCATATGCAGGCAGGTGACCCGCAGAAACTGGAATCATAAAAATGAAATGTGCAAATTTATGCAGACTTTGGTCTTAAAATAAAATGTATCTGACAAATTCTTGTTAATTTAAGATTATACTTAAGTATTAACTTTATCTTCAAAACATAAAGCTTTTCTACACTCCATATGAAAGTAACAATTTTTGTGTTTTAATTTAGAAATGGACAGAAACTTTATTTTTGAGCAAGAAAAAGCTACTTATTCCACAGTATATAAATCTTAAAACTTCATCTCCCTTCTAGTCTTTGTAGTTTCATCTTTAATTGGCATTTTTATGTAATTTCTGAAACATTGGCAATTATTTTTTTCACTTACAGGGAAGGTAAAGGTGTACTTCTCAATTGGGCTTGGGATTGGCCACCGATTCACAGTGAGCTCACACACACTGACTGCCTCCCGTGGTCTTTCTATTTCTATACAGCATCTCTATTTTTACAGAACTCTCAGAGTCCCTTTAAAGTGAAACCAACTTACTGCTTTCATGTATAAATAATTTATAAACAGACCAATATATGATTAATAGATGTTATAAGCAGATTACTGGCACAAGTAGTATATGTTATTGTGGCTTCTGCTGTGGGTTATAAGTACACAAGTAGAAGGGCCTACATAGGTCTACAGCAACCTGTTGACTTCTTGTAGATTGTAATAATTTATAGATACTAATAAACCAATTATTAAATAACTTTTGAAGTACTTTAAAAGTATGAACAAAAATCACTTAGCCATTTGGTGAGGGTTGTCCTTGAGAAATAAGCAGAAAGAAAACTATTACATTTATGAATTTTCTGGTTTGAGACACTAGTTCTGGAGACTGAAATCCCATATCATATAGTCACATAATGGATATAGTAAGGGTAGTATCAACATATTTTTTCAATGCTTTATCACTTGGCCTGCAGGTGAATATTTAAAATGAGAAATTAATTTTGCTTACGTATTCTTTCCATTCGAATAGCCTAATCTGAGACTACAGATTTAGCCAACAAAAGACACATTTGGGGAGAAACTATGATCAAGGTAAACCCATCCTCTATCTCCAGAGGTTCTCATAAATTCAGACTTAATGTTCCTTTCAGTATCAAAAGGTCATTCAAATTTTAGCCTGCAATGCAGCTATCTCTGATATTTCCCATCAGAACAATTCCTGGACTGTTTATTCATTTAGGGAATCATACTTTGATCTTTTCAATTCATGGTAGGGTTAAGGCACGTTGTGTCCCAGTTCAGAAAAACATTTTTTTACTCACTTCAGAATCATTCAATGTTATGTCCAAAATGGTTTTGGGGCCCTTGCTTACAGGCAGAGCTCATAGACACAAGTTTTCCTTGCACTAACCTTCAAGTTTAAGTATTTCCCCAAAGCCCAAGTATTGCCAGGCCCAATACCTTTCTATTCAATCTTCCTACCCCCTCTGGAGAAATGTATACCTTTAAAATCTAGTTGAACCACAAGATTGACAGCATTAAATCATTTCTCCATCCCTTTTTATCAGAGGTATATATATTTATAAACATCTACAATCAGATGTTTAAGGCCCACTGATGACCATGTTATAATGAATAAATTCTAAATTATCGGTTTAATTGGTTTCCATGAGTAGGTTGCTCTCTGTCAGGAGACTGGTGGTATTTCCCTGCAGGGATTAACATTTCCTAACATAAGGAGAAAAGTCTGCCTTCCATGCCATCATGAGCTATCCAGAATGGATCTGCACATCAGTGAATAGGTATGGCTGGATGCACCTCAGCAGGCACAAACAAGGTAGATCTGCCCACAGGGACATCTGGAAGCTGTAGGCAATCATCTGTAGATACCAGGTAAATGAGCCAAAAGACGCATGTCCTTACTAGTCTGGTGCAAAGCAAAGCTAACAATCTAAACAAAAGATATTTACTGGTATTACAAAGAATATTACATGGAGTACCTTGTGAAGTTTAATTCCTCTTCCCAAGCATGGACCAGATAACAAAAAGGAAATTTTTGTTATATCTCCAATATCACCCACAGTCAACTGTTAGAAAAATAAAGAAAAAAATTAACTATACATTATACGGAAGAATTTGGGTGACATACCTTAAGGTAAGGTAAAAAGATAAATAAAATACATAAAAATATTAATCAAGGACATTAAGAAGTCCTGTTAAGATTGCAAGTTAATTTGGATTCACATTTGTATCATACTAATTCATGTTTATTTTTAGCTGGAACAATTGGCTGCAGAACCTAAACCAACATATAAAAAGCAAGGAACTGCATGACTAATTCTATCTAAGACAAATTTATACAACTATTTAACTCCTTTCCATCATATCTTCATTCTCAAACTTTAACTGAAATTTTTTACTCAGGATGATTCTTAGCCCTGGCTTTTGGTTCTGTTCTCCATGCTCAAAAGAAAGGGTGATTGATTTCCATGAGTTAAATTGTATAGTGCTGCTTGTAGCTTTTCATCTTGCAGTGGATAAGCAAGCGATGATTATGTTGCCTTTTTTGTAAAAGATGGGGAATTACTTTTATTTCCATGTTTATGAATAAAATCCTTTTGAAAGGATCGACATAGGTTCACACACCTATCCAGAAGCTGCCTGTAATATCATGTGCAAACTACAGAATTTATACTTGCCCAGGCCCAAGTTCATTGTAAAGATACACAGCTTCTAAGGAGTGGAAATAGATTGATTGAGGTTTGAGAAGAACTTAAAGGATCTATGGAATAGTGTCATTATTTACAGATTCGCAAATTCACAGATTCACAGAGTGGCAGGTGTAGGAAGAGACCTCAGGAGATCACCTAGTCCAAACCCCCAGCCAGAGCAGGATCACCTTGAGCAGATTGCACAGGATCACATCCAGGCAGGTTTCGAATGTCTCCAGAGAAGAAGACTCCACAGTCTCTCTGGGCAGCCTGACCCTATGCTGTGCACCCTCAGAGTAAAGAAGCTTTTCCTCACATTCAAATGGAACTCCGGTGCCCCAGTTTGTGGTCTGTGCTCCTTGTCCTATCTCTGGGAACCACTGAAAAAGAGTCTACCCCCTTACTCTAGATATCTACCCTTTAGCTATTTATAAGTACTCATGAGATCCCCTCTCAGTTTTCTCCTCCTCAAGCTAAATAGATCCAGCTCTCTCAGTCTTTCCGAATACAGATGACGTTCTAGTCCCCTTTCACTGGAATCTGCAGTGGTTTCCTGTCTTTCCTGAACTGAGGAGCCCAGAACTGGGCACAGTATTCCAGCTGTGGCCTCAGCAGGGCAGAGATGAGGAGGATAACCTCCCTGGACCTGCTGGTTATGCTCCTAACACAACCCAGGATGCCATTGTCCTTCTTGGCTACGAGAGCATAATACTGGTTCTCAGAAAACTTGCTGTCCACCAAGACTCCTCAGGTCCTTCTCTGCAACAGTTTCCCAGCAGATCAACCTCAAACCTGTACTGGTGCCTGAGGTTATTCTTCCTTAGGTACAGGACCTTATGCTTGCCTTGCTGTAAGGCCTACTAGTCTTAATTCAAATTTATTGAGGCTTTCCATGTCAAAATTGGCATTTATTCAAGAGACCCTTCATTAGTGATATGTATGTGAGAAGTTCTCCGAGTATTATTTGAGACATGGGGGTAGAAATAGTAACTCTGACAGGCAAAAAGTAATTCCACACTTTACATAAGTTGGCTACAACTCTTACTTCACTAAAATTATTTGGTAAAATATGTCTAGGGAAAAAAAAAGAAACCAACCAAAAATGGATTATCATGAAGATTCTGAACTTTCTGTGCAGGGGATTTCCCTTTTCTTCCAAATACAACAACTTGAATATCAGGAACAACTTCTGGTACTTGTGTACAGTGCACCCATGTTTGCCATTGTCCTTTGCTTTTAGTATCAAAATTTTTTGTGATAAGAGATGTCACTAACGTTTCTGCAATGAAAACAAACATGTTCAGAGCCAGTGTCTAAGTTATAAGTTAGCATAAACCAAAAGATACAAGTTTACATTGGCTGATATTGATGGATCTAGCACAGGCACGTCAGGCAACAAGGCCTGAAACCCCAAATTACTCATTATAGCCCTATAGAGGTGTAGACAACCAGGCCAGCTTCTTCATGAATCCATGTCACATTCCTGCAGGTGACATGCCTAGCTTCTCTGTATTGTTCAAAGGACAGGACAGTGGACACCCTTTCAATACTGCCATTCCCATCTTCTCTATCCCAGGTATAACTTCTCCTTTGTATACAGAAGGAATGATTCATCTTGGTTCAGGCCCCTGCCCCTCCCCACTGGGGTACCAATGCTCAGTTCTGCCTACACTGTGAAGTAGCCTTGTATTGGCTCTGCTCTGCATTGCCATGCAGTAGTGATTCATGCAACTGAAGGACATTTCTGCTGATATTACCTTTGAGTGGAATTGTCACTTCTACAAAATCTTTCTTGGAGCATTTATTGATCCAGTCATTGTGAACAAAAGAATGTGTAGAGAAAGGGTAGAGGACTTCTTTTATAACAATTTTTTCCAAGAACCACTCATCTGATTGAAAATAAACAGAACATTATTAATTTATACCTTTTAAGCAACAAAATGTTCTGTGTATGCAGTCATAAGTTTCTATCTTTAGAAAATCAATAAAATGTTTTCTTTTGCTGGGCTTCTTAAGGAAATAAGATTTTTTAAAATATATTGCCTGTGTCTATATGTGTTTCTGTCTGTTCCCCTACACTCCAAAATATTCAGCACAGTAGAGAACTCTTAAAGTTTTTACAGATCTTGTGAAATTAAACATAGGGATAGATTTAATGATTTATGTCCAAGAGGATGGAAAGGCTTCTGTACGAGATCCCTAGGCACAAGAAGTCCTGCATAGAAATTATTATTAGTAACCTAAAGGAAAAAGTATTAGAATTTCTACTACGTTAGTCATCAGAAAATCCACTCAACACAAAACTAACTTTCTGGTGAGGTGATAGCTACAAAAGCACAAACTTCAGCTGAGGATTTCTTCTTGATTGAGACCATTGTGTTGATTCTCTGGAAACAGAGCATTTGAAGACTTAGACCACTGAGTCTTGGTAAACTTGGGTTATACTCCAGGTCTTGGTGAAGTCAAAGAAACTTTGATCATTCATTTTAGTGTTACCATCTAGGAAATATATAGGAAATAATCTCCAAATCAGTTTTTATGAGTCTGAGTTTCATGTACAGAGACATCTTATACTCTTGGGGTTTTCTGATAAAGGAACAAGAGACAGGTTATCATGCTCCTAAGCAATCTTATCTCCATTATCAGCATTATCTGTAGAAGTAGGATATCCATCGAATCTTTGCTCTGTTGCCTCTGAAAAAAAAATGGGCCGAAATTGTAGCCAAAGTAGGGAATAAACTATTATTTCATGATGCTTCTTGTTGTTATTTATTTTTAAGATATCAGCAATTTTCTTTAACTCCAACAGCTGTTGTAGAATCCTAAGGAGGACAAGAAAAAATTGCTGCGGGAAGTACAGCCTTTTTATCTGTCACTCAACCTCACATATGCAGAATCCCTTAAAAAAGAATGTATTCTCCCATGTTAGAAGACAAAAAAATTTGAGGCTAGAACCTCCTTTCTTCCACATTCCACTTCCCAATCTGATTAATTGATTTTTCTATTCCTTTCTTTACCTAGAAGCATTTAGTCCTCAAAAAAATTCTCTTATAAAGTTAAAATATCCATCATCTAAAAAATGGAGAAGAAAAAAATGTCAAAACTTGCAAAATCATGATGTCATATTGCTTCCTGAAAAACAAAATCATTGTTGACTATGCTCATAAACACATAGTAAATTTTATGGAGACAGGTTTCACATATAATTTTACCATTTTACATTGTCATGACATTTCCTAGGAATCCTGTGCACATTTTAGTAAATCCAAGCTGGATAGCTGACATGTATAGTCCAACAAAAACAGTCTATGTAATGAATAGCAGAAAATAAAGAGCAACAGATTTTCTAGAACTTTTAAAGAAGCACTTGCTATTTTTAATTTAAATTTAAGAAATTTCTGGAGTTCTAGGACCTTCTAAATCTGATGAACTACATTATTACTACCATACATTAACTGAAAAAATTGCTGACCTTTTTTTAGACCCTTAAATCCAACAAGAACTTTTTTCAACTTGCCAAGGTATACTGCTTTGATTTTGAAAACATCCACCTGAAATATGAAAATAATCAAAATTATATTTTAGTTGAACTTAATATGTATCTAATTTTGAATATTTATCAGTTTAGCCTTGTGTGTCTGGTCATTTTTTTGTATCACAGTGGAAGCAAATGTATCTTGTTTATGCCATTCATTTTATTTGAATTCTTAATTAAACATTACATGATGTAACTGATATTTTCTGATCCAGTTTATATTATGAATTATGAATTTTTAAATGCTGCTCTATTTAATGGGAAGTAATTTTGGAAACATCAGATATACACACTAGAAATAACGTGCTCATTTCTAGTACCGTGGTGGACAGAAATAAACAGATCAATTACTGCTTGTGTTGAAGCTACTTTGATCCAGTACCTAACTCCCAATTAAACTGATGAACAACCGGTATCTAATAATTCTGAAGATCTGGAGCAATTTCAATTTCACTAAAATTCACAGTTAATGGAGTGGGAATTAGGCAGGAAAATTGGAATTAGTTGTATGGTATCTGGGAAGGGGAATAGTATCTGTGCTATGTGGACAAGGATTTTCATTGAAGCCATCTTTGTAACTGGTAGAAATTTCCACATAGAACGTCTTTGCATGATAAGTAGAACTCATGGAATCTTCCCTTTATTTTCTACTGTAAATCTTTGTAGTGTATTCACTTTCACATACATACATGTTTGTCTTCTTCATTGAGCAGTCAACTTCCTTCAAAGATGACTTTTCCTTTAAAGGGAAAGCTCACATACAAGTATGCACACTGACACTGGGGACACACATGGCTTCAGGTGTGTATTTGGCATTTTTTAACTGGGACTGAAGAAATGAGGTTTGGAAACAAACTGTGAATGAACAGATTATTTTGGGAAACCAGCTATAGAATAAAATCTCCATGAGTAAGACTGCTTTGTTTCTTGTGACTTGAGGAGCTATCCTGTTGTAGACAGAAGCAGTTGTCTTGGAAAGGTTGAGGTGAGAATGCAATCTGAAGACAAAATTTTGGGATCTATTTGTGGTTTTGAAAACAAGCAATAAAATTGTTCCCAGAGTTGCTGCCAAGCACAGTGACATACAAAAATTCATGCTAAATGTGTACAATACTGATCACAAAAGCCATCATAAAAAAAGAGCAAAGACTAAGAACAGAGAATTAGGCATTTGAGGGCAAGTTGGAATAAAGAACACTGTGAGAGAATTAATATCCAAACAGTTGTTAGTTAAAATATTTTCTTTAAGATTATTAGGGTGCTATAGTTTCAGATGGAAGACTTAGCCTACTGAACAAGTTCATTCAAAAACTGACACAAAATCTGGATTATACATTAAAAAATCATTGTGAATTTACAATGAGTTATATTTCCACTGGAGTGAGTATTCACAGAACTCAACTGTATTGTTGACATGTTTTTCTCTATGAGTTTTATTCCTTAAAGAAATTAACATACACTGTTCCAAAATATAGAATTAAAACAAGCAAACAAAAAAACCCTAACTTGGCATAGTTCAGTTTTTTGCAAGAAACAGGAATCAGTCCCTCTTCCAGTCTGTGCTGATACCTTATCCATTCTAGCAAGCAGTCCTGTTGTTCAGGTTTCTATAAAGTATTATCTTTAAGATATATTACATGTAACTAGTATTTATATCACCAAAAAGATTAATCTATAAAATTTCCTACATATACTTCTTAAAGACAGATGAGTCCTACTATATTATTATTTTCAGATTTATGCTGTGAAGTCTGAGCAGTCTGAGCAGTTCTTGATGAACATGACATTGGGCACACATATTCTCTTCCATAATGGAGAAGAAAATACAGAGGACAGAACAACTAACAAAAATTTAGTTTGGCTTTCATATGAAAAAATACTGTTCTTCTAGAATCGTTAGAAGTAAAATGAAATCAGATAAAATAAACAGAGGCATGTGTAAAGAATAAATGAAGGCTATTACTAGCCTAGTTTTCTACATCAGAAAGCAAAGTAATCTGGGTTGGCTGGCAACAATTAAATACTTCCTCCTGCCCACCTGAAAAGAACATTCCTATGTACTTTGTAGCAATTTTACAATTCCCTTAAAACAAAAATAAAAATATATTCCATACCTAAACTCAGAGCAAACAGTAGGGTCTAGTAAAGTTTCAGCTAAACATTTCCTTTTGATCTGAAATAGATATTTCCTTTTGATCTGAAATTTGGTTTAGTTACTTTGTTCTTTTGCCAATAAATTCTCCAGGAATTACTCTTCTAGGAAAAGCCATTTAAGCCTCAAAAAGCAAGAATATGTTTACCATGTTTGAAAGCAATAAGTGGGTGGAAGAATTGGAAACATGAAATAATGAAACTCAGCTTGGAACACTGACATCAGTCTTCAGAAAAGTTAACAAGAAAAGGTCATGGTCTAAAGCAGGTACAAAGGCAAGATATCTGGAGAAATGTTGTCAGTTCTAGCAGTCAGGTGTATTTTAACAAAGCAGTGATACCTCCCTTGCCTTAAAAGTCTGGAACATTAAAATAGAGCTTTTAGAGTATATTTAGTGCAACTCAAAAGTACTTTATCAACCTAACTGTTTCACTATTGAAAATTGCAGATGATGCTTAAAAATGTTACCCATGGAGACAATCACCTTTTAGTTACAAGAGAAAATTATGTCTATATGGGATAGAAAATATCAGTATTTTGCATACTCTGTCCATGAAAGGTTTTACATAAAGAATACACATTCATTGTTTTACCTGCCCTCTAGCAAAAGTGATAAGGCTGTTTCTTGAGTTAAGCCATCGTTTCCCCGAGTTACTCTTTTCTCCTTGTATACAAAGATAGGCCTCACCAGTGGCATCTGCTTTCTTCAAGTCTCCCGTGTGGAAATGGATTGCGTATTCAACAACTTCAAGAAAAATCCACAAATAAAACCAAAAAGTCAGCAGGAGAAAATTAGTCTTGTCATCATGCCCAACACCAACAAATCCCAGGTCAAAACCATTTCACATTTCATCTGAATTCTGCATCACAGAACAGGGAGCACAGGGTCTCTTCAGTCCTGGTGACATATGTAACCATAACACATCCCTGCTGCCTAATTCCCTGCTTGGCAATCCACAGAATGAAGACTTGTACTGCTCTGACACCAGTCCCACAAAATCAGCACTACTGGTCGCTGCTTGGAGCACAGGATCTCCTACGTAGTGCCCCCTTCCCTTCCCTTAGGGTAGGGAAACACTTTCTAAGAAATACTTCATGTTTACGTGAAGACTTTGGAAAGTCTAAGCGCTGTTCTCTAAGACTATTTATACATATTTCTTTGTTCATTCCTTCCCTCTGAGTGTATCGTTTTCTCCTTGAAATAACATGGGAGCTTACACTTACAAAGTGGCTTAGAAGAAAGCTGAGACCTGATAGTCTGAAGATTTAAACTCATGTCACTGTCTCCAAATGAATGAAGACACCAAGACTGTCAAGCTTTTTCACTAGTCAGACCATAATAGTATTACAATATTTTTAAAATTAAACCACGTTAATGTGAAACAGAAATAATGAATTCACCAGCTTTACTATATAAACAGAAAAACATCATATTTTGTATCAGAACCTTCTATAAACTATATAATATAAATAAAAATCAGAATCAGCTAAGTTTGAGATTAAAGGAATTTGAGTTTAAAGGAAAGCATCCTCATTTTCTCATCGGTAGTCATGAAAGAGATGAGAAGAGACACCTGTGACCACTACGTGGAACTTCTGCTTCCTTGACTCTCGACAACATACTGGGGAGGGGTGCAGATGAGGCCAGATTGCATGAATTCTGAAGAAACTTCACTGAAAATTCTTCTGTTCAGTTTTTAAATTATCTATTTTAGTCCCTGAGTTTTTCATGGAAACAAGGAATAGGGAAACACTTGAACAGAAGCAGGTCACAGTCTGAATATTCATGGTAATTTCATAATTTTAACAAGGAGACAGGAAAACGTTGAAGGGTTTGGGGGAAATCTTTTAACCCCACCCTGCCCCAGTACTGTAAATCTGCTCTTACTGAGATTACAATAACAAATTTGTGCTCAATTGTACAATGCAGCTGCTGTCACTACAGAAATATAACTTTGGTGAATATATAAGGAATATATTTTCCTTACATAGCAAGAAAAGGCAGGTACACCTATGATGGGTTCCCACATATTCTAGGGATAGACACTAAAAGTTAGGAGTCTAAAATCAGGTGGTTTGAATGTTCCCCTGCTTCCAATTGCAAGCATCATCACTTCAACGTAAGACATCTTTCAGTAACATGGGTATATAAAACACAGCATTCTAATATCTTTTGGAAGGAGGAAACAGTAAAATGCAAGGTCACACTCAGGATGTGAGTAATAAGCAATTTACACATACCAAGAATGTATTCAAGAATGTATATATTATCTCTTGAACTTTTTTGTCACAACCTTCAACAGTATTTTATTGGGAGGGGGGTGAGGGGGGGGGGAGTTGGTAAGGACGGAGCATCCTTAAAATCCAACATTTTACAAGTACTGAGCTATCTTTGACTACTCCAAACTATTAAGCACCAATTCCCGCAGCCTTCATCACTGGTGCAGTAAAGCAGATATAGACAGCATCTAGACTAAGTGGCAGTTACATGCTGGAGAGTCTTCCAGCCTCACTCTGCCACTTGTCCCTACCTGGGACATGGCTGGCTGTACAACATTGTTTTTCCCAGGAAACGTATGTTTGAAAAGAAGGGAAATGGTGCTTCTTACAGAGATAAAATCAAGGTGAAACTAAGACGCACTTTCAGTCTCACAATGGAGAATACAAGCCAGAGAGCACTGAAATATTCAAGTCTGAAATGCATCTTCCAGTCTAAAATACATCACAGGATACACAACTATCTGAGTATACATCTTGGAAACATCTGATATTTTCAGTACAGCTTGCCTCTTGAATTAAATTTATTCTAACGTAGAAATGGCCCAATTTAGACAAAATGTACATCCTTTAAAAAGATATAATTATGAGAAATTTCTGGTACGTTTGACAATGATTGTTAGAACCCAGAAGCTAAAGCTGTCATTTATTTTCATGCGTAGGTGATAGGAAAACAGGGAGAAAAAAACCCAGTGTTCTGAGGATATTTATTTTCGAGCTTTTCTTACAGCTCTTTTCACAAGTTGGTGCTATTCATATTGAGTGCTATAATCAAAAGACCAGAATTCAAATATTGTGACATCTTACACAGTTATTTCTTTATAAGTCTATAATAAAAAGGTCACATCTCTGGAACCAGGGTTCTAAAGGGTGGGTTTGTATACTGATTAAAACCAAAATACTTAAAATTAATCATTAAGTAATAAGGGCTGTATCAGTCTGATAACAAAGGTGTGTTCATTGCAGTAAACTTCTGAAATGTCTTTGTTTCTCTTCATCTTTTACTACATGCGGATATCATTTGAGAAAACCTGTTTTCTAAAACGGGGCTATTTCGCTTCAGCACTATTTACTTCAGGGACTTCCACTGGGACTTTTGTTTCTTCCTTTTTTAATCCTTTAAACCAAGAGCTGGGAAAGTACTTGTAATTGACAGCGTCACTCATGTTGGATTATAAGAATTAACCAAAAGGTTTCCGAAACTGCGGGCCTAATGTATCTCATCACTTCTTCAATACAATTAAATATGCACTGCCAGGTGAAAGACAGCACAGCTGCATTAAATTCTGTGTAACTATGCAGACTTGCTCTTGCTAGAGATCCAGACAATTGAAAGAATATGAGCTGTCCAGTTGACTCTTTGGCATTTAGCATGTGGGATTTATGCTTTTAGAGGAGTTATGATATGAAGGTAAGATAGTTTTGTTCATCTAGAGAGTTGTCTTGCCTGTGTATCTTGGTCATATCAGCAGATTCCTTGAGGTCAAAAGGCGACTTGTGTGAATGAGATTGGAAGAGGTTAGTCCACAGATCTGATTACTCATATAGAATGGATTAGAAGTCAGAATGCTTACAATCATCTTTACTGCTTTTGTCCAGAATCATTAATATACTTAATCATGATCTTAGCTTTAATCATACAAGTATTATTCAAATGAGATACATGTTGGAAATTAGAAACATATCTGATGTTTTGCTGAGTCAGCATTTTCAGCTGAATATGCTGAATCTATCAATATGTAATTTAAAGCTCAGTGTACTCAGCAGCAAATATTTCCCACAAATTTTCAAAGGTTTTGCATTGAAGAAAGGCTTTTCACTAGATAAGTGAAAGAAAAATATACAAAATGACCCCTATGAAGGAAGGGGTTACAAGAGATACTGGGAAATGGGGTAAAAGCTTTTAGGTTGAGTTTGGGACCACTCTATTGGATGAAAAATAAACCCCAACAACAAAAAAATACTAAAATAAGATGTTCTGTTCAACATTGCCAGTCTTTGTCTCTTCCCAATCCTGTTTACAAAAGCTCTGTTTCAGATGTGAGCCAGCATAGTGTGAAACTGAAAGTGATCACATAATGTTCACGAAAAAGGGGGCAGGTGGGGGGGATGTGAATTAAAGACAGGAAAGAAGCTGTTGCTTTGAATTTGCCTATTTTTGGTTGATGTTGTGGAAGTTACTATGTATTATATATTTAAATATCATTTATTGTGACAATTCAGTAACACTTGACCACAGAATTCTCAATAGCCTTTCAAGGGTGAACAGGTTAAACGATGCAATTACACCCTTTTTGAATGTCAAAGTTATAGTTAAACAATTTACTCCATTATAATTTTAACTGGGTAATGAAATCAGACAATGTGGATAATTTTTCCAAAAGGCAGGGAAACAGTAAGGAAAGCTGTGGGGGCTTTCCAGGCTCTCCATGGAAGGATGAGATGGTAGGCATGGGAATGCTAATGGGGCAGGGTAGGGTGCTGTAGTTCAAGGGATATGCAGGCAGGAGACATGGACAGAAGATACATTAGGGCTCAGAAAGAGATGAAAAAGCATGGAAGAAATGTGTTTTAAGATGCAGGAAAACATTGAGAGAGCACACTTCTTTTAACAAAGGAATTGCAATTTTTCTGAAGATTATGGATTAGTATAGACATGTATTTTTGCCTTGCTATATTTCATGGAATAACTTATTTTAGATCAAAAGTTATTGTATTAGTATGGTCTTCATTATAACCAGGCACTTGACATTACTGATAAAGGCTACTGTTTATTTGGATGCTTAGGTTTTAGCATTTACTTTTCTTCCTAAAAAGTCGTACACATCTTGTTTGCTTTGTCTAGGGAATATCAATAATTTATATAATTAAAAATTGTTCTTTTGTCTTTTACTAACTTTATTCTTTCAGGACATTCATTAAAGACATCTCCATAAATAGATGCCTCTTTCAAAGAAATAATGGGAGCAAACACATAAAACCAAAATTATTATCTTTTTCTCTAGTAATCAAACTGGAATACAAGGAAAAAACTGACAGTCATTTTAGACTGTAATAGTACTGGGGCTACAAAGAATAAACTGATATTGCCATTTCCAGTTGCAGATCACTGGAGTTCACAAAATGGTTTGTAAGAAACTTTCTAGATTAGTGGATACTACCCATCTATGGAAAAATTTTTGAGGGAGAGTGTATACATCTCTTTTTCCTAGATATATTAAAAAACCCCACTTTAACGTTTATATCGAATATAAAGTATAAAAATATAAAATATATCTCAAAACTTAAATATAATACTATATAACAAAAATTAATTGCTTTACAAATCAGGATAATGCTGTTGGAATATATCTCCATTTAGTTCTTAATGTAATAGGGACTTTGAGAAGTGCATTCTAGAAAGGTTTTTTCTTTGAATTTCTGGTGGTTTTCTAGGGAGTGAATCATTTAGCTTTTTTGAATTCTGAAAATAATTAGCAATACTTATAATTTTCCCCAATTGTTCATAAGCAAATTGAGGGAATAGAGATTTGTAACAAGCTTTAGATTTAGTATATTCATCAGTCTACATCCTGCATATATTACATCCAACATCCAATGTCATTTTGAATCTGAGAGATCAAAGCATTAAAATATATATATATATTTCTGTAAATTAATATAAGTCTATTAATTGTTTAAAATCAGGCAAACCCACACAAAATCAGGGATCTAAAGGGTCGTCATTGTTTCATTTGTTCAAGTTTCAACTTTAAATGGGATGAAATATTTAGGAAAATCTCCTTAGAGGATAATGTGCACAAGTTCATATGAAATATTTTATTCCTTTTTCTGGGCCGCTTCCATCTTTTTCTATTAGTTTCTGTTTAAGCATAACACTCTTTGTGCTATAGCCTCTAGCAATAAACCTCTTAACTGTCACTGAAAGCTTCAATATATGATCTTTACTATCCCTATCAATCCTCTTTATTCTAATGAGCTGGATAGATGAGAAGCCTGTTCTTAAATAGCTGGTGATCAAGTTATCAGTATGCAATTGGTTGTTCCTCCCCATATTCCAGGGGGCAGCGAGGGGTGGGGGTGGTGAAGAAAGCGCTTTATTATATCTGTGACATCATGCAATTCACATCTGTTAATAACAGCAGAGAAACATGCAACTCAGTATATATTTGTGTGGAATATTACTTGCTGTGATATAAATTGTTCATCAACATCAATAAAGCACGTGTAGTTAAAATTCTTGGATATCTATTTGCTGTTTTCAAGTTCAATTTCTGTTTTGTAGGGGATCTTTGGAATTCTTTCATTCTTAAATTTAGTCTTTCTAGGTCACATACATTTCCTCATGAATAGGAAGATTCAGGTAGTATCACACAGTAGGTGTTATTTTGCACACATCTTCAGCTGACGTAGCATTAATTTGAAGAGATAATAAATAATCAAGAGCTGAAACTGGAACATCATCTAACATGAAAGAAACCAAATCCTATGTTTGGTGCCAGCAGTTAGAGCATCTGTCATAGTCCTGATAGCAGTGATTTCTGTTTTCTCAGCTTTCTTTTGTGATAAATGCATGTGCAAAACCATCATGTTCTGTAATAACAAATTCTCGCGGAAATCCTCACGCAGTAATTTAGAGCCCCAAAAGATATACTGGTATTCCAGTGACAGACCCTGACCCCAATAACAAAAAAGGACTTAGCTTACCCGGCAAAGGCTCCTGATCTGCATAGAGAGCTGGCAGTTCCACACATTTGTCTTCATTAGGCTTGAACCAGCAGTCAAAAGCTAAATACATTTCTTCCTTTGTGCCTGTGTGCTTCATATGCAGTAAATCTAAGTGCCATGGCTGTTTTAGCTCGCTATGTGGGCCTGTTACCTGAACTTTGCATAATGAGCCGATATCTGCCAGTTCATCCTATATGAGGAAAAAAAGAGAAGATGAATGGACCTCATTCTAATTGTGCCAGATCAAATGCAGCTGACAGCTGTATGCAACAGCTGAAGAAACTTCAGTAGTTAAAGAACTGGGGCAGATTTATAACTGCTACTATTTTTCCCCTTTCTAATCAATAGGAAATTGATTTACTAACATGAATGAGGAGATGGAGTGCTTGAGGTTTGATATCAGGGAACAGGTAATGGCAGTCACTGATGAAATTTGTACACAGAACGAGGCAGTTTTCATATGTATTACTCTGATTCAATAGACTTCAACAGGCATGGAAGCTTTAGTAAATTTTAAATATTTTGAACACTGTTAGAAATATTTCCTGCAATTTGTAATATAAAAATGGTGCAATTAGCTATACATTTTAAGGAGATTTATTCTGATTTTGAGAAAACATCCAAGACATCCTCCATTCTACATCATGTTTCAATACATAGGAGCTGTCCATTAAAATATTCCTCTTCTTGCATAAATTCAGTAATTTTTTACTCATAAGGGAAAAAGAAGGGAAAAAACAGATGTTGTTGTTCCCTCTTCCCAGTGTTTATTTCCCACATTCCTGCCCTTCCATTTCAAATATTGCCCAGCTAATAGAATTGTATGTGACCCGACTTCAGCCTTTCCTCTGACAGCGCTCTTCCATTTTCATACTATTTCTTTATATTTAACAGAGGTTTTTGTAAATAACTTTGAAAATTTTCTGGGTACTCCTCATTTGAGATCATGTTTATGGCCTCTTTCATTAAAGAGGAACACCAAAACCCAACAAATTATTTCTTTAGCTCAATCATCAAGATCAATTTACCTGACTAGTAGCAAGAACCAAAAAACTGTTTTTTCACTCAACTGCAAGGCTGCTTTCTGATGAAGCCCAATATGAAAAGTAACAGATTTTCACTCAGTCTTTGGACTTTTTGCCAGTGCTCTCTTCCCTTCTCTTTCCCTTCCCTTCTCCTCTCCTCCCCTCCACTCTCCTCCCCTCCCCTCTTCTCTATTTTCTTTTACCCAGCCCCACTCCCCAATTTTCTCTTGCTACCTGCTTCTGTGTTTTTTTCCAACAGGCAATTCTTCACAAAAAGCTGTGAAGTTCCCATTTCCCTGCCTACCCATTTGTTCCTATTCCCTCAGTCCTGCCTTTGTTTCTGAAGCTTCAGGATTAACCTATTAAGGTTAAAACTTTCAGTTTTCTCACAAGGATAAAGCATTTCCCCAAAACTCATAAATGATAACAGAAAGATGGAACAAGCAGCACAAGAACAGGACAATTAGTAGTCACACTTCTCTGAATGTTGTCCTAGCTTTCAGCACTTTGTGACTCAGGGACTTCCTGAACCAGAGAAGGTGTCTGCAGTGTCAGTTCCAAATTCAACTGAAACAGTCTTTCATGGAGAGCAAAACCAGAAAAGCTTAATGGTAACACAGCTCCATCACTGGGAAGGAACCAGAGCTACAAGGGGGAGTAAGATCATCTGTCACTAGGATTCCCAATAACATTGGGAAAAGCAGCAGACCAGAATTCAGTGAAAGTGGAACTCAGACACTTTGGTAGAAGAACTGAATAAAGAAAAAGAAGTTTATGGGGGAAAAAAGGAGCTGATCAAGAGGGAAAACAAAGTGATAATGATAGGAAAGAAAAACCGAAGAGAGAAACTATGCAAGGAAAGGCAGTTAGCTTGGAGAAACATGGTGGCAGGGATAAATAAGTTACATTAAAGAGAAAAATGAAGTTTCTGTAAGTTTTGTCTCATGACTCTTCCTTCTCCATCTTCATCCCCAAAAGCTCTATCATATCCCATGGCACATTCTACATTTACAAGTTAGTTACTCTTGTGAGATCAACACAGCCTGTAAATCAGTACCTGCAGCATGGTATACACTGTGATATGCACCAAGGGACCAATTCCCTCACTTAGGCATTCTCAGTATGAGACTTTGGGAGAACCTGCTCATTCAAAAGACATTGTTCAAGTGACAGTATTACTACCTGCAAACAGAAATGATGACCTGTGCCAGTCTACACAGAGGAGTTAAAAATCAATTTGGCACTTTAGTTTAAAGAAACAATTTGTTCCAGAATTAAGAGGGTTATTGGCTGCATGATTCTTAGGCTTTTCTTTCAATAGAGAAAGGTTTGAAATACTTTGATTTGAATTGCTTTTCCTGTAACTTGAAGTGACAACTTTTTATGATTCAGGTGGCCGTAGAAAATAAAAGAAAGGCGTATTGGATCCACTTCATTGCTCAAATCAGATCCAGTGATGTCCATTATCCAGAGACCTGATGACTTCATGTTGATTTCAGGCAGTTTAGGACTAGAAATCAATCTTATACCTTTAAAAATGATCAAAGAGAGAGAGGAGAGGTGACAGCATGAGAGAATGGCATAATGTAACAGGACAGTAGCCTTTACAGTACACAAAGATCTATTTGCAGGTTATGTTGTATCTATAGCAACAGTTCACTAAGAATAATATATCAACACCTTTATTATATTTTTTTCCCAAGAAATTAATAGTTTAATGTTTTTTCTGGAATTTAGTCTCAGAGGTATTTTCTAGATGCCAAGGTATCTTCCTTGTCATGTTTGGAATTACTAAGAGAACATTCAGTCACCTTTTAGAGGTCTAATTAATTGTTCTTAAAAAAAGCAATCAATGTTACTAAAACAAATTTATCATTTAGAAGCACCAGCCATCTGTAACATGTAGGCATCTAATGCAAAATGAACAATACCAAGGCACTCCACTTGGAACTAGATCATACCTAACAATATAACATGTGCTGTAATAGTGTGAGACTAACAGGTAAACCTGTAATAAACATACAAATTTGCCAGATCCTCTGAAGATCAATATTACTATCTCCTGCTCTTTCTCTTTATTAATTGCTGTTATCCTTCATTTTCCTTCTGGTTCAACCATTCTTTCAGAAGTGAAAATGATTCAGTGGGAAGGAACAGCTCAGTAAAATGTACTTTCTAAAACTCAGAAGAAACACACAACTGAGTACCTGCACATCTAGAATGGGCACCTTATGTTTTTAATCTGACTTACTCCCTCTGGACAAACATTTACTGTGTATGGAATTGTTTTCACAGGACTGAAGGAAAAAAATCTTTTCTACTAGTTCTAAATGTCCGATGGTGTTGATGTACATGCTGTTTTGCCACAAACACCCAGGTTTAGATTTACACAACCTGTGGCAGAGTAGGCTTGAAAAGAGCAAAAACTTTGCATACCAGAACTGCTGCTTTGTGATATGGAATAATACCACAGGTAAAGACTACGCTCACTTCACTGAAGTAACTTTTACCTGGATTTCAAATGAGAGCCTAGTCTACCTGAAAGTTAGAATCAGAATCATAGAATGGCAAGGGTTGGAAGGGACCTCAAGGATCAGAGAGCTCCAACCCCCCCTGCCACACGCAGGGCCACCAACCTCAGGCCTGGATCTACACAAGGTTGCCCAGAGCCCCATCCAACCTGGCCTTGAACACTTCCAGGGACGGGGCATCCACCACCTCTCTGGGCAGCCTGTTCCAGGACCTCACCACTCTTTCTGTAAAAACCTTCCCCCTAATATCCAATCTAAACCTTCCCTCCTTCAGCTTTAAACCATTCCCCCTTGTCCTGCCATTCTCTGCCCTTTTAAAAAGTTGATTCCCCTCCTGTTTGTATGCTCCCTTCAGGTACTGGAAGAAGTGCATAAATCATGAGTTATTTATCCCTGTGAGGCACACATCCTAAACTCTAATCTGCATTATATCTTACGGTGCAAGGTGTTAAATTTAGTTCGGACGGCAAGAGTTCTGCACACACACACTGACAGGATGATGAACTTCAATCTTACCAGATGTGGTTTTGTTGTAATAATATGATCAAACTGAAAATTCACATTTTCAATAAAAGAAAGCTGCTACAGATTTGTGCAAGGCCAATTTTGCAGAAGAGCTTACCAACTGTCACAATCTCACAAACAGTCTCACAGAACCCCAGATGAGTATCAAGCCAGTTCCACCATGGGAAGACCCATTCTTTGTCTGAGTCTTCTGATTCCTTGACTGTTACCATCTTGAGGTACATCCCAGCCCCGTAGCCTTCTCCATCATGTCCTATGATCACTTTTTGCAAATGACTAAGAGAAACAGCTTCTACCAAAAACGAATCCACCTGCAAAAATAGGGAAATGCTTAAGAAAACACAGTTTGGAGCCAAATATTCCTGAACTTCAAGCAAAATGCAGTCCTGGATTCAGCTGAGGATTTTAAATATGTGTCTTTTTTTTTTTTTTAATTTTCAATACAACATTCCCCCTCTGACTCTAAGAAAGAACACACTTATTATACCTAACACTGAATTACACATTCATCCTTAACAATGCATGGTTCCTTCATTTGATCTTTGGAAAATATAAATCATTTCATATCACATTAAAGTGCATATATCTCAACCCTCTGACAGTTATGACAAGATTTTAGTTTTAATCAAATATGTGTCTTTCAGGATACTTCTATTTTTTAAACTTTTCATAAAAATATTAACAGTCCCAAAGAAAAGTTAGAAATCTAAGGAGTGTGCACTCTCCAAGACAACCTCTAAATTCTTCACTAATAGACAGAAAAGACTCTTTTTGCCTTTCTTACAACATGAAAATAATTGTGGAAAAAGCAAATGGGGAAGAGTAAGCAAAAAAAATAGGAAGTTAAGATGAAGGTGGAGAATAATTTGAGCAAAAGATGAGAGATGGGGAGGGAAGCAGAATGGAAAAGGCAGAGTAAGTAAAAAAGAGAAAAGGATGAGAATAAGGTCAGCAAAGCCAATGGGATAAGGAAAAATGTGAAATTCAAAGAAAGAAATTAAATGCCACAAACTTATTTCTTATTTAGCAAGAAAGCCAGGTGTTCTGCATATGGCCAAGCACCATAATTTTAATTCTTTGCTACCTGTGCCATCCTATGTTTGGATTGGAAGTAGTAAGAAACATGATCACACGAGGTTCTCCCCTGCTTTCTGTGCACTCATGTGAAGGAAGCCTTTATTACCACGCAGGGATGTTCTTGTACAGGAATGAAATAACACTGGATTTCATCTAATGTGAGTATCTGAAACACATTTTGTTTCCAAATTCTTGCACATCTGTAGCAAGATATATTCTGAACAGTCATCAAATGACCCTTAATATAACACTAACCCCTTCACATATAAGAGAGCATTTTTTGTGCCATTACCTTATTCCTTTGAAATTTTCTTCCCTTTGCTAAGGATGTATTAAGTTTCCTCATTCCTGTGTCCCCTCTTTTGCCACAGAGAGTAATAGAAACATTTGCAAAAGTTTCTGCTCCCCAATGGTCACCAATATATACAGAGACAACATACTTATAGACTGTACAAAAAGAAGAAAAAAAAGTTTAATTAAAGCTGATAAAGTACAAGGTGTACTTAAAATAAAACTAATTAGTAAATTTACTGCTTGCTTTTGGTTTTCCAGCTATTAAAAAATCTGCTACACAGACTGAAATGGGTTAATCTTTATGAATCTTATCTCTTTGTGCTGACATCACTGAAGACTTTCCATTAATTTCCTTAGAAATTCAGAGGAAATGGACTTGGACAATTTAGACTTAGGCAGCTTAGAGCTACTAATACCCAGACAATTCTGCTTTACTGTGCAAGATCTGGAAAATAATAATTTATCTGAGTTTATTCAGGGACTGTTAGAAACTGAATTATCTTTGCAGTAGATTATCACAGGTCAAAGAACAAAGCACTATGTAAAGTTTATGGAAATTAGAATAGCAGATACATGTAGCATAGCATCAGGATGCACGACATGACATATAAGTATAAAAACTTAGAAAATGCACTTATTAATTTAAGTTGCATGACAGGAGCTATAAACTTTTTGCCTTTATAGTGTTCATGTATAAATGCATTTCAACAGAACCAGACTGGATTTTCTTCCAAGGAAGATAAATAAATTGCATTTGTATTCATACTGATACAAAAAGAACAACCAAATTTTTTCAAATTTCTTTTTCAGTGTACAGTCCTGCTGAGCTAACATTTAACTAGCATAATGCTATACTTTCTTTTTAGTTCATGAATACTTTTGAGGTATTCAGGGACCAGAACATCTGGAACTTTAGTTCAGAAAAACAATGATCTCTCTAATTACTTTTATCTCATGTGTAACTGCTAACTTTTCTGAACAAATCCAGTACTTCCATAGGTCTTTACATTCCATGTGCAACTCTGAATATACTCTGAAACTCTCACCGTGTCAAAAAATAGACCTTAGGGAAAAACAAATAAAATCTTCTCTTTTTCTATTTTTTTTCTTTTTTGCACAATGAGGCTTGCTTCTGATACTTGTGTTAGGAACTAAAGCTATTATAGGCTAAGTAATTCAGTAGTAAGGTTACCTCAAATTATCTCCATGCCTTTGAACATGTACTTTATCTTTAAAAAGTATAATTATATTGTTCGGTCTTGCATACTTGGAATCATACAGAAGATTTAGCAACTGTGAAAGCCAATATGTGACTTAACTGGAAAATTAAAATTTCTGAAGTGGTAAGCATTTTTTTAATGCATTTATGAAGACAGTTGCAATAGAGCCAGTAAAGATATCAAATCCAGACAAACTGTTATAACTATGGCATAGATTTCTTCTCATGAGGTTAGTTTACATTGTTTATATCTTTGCAGTGGTTTTACCTGGTAAAGTTTTCTGGTCCTCATTGACTGCAGGGAATTCTTTCACCAGCTCTTTTTCTTCTCTATTAAGAGAGAGCCAGCAGTTACAGTCAAAGTTCCATTCTTGTTTTGTTTGTAGCTCTTCTAAGTGAAAAGATTTCAAATGCCAACCCTCAAAGCCTGGCACATCATCACAGCTGACCCGAATTTTGTATACATCCCCCAAGTCTCCAGTCTCAACCTGCAACAAATATCATGAAGAAGAGCATACTGTCAGGGTTGATTCCCAAATCCCTGTGTAGAATTCCCAAACTTAAAGTTAACAAATGGAGAAGCTGAATTGGAGACTGGGATAAGTGTGATGAGAGACTCAGTCCTTTTTCATTATATGATTATAGGTAAGACAGTCTCCCTTATTTTCTTTATTAGTATTGCAATCATGATAACCTACCATTAGAGTAAGTCAAGGTTAAAATTCGTAATATCTGTGCCTCTTTAGACAAGAGGCAACATGTAAAGCTTTGACTCCAATGGATAAAGAGACCATTAACTTAGAATTAAAGATTCTGATATCAACAGTCAAGTGAGGTATTAAAATTATTGATACTAATATAAGCCTAGTTTTAAATAAATTCCCATTTTCAAAACGGTTGGATTTAGAACGCGAAATTACCATGAGTAACAAATTCGATGCAAATGAGAAAGGATATTTCTGCAGAAAAGTAAACTGTCTATGTTACAGAAATAATTGTAGAACAACACAGCCCTGTTCCCTTACTACATATGGGAAATTCAATTGCTGACTCTTAATGGCTGGCTTCCATGAGATCTGATTGAACCATCCAACCTAGGGCTGTGGAAACTAGGATGATCATCCTGAGTCAAGCGGTAATGATCTGCACCAAGAAGTGGAGCGCAGCAAGTGCAAGAAAGACAGATTGGCAAGTGATTTTCAACTGAAACAAAAGACAACTGTTATTTTATGACGGTGATGATTATTTTTTAAAATTATAAAACCAGAAACTGTTGCCAGTGGCCTTCTTGTCCTCTCATATTGCTTTTATTTTTCTAGACCTGTCACAACATACATTTTTGTGACTGTTGCTCAGAAATAAATCTTTTGAGCAGCATAGTAGTAGTAGCATTAGTGAGATACTGAAGTTAGTCTTACACAGTGATGCTCTGGGATCAGCAGGCTGGCTCCTAAAACAGAGTACAAGCTGCTAACAGATTAATTTATTCCACCTTCCTCTTTAAGGAAGGAAGGTTTAGATTGGATATTAGGGGGAAGTTTTTCACAGAAAGAGTGGTGAGGTGCTGGAACAGGCTGCCCAGAGAAGTAGTGGATGCCCTGTCCCTGGAAGTGTTCAAGGCCAGGTTGGATGGGGCCCTGGGCAACCTTGTGTAGATCCAGGCCTGAGGTTGGTGGCCCTGCCTGTGGCAGGGGGGTTGGAGCTCTATGATCCTTGGAGTCCCTTCCAACCCATGCCATTCTATGTATGTATTCTATGTATGTATTTATGTATTCTTATCAGAGCTCTGCATCTGATAACCCTTCACTGCTGCCCTAGCTTACTTAGAGCTAGTTCACGTGAATTTGCACAGTTTCTACAGTATTCTCATTCTTACACTGACTCAGGAAGATCCATGTAAAAATTGTGGGTTTATCTTTTTGGGACAGAGTTGGCCACCCTCATTAGTAAATGCCATGTGGATAAGAAATAGTAAAACATAAGAGTACAGAGAGGAACAATTAAATTAAAAAATAACAACCTGCCAAAATAATTTTACAGGAGCTTGAATTGTTCATTATGTAAAATTTATGAAAAGACACCTATGGTAGGAGGGAACTGCACTTGATGACTTAAAAGATCCCTTCCAGTTTAAATTTCTTAAGGTGTCATAAGTGGCTGCCTTCGTGCTCCTGCAAAATTTCAGGATTCATGGCATTGCTCTTTAAGGACTAGGGAATAAAACCCTCCCAATGACTATATCACAGTCCCAAGGCTGCAAGGAATCTCTCAGCTCAGCAATAGCTTTTAGCTTTACACTGAAAAGGGCACCAGACCTGTTCTGTCTCTAAGCCTCACCTGCCCTGCTCACCTGGATACTCTCATGGATGTAGGCATCTTAAGGCTGTCTCAAACTGCAATACATACATGACAAGACTTATTCCTCTTGGATCTACCACCTACTCACAGATTCCCAACTTGGTCTCCACCATTAAAGTATGAAAAGGGAAATACACTGGCAGAATTTCATGTGAAGAGATTTCATTTCATGCTGGAAAAAGTATCATTAGCTATGGCTGGACCAAGTGGTCTATTTCATCCTAAAATATGCGTTCATCTCTTATTAAACTTAAAGGGAACAATTTTGGTTCATTAAGAGAGCACGGAGGTTCTTCACCCATCTAATAGATGGTTCTTTCACAAACAGCAGAATAATTTCTCCTTCTCTTTTAGAACCAGAGTACTGGCTCACAAAATTATTGCCTGCAGATTTTCTTTCTTGTAGATGGACTTCATGACTCTATTACATGGCTACTCTAAATGCTGTACACAACTTACTCCGTGAAGCTTTGTGGTTTGGAGTTGCAAGAATACAGAACTTGGTTATTTTTATGTAGCAGGGCAAGCTGTAGCTCACATTTTACTTTGTCTACTGCTACCCTAATTTGCAATTCTCTGGTATTCTAATTTGTCACAAAAACATGCATTGTAATTCTTGTAGGAAATGCATGGATGGGATATATAGGAAAATAAATTTCAGAATACAAGACAGACTATTTAAAAGCAGTTATTTTCCCTTTTGTTTCTAGAATCACACTTTCAATCAATTAACATGAGAGCCTTTGAACCAGAAAACACTAATAGTAATACTGTCCATGATCCATTGAATTAAACACTGCCAACTATTTTCAACTGAGTGTTCTATATATTCCCCACCTTTTCATGGGTTTAATTTCCACACACCCCCACCTCACGCCCACATTTCTGGTCATTATTATAATTTTTGTTCAGCTCCAGCACTGTAACAGAACACTGCCATTACATCACTCTTGTAATCCTTTTCTGAGCAATTTAGCATGATCAGATTCCCTTTGGAATATGAAATCGTATCTTTGATCCCCCAATTGGCTTTTCCCTCCATTGATGCCCATTAATTGATACAACATAGCCTTCAAAGTAAGAACAGACAAATAATTCGTCACTAAGTATATATCCAGTTAATATCCCCGTTTTAAGCTTGTGGAATGTTTGCAAGAGGATGCTTTACCTTCTTTTTTAATCATTATTATAATTTCCTAATTAATTTTTCCACATTTATTCTTTCTGAGCAACTGTGTGTTATATTCAATACTTAAAATCTGATCTGAGTTGGATGTTATTTGCCATATACTACATAACACAATAGTTTGTCTATTACATGATCAAAGGAGCATAGCTTTTATAATCAAGAGGACGCCCTGGAAAAGTTACTGGAGTTTTACAGCTCTCAAGAGACAGGTAACTGATGATTAGAGAATTTAATAAAATTTTAAATCTTTTCCTTTTGACTCACACAGGGCTTCTCCAAAAACATCATGACTAATGTAATCAAAGGGTTTTAGAATTTACTGTTGGGTGCACATTTAAATGAAATTCTTTGTCATTTCCTTGTTTAAAAAAAAGTACATAAAATATTCTAGTTATAAAGGGTGTGGTCAAAACATCCTGAAATTCAGCTAAGCAGCTTTCTGTTAAGAACTCCAGAAATCCTGCTGCTTGGAACATCATCTCATGTTGTGGAAAAAACATGGAGTATTGCAACATTTGATGTAAAATATTCTGCCACCTTCATAGTCCTTAACACAAAATGCATTCTGTATTCCTTGGGATTTTATGAACAGTCCTACTTGCAGAGGTCTTTTTCTCATTTCGTACTAACTGTGCTAATGTTTTGGAGAGTGGTTTTAGGGATCCCAATCCCGTGATCTGTCGGTTGATGTATCTGAATTTTACAATTCTCTGGATAACAGGACATGCATGATACACTAGGACTCTCCAAAGGCATGCACTGACAAGCTTACTCTGTAAGTAACCAAGAAACACTGATGACTGGGAGAAAGATGTATATATTTTTACAAATTTACTCCTTCCATGCAATATTAACAATTGCTTCCTAGCATCAGCAGAATACCAAGGAAAAAAAGACCTGCAATTGCACCGTCAATTTACTTTCATTTTTCCAGTTATTTTTCCGTATGTTTGCTCACTGGAGATGGCATGGTTTCTTGCCATGCTATCTTTAACGCTAGAACCCCCAGCAGATTCAATAACTTTGACACATTCACTTATTTCTCAATGTATTTATTAGAACTAAGGTGTTCTAATTAAATTTATTCTTATTTAAGCAGTTCATCCATTGTACTACAGATGCCTGACACCACTGAAACACAACTGTACCTGATAGCATGCTGCTACTTTATCTCCTTTAGCAATATATTCTTTACACTTGCTATGTGCGATTAAACTACACCTGTTCTTTCATAGGAGCTGGTTGGAACTATTTTGGATCAAATAGTCATTCTCAATACAATACACATCTGTGCATACATTTGTTTGAGAGCACCTAGAAAATCATGAATTTGCATGTTACCCTGTCCTCAGTGTGCAATAAATGTATCTCTGAGATCAAAATTAAGCTTTCCGTTTCAAAACAATGTGAGCTGATTATAGGGCATAACCTCTCTTTCTTTTTGCTGCACTGCATTACTAAGGACATTTGTCTAGAACAAGGATCTTGGGGGCGTTTAAAAGTTCTCCTGCTTGTTGAAAAGCTGAATTCACAGCTTGTTCTCCTTGTGATATCATGCTCACGTCTTTAGCCTGCTGTTACAGTGGGAGGACACGAGCAAAGCTTCTGCCATCTTCTGAATAGCCGTAACAAGAACAAAGAAAGGGAGAGTAAAAGAAACTGGGTTTTTCAGCTGAACCAAGTAGAGAAGTTATGAAGGTATTTATGGAGATATCTGTGAATCCCCAAATTCTTCTTTATATCAGACCTGCTATTCTGATTTCCTTAGAATGCCACAAAACCATAAAACATTGTAAGCAATGTGGCAAAGAGACAAAATTTCAAGCACAATAGACAACGCTCAAATAGTATTAACTTCGTCATACAAAGCAATAGAAACAAGGATGCAAATAGCTAAGGGGGAATGTAGGCACTAACCCCAAGCCAATGCAAAGTATGAACATGCATTTTAGAAAGCAGCTGGGGTGGGAGCCCAGCGCAATGGATATGGTACTGTGGCACCTGGGACAGTAGATTGTGAGACAATTATAACTGACACATTACAATACTAATTTATCCTAGCATGATACTCAGTCATTGAAATTAAGAAATCTAAACAAGGAATACATGCCATTTGGGAAATTACCAACAAGTTGGATGCAACAGAGATCTGCTTTACATAATGACACTTGTCAAAATTCAGCCAGCTGATGTGGTTGCTCCAAACAGACTCTGCCTCTGTTGACCTCTTCAGCTTATGTCAAAGGCTCACAAAGGTCAGAGTGTTTCCTGTCTGCTTTTTGATAAGCTGGTGTTTTCTTGTCTTTAACAAGTACTATTTATCTTTTCATTTACTCCCCATAAAGTTCCTACATTGCTTTGGCTTGTTATTTAAATTAAAAAATCAGCCTTGATCAGGTCATTATGATGGAGATCTGACAACATTTTCTAAATGTAGTTTTGCCATTGTTGTCAGAATGTTTATTGTGCCCATTGAAAAGTACTTCTGAGCCTTATAAAACTGCCTTGAATTGCAAGCTATTTCTCTCATCTCACTGGCTAGAAGCTGCACTGCATGCCAATCAACAGAATTTGCAGTGACTTAGCCTAGAAAGCCAGGACAGAATTTGAACATAAAAAGATGCCTCAGATGAATCCTCCCCAAGCAGCAGGATGCATGTCAGTTGTACAGGTAGTCAGGACAGTGTTAGGGTTGATTTTAATACCGGCCATGTATATGCTACTGCTTCAGGGTTCATCACACTTTGATATGCGTGAATGCATTCTCCTGTGATTTATGATTATCCAGAAAAATTGCTGCCTGCTGGCCTGAGAGACAGAACTATTTTGGGGGAGAGTGGAGACTGATTTACAGAGACTGAAATAAAGCAAAGAAAAGCCCACTTATGTTCTCTGGGAATACTGTCCAATTCTTCATCTTCTGCATTCTCAAATAATTGTATACTGCCTTTTGTATAAACTGCAACTCAGGAATCTTTAGAGAATTAGAAAAAATGCAAGACAAGATGAATGCAAAAAATGACACAAAATTAACCATTTTTTCTCCATGTTACGTGCACCGAAAGGAACTAAAAATTCAGAAGACCCTGCCGCTGGCTGTACTAAGACAGGACTACCAGCAGAAGATAACCCAGGATCTGATGTTATGCCATATTTGTAAATAAATACATCATTTCCACCAGCCAAACTAACATTCCGTATGTGTATAGATAAATCTCTTGGCTAGAGAGGAATGTCATGATAAGCTTTGTATGGTAGTGTGTATTTATGACTTACAGTGAATTCATCTGTTGCTCTGGGTAGAAAGCACACATATCCTGGAGTTTGTGGAGAAAGCAGAAGCTCATCACTTTTGCCCTTTGAGCCGTAAATCACAAGGGTCCTTTTACATTCCTGAGGCTCTGGGGAATCTCCACCTGTTTTAACCTGCACTCTCCACTGTTGTACTAAACAAAATAAAAATGTCACATTTTAAGTATCAATGGAAGAGAGTAATCGATGTTTTTGTTACTATTACAACAAAGAATGTAAAGATAACTATGAATTTATATAATGTTTTATAAAAATAAACAGACTTTCCTTCTCTTGAAGACAATTATAAATTAAGTAAGACTCAATAACCGTAAGACAACTGTTGAAGTGGGTATACAAGCAGAAATTAACACCAGGGAACAAAGCAAAAGACTGTTTGGGTAGGTTTTTGCATTCTTTCTAACAAAATAGTTGCTTTAATTGCAGCAATTAATTTAACAGATTTCCATTCTTAAAGTGTTCATATGTAGCATGAAAAAGAAAGCTAACATTTTGAGACTTGTATGTGATCCATTTGCAAGAACTGACGGCTAATACATCGGTTAAACAAACTTAGACCTATTTTCTCAGCTATTTCTAGACTAATTTGTCATGTTCGCTCTGCTCCTTTGTCAGATCAGATCATTCATTAGGATTGTATCCACAGAAAGTTACTTAACTGCTTGAACGTGAAATTCCCCCTGAATTCAAATGAATTATTTGTAGCAAAGACACTTGATCCTGCATGGCAGAGGGAACCCAACAGTGGAAGGAAACCAAAAGCCCATTTTGCCTGTGACCTGTACTGTGGCAATATGACAATTTGCTAACGGGATTAACATAAAGGGGAACTATTTTGTGACTGTGTGTAAGCAATGTGCTGACAAAATAAATTTTAGAATACTTTTAATTCAGAAATAAATTGGACGTGATTTCTTCTTTTTTTTTTACAGTACTATGTAGTCTTTTCATACCTTTTGTTTTCCTCCACCATCTTGGAGATGGAGGTT
The DNA here is from genome assembly GCA_022605575.1 of Laterallus jamaicensis coturniculus. Taxonomy (NCBI): domain Eukaryota; kingdom Metazoa; phylum Chordata; class Aves; order Gruiformes; family Rallidae; genus Laterallus; species Laterallus jamaicensis. Next base: position 50,321,692 of record JAKCOX010000002.1, on the reverse strand, counting down.
GGGTGAAAACCTGATCTGTTTTTCTTGATTTCTGACGTTTTTCCCCCTGTTTTTCACATTGTTTTCTTTAGTTAATTCTGGTTTCCCCATTCTTATAGAAGCTGCTTCTGCATTACATCTGACTGTTCCCTGAGTCTTCTGGCCTCAGATACAAAACAGCAGGCAAATACACATCTCACAGCCAGTCTGCTGAGTAAAAACACACCAGCTGAAAGGATCCTTCCCTCTGGACTCTTTTTGAGGTCATTTCCAGGAATGAGTCAGATGTAGTGTGTGGAAGATCCACACTTTGCCTAATAAGGAACTTTTGCTGTTTGATATATGTGCCAGCCTTGAATTTTATCTCCTTGTGCCAGGTTGGCATGTGGTACCCTTCAGGGTGTCACACTTGGTGAAGTCAAGCATCGTTTGAGCTTCTGCTCTTCCTGAGCACTCCGTGGGTTTATGAGCAGATTCAAATTTTTACAAAGACTCCCAACATTGCCCTGAACCTCTTATCCTCTCCAACTAAGCCCCATTTTGAAAGCTGTCCCAGTAACACAGCAGAGGGGAAATTAAGATAATTTTGCATTACTGTGTTTCCCAAGTGATGTGGGGTTTTCTCCTCTTCTTCAGGAGAGAGCAGGCCCCAAGTCAAGAGAAAGCACGGATACATAACTGCCTGTTTCTTGCACAAAGAGGCAGCGTGTTTAGAGAAGGTATTTCAGGCAAGGTGATTTGATTTAATTAACACCCATGACGGTGTTTTTTAATTATTATTTCAGAAGAAAGGCTAAGGCACTGGTTGGGACTTTTCCAGGAAATAAATCTGTATTTAACAGATCTAAGGCCTCTTAGCATCTGTGACTGTTTATTCTCCTACATTTAATTTTAAAGCTTCTACAATGTGGTACCTGAGCTAACCCAGACTGACTGCATTTTCTGTCCATTCAGCGAATTCATTTAAGCTGCTCATGCCAAAATAAGAAAAAACCGTTTCATCTAATATTACATTCACTTAGACAGCTACTTGGTAATGATGGCTACACCAGACAGGAGGCTGATGCCAAATACCTATTTATGTTCATTGAGTTCTTTGTCTCTTTCTAGAATATCCTGAAGTCCTCAGTAAGTTCTGAAAATCAGACAGCTGGACTTGAGTAGGTCATCTTCTGGGTTTCATAGGCATGACCACATTAAAAAAAGAAAAATTTCCCCTGATATCACTGAACTATGTCAGCTTCCTTTCACAGTGACTAGTGTGTTAATGTGCTATCATACTTTTGCTTACGTATAAAGCTATAGCCATTTCCTCTGCGACATTAGTATGATGAGTTAAAATGAACAGTGGGAGGAAAACAGACTTCTGTGAAAAACATATTTCAGAATTCTCTCTTTTCTAAAATAATATAAACAAGGATCTGATGTCATGTTACAGGTGTATATATCCAGATATATCTTAGAAGCAGGAACACTTTCCCTTCTGGAAAGTCTTTTAAATGCCAGTTTGGAGCCTGAAAGATAGTTGCAGCAAAACTGTGAAAATCAAACCTGCAATGACTTCTGCACGTAGTAAACTCAGCAAGGTGAAACACAAAGTCAATATTTTGTAATATAATTCAGAAAATTGATAAAGGAAAGGGGTTTTTTTCTTTTTCTAAAATATGAACATTGTCTATGTTTTCAGAGGATCCCCACAGTTATTTTTACAATACATTATTCCAGGTATTTTACTCTACAGCTTTTTGGTCTTAAGACCTAGAATGGCATTCACACTTCACCAGATGTAGGAGTGGGTTGCTTACTTCCCAGAGATTGCGGAAATTTGTGTTGCCTTGAGGCAGAGTGCTCAGTCTGTTTATTTTATTTTATTAGGAAGTTCAGCCTCCACCTGGCAATATGTCATTGCTTGTTGGAAGAAGGACCAATTCATTTGCAATTTGGGAATTCTGTGATTGTTTTTACCTCATTAGCAAACACTGGCAAGGTAGGGAATAATTTGAAAACAAGGGAAGTCATGGGGGAATTTCCTCTATATTTTCTTTGTTCTTATAAATTTTCTATATGCCTTAATACCAGCAACCTTGCACAATACAAAGTACACAAAGTAGCCAGTCTAGAAATATCTATTAGCTGAACTCCATTCATCAATGTTGAACAATGTTTTATGCACACTCCCCAAAAGGCCACACCACCACAGAACACACCACAGAAACCACATTACAGGAACCCAGCTCCTTTTATCTGACTGCACTGCGGACAGCATTGGAATATACTATGTCTTGTCTCCCTGCTTTGAGAGAAAATCTTTTACTAAGTGCTATTACAAGACTCCACCTATTTTAAAGCAGAAAAGGAAAAGAGAAAATGGAAGGTGGAAGTAGGAAAATTTCCCCATGTTGTAGGAAACTTTTCGGGTGATATAAAGAGAGCAGCTATTCACCCTCCTACAAAGGAAATCCTTGGTCTTTTTCTCTTGCATCAAGCATACAAGGCAGAATCAAGAATACAAATTAATCTGATCCTATGCTTGATTTGCCAGAGCATCTCTGTAATCTACAGATGTACTAAGGTGGCTGAGAAAACCTGATATGGGCATACTGCATACTGCGTTTTGGCAGAATCTATAGCCAGCAGCAGCTTTCACAGGGATCTGGGATTTATGCTTCATTAAAGCTGGCATCATTCCAGCCTGCCTGAAGAAGGACTGGGAACCCTCAAGTAACCTACTTAGCAATGACAACTTTCAAAGTCTCTTCTTTGGTTAGGTGGTTGAATAGCTTCCTAGCTTTATCCAAGAGAATGAAATTTCTGACCTCCAGAGTGACTTTTCTTTTGTAATCTTTGTTACAGATTTTATCTAACCACATTGATCTTACTCTGAAAATCACAAAACACCACTAAGTTATACCAATCAACTTTTTATGAATTGCCCTGAAGCCCACTTGCAGAGTGCAGTTCATATAGAATATGACCACAGAATGCATAAAACACTGGCTCCCTAGCATTGATCCTGTTGCTGCTTCTTATTCAGTAAATGTATATTATATGGAAAGGTTTTGTTTCCATTTGAGTGGGACTGCTTATCATTACTATCTTCTGTTCCATACTACAACTTCTGGGAGAATTTAAAGGCAATTACTTTTTCTTCTGAGACTGCATCTCTGCAATTTTCTTTTATCAGCTGCAACCCTGGTACTGTGTCACGATGGATTGACACAGAACTGACTAAAATCATAGATTCAAAGAATAGTTTGTTTCAGAAGAGGCCTCAAAGATGTCTATTTCCAACCATTCTCACATGGGCAGGGACACCCTCTGCTAGACCAGGTTGCCCAAAGCCCCATTCAGCCTGGCCTTGAACACTGCCAGAGAGGGGGCAGCCACAGCTTCTATGGGCAGCCTGTGCCAGGGCCTCACTGCCTTCACCAGGGAAGAATTTTTTCATTACCTCTAATCTAAACCTACCCTCTTTTAGTTTAAAACCATTACCCCTCATTCTATTGCTCCATACCCTTATAAACAACCCCTCTCCAGCTTTCCTATAGGCCCCTTCAGGTACTGGCAGTCTGCGCTAAGGTCTCCCCAGAGCCTTCTCTTCTCCAGGTTGAACAAGCCCAACTCTCTCAGCCTGTTCTCATAGTAGAGGTGCTCCAGCCCTCTGACTATCTTTGTGGCTTTCCTCTGGACTTGCTCCAACAGTCCATGTCTTTCCTGAAGTAGGGCCCCCATAGCTGGATGCAGTACTCCAGCTGGGGTCTCAGAAGAGCAGAGTAGAGGGGAAGAATCACCTCCCTTGACCTGCTGGTCATGCTGGTTTTGATGCAGCCCAGGATACAGTTGGCTTTTGGGCTGCAAGTATACATTGCTGGGTCTTCCTGTCCACCAACAAATCCAAGTCTTTCTCCACAGGGCTGTCCTCAATCCATTCTCTGCCAGGCCTGTATTTGTGCTTGGGATTGCTCTGACCCATGCAGGACCTTGCACTTGACCTTGTTGAACTGCATGACATTTGCACAGGCCCACCTCTCAAGTCTGTCAAGGTCCCTCTAGTCAGTATCCCTTCCCTCCAGTATATCAGTTGCACCACACAGCTCGGTGTCATTGGCAGCTTGCTGAGGGTGTACTCGATATCACTGTCCATGTCTCCAACAAAGATGTTAAACAGTGCTGACTTTGGAAAGACACCTTTCCAAACCTCTTGTGACTGTTACCTTCCTATAAAGCTCAATCGTTTCACATGCAAGGTCCATGAAACAACCAGTACAACAACACAATCCTGAAATCTGTCCTGCTCATCATCTTCTTTTACATAAGGCATAAAAACACAATCTCTCACCTATCTCAGTTCCTTATTGGAATGAGCCCCTGGGTAAAGAAAAGCTGGCTAAAAAGCAATTCAAGCTAAGCTGATATATAGTTAATTGGCAGAACAGTTTCTAAAAATGTTCTTCTCCTTTGTATCTTCAATATTCAGAATGCTTGATCTCAACCTAAGAAATCAGCAGACGCTCTTTGGAGCCTCCTGGACATCTTGACAGTGTGACATTTCACAAACTGATTAAGAATAAGCCACTCCTTTCTCCTCATAATCAATATATAGTGTCTAACAGCTCTTGACATGCACAGGCTCTCAGCATTCTGTGCATCTGTGCCAGCTTATTATAGCACAATAAAGAAAGAAGCTGCACGGGAAAGAAACTTAGTAAAATATAGTTTATTTCCTGAACATAAGGTGAAATAGATATTATGGTTGCATCTCTGAACTGTGCACTTAGCAGAATGCAGAATCCAATTCCAAGTCACTCTCATGAAAATCAAATATTTTTGCAGGAAAGCCTTTACTTACCTGAATTAATCAGTCTCCCTTTGTCAAACTTATATTGTCATAGAACAACAAGAAAGCTGTTGGCTAAGCTGTTTGATTGAACACAAATTATTTAATTTTCACTAGAGCTGGATTTAGATCGAGAGACCAAGACTCATCCTACAGAAGGCAAGTCACTGCTTCCAGAGCCCAGTGTAAATGCTGGCATTTTTTTACTTAAGTTCCTCCCATACACTTCCCAGACACAGTTACACAGAATATGCATTTGCAGTTAAATGCTCATAAAGACAGTCGTGTCAATCTATTTCTCTTTTCTGTTTAGGGAGAAACAGAGAGATAGTATCTCAAATTTTAAACACTTCAGAACACTAGTGTGCTACAGTGACAGGGCTGCCTTTGTAGCTATAAAAACGGTTGGGTAGATTAAAATCGTTTTACTAATTCAAGCAGATTAAGTCAACTAAATGCATATACTACATTTAGGTTCACCTACGGATTTGAATTTAAAGCCTGCATTATTTCTGGCTACTTCAGGAATACCCTGATGGATTTTGACCTGAAAATGCTTCCACTGACACTTCACAACACATTTTTCAACTTGATGATGTTTGCTAGGGGACCTGTCCCCATGTATTAAATGACAGTGACATTGGGATAAACAAAGCAACACTTGAATCTCTTCCCACAGGAATTCCTGGATGATTTCAGGACAGAATATTAAAAATACAAAGAAAATCAGTAGTAGTTTATCAGTAGCATGTTTTTCTCAATTACTTAAAAAGACACAGTCCTTTCTGTAGACCATTGCCAGACAATCTGCCCTCGTTTTCTCTCACAGTTGATAGTTTATATATATGATGAGGTCACTTGCTCATGTATTTGTCACTTAAGACTGATTTACAGATTAAATTCAAATGACAAAAACACTGGTGCAGAAAAGAACACTTACCTTTAAGGAATGCCTTCTTTGAATTGCCATCCTCTAAATACAAACAGAAAAAAAAATGTGAATAATCTTTATTATCACTTTTCTTCTTACGTTTCAATCTTACTCAGAAGGATTCTTCAGTGATAACTAGGCATTAAGTATACACAATATTGTTATAACATTTTCTTGAAAAAGTACTTACTAATGGCAGTTAGCTCCCTCTCAGTTCTCCCATCGTCTTGATATTCATCTAACCATCTTTCATTGCAAAAACAAAAATAAGATTAATAACAATTATCAGTATATTACAAGTAATGACAATTGCCTTCTCCCTCCAACAGCATTTTTTTGCACTTTTTTTTTTATCTAATGCTTTTAAACTATTTCCTAGAATGAATTTTCATTTATATATACATTATAGTTGGCCTCATTCATATTAAGAGAGTTGGGCTCACTCTGCTCCAGGCAAACAGGAATGTTCGTGTCAGCTGTATGAAATAGTATATGAAGTACATTATATAAAGCACTACGTATTTCCAGGATCAGAGGCTCAACTGTACATTTGGCAGTTTATATAACTTGCAGTAGCTAGTTACAGTCATTGTACTTTAAATTGGATATAACTCCTGAAAATCTGGAAGCTTCTAAAGCTTCTGTAGATCTGTGGCAATGAACTGACCTTCTCTTTTAACTTTCCTTTTCTGATGAATGTAAGGATCTTACCTGCAATACCATTTCACTACACACCTCCCTACTCTTTCAGTTGATCCTCCTTGCTGATATAGTGACACTTCACAGCCTTTAACAATCTCAAGCATTTAAAAATAAATAGCTACATGCTTACTATCAAATTCTAGTGTATTGGCTCCTCATTGATGTTGCATTTGATAAACCCAAGGGTCCATAATGTATTTCACTTCTTGCATATAAGAAAACCCTGAATGAATCTCATGTGCATAAAGTCTAAGCTTCGCTGTAGTTTAGATAATTTGATTAAATTTTGAGAGCTCTCTCCTCATTCTCCCTAAGAAACAAAAATCACTAGCAGTTTCTAAAAATAGGATGTAAACTTTGACACATTGGCAGCACACTTAACACTGCAGGCAAACAGTGACTGGACTCCTCTAGTTCTATGTATAATGTCTCCAATCTTTTTATAAAAGCTTATTTTTTAATTTTGTTTCTTAGTTTTTGAGAAGGCAGTTTTATAGAGAGCCCAAGTGTCTTTATTAAGTATCTCTCCCTTTAGAGAAGTCTCATAAAATCTCATTGTAATTAAAGAAATAATTCTCACTCACCTACTCTTTGAATAACTTCTTTAATGCATGCAAAAACAATTTAAAAGCTTAATAGCCAAAAAAGTAAAACTAAACCAGAACCCTGATCATCAGAATAATCATTCTGAAAGGAATAAATGGTTCTTAGCAAGTAATTTCCAGGAACCTTGCAAACTGAACCAGTTTCTTTTGTAAACAGGTAAGATTCCTAAAGGAAGAGAGCTGTCATTACCTATCTCCTAAAGATTTTCAAGACTTTAAGGCACAGTTCCCTAAAATAACATGGAAACTATTTCCCCCATGTAACCCAAACTCATAAATTGCAGAAATCAGGTATTACAGAATATAATTACCTGGATCTAAATTACAGTCTCTAGCTTTATTTCCATTGCATTAAATATACTAATATAGAAATAACACACAGAAATCCTTACTTTAATCTATTGGATTATTTTAAGGTGCTCTTTCTGTTATAGCCATATGATTCAACTCAATGGCTGTTAAAAGTTTGGGTTTCCTTTGCCTTAGATAATAAAAAAATTGGAAAAATAGGCCGTTTAGTAATTGTTAGAACTAAGAGTCAAGCATTTTTCTAGACCTAGTAAGAGAAACAAGTAAAAATTTACTACATGAAAGGAAATATAGTAGCTCTGGTTTAGGAGAAATGTTAAAGGTCTTTCCAAAGACCTCCAAGATGTAGATAAGTTTTTCAGTGGCTGAGAAACTGAGGAAAATAATTACAGCTAAATCTTCACACATAATACATTTTAAAAGACTGAGAACTGAAAACTTATTTCTCTTCACATGGTCTCTGCATAATTTAAATAAATCCTCCTTTTCTCCTATGCAACATTTGGTTTTGGCCTTCAGCCTATGGCTGCTTCCTATACCAATACAGCAACTTTCTTCTTTGTCTTCAATGGCAAAATTTTGCATCCCTTGTATGTTGAGAAACTCGGGCATTGCTCATATATCTAGGTGGTGTGCACATGCTTGTTCTGCAATTTTTTTCCCTAGATTGCTGGCAGTATAACAAATTCTTTTTCTCCATGAATGGCATACCTATTACAAGGAAATACAACCTCCCGAGCTTCCATTCCTTCTTTATGTTTGATGACAATCTTATCCAGGAACCATCCATTGCCTGTGTTGAAATGGCAAAGGTTTATCATGTAAAATAATGCATTTTTTAGAATAAATTTAAAGGGAAAAGCCCAGATTATCTTTTTCCAGCAGAAACACATGTCATATTAAGACAGCTCAGCTAAAGAGGTAAGATGTATTAACAGACTGAAAGCTTTATTATTCTGTGTCTCTCACAAGAGGTACAATGTTAATGCTTCTCTGCCTTGCTCTGTTTTAATTTTAAGAAGCATGTTGGGGTTTGCGCTTGGAGACAAGTATATGCATACACCTGGGAACTGCCAACATCATTCACATCTCAGTGAATCTCTACATCTCATCTCTACATTTTACAGTATCAATACTTAAAGGGATCCTACACAAAAGTGGGAGAGCGACTGTTCATCAGGGACTGTAGTGATAGGACAAGGAGTGATGGGTTTAAGCTGAAAGAGGGTACATTTAGGTTAGACATTAGGAAGAAATTCTTTACTATGAGGGTGATGAGGCACTGGAACAGGTTTCCCAGAGAGGTTGTGGAAGCCCCATCCCTGGAGGTGTTTAAGGCCAGGTTAGATGGAACTTCAGACAACCCATGGCAGAGGGTTAGAACTAGGTGATCTTTGAGGTCACTTCCAACCCAAAGCATTCTCTGATTCTATGATCTTTTGATGCCTTGTGATCAGCTACAAGGATGTTGAGACAAATGTGCAGTTAACAGAGATCTGTGGTCCTCTGTGAGTAAGGTTGTTATTGCATATATATAAGTATTATTAATTAAAAAAATCATAAAGACTATTGGTGTTGTTTGCAAATTGACTGGGGCTGCAGCCTTAGAAGAATTTTGTATGTCCAAGTGCCAGTAACTGGGAAAACTGAGGATCTGAGGATCCAAGGATCCTGGGCCAGTGACTGGGTAGGCTGAGTGCCTAAAGCCAGCTACTGAAGGCCTTATCCATCTATACTGTATGTTTGTGTGTGTATGTATATATAAATAAATATATGTATATTTACCACTGATGGACTGTCATTCTGATCAGCTGGAGAGGGTAACAGGATAAGGCCACTGGTGCTGTCTGGGTTTCAGTGCTGAGTTCCTCTCTGTGTTGATCTGTGTGGCTGGTCATTTGCATATATATATATATATGTCTATTATAAATGCGTTTGTGTGTGGGCCCACTGGGAACATGTACTCAGCCTTGTTACTAGTGGGACCTGCAGGCATGGAGCTCTGCAGCCTCACTTCTGTCAGCCTGCTGAATTCATCCTCTCCCTAACAGCAGTAGCTGCTGCCACATCCATGCTGATTTCTTAGATCACTTCCAATAACCATCCTAGTGACTGGTACAGTTCTCCTGTGAAGCCCTTTTCAAATATCCTGTTCTCACTGTGTCTGCACCACTCACAACTTGTCATATCGCTTATGAGGTTTTGCCTGACTCGCACCATTATTTATCAGCACATCGCAGCAAAACAGCACAAGGGATGTTTTGGTCGGAAGCAGACAACCATCTTCTTTATTCTCATGCTCTGCCTCCTTGGCTGCATCTGAGCTTGGAAGTCCCCAGAAGGCATCAGTCTCTGTCCCATAGGGAGGGCTTCCCAGGCAGTGCATGAAGAAGAATGGCATTTTCCCTTCAAAATTTCAGGTCCAGGACATCCTGCAAACTTCTTCTGAGACTGTCCTACAACTTAGATGTTCCTTCACTGAAAGAAGACTACTAGCCTGACCAAGATTCACTAAAATCAGGCAGGTCACTTTGAAACAGGTCAAAAAGGATGAAAGGCACTGCTTCTGAAAACGTACAGGTATGAATGGAACGGTTCTAAGGAGAAGTTCTTTCAGCAGATAAGACACATCATCTAGTGATTCGCACCTGACTGATGCCAAAACTTTGTTGCCTGGGACAAAATCCCTATTCTTTCCTCATATACAGGGGCTGTGAGATCAGATCTATGCCCTGTGACTAGGAGCCCCAAAGAAAGCATATGTTCCATACTTCCAGGATAGTCTCAAAATCAAGACTAAAGATCTTCTGCTCTATCACTCTGGCAGGGTGATAAGATTAGAAAAAAGGCAGCCACACTTTTACGGTTACTGTATTTACCCAATGGCCTCTCTCCTGTTTGACGATTCTCTCAACCCTGCCCACACAGGTCACCTTAAGCCAGCATTATCGGGGGCTAGTTTGGATACAGTTCAAAAGAGCTCTGAGATCTGTTTGTGCTGAGTACAATGAACAATCAGTTACTGAGGCATAAAATTTTTAAATAAAGAATACAATTCACCATCCCATTTAGAAAAACCTCCAAAACCAGGTTTTGAACCCCATTGTCAAAGAACAGCTTAAGATATCTGAATCTGTTTGCAGATTTGTAATGCTGATCTTACGATATGGCTATGATGCCTATTAAAGGAGAGATGAAGGAAAAGAGCATGATATGGTGTCCTGGGGAATAGAGTGAAGGTAGACTCCACCACAGTGCTTCTGTGTTACGTCTTGGCCTACTAGGATGTGAAACAGATATACAGTCATCCATATTGCTAAAGGCAGCAAGCTCTAGAGAACTACAAAGATAACAAGAATCAAGTTCACTTCCCATACCAAGGCTGGATTAATAAACCCGCTTCTGTAACAGTCACAAGTCTGCTCAGAGCTTTAGACAGTATAGTCAGCAAGATGGGTGTTGCTTGAAGTAATTTCAGAACAGAGTAGGGTAAAAGTGCTTTTCTCATCTACTATCAGCGTGGCCCTGAGCTGCTTTAAAAATCCTTCTCATCCTTCTCTTCACTTGGCTTCTCTACAGCCACTAGCCTGCAAATGTATTTGCAAAGCTTACAGATTCAGTACTTTAATACGTGAGGTTTCTGTTCGTTTACATTATTTCAGAGGTGCACTCCTCAAAGGCCTGTATCAAAAATTTGTCTCATCATGAAATAATCTCTAAAAAACCTGCAAGTTGAATGCAATGTCACTCACCAGAGCAGCTCCACATTGATTTGCACAGATTAAATAAATAACCAAATCTTCTATTGTTGCCCCAAGCAGCAAGGTTATTATACTTCTAAAAAACTGTCAGTAAAGCCAGGTGTTGAATATCTTTAATTTTATTCTGGCCAGTCTTCACAATTTGTGTAAAGATGGATTGTTTTACCTGTGTGAGCAACATTTTTATGAATTTTCTATATACAAATAAAATGTGCTTTCTTTGAAAACAAAGAGTGGAATGACAGTATTTGACATTAAACTCATGTCCTTTCTGCTGTCCATTATTCTTTCATGTCCTTTCTGCTGTTATTCACCAACCCATCACAGTGACCAGTCTGTGGGAAGACTTTTTATCACTCCAAGACCTTCTGTCACATTTTGTATGAAGGATGAAATATAAATAAAGTGCATTGTGTTTAAAAAGGACTTGAAAACAGGTTGGTCTCTAGGAAGTTAAAACCTACCTGGACCAGCTCCATCATGGCTAATCAGAATTTTCTCCAAGTCTCCCAGTGAGACAGCCTTTATGCAGAAAATATCCATCTGTGGAACCATACAAGGAAAATGATCAAGGTCTTTAACACAGCAATTGCTTTGACTGTAACAGTATAGAATAGTTTCTTTTTTCTCTCTCTTTTTTTCCCCCCCAAACTGAATATAGGTGTCTTACATTGGTCCTGGCTGAACAGTGAGCGTCTTTTAAAGCTTTCTAAGGTGAAAAACACCTCAAAATTACTCCACAGAGACAGCACTTGATTCTTTTAGCATGACACAAGGATCAGTTGCAAAAAATTATTTTGTCATGTCTCTATTACAATTATTAGCCCTGTGTGTCTCATCAAGACTGGAAAACATACTTGGGAATAAGGGTTTAGAACCTGTTTCTAAAATTCATGGTGATCTGCTCAGAATAAACATGTTATTGTTACCATTTTACCTATGTGTGCACTATAAATAATCAAGAGTGCACAAATTCTACTATCCAATACTCTTGGTAAATGATTGTTCCAAAATCAGCACATAAAACTTATTCATATGATATAATTCTGTAAGTAATTTTGAATAAAGAAAATTAATGAGAAAATGGCAAACTGCTTGAATAAAAATAATACATAAAAAGATATTTACACTTCTGAAAAAACAGTTTGCAAGCCACAATTTACTCTTATTGATGAGAAGTAGCAATGGTTTTACTTCACCTGTCCATGTCGGAATTTGACAGTATTATTCTTAGATCTATGGAGCTTCCTTTTTCCAGTATCTCCTCTTGTCCCAAGGAGGTTGATATAAACGTTAGAATCTGTCTCAGCACCAAGTTTGGCACCCGTGTATACATGGACCTCATATACCAACACTAGAAGAGATTGAGATTATCCTTGTTGTTTACACATGACTCAAAAGCTCTCCCATCAAAATTTTGAGGAAGACTGTACTGACTGATGTTTGGATGTAGCAAGAGCTAGCCATGCATTTGTCACTTCCAGGTTCAAACCCTGCATACTCTGACCAAAAATAGGACAATACCAAGCTTTTAAAAATGCATTTATGCTGAGTATAGCTGTGCATTGCTCAGCAAAGCAACCCATCAAGTGTTTCCTAGTGCTCCATTTTCTTCTCCCACTCCCTGTTGAATATTTACAATTTCAGGACCTAATTCACAGAGTCAAGATTTCTTGGCAAGTTATCTGGAGACCACCTAACTGTGCCTAGTCATAGTTTCAAACAATAGCTGTATTTCACTTGTACCAAGACATTTGCAACCTCCAGATATGTGCAAAACAGAATTTTCTGAGTGGTTGACCTTAATTTCATTTTAGACAAAGCATAGCAATCACAAATCCTGGGGTTTTTAGTTTTGCACATCACATACAATGGTAGGCAAGCCAATGGCTGGACTCCCTCATCTATAAAAAATGGACACTGAACTAGCTTTTGAAGGTTACAACATTTATTACTAGGGGATGCTAAAGCATTTAAGAAACAACTCTGTTAAAATGGAACTTTTTAATGCTTCCCTTTCTAGTTCTAGACCAAAGTCTGACACACAAAAAATAGACACTTATCTTCAATGAATTCTGGAATATAATTCAGATGTCATGTTAACATGTTTTGCACCACACTAATATTATCTTTATAATTACCCAGATATGCAAACTTCTTTTCAAAAATATTTCTAGTTATCACATACTATTATATTTCCTTTTAGGTTTTCTTATTATGAATTTTTTCTTTAAAAAAATCTGTTCACATCTTAATGGCAATTTTTACATGCAGTGTTTCTATTCTAATCACAGCTGGCCATTTCTGCTGCTATGTGGTAGATCACAGAGGAGATTGCAGTTTCACTAAAGGGTAATCTTCATAATTCTTCAAAGTGAAGAAAGATTCTAGAAGCCCTAACAAACACAATTAAATAATATTTTTAAGAAGGAACTAAGACAAAACCAGAAAGTTATTACAAAATGCTTGAAACTGAACAATATTCTACAGAAACTAATCAAGATACTATTGCTCTTAAACAACCAAATAGCTAGAAGTACCTGACATTTCCATATATTTTTAATTCAACAGACCCCAAGGAAGCTTATACAATTCAAACATCATGTTATCTACCATTATTGAAGAACAAGTATTTCTGATTCCCAGTGGAGAAACTGAACAAGTAGTAAAATTATATTGCAAATATTTCAGAGAAAAAAATAGCCCCACATAAAACATAGGAAGGAAATATTGATAGATAGACTATATGCTTAACCAAAGTAGGATCCCTCTTTTAATCTGTATAAAATTATTCCAAACTGGCAAAGACAATGTCTCAAACTCTTTATCACTATTACAGCTGTGACAATAGAGGTCATGTACCTTTATCAGTTTTATTATTTTCTATAACTGCACGCATTCATCATTGCAGCTGTCACATCCATACATTAGTATACCAACACAGCCTGTGGTATATAATTGGTCTCAATAATACATAACCATCTTCAAAAATGTGGCATAACCTTATAAAAACTAGTTTCAAGGATTTTACCATAAAACCATTATGTTAAAACAAATGGTAGATATGAAAGGCAAGCAACAAAGATAAATGGATCTGATAATTAGCATAATTGAGCTATATATCCAAATGACTTTTTATATCATAACTCTTAGTATAATCATAACCGTGCAGATTAGCAGCAGAATCTTTCAGAGTGTGGAAGGAGAGAGGTCACATTTCCAAATATTTTCATCAGTGACCAGCCATTTGAATAATAGGCCTGGACTATGCATGGAGCAAGACGCTGGATTAGCAAAAGCAGGGACATATCAACATCAAGTCTCCTCCATGCTTTTGCATTCTTACATTCTCAGTTTTGCAAAAGCAAAACATCTGTAGGAGCTAAGGAAAGGGCATAGACTCATCATGTTATGACTGTTTATATACAAAGACTGGTATCTGTATTACTTACACCTACAAGTAAATTCCATGATCAAACCCACAACACTTAAGTAAGCAGAAACACACTTCTAAAGCATATGGAAGGTGTTTTTTTTAAAGAAGCCCTTTGACAATAAATGATTACAAGAAGAAAATACCAAAAATGTTCTTTCATTTTTGGAGGGAGACAAAACCAAGTGTATTAAGTACAGGAGACACAAGAACAGAATAAGAGATAATTATAACACAACACAAAGATATTAACAGATAAATAAATGATAGTTCCTTTTGTAGCACTGTGCATCTCTGTGGTAGCCAGAGAGATGATAATGATCTAATCAAATATAGCTTTCTATTGCTACAAGCCTAAATAAATCAGTCTGAAGTAGAAAACACGCACGTGTTGAAATGTAAAGAACTGGAAAATATTTTCCATAGCTCCTCGTGTCTATACATTTCTCACCATCTGGAAAACGTTAAGTCTGACATTTATTTAGGCTACACAGTCTGCATTATTTATAAAGGAACTGTCTTAACAAAAAGACCAGTTTGTGCTGTAAATTTTTGTGCAAATTAACAATACGGACTGCTATATTTTGGATAATAAACAGAATGTTCATTACTCTTAACTTGAGTGTATGTTACAATGTATTTTACAGGAAACAAATTTAAGCAACAAAAATATTCTCCAAATTGCCCTGTACACGCAAATTTTGGACATGGCACTACAGAGAAACGCTTGGACAATTATATAAACATTCACCAAATGGATTGTGGGGTTTAAGCCTTTTCTGTACAAATGAAAACTTAGGTACCAGCTTGAGTGGATGCAATTTTTTCAAACTTTATCGAGAAGTTCCTCCAGATTGCAGAACAGTTACAAAAAGATGCTAGTGTTAATGGGTCCTGAGCTACAGATTTAAATACAAGAAGGATGATGCCATTCTGTAAATGGAAAGACAAGGTGCACCAGTGGTTTGATGAGCACAGGGGACAGATACAGCCAAATCTTGAGAACCTACCTTCTGTTTGAATGTACTGCTGAGAGAGCAAGAGTTACCGTATGTGAAATTTGCCTGTTTGTGCCGTGTTCAAAAAAAAAGGGGTTTTGTGCATGGAGTGAAATAAAAAAGACCCTAGAAAATACATTCAGCCTCTGTGACTCTGATTTAATTTCCTTTGAGAAACTGACCCACTCTTAGGCCCAGACTGCTGCAACAACTGAAATTGTGAGCTGCTCTGCTGCAGTAAAGAAAAAAATGTCCCAAAACTCTGAGACCTGGAACTCTGTGGCCTGTTCCTCTATTCTGCAGTAACAATTTCATTTTCCTATATGCAGATTCAATGAACCTATTCCAGTTGAAAACTAGGGTGACAAAGCAGAGAGTTAGGCCCATAAGAAAAAGAAGGAAAGAAAAGTTGAAACTATCACAAACCCAACCACTAAACTCAAGTGAGAGAATATTGTTTCAGCATTACGAGCGACCTGTTAGACTTACACCTCGGCATTTGTCTAATGTGGCACCTAACAGTGCAATAGAAGGAACATCTTGAAAAGCACAATAACTTTGATAAAGGATATAAGAGGATTAATTAATACAAAATAACAAAAAATCTCAGCTGGTACTCACTAAAAAAGAAAATGACCTTTGAGAAAATGAGTGATTGAAATGTTCAAATTGCTAACAGAGTAACTTTAGATAAGCTCTATAATCATACAGGAAACTCTGAGACATGAAGGCATGGATGAAACAGTTGAAAAAGGGGAGGTAAAATATTTTCAGAAAGAGATAGGGATCTCCATGAAAGACAAATAATAAAGCAGTATAATGACTATAGTTAAAAAATTGGCATATCAAAAATATTTCAAAAATACTATAGGAGTCACAGAGCAGTCAAGTGTGCAAGTATGAAATCTATATTTGCACAGTTCATAAAAATGCTACTACTGCTACATCTTGAGATGTTATCATGAGTTTTCAGGAAGTGTTTTAAGTCCCAAGTCAGGTTTCTGGCATCTATTGAGAACATGAGAATATGAACTACTTGGAATAAAAGGGAGAGAGAAAGGAAGTTTTGTTTCTCTGGTTATAAAGGAAAGGTAAGTTAAGGGCATACAGGGCAGGAGAATGGAAGTCAGAGAACCCTTTTTCCAAACTTCTTATTCTAGCCACTTGAATTAGCATTTCCAATATAGAAGGTTGGTATATTCCTGATCATTCACCAATGATGAGTTAGTTTGGCCCAAATATGCAGGCACTGTATATAATTCTAATTTCCTTCTGAAGGAGTAATGTATAAAATTCACTGACTCATGACATTTTTCTTTGGAAATATAATCAGTAAGCAAGCATTAGAGGTTGCTTTGTATAAAAGACTAAGTTAATATTTTTATATGTTTTGGAGAAGAAAATAATCCTAATAGATTTAAAGATTAATGTATTGGTAAGAAGAAAATTAGTTGTCATGGCAGAAATATTGGTCTTTTCCTGCTGACTTAGTATAAACTGATGTCCCATTAGCAGTACTTTTCAAAGTAATTCTACTAAAAAAAGTACAGTAATTATTTTAAAATTCTAGTTAAGAACAAATTAATTCAAGATAAATATCACTTATCCCTTAAAGTATCTAATAGATGAACTATTTCCACACTACAACTCTCTGAGCCTAATGACTCTGGTGTGTCTTCAACAGCACATTAGCTTGAATAAAGAAACAAAAACCCCTGGTTGGACCACATTACCGCTTTCTGGTTTGCAGCATGAAGTGGTTTTAGAGAAAAAAAAAGAGATTTTTTTGGATGAAACTAAACCAGAGTCTATGTTCCAGGAACACAATGATGACGAACTTGCCACAAATTGGCAGTCAGTCTGTGGGAACAGACTAGATCAAGCCCAGAGTAACTTCCCTCTAAATGCACATAAAGAGGACATTGGAGCTTTAACTCATTGCATTTTTAGCACCAACTGCTTCACTGCGCAAATCCACTCCCATCAGGCTGCTAGTGTAAACAGACAAATTGGCCAAAGAACACAAAACCTAGAGAGATGCTAAATGCTATACAACACTAAAATTGTCAAACAGTTTCTACTCAGTCCTCCCTTAATGACACTGATCCAAGATATTACACAGTAATAAAAAGGTTCTGCGTTTTTTTCCATATGACGTGCCTGCTTAAATGAAGCGGTCATTTTGGCTTGGTTTGTTAAACAGTAAGATTGAATCTCTGTCACATGGTTACATCATTTAGTATTTACTACCCACTTTGCACAAATAATGTCTGGCATTTTGCCATGACAGAAGGGTAAAGTTACAAATTGGTGTAGCATTAAGGCTAAAAGGGAGTAATTTCATAACGGCTTATATTGGTTACGATGCACTATCTTGCTCAGAAGCAATGCATATATTATTTGAAAAGACATGCCCATGTGAACCTCATGAAGTTCAACAGGGTCAAGTGCAAGGTCCTGCACATGGGTTGGGGCAATCCCAAGCACAAATACAGTCTGGACAGAGAATGGATTCAGGGCAACCCTAAGAAGAAGAACTGGGGGCTGTTAGTGGACAAGAAGCTCAATCTGACCCAGCAATTTGCGCTTGCAGCCCAGAAAGCCAACTGTATCCTGGGCTGCATCAAAAGCAGCAACACCAGCAAAGGAGATGATTCTGCCCCTCTCCTCTCCTGAGACGCCACCTGGAGTACTGCATCCAGCTCTTGGGTGCCCACTGCAGGAAAGACATAGAGTGTTGGAGCAAGTCCAAAAAAGGGCCACAGAGACCGTCAGAGGGCTGGAGCGCCTCTCCTGTGTAGACAGGCTGAGAGAGTTGGGCTTGTTCAGCCTGGAGAAGAGAAGGCTCTGGGGACACTTTAGTACAGCCTGCCAGTACCCGAAGGGGCCTATAGGAAAGCTGGAGAGGCACTGTTTACCAGGCATGGAGCAATAGGATGAGGGGTAATGGTTTTAAACTAAAAGAGAGTAGGTTTATATTAGAGGTAATGAAAAAATTCTTCTCTGGTGAGGCACTGGCACAGGTTTCCCAGAGAAGCTGAGGCTGCCTTCTCTCTTGTTAACTCTGCAACAAGTAGTTGGTCCCTCCAAGTGTCAAAACAGAGATGCAAATTGCATGTTGATAATTCTTGAGTCATTGATATTTGCTTTGGTCACCTTTCCCATCCTTTCAGTCAGTGAGCACATTATAACTTTTCTGTATTTGCTTGCATGTTTCTCCAAGTGGAAAAGAAATCTAAATCTTTTGAGCTGGAATTTTTCCTGCCTCAGCCTCAATGTTTGTCTTTTATCTCAAATCAATACTGCTATTCCTTCAATTATGTGAGCAAGTACAGGGCAGAAGTCACTATTTATATTCTCATTTGAAGCTTATGTTCACCTAAACAGAACAGTAAGAAAATTCCACAATTTGTGTATGATGCGCCCCTTGATATGAAAACTTAAGCCGTATCACAGAATCACAGAGGTTGGAAGGGACCTCAAGACATCATTGGGTCCAACCCCCTGCCAAAGCAGACTCCCTAGCTCATATTCCACAGGTAGGTGTCCAGACAAGTCTTGAATGTCTCCAGGGAAGGAGACTCCACCACCTACCTGGGCAGCCTGTCCCAGTGCTCTGTCACCCTCACTGGGAAAAAGTTCCTCCGCATGTTGGTGCACAACTTCCTGTGCTCCAATTTGCAGCCATTGCCCCTTGTCCTGTCTCCACAGACCACTGAAAAGGGGCTGGCCATTTCCTGTCATGTACCAGGACCCCCAGGTCCTTCTCCACAGAGCTCTGCTCCAGCAGGTCATCCCCCAGCCTGTACTGATACAGGTCTCGCTGGATGGCAGCGCAGTGTTCCTGCGTGTCAGCCACTCCTCCCAGCTTTGTATCATCAGCACTTGCTGAGGGTGGATGCTATTCCCTCATCAAGGTCATTGATGAAGTTATTAAACAGGACTGGGCCCAACACTGAGCCCTGGGGAACACTGCTAGTCACAGGTCTCCAGTCCGTTTCTGCTCCACTGACCACCACCCTCTGAGCTCCGTCCAACAGCCAGTTCTCAACCCAACTCACTGTCCACTCATCTATCCCATACTCTCTCAGCTTTGCTATCAGGATGTCATGGGAGACAGTATCAAAAGCCTTGTCAAGGTAGATGACATCCACTGCTCTCCCTCCATCTACCCAGCTGGTGGTGAGATCAAAGAAGGCTATGAGATTGGTTGAGCACTATTTTCCCTTGGTGAATCCATGCTGACTACTCCTCATGACTACTCCTTCTTCTCTTCCAATTGCTTGGAAGACAATTCATGTTTGGTTGTGTCATAAAGGTCTTCTGCACTTCTACAAGGGAGCATAGGCAGAAATTGGCAGGGGTGAGCCTAAATAACAACTTGCTCTGACTTCCCCCAGGCCCATCACAGGAGCCAACGGTCCATCTCCAGTGTTGGCTGGGTTACAAGGGCAGGTGGGAACCCCTGTCAAGGACTCAGAAGAAGGGACACCCTCTCCTCACCCCTGCAAGGGCTGTCCCAGGAAAGTCTCAATCCCAGTGTCCAGGCATGAAACACATTACAATGAGTCAGTTTTGGAGAATCTATTGGACTGCTGGGATTTGCTGCCTAGGGGTATAGAACACAGCTTACTGTGGAATGTTTAGGGGAGGAACTAAAGGCAGAGAAATGGATGGGTCTAAGGGATTTCGGGATGAAGTGTGGGAAAATTAAGGGATCAGTGGATCAAAAGGGCTGGACACAATAGTTTTCTGGTTAGTATGGTTGTTTGACTGTGTCCTGCACCTGCTTAGTACAGTCTGTCTCATTTTCTAATTAATTTGCTTTCTAACTCTTTTCCTGGGTGAGGGACTCTGTGTATATGCATGTTTGGGTATGGGTTCTGAATGCAGCAACTGGAATGGGACGCTGCTGGTGTCCTGCCTAACAGCAACTGGAGAGGCAAGAGGGAGTGAAATCATCAGTGACTGGACTGGGACCAGGGATCAGGAGATCATGTCTCTAAGGGTGAGATCACGTGACCAGCTGACTATTGGACCAGTGGAGTCCCAGTCAGCTGTCAGAGACACCACAGGGTATAGGTGTCTCTAGGCATGACACCTGTGTCTGTCTCTAAGTGTGAGACATGTCTTTGTATGAGATAGTCTGGCAACTGGAGCAGGGATACACCCTCAGGGGCTCATATGTCCAGGTAACAGACAGAGTGTGTGAGCCCAGCTGCTGGAGGCATCTACCTTATACATAAGCATATACATAAACATTTCCACTAGCAGACCTCCATTCTGCTCAGCAAGAGAGGGAAGTGGGATGAGGCTGCTAGTGCTGTCAATGCAACTGCTCTGTGTGTCTGGGTTATCTGTGCAGCTGGCCACATATACATGTATATAATAATTGTGGTATATGCATGTGCCCTCTGTGTGTGCTCAGCCTTGGCACAGATTGGACCTAGGGTCATGCAGCTGTGGGGCTGCCAGATCTGGTCTGAGTCGCCTAACACTCCTGTGCTGTCACAATGTTATAAAGCCAAGTCAAAAACATTCAGAATAAAGCTTCTAGCTTATTTTCATTAAGTGACACTTAAGATTTTCCCAGTTCAAGACATGAACACTAATTTCCAATGCTAATCACTTAGAAATAAGTTGAAAAAAAATTCTTTGATTTTGTACATCATGATGTAACTAGGAGATGAAACCAAGCCAGCAACAGCAACAGATAAACAATACAATTCTTGTAAAGTTTGGTAAAATAAAAACAATATATGGAATTTCCAGAGAAAAAGTGAGATTGGGTAGAAGAATCACTGAAAAAACAGATTGGAACAGATATCCAAGGTTCATCCCATTCAACACCACATTCAGATCAGGGACCAGGTGAAGTTTTTTAATTCTCCAGGCCTGGAAAAGCAGAATTGAGGATGGAATAGGAAGAGGAAAAGGATCCACAGACCTAGAAGCCTTGGCAATACGGGAAAAATTAAGAAAAGAATAAAGACAAAGGTGCATTGAAGGCCTAAGAAACCTATGTATGAAAGTTGAGACTGGTAGGATGGAGAGATTGAGAGAGAACTGAAAGCATCTCTTGGGGTAGCGGACCAGATTAGAATCAGCTTTGGGCAGTGGCTGAGGGACAGTCAGAAAAACTAAGGGTGGTTACCAAGGTGGCAAATTTGGATGGAAAAGAAGGGATCTCAGACAGGAAGGTAGAGAAAAGCTGACAGAATTAAGAAATAAGATTTAAAGAAGAGAAGCTAGAAAAAAAGAAAGACAAGGAATGAAAAATCAGCTTCAACATTTTGAATCCCCGATGGGTGTACAGTAGAGTTTTGCTGGAGAAAGGGAGGAAAAGGATAAGCAAAAATTACTGTTTCTTTTAAGAGATAAATTGAGTAATAAAGTGTTAAAGAGCGGCAATTTAAAAAACAGTGCTTTCTGGCTTATATTTGATCAAAGATTACATTGAGCGTTAATGCTGGTAGAAGATACCAGATTGAATTGAAAGGACAGGTTACAAATGACTAAATCACATCAATTATTTTTAAGTAATAAGTAGTACATCATTTGTTCTGGTGGAGACTGACTTGATGTAGTTTGTCCAGTACTTGTAAGCAATTAGCTTTTAAATGGGCAATGCAAATAGCATTTCATTTGCTTGTTCTTGAGAAACTAAATAGGAAATCCTTGAGAGGCCTTGCAGAGTTTATACTGATATTCAATTTCAATGTTCCTAAACTCAATAATTAATTTATAAAACTTATAATTTAATGACATTTCCGAATCCTTTCTAATGTATCTTTTCTTACAAAGTTGATAGAACTGACCTGTTTTTTTACATGCAAGTTATATAAATGGAAAGGACCTCCTAGAATATTATATAAATAGCTATTCCATACTACGTATTGCAGATTTCAGTTATTGATGTTGAATTACTTGTTCATACAACATAATTAGTTTTTGCAATATTTTTCTATTGCACCAGTATATAATATTTAGATAGGTGTGAGAAATGGCATCTGGTACTGTGGCATTTGTTACTGACCATAGGGCCTGTTTCAGTCCCAGGTTTTGAAATCTCTTATTGAAGTCACTAAACACTTTACAGAACAATTAAAAAAAAAAAAAAAAGAACAAAAGAGGAGAGGGGAAATGTAAGCTAGCACATATGTGTTTCACAGTATCTTCTAGCATTTGTAACAGAGATCAGTAATCTCCTTTGGCCTTAAAACCCATGGAAAACATTCATATATCAGCAGTCTTGATGGGCTTTTTTAAAAAGAATTCTATTCTTTTGAGTTGAGGCTTTTCATTTGTTTGATATTTTCTTCTGAAATTATTTGATTGTCACTAAGTGAATGATGACCCTTTCATATGTTGGATCACAGATTCCTTGCAATATTCACTGCTTCATTTTGAATACAGTTTGCCTGAATGATAGCACCAATCTCTATTAAGTCCCACTACTGTCAGAGTATGTTGTCTATCAGCCGCATCACTGTTATTCTGTTAATGTAAAAAGAATTCTATTTTTTTAAAAAATAAAAAAAATAAAAGGACTAAATTATTATAGCTATTCCTTTGTAGAGGCCCAGGACTTTTTAAATAACTTTATATAATGGGCCATTTTCCACTTCCCTTGAAGAGAACAAAGTGCGTCAATGCTGCGGCAAACTTTGTAGCACCAAAAAGCCACCCTGCAGGTAACAATTTCTATATGAATAGCTGTGACTTGAGTCTCATTTGGAAAACATGGGTGATGATTCAGATCAAGGACTTCTGGTAAACAGTATTTTATGCAACACAATAAAGGGTGATACAAAACTTCCTGAAAGGAAGTGTCCTGGCTGTCACATGATGTTACATACCTTGATAATTCCTTGATTTCCTGCCTGATGTGTTACTCTAAAGAGTAGAATCTGTCAATGATTTAGGAGTACTCTGAGAGACCAGTAATTGTATAGGGGAAAGATGCCCTGGCCACAGCTATTATTCTGTTTTTGGGGAGGAAAGGTGTGGGCTAAAATGAGCACTTTCCATTTCTGTGGAACTAGAGAGCATCTGGAAGGAATCATTTTATGGTTACGCTGGCTTTTGGGCAGTCTGCCCTGGAAGAAATGTGAAAAGCTGTCATATTCTCACAGGATATGGCTACCGAACACACGATCTAAAATGACAAGCACTTACATGGTAAAAGCTCCTTTGCAGGGTTTCTTATTGCCACTTCTCTCCACGTATCACCTTCACCCTTGTCTTCTGCAAGCCAGCACTCTATGGGGAGACAAATCTCTTCATCGGGAAGAGGGACTAGCCTTTCAAGTCTGACTCTCTCCAGGTACCAGCTGGGATCACTTCCAGTGTTGTCATGGCCAATACGGATTTTATATAGCTGCCCAAGATCTCTCAGATTAATCTGTAATAATAAACAAAAATCTATTTCAGATTTTAATAACAAATTGTGACATTCTCTTTTAGCAACCCATCTTACATTGGGCACACAAGCTAAATGTGCAGCTAACATAAGCTAGAGTTGGGTTTTTTTTAGAAATGAAGCTCTAATAAACAATGAAACCCAGAGCAATCAAGCAAAAGCATATCGTCTGCAAGCATAACTTCACTGACTTCAGTACCATATTATTTAAAGTGACTAAAGGGCTGAAGCAATTCAGTCTGGTTTTAGATCTCTTGACAGAATTCATTTTGTAGTGTTATGTTGTAAATCTGTTTCCAGACAAATACTTCAACAAGCAGAAGTAACTTTAGTCATTGCCGCATTAAGTAATATATTTTACAGTGCACACTGTTATCATCAGCAGAACCCTATTAACTATTCCTACCACTTATCAGTCTGCTATGACCCACTTTTCCCTTTGTCTTCTATTTTTATGTGCATTGGTGTCAGGGTTAACTGTTTCTGAAAGTGCTGATGCCAAACCGCAGCAAATTTAAACAATAAAACATGACTATGTCACATCGAATACTGCAGTCCTGAAACAACAGCCACTTTGTTTTGGACTGCAGAAGTTGTTTTTTCTGAGTACTACTGATGGCAGGAACGTAAGCACAAAAGCAGGGTTAACCACCTACATTTTCAGGGATGTTTTTGAAAGCTCATGGAAATTAAGGAAAAGATCACAGAGAAAAAAGGAAGAAAAAAGTAGGTTTGTTTTACTATTATACAATTTTGCACTGCTTAGCACCAAAATAAAAAGCGAACAAGCAAAATTTGACAAGTAATTAACATCAGTATTGCCCCAATAGTCCAAGTCACCAAAAATTAGGAGCTAAATTTTTTGTTTAAAGGTACATTGGGTCTCTTCTGGAAGTTAATGTTAACAATTTTGCTCTAGAGTGAGTTTTCCCTTCAATGATTTTTGCTCAGGAAGACTACAGGGTAATGCTCCTTTTCTCTGTGGTGCTGGGAAACAGCAGAAACACTAGAGACATAACCCTTTCGGTCTTTTGTTTAAATGTTGTGCTAGACAGTGACACAAACTAGTGCCACATTTATGATTCTTGATCATGAGACCATCACAGAAGAGAGTCTTTCAGCCCTTCTCCAGAAGACGCTCCTAGTTGCAGGCAGTTCAATTAGATTTAGTAAAGTCCCGTTGAGCATCTCTAAAAATTCCTGTGTTTGTGTTTTTCCTATACTTCCTATTCTTCCCTAGCATTCACTCTCTAAAAGAAGGCACAACATAACAAAATTAAGGAAGTTATGCCCATCTGCTAAGAGGGAATTTGTCCAAAACTTCAAGTCAAATGTACTTGCTTGCTTTCTCAGAATCACAGAATCACAAGGTTGGAAAAGACCTTTTAGATCATCAAGTCCAATCAATCCCATCCTAAGCTAAACCACATCCCTAAGTATCTCATCTACACTTTTTTTAAACACATTCAGGAAAGGTTACTCAACTACTTCCCTGGGCAGCCTGTTCCAGGCCCTGACAACTCTTTCAGTATTGTTTTTTCCTTAAATCTAATCTAAACCTGCCCTGGTGCAGCTTCTTGCCATTTCCCCTTGTCCTATCACCTGCCACCTGGCTGAAGAGACCATCGTCCAACTACAGGATGGAACAGTATGAAGCACCTCTGTCTACTATATTTATTTTTTTAAATTTTTTTTAATGAGTGGTAAGCGATGCAGGACATACAGGTAATAGCATATTTCTGAGACTGAAAGATCTCAAAAATAGACCAACAGAAGACTTCCAAACTAATAGTTTTTAATGTTTCTGACTAACTGTTTATGGGTGTTAGAGAAAAAAATTCATGTTTATCCTTGAGTGGAAATTAAGGCAAGAGTCAATGGCAGAGAGCAAATCACCTGTATATGATGTTCTGAAAGACACATTATATAATGTAATACAATTGCAAATTTAGTTTCAGCTCCTGTTGTCTTTTTTGGGGGGTTTGAACAATTTGTCTTGCTGTCAGATCAGGTATCACATTGATGTCTCGATGGTATTGACTTGCCAACTCGTTACTTTTTGCCAATCGGAATCCTGTCAAACCTATGTCAGATTTTGCTCTTGCAGGGAAATGCTGATGAAAATACTCTCATAACACAGTAGAGCTAACAATATTTTTTTGCCGACATAAACACTGTATCTTGAGGTGGCTTCTTCATTTCCAGTATTGACTAAATCACATTGAATGTCTGCATGACTTGAATACAAGTTAGCATTTATAAATCTACTTTTGCAGCCAGAACATTTTGTAAGACGGTGTAGAGCAAAGTTGACTTTATCGCCCTCATAAACAGGATGTTTACAAAACCCTAAGTCTAGCTGTTCTCTATTATGCCACCATGGTTGCAAAACTAACGTTTCATTTTACATGGAAACAGCCTTTCTGACAGAACTGCAATAAATGGACATGCAAAAAAGAAAGGGTGGTTCCCAGGGATGAAGCATCACTCTGGAAATAAGGCAACTGGATTCTCTTCCCAGATCTGCTTTAGTCTCCTTATGAAACATCATTCACAAAGTTGATTGGAAGTTAGCAAATGGGACACCCATCTACAAGAAGGGCTGGAAGGAAGATCTGAGGAAATGAAGGCCTGTCAGTCTGACCTTAGTGTCAGGGAAGGTCAAGGAGCAGATCATCTTGAGTGACATCACACATATACAGGATAACCAAGCAATCAGGCCTAGTCAGCATGGGTTCATTGAAGGCAGATCCTGCTTGACCAATATGATCACCTTCTATGACAAGTTGGCCCACTTAACAGATGATGGAAAGGCTGTGGATGTTGCCTTCATGGACTTTAGTAAAGCCTTTAACACCATTTTCCCCATGCATTCTCTCAGAGAAACTGGCTGCCCATGGCTTGGACAGCCATACTCTTTGCTGGGTAAAAAACTGGCTGGATGGTCAGGCACAGAGAGTTGTGGTGAATGCAGTTAAATTCAGTTGGCAGACAGTCAAAAGCGGTGTTCCCCAGGGCTCAGAGCTCAGGCCAGTTCTGTTTAATATTTTTATCAATGGTCTGGACAAGGGGGTCAAGGGTACCCTCAGTAAGTTTGCAGACACCAAATTGTGTGGGAACATTCACCTGCTGAAGGGTAGGAAGGCCTGTCTTGACAGGTTGGATCACTGGGATAATGCCAACTGTATGAGACTCAGTTGTGGATCCTGCACTTTCGTCACAGTCACTCATGCAATGCTAAAGGCTTAGGGAAGTGTGGCTGGAAGGCTGCCAAGTGGAAATGGACCTGGAGAAGTTGGTCAATAGCCATTTGAATATCACAGAATCACAGAACATTAGGAATTGGAAGGGTCGTTGAAAGATCATCTAGTCCAACCCCCTGCCAGATCAGGATCACCCAGACTAAATCACACAGGAATGCATCCGGGGGAGTTTGAATGTCTCCAGAGAAGGAGACTCCACAACCTCTCTGGGCAGCCTGTGCCAGTGCTCTGCCACCCTCACTGTGAAAAGGTTCCTCCTTATATGAGCCAGAAGTGTGCCTATGTGGCCAAGATGGCCAGCAGCATCCTGGCTTGTATCAGAGACAGTGTTGCCACACCTTGAGTACTGTGCTCAGTTTTGGGCCCCTCACTACAAAAAGGACATTACGGTTCTGGAGTGCAGCCAGAGAAGGACAACAAAGCTGGTGAAGGATCTAGAGCACAAGTCTTATGAGGAGTGTCTGAGGGAATGGGGCGGGGGGGTGGAGGGGGATAGCCTGCAGAAAAGGAGCCGGTGGGGAGACCTTATTGCTCTCTACAACTCCCTGAAAGGAGGTTGTAACCAGGGGGGTGTTTGCCTCTTCCCCCAAGTAACAAGCGATAGGACAAGAGGAAATGGCCTCAAGTTGTGCCAGGACAAGTTTAGATTGGATATTAAGAAAAATTTCTTCCCTGGAAGGTTGTCGAGCACTGGAGCAGATGCGCAGGGAAGTGGTTGGGTCATCATCCCTGGAGGTATTTAAAAGATGTGTACAGGTGGCGCTTAGGGACATGGTTTCGTGATGGACTTGGCAGTACTAGGCTAACAGTTGGACTCAAAGATCTTAAAGGTCTTTTCCAACATAAAAAATTCTATGATACTATTTTCATTAAACCATGTATTAGAAAGTTTGTGTTATTTTTTTAATTGAAGCTTAATAAATCTTGTATTTTACATGTCATCTCAAAACATAAATTTAAATCCAGGTTTATCAGCAAGGTATTCTCCCAAAAGAGGATGCAAGTACTAAATTTTAATAAAATTTCTAAACGTTCCATGTAAATACTTTTTTAGTCCCTAGCATACCAACGATATTTTGCTTTTGCAGCTTGGATGGCCAATGGTATCCTGGGTTCCATCAGAAGAGGAGTCCAGATCTGGGGCCCCCAGTACAAGCAAGACATGAAACTGTTGGAGAGGGTTCAGAGGAGGGCCACAACAATGATTAGAGGGCTGGAATACCTTCCCTATGAAGAGAGGCTGAGGGAGCTGGGCTTGTTCAGCCTGGAGAAGACTGGGGGGGACCTCATTACAGCCTTCCAGTACCTGAAGGGAGCATATAAACAGGAAGGAATCAACTTTTTAAAACGGTGGATAATGACAGGACAAGGGGGAATGGATTAAAGCTGAAGGAGGGAAGGTTTAGATTAGATATTAAGGGAAAATTCTTTACAGAGAAGGTGGTAAAATGCTGGAACAGGCTGCCCAGAGTGGAGGTGGATGCCCCATCCCTGTAGGTGTTCAAGGCCAGGTTGGATGGGGCCTTGGGCAATCTTGTGCAGATCCAGGCCTGGAGGTTGGTGGCCCTGCCTGTTGCAGGGTGATGGAATTCAATGATCCTTGGGGTCCCTTCCAACCCAAACCATTCTATGATTCTGGTTCTATGATTTTGAGTGAAGTCAGTATTGCATACTTTCATGCACTTGTGATTTTTAACTAAGTGAAAAGTGAAGTAAGAGTTCCTCAGCTTAAGAGACTATTTAGTAGAAAGATACCTCAGTAAAAGGATGGAAAGAATATATGTAATGACTCAAATCCTCTTTCATAAATGGAAAAAAAATAATGTCACTGTATTCCTGGTGTACAGAAAATATCCTGCAATCTCTGAAATAAATTCAGGCTAGCATGAAAATTTGGATAAATCAACACTTCTGAAGCAGCTACACCAAAATCCCAATGTCTAACAACCACTAGAGGCTATGCTTGACAGACAGTTATTAATTTCATGTAAGGCCATCTCATTAACAGAATTTCAGAGAAATCATGTGCAACAGCTGGATTCCCAAAAGAAAAAGAAATCATTGACTGAATTAGTTTAACTTCTACAGCATCTGCACGTAATGGAAAAATCCCTGGAAGTAGAATACAGTATGAGTATGCAGCTAGTAAATGTTGCCAGAATTATTATAACATACCAGTGAAATACTCAGGGTCCACCAATGCTGCTTACATTTTCAATTCAATTGTCTGAATTCAGACAATGCGTTAATCCTGGCCAATAGACTTGGTACAGTTACACACTAATAGAAGAATTAGAATATATCACAGATGCTCACACAGAAACTTAACATCAAAAGGTGGATATAGACAAGTAAGGAGTAAGATTAAAGGGCACACAAAAATTTTTCCCCACTTCATACTTGCTTCAGACACAAACTTAAGCTGAGTAAACAAGTACTGCTCATTGCACACTGACAATTAAACACTTACTTTTCCAGTCCACTCAAGCTATTTTCATCGTGTAGCTATTCCAGTATCAATACTCACTCACTTGACCTTCCTATACAGGCTAACAACGGGCTACTATTCACTAAAATGAATGCCAATTATCTGTTACGGGGTTAATTACAGAAAGGAAATGTCACATTGTTGTTACCTGCTAAACTAATGGCACCAACAGGCAGCTTATTTTTTCCACTCTCAAGTACAACAAATGGGAAAATGCTTTAGGAATAGCATTAAAGCTCTGGAATAGCATTTCTTCTACTGTGTAGTTAAATAAATTATGTCAACACCAAGTATCAGGATGTCAGTTCTTGAAACTAAGCACCAAAGTCTCATTTTAGGAGAATGTAGTCACTTATATCTGAGGTTTTTCTGAGTGATCTGTGCTTTCCCAAGTCAGATCAGGAGTATTTTAATGGATTTGAAACTTTACACAGTGCTTAGGTTGGGAGTTCAAAACACTGCCTACCAGAGGACGTTAACTGGAATACAGCCTAGCACTGGCTGTAAGAAAGCTAACCAAATTAAGACCACGTGAGAAAACTTAATCTCTACTTAACCTTCATTACATGCATGTACATCATGCCAACAGAACGATGTTGTGATTGGACAAGTGGGCCTTATTGCATAAGGAAGTGGTGCATGATAAGAAAGATTATGCTGGTGGGCACATAATAGGGCTTCCAAGAGTCTGAATACACATGAAGATTCATTTAAGAAAAGGTACAGAGTAGTCACCTCAGTCCACACCCTAGGAGTAGGGCTAAATCTCTGATTTACTCTCCTTTTGACTGTTGATTATAACACCGAATTGTGGTTTCCATGCTGTTGGAATAAACTAATAATAAACTAAATTTTGCTTCTTGCACAGCCTGTAGCTGATGGAGATTGTTTTACATACTTCTTCCTTTTATCTCAGTAAGGAATGAGGTTCGTGTTGTTATCACATACATTTCATAGAGAGACGGACAGTTTCAAGTGGAGTTAAAGCCAGCAGTATGACTGGTTTATGCTGCCTGAAGCATATCTGACTAAAGCCTGGGTTTCTTTAAGTTTCATTCAACTGTTTCTGGACCTAAATGGTCATAATGGCAAACAGGAACAGCTGGAAAATAGCAGGACACAAGCTATGCCCAGCTTTTAGGCATTGTCAGTCCCATGGTTAAGAGAGTGGATAGCTACATTAGTGCTTGCGGTCACTTCTGCAATCTTCTCACTTGGGAAGAATTCTCACTGAGCTCATTACAGGCTCTTTTATTTTAACAATGGGAGAAAAAGCATGAAAATGGATTTGTTTCAACCTATTTTTATAGCATTTGGTTTTCTCCCCACTACTTCTCATTTTCCTTCAGAGATCTGAGTTTTGACGGATGAAAGAATGAATAGGGATCCAGGGTACAGGAGTGAAAGACACGCCGTGAGACATGACAGATTCTTACAGTCCGTAGGGCTGACTCTGAAGGAAGGAGTGTCAATTATTAATGCATAGATTATTTAAAACTACTCCAAACCAAAATGTAAAGCAACAGATAAACTTCCAAGTATAAAGCCTCTGTGTGATGCAGAACAGCGTAAGGCACACCTGATGAACACAATTCTTTACAAACAAGGTACATGTGACTGGAAGTTAAAAGGCTGGATTTAACACTGTAACAGCCTCGTCACAGGAAGATTATTTATAAGCATTAGTAGGAGCCCTGCTTTTCATCTGTCTAGATTAGTGTCTGGCATTTTGCCCTAAAAGGCTGTGACAGTGTTTAAACAACTGTTTATTCTGATGAAGAAACTTTCAACCGTGTAACTAGATAGGGCATCAGCTTTACAAGCTAGAGAAATGGGCTTGAGCAGCAAAAATTCACACTGGTGATGGATTCTGGTTTCCAATTCTCCTAAAATATGATGCATAAACCATTTCCCATGCTTGCAAATATGGAAAACTATCTTCCTTACAAAGATGGCCACCAACTACTCAATTAACATATGGTTAAAGTGAAGATTTCTTAGGAAAAATATCCAGCACTCCTAATAACTAAATATAGTGTCATTTAAGATAAACTTGAAAATGTGTTGAGATGAGCAAGACCAACACTGCCCTAAAGAGATTGTAGAACTGATAATGAACTAAATTTACAAAGCAAAGCATGGAAGAAGTCTTGTTAAGGAGGTGCTGGATCCTGCCACTCTCACGATTTTGAAAGTAGACCTACTGAACAAATCAATGGTTTTACTGATTTCATTATTAGTAAAAGAGCAGAACTTGTACCTAAAGGTATGGAATTATTCTGCATTGGGGTAATAAAAAAAGGAGAGAACATTGTTGGCTTTTATGGGAGGTAATAGGCTTAAAGTCTTCTGCCTAGTTCTCTTTAACACTAAAGGGAATATTTGGCATGGCCAAACACGGAAAGAAAACTTACCCAAAAAAATTCTTTATCAAACAGTGCCTACACTCTTAAGAGATAATTTTCCATGTTTAAAAGAGTGATGATGCAACATACAGGGCTCTAGGTAATAAAGTTGACAATATAATTAAAGCTTCAGTGTCTTGAGCAACTCAACATACTGCCAAATTCAGTATTTTTGAAATACTGAGAAATACTCAGGGACTGTGATGACACCAGAGGAAAACGCAGGAAACAGATCACAGTTCTGTAACTTACTGTAGATTGATATCCCTCTATTGGAGGAGGAATGACTCTCAACAGAAAAATTATGCCCTAAAAACTATGCCTGAATAGTAACAGAAGCAGAAAACCATAGCCTAGAAGTAGTTTCTTTATACACACAGGAACAATTACAGAGCAGAAAGGGAAATCCATCAAATTTAAATTCCTTTTCTTTCCCATTCCTATATTGTTCATCCCTGACTTTCCCATCTGGTAGGAAAAATTGCTAAGGTGTAATGGGAAATATAGCACAGTTTGTACACAAGCATCTTGTGAGGACCTAGAACCCAAGACTCCAGTCAGAAACAAGAACTCTCCCCGTCACACAAGTATAAATTCGTTACCTTTGGTGACTTTCATGCGCTACCATCATACGGACATCTCCAAGGCCAATAGCCTTGTTACATTCTACCCACATTACATTGGAAGTCAAACAATTTTTAATCTAATTTACACTAAACTTAATCAGAGATAGCCAAACTTAATGAAGTTACACTGGCTGTATACAGCATGAAAGCAATGTCAAAATCAGATTTTAGGTGAGCAACAATATCTCAGGAGTATATGAAAACCTGATTTATTCAGTTTTTATTAACTTCATTTTTTAATTATTTTTAACATTACGGAATATCCATTATTTACTTTCAGGCATCCAAGTTACCATACTGTTAACTGTGCTATCAGCCTACTAGTCTTGATTTTTATTAAGATAATCCAGTGCAGTTTTGTCTCATTCTTTTTCTGTGGACAATTTTTCTGTCATTTCTTATGATTATATCTGTGACCGAAGGGATTTTGAAATGAGATGGTATTTTGATTGTTTTTATGGGACACAATTTATTTTTTCCATTATATTAGGTTGAAGTCTTGCATCTCCCTGCATCAGCTAACACTTTCTTCAAAAAAAAAAAAGGTTACAGGGAGTTTCGAAGAACCTTCAAACATGCAGCACATTCCTACACAAAGGCTGTAAATCTTGGCCGACTTGGTAAAGATTTTCCCCAATGTACTCAACAGACCAAAACTAGCATGGCAGAATGCAATGTGAGCTGTCCAATTTTTCTGCAACTCCACAGTGTTTAGGAATATTGATGTTATTGCACTGTGTTCCTACTGTTGGAAGACTGCGGAGTTACAAAGTTCAGAAATATTTGGAAAAAACAGCTTTCTTTTAGATTAACAAAAACTTCAGCTGCCTTATTTAATTAGAAGTTATGGGGGGTAAATGTGGGCAAAGGAAGCAAAAAAAAAGCCCAACTTTGTCCGTTCTTTTCTTTCTCTTCCCATTGATCAACACTGACTGACAGTTAAAGAAGCTGTTTTGATAAGTAATGGATGGACAGTAATCTGGTCAACCTTGAAGTTTTGATGGCGGTGTTGGAATTCAGGGAGAAGCCTCCTCAAGAACCTCTAAAGTTAGAAGGTCTCATTGAACATGAACTTAAAAGTTTGATTACACTATTAGATTCAGTAAAAGGTTTAAGTGGTACTCCTCAGCCCACATTCATCCCACTTAAACTGCATCAGAGTGCTGTGCCTGGCCTCCAAGCCTCTTCCAGGCTTTCAGTGGTATTTCAGTAAAGAAAAAAATCAGGCACGAAGACTTAGCTACAGTGTAGAAGACCTAAGCCTGGGTGTTAGTGTGGATATCAACAGATCATCAGAGCTCTTTTCCAGGTATCAGGTCTTGCTCTGATGCTGGAGGGAATAAAAATGATGCTTTGAGAAACACAGTGTTCTTCCAAAGAAAAGGAAAACAAACAAATGTTCTGAGTGCTTCCCTCAACAAACCGAATACATGAGGAAGAACTTGCTGTCAGATAGCATTAATTAGTTGGATAAATATCCAGGATGATCATCCAGCCAGAATAATTTGAAAAGGAACACTTACATTTGGCCTTTAGATAAACACTGATTTCACTTTCCTGTTTTGATATGAGATAATCTTAAACCAACATTATCTGCAAACTTTAGCTGTTACTTGCAATTTAAATAGATACTAAGGAAAGACTGCCACTGACTTGTGTCTGCAAGAACTTACATGTTTACAATTGAAACTGGAAAACAAACAACAAAAAAACCCCATCCAATAGAGAAACTGCCTCTCCTATGTGTCACCAATTCTCCATCATCAGTTTATTATGCATAAATTATTTCAACTTAAGTAACATGTAGCCATTGTAAAAATTGCAACAGGTACATTCCTGAGGAACTAGAGGAAATTGTAGGAATCATACAATCTTGTAGAAGCCCTGGGTAAATGCTATTCCTTGAAGCACCTCTCTGAGGTTTTCTGAAGAAGAGAGAAATCTCACTGTTTGTTGAAGGAGTAGACATCACTAGTCTAAATCACCCGAGTTAACCTATCCAGTATGATTTCACTCTAGGCCCTAGACACATCCTCTTTCCTTCTTACTTTCAAGAAAAGGGTTGCATCACAGCGCCCTTCAGTGGAAGCCTGAGGAAACCCATGGTAGAACTCACAGTGGACACTTCCAAAGATGGATATGCATCACAAGCCATAGCCAGGACTCTATTGTTACATCAATGCAAAGGACAAAGAAAGTCTTTCTGTCTCTGCAAATGAACGTCTTGTTAAAACAAGCACATCAGGCAGATGCAGATAGGAAGCAGATTCTGAGAGGCATGTCTGCTTGACACAGCTCTGAGTACATTTGCTGATTCAAATCTCACTACCGTAACTCAGCCACTTCCTCAGAAATCCTTAATGATCCTTACATATCACTTCAACTCTTTTTTAATACTGTTACTATCCTGTTTTGAGAAAAGCTATTTTGCATATGTTTTGAATTCTCTACTGCTTGTATAAGTGCCATACTATACCTTAAATGTGTCTTCACTGTTGGGATTAAACAGCTGGTGTTTCCCAGATCCCAAAACAATAGGACCAGACGCTTTCTTTTCTCCATAAGCATAGAGGGATACTGTTGCTGTTGTGCCAGCTGTTTCAAAATCCCCAGTGACTACAGTAATCTTCCAGTCCTCTTCTGTAAAGTAAAAAATAAAATCAAAATGTTTTTATAACTGTTATAGACATGTGGCAACTTATATGGAAGCTATACATGCATAGTTTAGACCAGGGACTGCAACTATGCACCTAAAAGTGATGCAAGAGGCAACAGAAGGTCGGCTAAATGCTACATCATTCAAACTCAGGCAAGTTGTGTAACTTCAAAAATTTAGTAGGTTTGCAGCATACTAAGCTGGAAATATGAACACAGATTCTAGTGAGATTTCTAGCATTAACCCTGTGGGTCATCATGGAAAAAAGCACAACATTCAGCATTCGGGTAATATGCATAACCCAGAACTGCAACAAGAAAAAGTATCAAAGCATCCCAATTAAGTAGAATTTCCTCTCCTTTTACACTGATGTGACACACCAATAAGAGCCCTTTTTGCCTCCTTGGTGAAGGCATGACATTGAGATGAGCATGAAAAAAAAAAACGGTTTGGGAGAAAAATCTGACACTAAACAAAGACTCTTCAGAAAATCATTTTATATAAAGCTTCCCTGATACTAAAATGTCATCTCTGCTCCCATACAATGCAAACATGCTATTTAAATATCTGAAAGCAGCTTAGTATAATTCTTATTTTATAAAAGAACAATTAATAATTAGAAAATGCATTTCTACATCTGAAAAGCTGGGATCTCACGCTCACCAATCCTCTTTTGATTGTAGCTTTTGCCTGTATGAAACAAGTTCCACTTAGTGACTTAAATTCATTTTGTGTAAGGCAAACAACAAATGAAATACCAGCCCACAGTCATCTTATAAATAAATGACACAGTGTACACTGCAGTTTTATTAATAGAAAGCTGTCTGGTAATGCCTGCATGAATTAAATCTGTTGCCTGACAGCAGTATTTATCTTGGGCTAGACCCATTATCCCTCAGTAATTTGCCCCACAAAGACTGAACTGGAGCAGGAAGTTGTACCTACTCTTTTCCAAATTTTTGATGTCTGCTTGAGTCCTGGTTTTGGAAGGTTATAGACAATACACAAAATACACAGCTGGCAATTCAGGAAACAGCAACAGCTCATTTGACCTGATTAATCAAACCTAGCAAAACAGTTGAGGGAAGTGATTCTCCTCCTCTACACAGCTCTCATGAAATCCCACCCAGAGTACTATATCCAGCTGTGGGGTCCCCAGTTCAAGAAGGACATGGAGCTGTTAGACCAGGTCCCAGAGGGGGGCCATGAAAATAATCAGAGAGCTGAAAGGAACTCTTCTGTGAAGAAAGGTGACTGTTCAAAGTGGAGAAGAAAATGTTCTAAGGACACCTCGTTACAGACTTTCAATATTTAAAGGGGGCTTATAAGAAAGGCAAAGACTTACTAAGGCTGGTAGTGAGAAGACAAGGGGAAATGGCTTTAAACTGAAAGAGGATAGATTTAGATAGGACATAAGGAAGAAATATTTGGATCTTGTGGATATCCCATCCCTGGAAGTGTTCTAGTTCAGGTTGAATGGTGATTTGAGCCACCTGATCCAGTGAAAGATTTCCCTGTCTGTGCCAGTGGTGTGGACCAGATGATCTTTAAAGATCTCTTCCAACTCACACCACGCTATGATTCTATAAAGGAAGTGAACGATCCAATTCCCCTAAAAAATTTCAGTCTCCAGCTTGTAAAAATCTTTTTTGTGTGTATTTGAAAAATTGCATCCTCACAGCTTCCTCTATAGGCCCACTGTCTTGGGAAAAGAACCACAGCACCAGGCTAAAAAAGAATCAGCATCAATTAGAAGGGTGAAAAGCCTCTATGCACAAAGACTGGAAACAAGAGCATAAGGCAGAGGATCCCTGCAGAGTTCATCTACCAAAAAAGTCAGCCTCTTCCATTTTCTGACAATATAATATTAATTCCTTAAAGATTAAGTTCATTTGGACAATTTGACTGGAAAATTAGGATAATTCTATTATTAAGTGCTTATGAAGAATGGTACAGATAAAGGATAAAATATGACCCACTACTCTTAAAAATTCAAAAGTTGTTCAGAAAAAAATATTTATTTTAAAGCAGGAAAAATGTATTTTCTTTTGAATTTGTTCTTTGTCTGACTTATTGTACATCAGATGGTTTTGATGGCCTATTCCATTCTGTTCTATTTTATTCTCCAAGTCTCTCTTTTGTTAAGCAACACAGTTGGTACTCTTAAGAGTGTATATTCCAGCTCAACTCCTGATTCCAAATGACAAGTGTAGTAATAGTAAAATATTTTGCACTGAAGTACAACTGTCATGGTAAAACTTCCCCAAAAATGTTATAGCGAAGAGTTTTAGTTTGCAGTCTTCAATATTGACTTTGAGGCTTTTTTGGGAAACAGTCAGGACTCCCTGTTTGAAGGACAATGTGGGTGTAGAAGAATCCTATCATTTTTGATCTCTTTGATGCCAGAAATCCTCATGGCATTCCTGTATGCTTCCAAATAGAAACTGGAAACCGTAAAGATTTCATTACATATACATAATGCTCATTCTTGGAATAAAAAGCTAGGGTTTTTTCTGATGAGTCAGAATACAAATATTCTTATTCCTTAACAGCTGAACAGGAATACACATTGAGAAGAGAACAATACAGAAAAAAAGTTTAAGTGACTTTCATTTATAATACATGGAGGAAAGGTGCAACTTGACACCAAGTACGTCCCCAAGGGCATCAGAAAATGACACCTTACCACATATGAATTTCTAGAAATTTTCTTTTTTTCCTTTTCTAGAATATTAATAACAGTACAACATGCTAGAAAAATCAAGTGCCCAGAAAATTAATTCTGTTTTTTAAAAAATCTGGTCAGAATAAAAATTAGATCTTTTTAAAAGATCATGAGAAAAGAATAAGTTAATAAAATCTCAAGTCAACCACTCAACAGTAATCGGAGCAGCTGCTGTAGGTGAGGGATACCCAAATTCCAGTCGTTTTCCCCCTGTTCCATATTTCAGCAAGTGCCTCAAACAAAAGGCTATTTGGTACATATGCTTTTGCCTACCTGACTCTGAGACATTTGTAACAGAACCACCTTGCATTGCCATGAAACAGGTCTGTTTTGACAGAGAGTAAGTTTTGTCAATGACAAAGCTAAGCAACTTTTCTGGGTATTTCTCTCCCAGGGTCAGGGTGAGAGTGCTGTGAACAAGATACTAATCTCAAGACCAAGCCCATTGCCACTAAAGATAAGCCGGTTGGAAATAAATTTAGTTTACTGGCACCCTTTGTCATATTTTGTTAGGTTTATGGGGCATTTTTTATCTGCTGCAAGTTTTCCTGTGGAACCAGACAAGCACAGCTTAAATAAAAGGGTGTACTTGTCCAGGTGCAGAAAGGTCTAAGCAGACTGTTTTGAGCAGTCTGAGGATCTGTGGGTGCAGACTTCGTGGAAGTGAGGCAGGCAGAACAGCACCAAGAGTGATGGGCAGTTAGAAAATGAACATCTTATGAAAAAGGCACATAAAGGAAGGACAAGGATACTTGTGATTCATAATAAAACCTGTAATAGTATGGCATTTGAATATAATCTGTAAAAAAACTGGATACAAATTTTAGCACTATTTGCCATAGGGACATTACTTAAGACAAGGTACTTGGATCTTCACGGATATCTTGATTAATATAATAAATTATGAATAAACGTTTTCAAACTTTCTCCCAACAGCTTCTAAATTAATTTGCAACCTACAGCATGAAGCACTTCTCACAGCTCAGAAAATGTTATGTGTTATTAAGAAATGTAATTTAATCTGTGCTGGTTGCAAGGACAGAAAAGTCAAGCTGTACAAATAACGAATCACAGGTAAAACAGAAAATTAAAAACTAATAGTGAGAAGAAAACTACATATAGCCCAGGAGAAAGAATCATGTTTTAAAATGTTAAATTAAAAAAATTAAGATAGATCACCAATAAGCACTAGAAAAATATGAATTTTCAAGCAAAGAGAGAGAAAATTAATATTATGGAAAGAAAAATTACAGAATAAAAAGACAGCATAAATAAAGTGATTTATTGTTTAAATTAAAAACTGAAGTTCAGAGTTTACTAAAATATTCAAATAGTGTGCTACAATTAATGTTTTAAGATAAATACAAATGGCAACAAATGTGCAAAGCAATTAGTTCTGAAACAGAAAGTCTTCGTTAAAGACAGAAAACTACAGCAGCATTTACCATTTGCTTCTTGCACTTTCAGATGTTGATTTATTTGAAATTCTGCCAAAAAAAGAGAAACAGTTAATAAAGGTTCTATCATTTAACATTAAATAAAAGGTTTGAAAGAAGAGATGAGACATTCTGTGCTTCTAGCCGATACAAGAAAACTTTCTTTCTCATTCATTCCTTTCTTATTATCACCTATACTCATTATACAATGCAAACACAAAACATATTATCTCAGAAATATAACACAGTAAGCCACAAAGCAGTTAACTCCGATATTTAAAGTGTAAATTTCTTCACAGGAAAAAACTTACTGATCTCACTTTCATGATGTTACGGTAGACTTTACCTTGAGGGTACAACTCAATTTCTGGATGAATTACACCTTGGGACATAAGTGGAAGCCACCTAAGAATAAGAAAGAAAATAAGAAAGCAGGTAGGAATCAATTTTTCTTCACAATATTATGATATAACTCAATGATCCACATCTTATTTTCATACTGAATACATATAACAGAAAAGTATCTCTCCCTCTAACATTTCAGTATTTCATTTGATGGATATTAAAGTAGAAGTTATTTGACCCAACAAAGAATTATATTCATGCATACATAAGAGCTCTGTAGGTGTAGAATATTCCTGTGTCAGATTAAGAGACTTGTGTGAGATGACTGTACTTATTTGTGTAACTACACGGAAGAGTATGGCACAGAACATTTTTCTCCAGTACTATGCATTGAGTGCTAACTATAATTTGTATGTATCACAGCAGTTCTTAAAATCAAAATTCAGTGTTAAAAGCAAAGATGGAATAAAATATTGTTCTTCCTTATTACTCCTACTAATTGAGGACAGACTGATGAATCTCAAAAAGTACAAGCAAAGGTAGAAGGTAGTTGGTTAGGCTTCTTAGTCATGTTACTCTGGGCTACAGGTAATTTTGAAACTACTGACTTTTTTTTCTTCTTCCTGCTTGGTAAAAAATCAGATGGTTTTTCTACAGGAAAAAAAATCATCAGGAAATTGTTGTTGACTTTAGTTGTTACTACTTTATATTTACTTGGTCCACTCCCATGGACCCTCCAGGAATGTCCTAAACCACTCAATCTTCTACAAAGCCTCTTGAGAATCCAGTATAAACTGGGCAGGATGAGTCCAGAGCAGCTTTTAAAGGTTCCTCTTTTTTATTATTCTTGGAAACAGGCCTATTCATTTAAGAACTAGTCCATAAGAAATAAATTTTGTTTTACTGGACAACTACTTTCTTGCACTCTTTCTGCTAAAACCTGACTGCAAAGGTATCCAGCAGTCCTAAATGCTAAGTATCAGCCTGTAACTAACAAATACTACTTGACTGAAATCCAATGAGAGCTGTCGGATGTTCAGCAACTATTATCAGATTTCAAAGTCAGATAAATGCTTATTTTTCCTTTGCTAAATGTGGGAAAACCCCTGAATGATTAGTTTATACCCTGGATGATAAAGTATCAGTGTAAAATAAATCTGTGAGACTGAAGATTCATAAACTGGAGAGATTTCTCAAGAAAAAACCCTCCTCTCTTCTTGAATAGAGCACAATGTTTCAGCTTTATATTTTGCCACACTGTTTCTCATACTAGCCAGGATGCTGCTGGCCACCTGGGCATACTTTTGGCTCATATTCAAATGGCTAAGGACCAACTGCCCCAGGTCCTTTGTCACAGGGCAGCCTTCCAGCCACTCTTCCCCAGCCTTGCAGCATTGCATGGGGTAGCTGTGACACAAGTGCAGAACCTGGCAAATTTCCTATGTAACCAATTCATAAAAATACAGAAAAAAACAACTAGGCATTCCACATTTATTAAATAATATATATTAAATTCTATTGGTTTAATTAATTCATTAATTTGAGTTAATTCTACTGACATCACGGGGTCGCATTGTTTCACCACACCTCTTTCCACTCAGATAATACATGTACTCAATAGATGAGCTGCAAAAATGGAAACCCCAGTTATGTGATTAGCGTAATATATTTCCAAACACAATGCATTTCAATTGGCTTTTAGGATGCTAGTTCAATAACTTAAATGGAACAACCACAAAATAAGCCTGACTTTTGGACACCATATTTTTCCCTCTAGCAATGCTCTTCCTCATAGAGAAAGTGAAAGATACTTCTGAATGGCATATGTGTTGTCTTTCTCATCTATGAATACACTTTAACTTACAATCTTTTTGTGTGCTTTGTTTGCTCTGTGATTCTGTGATTTCCTTCTTGAATAGTTAAGTCCCACTTATAGCACTGACCTTTGTATGATAAGGCTGCACTGTACAACCTACTAACACAGCCACAGTGTAAGCACTTGACCTTTGACATGGACCATACATTATTAAATCATGTAATCTGTTCTGGAACAACACATTTTGTGAATTTATTGTGAAACTGCAATAATATTCAAATTTATCCTTTCCTAGAAAATTCATATTTAGCACATTTATTGATATAATACTGTTCGTGATATATATTTAAGATTTTTTTTTTAATTACCTTTCACAATTGAAAACATATTCAGAGTTGTTCTCAGCTTCTCTAACGATGATTTTCTCACAGTACCAATACTGGGACTTGGCATTAGCCTCACAGTGCAACAGCACCTTCTGCAGTTTTCCAAGAGATACAGCTTCCACTTCAAAAGCATTGATCTGGAGGACAGGAGAGACAGCACTCCTCAATTTGCCACCTCTAAGAAAGTCTGAAAGTTGAATTATTTTTAAAGCCTGATTCACTCTTACAATGTACAAAGATTCCCTCTGCCTTTAATGACAGCTGGACTGTGTTCAAAGTGGTTGTATATGAAAAGTTAAACGTCTTTTGATTATGTATCAGAGTAAATGAAAAAACACAATGAGAATCACACTGCAGTAGTAACCCCAAATAGCTTTTTTCAGCCATCATCCAAAACGCAGCTCTCAACCCTTCACTATTGTTTCAACTCATCACCATCTACAATTATTCGTCTATAGGTGAGAACCAGTTAAAGCCATTATTCCCTTTGTGGATATTTGTTTAAAATACAGGCTTTCTCCTCCTTTCTCTTGTTGGTCTCACCACCTCTATTTACACTTTATTCTGCTGGAAGAAACTGAAATCTGACATGCTGTTTTCCCCTTGCTGTTCATTTAGGCTTGTGCTTACAGTTGGCAAAGCTTGTTTTCATAGAAGCCTGAAGCTGATCAGGTGAAAGGTTCAGACTGGTAATTTTCTGTCACAATAAACAACATATAGTTTTCTTTCTCTAAACCTTAAGAGTCCAGGACATGTTTCTCAGTAAAAGGAAAGCAAAGGAAAGATCTGCATTGGAAAATTCATATCTCTACCGTTCTGAGTCCTTAGCAAATGGCAGACCTGACGCTGTGCAACTTTAGTTCTCCCTTGTGTATATGTAATATACAGTCACAAGCTATTCTCTCTGAAGGATCCCTGCCTCAAATTGTGCACAGGCAGGACTGTAGCTTTTTAATACTTCTTTTTATCTTCATTATCTTTATGACTCTATGCATTATTTACTGCAACCACCCAAAACAGTTCAGTGAATCAGAACTGATTTCCCCGGTGACTTCACTTTTGCACTTTTTCAATAGTACCCCAGTTTTCTGCAAATGCTGAAATCTATTTATTGAAAGGCCATCTGCATAATGTTTCATTTTACCTATCCAGTTAATGCACAGATTATTGCCGAAAGCTGTCAAAGATGCAAAGCAGTTTGGGTGCTCAACTGAGAAATAGAGAGCTTAGTTTATCAGCATATTTAGCATTTCAAAGAGCTTACTATGTCCAAAGCAGAATTGTCTTTGAACAAACCTCAGTTACAGCTATGGTTGCTCAGAAAAGTTCAAGTGGTTAGGCAGCAGCACAGAGGCATACAAAAAGTGGTCACTCATAGAAGCTTTACCTTCAGTGCTTTGCCTAGTATCATGTAGAATATCAGTGGCACGGATGAAATCAAATTGTTCAAGTCAGCATTCAACTGTCTCTGTTGTAAAATGATATATCTCAGGCCCTGCTCTGCCTCTCCCTCGGATCCACTGTGCCATTCACCTATTTCCGTAAGAGAGTATGGGGCCTTGAGCTGCCTGATCCAGTGAGACGTGTCCCTGCCCATGGCAGGGAGGGTTGGACCTTGATGATCTTTAAGGTCCTTTCCAACCCAAACCATTCTGTGATTCTATGATTCCATGAAAGTGAACTTTGAATCACCCCTAACCTCTGCATAAATAATATGCTGAATTTACTATCAGTCTGGCTAGAATAATCCACACAGAAAACTGCACTTAAATTCTGAATTTCAATTGGAACATAACTATATCTAATACATTAGTAACGGTGTAAAATATATTTTTGAAGATAGCATAGATACCTCTGAAGTTTGCCAATAGGTTATTCTTATGCTTCTCATTTTAGATACTGCTTTTTAATTTCTAATTAAGTGTTCCACTAACAGCTTGATACCATTTGTTAGACACACAAATGATAATTCTCAATAGCTCACAAGGGAAGAAACATGCTTAATAGAAGGTCATAAGAATGTTAGCGGCAGAGCTAAGATTAAATCCCATAGTTCCTGAAATTCAACCATACAGTACTGCAGAAATCAGGCTGATGTATATTTTCCTT
Organism: Laterallus jamaicensis coturniculus; assembly: GCA_022605575.1. Classification (NCBI taxonomy): domain Eukaryota; kingdom Metazoa; phylum Chordata; class Aves; order Gruiformes; family Rallidae; genus Laterallus; species Laterallus jamaicensis. The sequence goes on along the minus strand of JAKCOX010000002.1, from coordinate 50,277,460 downwards.
ATGAGGGAGATTGGAGGTAATTGAAAGGAAAATTACTTTAAATCTATCCCATATTAATCACAATTCTATACTATTATCCATTAAAAGTAATACCGAACAAACAGTCCTACTAAGATCTGAAATCATGGAACATGGATTCTATGTACTTATTTGGAGCCAGCTGTAACTCATACCTCAATAGAATATGTTTTGAATTCATAGGCAGCTCTTATCAACATCCTAGGTAGGGCGTTCTTCCAAATGTTTTTCTTCCCGTCTCCCTGCCTGTGTTTTCACTTATTCTAGTCATTCCTGAATCAGTAGGAAATCATTTTCCTTCATCCTTAAAAATTATTTTGCTAAACCTCTGTAATCTTTTTTATAAGGAACCTGTTAAGATCTGAAAAAGTTACTTAGTTATTATAGAATCATAGAATATCCTGATTTGGAAGGGACCAAATAATGAACAAGTCCAACTCCTGGCTCCATGCAGGGCCAGACGAGTCAGAGCATGGGACTGAGCGCATCATTCCAGTGCCTGACCACCCTCTCAGTAAAGAACCTGTTCCTAACATCCAACATAAACCTCCCCTGTCACAGCTTCATACCATTCCCTCAGGATCTATCACTGGTCACCAAAGAGAGGAAATTGGCACTAGTGAAGAAAATAGTTTTTCAGACTTACCATTCCTCTATGAAATGTTACTGGTACACCAGATTTATGCAGAAGTCTTTGACCAGAATCTCCTCTTTCTCCATACATACACAAATAAACTGCAGAATCTGTATCGGCTTGCTCCAAGTCACCAGTGTAGACATAAACATGGTATAAAACAACTTCCAAAAGGAACCAAAAGAAGAAAATATGTTATATGTAATGACAATTCATTATCCTGCTAATCTAGCTTAATGGAAACCATGCCAGCAAGTTTGATTTGCAATTAATTTGCTGGAATATATTCTGCAGAAATCAGTCTATCTGTTTTTCAGATTGATAAATCCACATTTATGAATGTACCGCAAATGGAATATAATTCAGATTACATTAACACTGAAAACTGGGTCACCAATATATATGTAACCATGTAACTGTGAAGTACACACATACTTGGGTAGATAGGTTTTCCAGCTTCTACTACTGGAAGTTCACATAGAAAATCTCTATCATCACGGTTCTTTGACAGCCATGTGTTTGCTGGAAAATTCAGTGTTTTCTTGCTCTTTAGATGTTGCAATGTCACCTAGTGAAGAAGTAATTCCAATTGTGAATCAATTAATTCTTCCCAGTGTTTTACTTCTCAACAGCAAAAAAAAAAAAATTTTTAACTTTTCTTCTATCTCAGAAAAAAAAAAGAGACAATCAGTAAACATGAAATGCAAACTGCAGTATGAAAACATTGTTATTTTGGCCATTACTTTGTAAGTTGGTTCATTACTAGAGATCTTTACTTGCATCAGTGGTCTTGCAGCTGAAACTGCCAGCCTCTTTTCCTTGAATACACCCTGGACTTCAAAATTATCTTCTTCTTGGAGCAAACAAATCTGTAATTGAAATTTGCTTTTGTTCTATAAGAAATGTTACTAATTCTGATTTCTCTCAGAGAACCACCTCTGGAGTACTGAATACTGAACACTTTCTGATAGGCGATGTTAGGGTAAGATTGAGCTTTTGGAAGATGTGGAAAATTTACATCTTTTTGTACTAAAATGAAAACAGGATGAAACTTATCATCTGCATCCTTCTGAACTCTGGCAAGGGGCGGGGGGGATATGTTGAACTATTTAATCAACTTAAATTACATTTGCCTCTTCTACAGCAGAACAAAAGACAACTTGGGTGCCAGCACGCTCTATATATTCCTCTGAAGATAATTATAATTCAAATTCTCGAGTTATTTGCCACTCTACCTTATGAAAATTATCTTATTGCTTCCTATAACTAAAGCAGTTGGGTTTTTTTCTTTTATGGGAAGAGTTTTTGTTGGTCTTGAATTATAACAATGCTTACTACAGTTTTTTCGATAGGACATCACCAGCAAAAGGAAATCAGTGTCAGAAATTGTTTTGCTGCAGTTGCACTTTGTATAGCATGCAGAAGCCTCACAAACAAAATTATGAAAATCATAGAACCATAGAATAACCTGAGCTGGTAGGGATCCATAAGGATCAGCAGGTCCAACTCCTGCCTCCACACTGGACCAACCAAGTCAGAGCAAATAAAGTATTCACATTCAAATTCTAACCTTTAGTAAGTCAGGACAATGTATGCATTTATCTAACTTTTCAATAAAATAAAATATTAATTTAAGAAAAATGAACTCTTCTTTAAACACCAAAGCATGTATTTATTCTAACATGAAGTACTTTTGCAGCAGTGATTCTTCATCTCTACTGTTTATTGGCAGAGCTTCCCCTGCTGTTTCATAACAATCACAAATATTAACTGGTTTGTCACAAAAAACACAGCTTGCAACATGATTTATTTCTTTCTGTGAAAAGAAACATTCATAGGTTGCCCTATGAAATTTATACCAAAAAGTTAAAGAAATATTCTGTATCCTCCAGGACAGAAGGTAGGATTCCTGCAACCATTTGAGGAACTGAAATATTTATACTTACATTCAGTTTTGGTACAGTTACAGTTAAGGCCTTTGGGTAAAAGCAAAAATCATTGCTGCAAAAATTATTGCTGCATAATTCTGATTGTCTAAATCAGGCATTTAAGATTAACTGAAGGCCAAAGGATAAGCTTATGTCTTTTACCGAAATGAATTACAAATACTTATGTGCAATTCTGAAATAAAACTTACACGGTGGTCAGTGTTAGCAAGAATTTAGTACAAATTTATACATCCCTAAATATCATGAGAAAAGTAGAGCTAAAACAGAAGCAGAAAAGAAAGACTGGCCTACACTTAGAGCAAACTTTGTTCATTCTTAAGACATAGTTGTTGGGATGATTGTTGGTTTTGTTTTCAATTTTTCATAGATGGAATTTATAGCTAAAATCTCCCTAATACAAACTGAAGGGTATGGATGAGCTTTCAGAAAGCAAAACATTGTAGAATCTATTAATACACCAAAACTGTTACCTTGGAACAAGATGAATTAGGAATAATTGGAAAATAATTATACATATTTCCATCTCTCAGAAGATGGACTTTATCAGTGCTTTTGTCATCTCTAAAGCAATCTAAGACAAAGTTAACAAGAACATATCACAATGAGCTGTGGCCTCATGAAAAGATGGGCTTTTAGACCATATAAAAGTTAATAAGGCAGGAAAAAAATCACTGTAAAAGAAAATCTCACCCTTTGTAGGTTCCACTCTGATTGTCCATTCAGTAATCCATCAAGTTCAATTCTTATCTTGTAGATATTCCCAATGCTTTTTATTTTAACCTGAATAAGGCCAGAACACCACAACATGTAAATACAGACAAAAACATACAAAACTTAGACTTAAACTTGTGTGGTAGAGCCTGCATGCTAAGTAAAGCCATGCCTAGCCAATTAACACTATCAAATCCATGATTAAAAGAGATTTCTGTCTCAGTCTCAGCCTCCCACACATACAGAAGAAGCAGCGTCTTAATGGTAAGAACAGGCCTATGAATTCTATGACTGAAACTATTAAAAGGACACCTTGCAAACAAAACAAAATTAAACAAAGCAAAAACAAAATCCCCACAAAACTGAACATTACCCTTCCTATATATTCAATCATCACACATTTAAATAATTCAAAAATCCAGTCCTCAGTGATGCACAAACCCCATTTGCCCTGTATTTCTGTATTTTTCCATTCATTTAATTTGGGCTATATTTCTGGAAAAAAACAGCTACATCACATGTAAAGAAAAAAATTCCATATAAGTGCATCTTTATCTTTGCAGTTGGTTCCAGATTTCTCTGAATCACTGTAGTATTTGAGTGTACAGGAATAGCACACAATATTTGATTGGCAGATATTGGATTAAAGGATCCATAAAAGAGACTGCTTCTGTTTTGTCTAAGCAGATTTCTGTCTGAGCCCTGGGTTGACCAGATTATAGCCTCATGAAATCATAACACTTGCCAGAAAAATGATTTGTCAGATATTTGAACTCTTCAAAGTTTGAAGAGTGAAAAAAATGGTAAGAGAAATGAGGAATACAGAACTAAATCCACTAAACTACAGGTCACAGATCTTTCATAATGCAGCATAGGAACACAACCATAAGCCCCAGTATGACAAAAGGAAGGATATAAAACTTTTGGAGACCTTAAGGAAAAAGTTCTCAAAAGCTGGCAGAATACCAGCAAAACTTTGAATGTCATTGATGCTCTCTTCACTTTCTGACTATGATTTGTGTTCATCTGCACTTTCTTTCCACTTTCAAGCCTTATATGTGCTCTTACTTATGGAATCTACTGTATGTAATCCTATCCTAACCCTCTTATTGGGGGGGTTATTTAAAATTGAATCATTATTTAAAGTGAGCCTAAATAATCTCAGATAATTTGTAATGTACTGCTAGGAAAGGAAAAATAAGTGTGTTACCATGTTATTTCTCAAATAGTAATCTTATTGATAAGAGGTTGGTGACAGCCTGTTCCATGGTATCATTTACATCCTGAAAATCTACTTAAGTTGTACAAAAAAATGTTTTCATTTCATTCTCTTAGAAACAGCTACTAGTATATTATCCACTGGGTCTACACCTTCATCAAAAAAAAATTCTCTTCTCTTTCCAGAAGTCAGAATTGCCTCAGTTCCTATATCAGCTTTCATCAGTCTCTTTGTGCAACTGTATAATAAACTCTTATGACATGCCCGTTCCCTTGGCTATGGTTTCACTGGAGAGTAGGTAGGGACAGCCTGGAGAAGAGAAGGCTGCGGGGGGACCTCATTGCAGACTGCCAGTACCTGAAGGGAACATACAAACAAGAGGAGAATCTACTTTTTAGAAGGATAGACAATGGCAGAACAAGGGGGAATGGTTTAAAGCTGAAGGAGGGAAGGTTTAGATTAGATATTAGGGGGAAGTTTTTTACAGAGAGAGTGGTGAGGTGCTGGAACAGGCTGCCCAGAGAGGTGGTGGATGCCCCACCCCTGGAAGTGTTCAAGGCCAGGTTGGATGGGGCCCTGGGCAACTTTGCGTAGATCCAGGCCTGAGGTTGGTGGCCCTGCCTGTGGCAGGGGGGTTGGAGCTCTATGATCCTTGGGGTCTTTTCCAACCCATGCCATTCTATGATTCTATGACAGTGGGAATCTCGTTCACAGTCACATAACATAGTCACAGTGTTACCATGCTTTAGTCAAAGATTCTAGAAGCAAACAACTTCCCCTTGATTTTCCTAATATTGAAATGCACTCAGTAAATCACTACAGTTGAGAAAGAATCTGTGGAGTTCATGCCTGTATTTGTATTGCTAGGGTTGCTCCATCAACCTAAACTTCATGAACAAAATAAACGTTAGCTCCAGCCTTGCAATAGGGATGTGACAATATGGCTCCTATCCTTTCCATCAGCTTTAAAAAATAGCTTTCTGTGGAGTCAAATTCTAATGTCTTTGCTTCTGCTGCATAAATTTGTCTGATTAGTCTTGTTACAGCTAACCTGGAGACTTTGGGATTAAAGCAGCAGTAAAGTAAGGGTATACATACAGTGTGACTGACAAAACCTCTATTGTCCTTTCCCACATTTCACAAACTTAACCAACCCAGTTCTCAGTAATATGAGATACAGTCTTCTCATTCACAGAGCTGGTATTCACTGAGTATGCAGTGCTGTCAAGTTATCTGTGTATTCTAATGAATCCCTCTTTAGCCTCTCAGTTAAAAAATAATAATAAAAAATGTTACATGATCATTTCATGTATCAATACCAAACATAAATGTACTGAACTTTGTCAGAACACAAGGAGTGACTTCTGCCTAGAACAAGCAGAGGTTTCCCATAAGAATCCATGAAACCCTCTGGTAGCCTTGATTTTTCTCAAGAAAGGATTACACAGGCAATGGCTACTTACATGGGTAAGGTAAGAGAGGGAAAGCCACGTATGAATGGTTTTCATGTCTCATGATAGTTCTATATGAGTTTTTCAAAGTTGGGTATAATGATGATAAAGTGAAAGGTTAAAGAAAACTGATTCTAAATTGCCTGCTTATTACAGGCTTTTGGAAGCTGTTTTCTTCCTCAAACTCCTGGCCAGAGCTACAGTTAAGTTGATTAGTTTAAAGAGTAAAATTTGGTATCTTCTGCTCTAGGAAAATATCAGTGAAAACATATCAAGCTCAAAGATGCAAATGGTGGAAATATGTAATTTTTTGAGGTCCTACACATTTCTATCCTGATTTCAAGACTTACCCTGCTAAACAACTGCAGGATAAAGTTTAAAGGGAAAAAGAAGAAAGAGGTCTTACTCATAGGCTTTTTCTTTGTGGATTTATCTACTGTAGACTAAGCAGAGAACAGCACTTTGGTGACGTTTGCTATTTCGTGCCTGAAAGCAATAGTGTCAGCATGATGTAAAGAATCATAATAGTAGCCCCAGGTGCTGAGAGAAAGATTCTTCTCTCTCATAAGATCAATATCCATAGTGCACAGCCATAATGGGCAATATCTATTTTAGAGAAGAGAAATTGGTCTATCTCTCAAGAATGTATGGATTAACACTGCAAACATGCCATTACCCAACGATGCTTATAAATTATTCACTAATTAGGAGAACAGTATTCCCTGTGGATCATAATATATAGCCTACATGCTTAGAAAAAGAACATTACAGTTGGCTATCTTCCTGCCTATGCCCTATTCATAGAGAGTATTATTATTAATATTATTGACAGTAACAATCTTAGTTTGTCCTAAGATTGAATTAGAAGAGTGAATAAGGGCAAAAAAAAAAAATTGCACAAAAAGTGAAAAATGTCGCTTCTTCAGTTAGCTGAAGACAGCGATGTGTTACATGCATCTCAGACAGAAAGACTTAAGTAAAACTGAAGTTTTAATCCCTTTGGTATTCTCACTCATCTTTCCTTGTTACAATAGAGGTGGAATTATTCTTAAATGATAGCAGAACTCTTTGTGCTTCCATGACATGATGATATATAGGTTTTTATTGGGCTCCATATGTAAAGCTTCTGGCATTTCAGTTGTTCATAATACGTCAGCTGAAAAAGAGTTTTCTTCCTTAACTGAACCAGTTTCACAGTGTACGTTTTATAGTATTCTTTGAAAACTGCATGAACGAAGATTTGATTACTAAAGATCCCTGTATGATATACAAATCTTACAGCAGACATGGACTGTTTAGAAACAGCTAGTTTCTAAACCTAGTTTCAAATCAATTGCCTTAAAGAAATCAATTTACTCTTGCACTTGTCCCATGTGGGCTACTATATGAGAGTTAGAGGGTTAAAAGAAAGAGCATTTCCTCCGTTGCTAACTATATGCACCAAACTGATTTAATGCAGAATTCACAGAGATTAGATAGGGATTTATCTTATGCAGCAAATGCAGGAGAAAAACATTTTTTCTTTTCACATGACAGTACAATCTTTGGAAGGGTACACATTAAAATAATGTTCTTAGCCTTCATTAGCTACCTGAAATTTGTCCTCCTGCCTGGGAAGGAACAGCTGCTTTCTGTTGTCCTTGGCAAGACTTATTGGTCCAGCTACTCCTCTGTCTCCATATATCCAGAGAATGACATTTGCTTCAGTTCCTGCACTTCCTGTCAGCACTGACACTTTCCATTCATCACCTGAAGGAAGGGGATACTCACCACCTTGGGGATTTCTCATTTCCTCTGTGAAATACAGAACATTAGTGGGAGATGAAAATCGACATGAAACTGCCAGTTGCTGTTGTAACTTCAGCACATAAGGAGACCATAACAGAGAGGGGATTGTATTTTTTCATGGCAAGTGAGATATTCTGAAAAGATAGATTTATGTTTCTTGTCCAGAGCAAAATGTACTGATTAGTTGAGCTACAAGAATCAACTGGAAAATAATGAGTCCTATTATTGTTCTTTATACATATTCTAGTGTAGAGTAAGGATGCTATGATGCAGAACTATGGCCATTAAATCAACATTTCAGGTTTCTTAGCCTGACATTTGGATATTATTAGAATTACTTGTAAATACTCCTCCAATGCCTTGTGTTGGGACATTATTAGCAGAATCACACCTAGAATAGAGAAAATTTTCATTTCAAATGAAAAAAAACCAAACCCTCAGGAAACTAACTTTCTTCAAGAAAAATATTAATTAAATTCTGTAATACTCAATAAAGAGCACAATATATCTTTGTCCAGCCATACTTAACACATACAGTGCCAGCATTTGAGTATGTCAAATTTCACTGCTTTAATGGCTGAGCAAATATAATTTTAGGAAACTTATATTTCACTTTAGAATAACACTAAGTGATATTTCATCTACCCTTAAAGGAAAAATATCTATATACACAAAGATCAACACTCTCTTGGGATGGAGGAATTTAGTTGTGAAGATTCTACTCAAAGGGGAATTACAAACACCAGATGTCTGGAACACTAGTTTTCAATAATGGGACCACTGATCATGAAGTCCTCTCCAAAAGATGAAATCCGCGTCTCCAAGCACACTGCTGGCTCATGGAGAGCTTGTTGTCCACTATGACTCCCAAGTCTTTCTCTGCAGGTCTACTTCCCAGCAGCTCAATTCCTAACCTGTATTGGTGACTGGGGTTATTCCTCCCTAGGTGCAGGACCCTGCACTTGCCCTTGTGAAACTCTGATAATGATTCCTTGAAGAATTCCCAGTGCACAACTAGGTATGTTCCTGCTGCATTACATATCTTGCTATCAAGCTCCTTTGCTTTTTCATTTACTGGATCAAAATACTGGACTAGGTTTCTAGTATGGAGTTCTCCCCTTTGCTTCCCAACCTTTAATGCAAAGGGGCGGGTGGGGGGGGGGAAGCCCACACAACTAAGCAACAATAAAAAAACCCTACAAAACCCCACAACCTAAAAATACCCCACCCAAACCAAACAGAAAAAACAAGTGATGTAAAAGCAGTCACTCACCCCTAGCAGAAGGATCCACAGCTAGTCACTGAGGAGTGACTACTTTGGAAAAACTCCTCTACAGTTTTATTGCTGAGCATGACAAAATATGATATGATGCATCTCTTTGGTCAGTTGGGGTCAGCTGTTCCACCTGCACCCCCTGCCAGCCTCTTGCTATCATCCCCCCCACCCACCCACCTACTCTCTGGGAGTGCAGAGTGAGAAACAGAGACGGACTCAGTGCTGTGCAAGCACTGCTCAGCAACAGCCAGAATACTGGTGTGTCAGCAACATTGCTTTGGTAACCAGCCTAAAACGCAGCACCAGATAGACTGCTGTGTAGAAAGGTAAGTCCATCCCAGCCAGGCCCAGTACAAATACTAAACAAAATAAGTTAATAAAATAGTGACAGAAATTTGCAACATTTATCTGACTGTATATTTTTACTAGCATTAAAATATAAGTTTGAAGGCGAAGTGGAAACCGATTTTGAATCCTTGAGGCTTTCCTCTTAATAAACCTTTATGAGCAACAAACTCCACATTCTGCTGAAACACTGCTGAAGCAAATTGTGTAAGTGAAGGATCGATTCAATACTGAAACATGATCCCAATCTTGCCCTTAAATTTCTTCAAATGTCACTTTTATGATATTAAAGAAATGCTGAGTTTTTTCTTAAAACTTGTACTTAAAATGAATTATGTAATTGCTTGGCTCACCAGATTGTCCTGTAGCTAAATCAGCCTAGTAACTAAAGCATCGAATCTGAATTATGATCCACTAGCACTGAACTCTTAAATGATGTCAAATAATTGCACAGGAAATCTGATCCAGTACAAAGTTCTGTACTAAATAAGGACTAACTTCTGGAACCAGGGAGAATTTCATCCTTAGCAAAGACTAAAATACTTTAAATTGATTTTTAAGAAACTCTGTACAGCAGTGCTTCTAACAGTAGTGGTATGACTTTGTAATGGTTATAGTAATTTAGAAATAAGAAAAAGTAATAATAATTGCTCTTTTTATTGTATTCTTCATCATGACTAAGAGCAAGTTCTTCCAAAAGAAAAAAGAAAATCCAAACACCAAAAATAATGCAAAAGGCCAACATCTAATGTTTTAGTGACTGAAATAACAGAACTATAGCAAAGCAGTTGCTTTGGTATAATAAAAATTTTTGAGATCTTGACTATATAACTTTCTGTAACCGTAATTACCTAGCCCCCTCACCTGTAACTCTGAAAGTAGAGTTCCTTGCAGCTATCTGAACCCACACCTTTCTCACAGCAAAGAGATTAAAATTACACAGGTATTCAAGAAACAGGAATCCCAGGCTGCTTCTCCCAGGCATCAGGAATCCCCAGCTCTTGCTACCCAAAGCAGCTACAGCAACATCAAACTACTACCTCTTGAAAACAATTATAATGCACAAACAATCCACAGGCTTCATAATTTACTGGCTCTTCTTACAAATGGAATTCAGTGACATTGATTTGCTACAGGCTAAAAATATTCCAATCTGAAAAGAGGATTTGACGGTTACCCTGCGTTAGTCATGGGAGTTTACACACTTCATGACACCATGCTGTAAATCTATTGCAACAAAAATTCATTCTGATAGGCCTGCATGAGAATGATGAAGTCACAATCCTTCACATTGTTTCATAAAAAAACAACAAATAATTATTACCTGTGAAAAGTAACAACAAAAACACAGCTACCAGTTAGAATACACAGACATAAAAAAGATGGCCTGGTCAGCCCAGGAGTTAATCTGCCTCAAGTCTGGATGCTAAGGGTACTGCTGGGTCTCATACTCATACAATCATCACCCTTTTTTGAATGTTAACTGGGAGTAAAATAGCAAATGAGCATTTAATGAACATCAGTTTAAAAAGTAAGACTCACCTCTACGTGTCAAAAATCAGTTACTTTTAAAGTATTCTAAGGGAAGGTATCTTACTAAAAAAGAGCATTTTCTTTGAAGGGCAGAGTAACTTTGATATTTCTATTCATCTTGCATAAGCAGAGTCCACATTTATGTACGTCAGATATACTTCTTACAAAGTGCTATAGACTCTGTGTAACCAATTTCACGGCAGATATTGCTTCTATAAAAGGATCCTTTGTATCCAACCCTAAAAACATCCAGCTTCTTTAAAAACAGGTTTGATGGCTTGTGTATTGTTGCCATGGGTTTCGAACACAGCATTTCTCACCAGTTGCTGACAACCCACAACACTTTGGGAATGATTTCTGACACAGTGATACAACATAAAGCCTGATAGATCAGAAACAGAAAGTGGGTGTTTTGAGCTAAGAATGGAAACAACATGGCCAGAAACAATTAACAGTAATTAATAATAATCCACATCTGTGCTTTGAATTTAAACAGGATACTTTGATTCAAGTGAATTTATCTAAAATCCTTGCTGATACGTCACATTATACCCTACAAATCAGTATGCTACATCTGATGCCTTGTTTGCATTGCCAGATTTTTCTTGTACTCTTTGAAATAGCCGTCCAAGGAACAAATTCAAAACCAAATCAGCAAGCCACATGAATTTTTTTACAATATGAATGTCTTTGGATCTACCTCTAGTCAACTAAACACATCTCCTGTAGTGGAAGCTTTAATATAATTTTGTCTTTAAAGCTTACTCAAGATAACAGGTATTTTTCCACCATGTGAGTGTGCCTCAATGTGTTGTGTGCAGCTCAAAGTTTCCATTTATCCCATCTGCTTTTTATGCCACAATTCAGGCTGTGCAGACAGGGTCCTTGGGTACATTGAAATAAGAGGCAGAAAGCAAACATGATCATCCCCACTCCTTAAGATGATGTGTCATTCCCTGTCTTGTTTCTTTTAGGGGTTTGTATGGCAAAGTTTTGGTAGTGAGGGGGCTGCAGGAGTGGCTTCTGCAAGAAGCTGCTAAAAGCCTCCCCAGTGTCTAACACATCCAATGCCAGCTGGATCCAAGATGGACCCACTGCTGGCCAAGGCCAAGCCAATCAGCAATTGTGGTAGTGTCTTCGGGATAACAGAGCTAAGAAGGGGGAAAAAACCTCAGAACTAGTGGTGTCTTTTGCAGCCAGAGAGGGGAGGGAGATGATGTGAAAAACTTTGCAGACACCAAGGTCAGTGAAGAAAGATGGGGAGGAGGTGGTTCCAGGTGCTGGAGCAGGGATTCCCCTCCAGCCCATGGAGAAGACCATAGTGAAGCAGCTTGTCCCCTTGCATCACATGGAGGATGATGGGGAGTAGAGATTCCACCTGCAGCCCACGGAGTACCCCATGCCGGAACAGGTAGATGCCCAAAGGAGTCTGTGAAACCTGTGGGAGACCTGCACTGGAGCAAGATCCTGTCTACTCATTGTCCTTCCTGAGGTGTAAATCACCACAAACATGCATGGAGGCCAGACATAACACAATGCTATATCACTACTAGTTCATAAACTGTTGCTTACTTGAGGATGGAAAAGACGAAAGGTTTTGAGATACTGGCTTCTGGGCTTTTGGTGGTTGGATATGAGATCCTCTGAAGTCTTCCTTCTCTTGATTGGGTGCTGCAGATGTTCCCATAGGCTCTTCCCGGCCAACTAAACCAATTAGATGTAAATTCTATCACTAGCTACGAATCATATACCTTTTCTTGCTCATAAGCTTCCCATATGTTCAATCACAAACACTAATAACAAATCTCACAATAGTTCAGCACAGTGGACACCAAAATCTTTTCTCTGTGCATTGTGCAGCCACTACCTTTTATTGGCAGCATGCCAAAAGAAGTGGGAAAAGTATGGCATACTAATAAAAGTCCATTTACTGCTTTGAAAATCTAACTAACATCTTAACATTGATGTATGAATAAAATGACTTGTTAAAAAGTAGTATAAGAAAAAAGTGTTTCTCCACCCCCCTGATATTTTCTTTCTTAGGAGTAGGAATGCTGAAATGAAAACTGCATTTCTGACAATATGAAGTGGCAAACAGACCATCTTGGTTGCTCCCACAGAAAATATTATCTCCTTTTAGCTTCCTTTTACTGATTAGTAAGAATTGAGGAGAACTCAAGCCTGTAATGAAGTAACAATTAGTTTTATTTTAATGGCATAGTAAACCCTGCTTTGTTGAGATTTTCCATTGAAAACCCTGCACTTCCAAAAAGTAACAAAGCAAAAAACTCCTCATTTCTACAAGGACAGAATGACCAAAATAGTCTTGTCACCATGTAGCAAGTAGGGATTGAATGAATGGCAGTGGTCCTGTTACAGTGACTTTCACAGTACTTCCCTATGTCTCAGTCACAATACACACAAGACAATTAGTAATAAGACTAGTTGTATGTTTTGATACTTTCCCTTTCCTGGTCATATCATTCACGATGAACCTGTTCTGCTTGTGGCTGGTAAAAGTCTCACTGAATTCTCAATTTTGAACTGATGGCCAGTTTAACATTGTCATGAGATGTTTCATTTCTTGATCCCTGTGATTATATCCACCAGATAAGAATACAGGTACTGTACTGCCCACTGAAGTTATTATCCAAGTTAGCTGGCAAATTAAAAACTTCTTTCTCCTGAAGGAGAAGAGACAAGCAGACAGTCCAACAACTGTGATCAATAGTGTGCTGTGAGCTAATTTCTGAGGTCGTGGCTAGCTGACTAGAACAGGTCAGCTCCCTAGTGATGGAGCTTTCTGACTCCAATAACTCTCAAATTTTTTTATAAGAGAGAAGACTCACATAATCAAGATACTAGTGGGGGAGTATGATGTATTTTGCACCATAAAAAAAGAAACTGAACACGGCCAAGCAGGCCATCTCTAGAGTCTGCTACTTTCCCTGTAAAAATCAGGAAAGACTATGGTATAGCTGACAACAAGACATCTCCTCCCAGGTTTCCATAATCTGTGTCCAGAATGGGGAATAGATCCAGGAAGTCAATTCCATCTCTAATTTGTCACCTTTTTCAAGTCTTATGCTCAAACATGTATTTGCTCAGTAAAAAAATATATTTCTTCTGCATCTTTTATTCTTATAAAAAGAAAGAAATGAAGACAAATTGACTAGCTACACAGGGGAAGTTACATGTGGACACAATAAACTTCTCACCTTTAAAATTACCAAAATACCCCAAAGAAAATGCTGTCAATCTAGCTTTTGCAGTTTTGCTTAGAATTTTAAACACTAATCTCTAAAGCAAACTGTAGCATATTAAGAAATTACATACATTTGATGACCTGTGGGTAGAAAAAAATATTCCTCTCTCCATTGTTAATGACTGGCTTAGCTTGGCCATCTGGCAGAAGACCAACATATATCCCTTTATTTTGCACTGATTCTAGGCTTACAGATCCAGTTTCCAAATTCTTCTCAATTTTAAAGTGACAGTATTCATCACCTGTGCCCTATGGAATTGAAAACAGAAATGTGAATTCAAAAATTTAACTGATGTAGCTAGGCAAGTTGAACCTTTCTTAAGACAGACTTAAATATTACTAACTTCTAATAACATTTCAGATTAACTTTAGGCTCTGCACAATGTCCTACATTTCTTACAGACACACGCATGAATATCTTGTCCTTGCTTATTTCCTTTTGAACAGAAATACCAATCACATGCGTTGAGTAAGTGAAAGACAGCATGTGAAAGTATTCTGATTTCCATTAGGATTCAGGCAAACTCTAGGATATATTCAAAGGACTTTCCCACTTAATCAGCTTACATCTTAATTATTCATTAGTGGGTTTTGTCATCAATGTATTTAGACTTAATACAACTTTAAACCACTGAACATGTTTGTGCTCTGCTATATTCAAAACAATTATATCAGTCTACATCAGCAAACAGACATAGGATTGGTAAATACTGTGTCTAATGAGCAAACACCAATGTCTCATTCTCTTGTGTGCTCTTAAATGTAAATCTGCAATAGTTAAACTCCCAGTCAGTGGGGAATATTATAGGTCAAAAAAATCAGAATATTTCAACCATACCCCAAGTGTAGTTTTATTAGCAATTATGCAGGCTACTGGTGAGGTATTTCAGGAATTACCTCTATAGGGCTGCCTAATTAAGAAAAAAATCAGGTTCTACATTTCAGACAGAATCATTTGTAATAGCTAGGATGCCAACATCACTTCAACTACTTCCAAACTCACAGTAGTATAACTGGTTGTTTAATAAAACTAAAATAAGTACAACAGAGTCTTGACAGAGAGTCACATACTATTTAGGAACAAATAAATTTTATCTACATCCACATTCTCAGTAGTTTAGAAATATAATCAGATCCTTAAATCAAGTGCTATATTTTTCTATCTTTCCTTGGGCAAATGAAGGAAAAGATCTGAAAAAACTCAAATATCTGTAATTTTTCATCCCATTTTTATCCAAGCAAGTGGAAAAAACCCACTTTCTGCTATCACTGACAATTTACTCAAACTATCTGCAGAGGGAAATGCAAACAAGAACTGCTTACTGTTCCGTTACAGTGGTCGTCTTTGATCTTCAGATACATTCTTGGGTTTCTCACACTTTCAAACATGCAAACTCCAGAGCTGATTTTATGCACTTTCCAGTAGGATTCCTGCTGCTGCCGACCTGCTCCGCTGCAGCTCCCATCAGGTCTAAGGGACAGAGCCTGGCAGAGACTTGTGTTGAGCAGAATGACGGCACCATGGTGAAACATACCCTAAAGATCGGAGACAAGAAGTCCTCTCTGAATAGCACAGCTTTCCTCCGTACCAAACTTCAACATTTATATCGTTCATACTGATTTATTTTAAGCACTTATTCATGTATTTCCATGTATAAATTTAAATGGATGCATCCCAAGCACTCCTTTTTTTTTTCTTTTTTGTGCGGAAAACTAGCCTGGATAGTGGAAATCCTTCCCTACTCCACAGCATCTCTGCTTTTTCTTGCTCAGCAGCATAGCACAACATTCAGAGCACAAGGAGCCAGGCAAGTTAAGGAACTTATTTTCTTTTCAAATTAAGTAATTCTCCATGGAGCTCTCCCCTACGAAGCTACTTTCATATTTTTGCAATGTTTCTTAAAAAGTCGAGAGATGCATCTTGCCCGTGCAGCAGCCCACCCTATTTGCCAATACTATCCGCAGTGTCAGCGCCCCTTGCCCCTGAGGAGCAGCAAAGGGAAACCTGGAGTGCCGCCTACCTGTTAAGCTGTGGTTTAGCTCCACCTCGTGGAGATGGATCACTCTTCTAACCTGCAGTCCTCTGACATTTGATTAGGTACAACCACCTTTATAATGGCAAATTTCAGAACAGTTCTCTTCGTTTCTCTCTGCCCACCTTACCTTGACATGCACAACAAATTCTTTGGTAAGCCCAGCGTATCCTGCTGTTGTTTCATCAGCAACTTTGCCTTGAAGGTTGAAGGTAACTGTGTGACCAGGGTTCCTGGCCGACTCAAGAATGGCACAACCATTGGGTTGAAAGTGAACGCGGAGCTCACAGCAAGCCTTCTCTTTGCTCTAACAAAGTAGGAATAAGAAATGGTTAGAAAATCTACTAGATATTTCAAAATCCAGAACAGAAAATAACACAATAAAATTTTTGTATTGTTCAAACTCCCACAGTATTATCAGTCTAGTATGAAAATGTCTTTATATTCTTTACATTTGCAGTCTTGATATCAAAGTCCATTGCAGACTCTGGAATTTCAAAGAACAGAAACAATTCATCTTAAGATGACACAGGCCTGAGGGTAACATGAAAGATACCTTGGTGTTTCAATCAGAGAGAAAGTTAGGATCTCAGCCCACAAGTGCACCAAAGAAAGGTTGGAACATAAAACTGATGTAGATGGGAAATGAACAACAGTACCACTCTGCCATCAGCCATCCTTTGCTTGCCTCAGTGTTTCTCCTCTTTTAATTATACTTTCTCACACTTGAAGAGTCAGAGGTTTTATATGCAAGAGCAGAGCAACACTCTATTCATGCTTGCCTGTTCAGGTTTGCAGACTGTGTCATCCCATTGCATAAAAGACATGATAAACCGACCAAATACTTATTAGCATATTTTATAAACTCCATCATCACTCTCATATTTAAAAAAACCTAGGATTTAAAGAAATGTAAAATGCTAGTAGTTGGCCCAATAATTTAAAAGAATTCTGGTCTAAACTGTCTAACATTTCTTCAGCATTTTTAAGACTGTAAGGAATCAGTATTTCTAGGGAAAATTTTCATTTCCAAGGCACTACATTCTGAAGAAAAAGCTTCATACTCAAGAAACCTGCCTATCAGATTCAGTATACTGTAAAGGAAAACTTGTGTGGATTTTAGAAGCAGTTGTGAATCAAGTGAGCTAGCATGTCCTCAAAAGTATTCATTGTAACATCAGTTGCAATTTTTGTATTGCCATTTTGATTTACATTTACCTATCTTCATTCCAAAGACCCCAAAAAGTTTAAACAGCATTTTTTTCAAGTTCTCTGGGAAAAGGAACATCTTGCACTACTGAAAATAAAGAAATTGAGATCCAAATTTCCTATATATTGCTCAAACTCATAAAGCATGCCAGCAGCAAAGCAGAAAAGATAAAGTTTGAACTTGAGTACCCAGTTAATAACTTCTCTGTAGTAAGATATACTCCAGTGTGACAGACTGTAGGGGGTTATCTGTATCAGAATTACTAGGAAGTCCTGCAAGGAGGTCTGACAGTTTTCCTGGCAGCCTCACACTATCCCCGTTGAGAAATCTAACTACTGAGAGTACTCTATTCCCACTAATGTCAGTGCTCATCATGTAAAAGAGGAATGGGACCAAGCTTTGACTATGAAACTATTCACTGGATAAATAAGAGGAAGAACTCAAAAAAGGTGAAAGGGAAACAGTTTCTTCCCTCATCAATAGAAGATTTTCATCAGAAAGAAACAATTTCTCAAACTCCATTTGCCAACTTGCATGCTGAAAGTGCTGAGAAAGATAGGCAATAGTAAGACTTTGAAGGCAGGGTGAAACATATAAATACAGATCAAAACAAATCTGGAATATTTCTGTTGGCTTTTGACAGGCATGTTACTTAGAAAAAGAGATAAAGGAAAAATGAGCATTTAAAAAACAATGCTTAGAATTTATAATTACCCAAAAAGAAAAAATAATAGAATCAATCATAGAATCATAAAATAGTGTGGGTTGGAAGGGACCTTTAAAGATCATCTAGACAAAACCCCCTGCAGTGGGCAGGGACACCTTCAACTAGATCAGGTTGCTCAAAACTCTGTCCAACATGACCTTGAACGCTGCCAGGGAACAGTCATTTAACACCTCTGTGAGCAACCTGTTCCAGTGTTTCACCATACACATCATATTATTTTTTTCCTTATATCTAATCTAAATCCACCCTCTTTTAGTTTAAAACCATTACGCCTTGACCTATAGCAACAAGCACTATGAAAAGGTCTGTCCCCAGCTTTCTCATAACCCCCCTTTAGGAATTGAAAGGCCACAAGGTCTCCCTGGAACCTTGTCTTCTCCAAGATAGGTTGAACAAGCCCAACTCTCTCAGCCCATCTTCATAGAAGAGGTGCTCCATCCCTCTGATCATCATCGTGGCCCTCCTTTGGACTTACTCTAACAGCTCCATGTCTTGTATTGGGGTCCCCAAAGCTGGACACAGTACTCCAGAAGGGTCTCACAAGAGCAGAGTAGAGGGGCAGAATCACCTCTCTCAATCTGCTGGCCACACTTCTGTTGATGTAGCCCAGGATACAGTTGGCTTTCTGGGCTGTGACCACACATTGCCAGCTCATGTCTGGCTTTTCATCCACCAGTATCCCAAATTCCTTCTCTAAGGGTCTGATCTCAATCTCCCTTCCTGTATTGATACCTGATCCATATGCAGGATGTTTTACTTGGCCTTGTTGAACCTCATGGGGTTCACAGGGACTCACTTCTCGAGCTTGTCCAGGTCCCTCTGGATGTCATCCCATCCCATTCCTGAGGTGTGTCAACAGGATATGAGGACATTCCAGGTACCATGTCAACAGGTAACAAGCCAATATAAATTACAGCTTGGAATGTCCCGCTATTCCTGCATTTAGTCTATTAAAGAATCCTACCAAAGGATAAAAACTAAACTGTGATAAAACAGACAAATCCCTATGTTTAAATTTGCCTATTCATTAGCAGCTTCCTGGGTTCAGTTCTGTAATTCTTAGCTCTTTATCTGACTGGAAGCACAATTATTAGACAGACTGAAACAGTATTATTTTTAATCAGACAATGAAATGTAATTATGCATCAGAAATCAGTAACAGCATTTCCTACCTTTCCAATTACATGGCCATTGACGAGAGCAAGAGCAAGACGTGGCATCTGATGACTGCTGAATATACATATATTTCTTCCTTTGATATTTACATCAAAAATACCTAAGAGTTAAATTTTTAAAAGTTTAGAAGGATGAGAGTATATTAATTCATATTTGGATATAATTACAATAAATGATTTCTCATTTTCAAGGGAAAAGTATGAATCAAGTGTTTAACTCAACAGTTTGACCTCTTTGATCAATGAATTGCCTCATTCCTTCAGGAAAAGGCATCTGGAGACTACAGTGTGCTTCACTGTTTTGAGAAGGAAAACCTCAAGAGCTAACAATAAGGAAATATTTCTTTTGCTCAGCATATATGTTTTACAAGAAAATCCATAGAAAGGAGCCAAGGACTCCAACTCCAGTGTAATGAACTGGGCTATAGCAATGAGATGGCATGAAAAATTACAGACCATGTAGGGAACATAAAGCTCTCAGGTAGGAAAAGAGAATTCATTTTCTCTGTATCCATATTAGAATTTGCAAGACAAATCTTGCAGCATAGCTCATGACTTCCAAAATTTTAAATATGGCCAATTTTCCAAACAATTACCTCTTATAGCTACAAAAAAAAATTATAAAAGCTAAACTAGTGCCATTTTTATTGTTCCCAGCAGCAACAGCAGATTTGTTGAGCAACTGTTCTACCAGTACATTATGTTGCCCATTCGTAAGGTGCAGCTGTCTCTGGAGGATTCCCCTATGTATATATATGCATTCCCTACTCATTAACTACACTTGGAAATTTGAACCTGTTATCTTAGATGGATCTAGTTAAAGAAGATTGTAACTGTCCTTGCTATGGCAGTTCTGTGGGAGCATTAAACTGCAGGCAACAAGAATTTTCTCTTTGGTAAGTGAAAGCCAGCCACCAGATTCCATGTGAGAGTTTTTTCGTGCTTTATATGTAAACCAAGCAAAGATATTCCGAGTTCTTATGGCTATTAATACACATAAATATTTACATTAGGAAAATGTTTATCGTAATTATCTACTCCTATTCATTACAGGAAGCGTTACACAAGATCACAGCGAACTAAAAAGTCTCCCCTTTCTCTTTTTATGGATACATCCATATGAAAAATACTTTACCATATTTGTTTTTCTTGTCACCAAGAGCATCAACGCTGCTATCTGGATGGAGACAAACGAAGCCCCGCGTGAGCCTGTTGTAAAACTGAAGCATATTGCCTTCCTGAAATTTCCACTTTTCAGCAGCCCACTAGTTTTGTAAACAACAAGCAGAAAAGGCTTATGAGAAGATGATGCATGGGAATCTGACATACATGACAACAACTGACCTGATTTCACTCAAAGTATAATTTGAATGGCTTAAATAAAAATGTACATTCTTACAGTTTCCTCCCTCTTGAGTTCCAGCTCTTGTCCTGTATAGATAAAAGCGGGTAATTAATTTAGAGATCATCATCATTACATTTGACACAGCTGCAGTGCCGCTGGGTTCTCCCCCCCCACCAATTCTCACTTACTTCCTGGAAACGTGCTGGTGTCTGTCACTGCCAGCTCTCTAGCAATGCTGCCATCATCCTGCCCTTGGTCCAACCACCTAAGAACCAGAACCCATTTCAGTACGATAACCTTGACTTGCAACTCCCACAATGCTGTATACGTGGCACTTGCATACTGATAGTTCCTGTTCTATTTATTAAAGTCCCAAGGCTGACAAACAGCCATACAAAAACGCAGCTTTAGTGAAAAGACTGACTGTGGCAAAAATGGCTTTGTTTGTTCTGATGCAACTTATAAATACGTGCACTCCTGGGCTAAGGAGCCTAAGCCAATTGTTACAAATCACAGATCTCATTCCCAGATCGATAACAAAAGGTGCAGTGGTCATGATGCTTGCTCTTCCCGTCTGCAAGAAGGCTACAGAAAGATGGAAATTGTTCCATGCCCTGAAAATCCCTATACAGGGAGGCAAATCCATCACAGGCAGTGATTTTACCATGCCTGGACTATACCATTGTGCCTGTTCCACATCTACTTGGGTAAGTTAAGTCTAACTCCATTTAAGTCAAAAGGATTCACAAATTGTGGGAACAAGATCAGCAGCACGGTGTCAGGCTCTAAAAATAACTAGCACATACCCTGTATTTTTCTGCCTGAAATGGATTTGAACTGTCCCTAAATTATGTATGAAGCTAGCATTATAGATCTCTTCATAGCAGTTCATCTCATCTAGAATACAGAATCAAAATTAGGTCAGGCAAGGATGAGGTGCTGTATCTGATAGGCAGAAAGCCCTTACTCACACATAAATCAGTTTCAGTGTGCACATCGCTCACTCCGAGCTGTCTCAGGCAGTTATTTATTCACTCAGAGAAGTGAGAGGAGGAAATAGAATCGAGGTGCCACCGGCAAGCTGCAGCTAGATTCATACGTGACTGGACTTTACTAATCCTAATATTTGCACTGATCCTTATCAATTATAATTTTTCCATAAGGTGTTGAGAATTAATAAAATTAATTCTCAACGAGCTATAGAACAGGATATTGAGAGCAGCCACCTCTGCAGGGGAAGAGACAGGGAAGTTAAGATTGCTTCAAATTCTGTTGCAGCTCAAGTGATGGACTGCAAGGCAAATGAGAAAAAGAGGTGTGGTCTGGTAGCTGTGCTTGTGATTGTCATTTCACAAGGTATTCAAGCCTGATCCTGAGCTCATGGAACCCCAAGTTAATCTCCATACTAACTTCAGTAAAGCAGGATCAGTCTGCTAGAGAGACAGCAACCCACTCTTCCAAAAAGCCTTGCATTGGATGACATGGAAGAATGGCTGGACTTGCTGGTTTCAGATCCAAGGTGTTGGTTGGATATGGGGAATGTGTCAAAAAATGCACCTCTTCAATAGTTTGCAAGGCACAAGAATGGAAAGTTCCCAAGCAGAACTTTCTATTTGATTTTCATTAGCTCAAATGCACCAGGATGTAGGGCATGAGAAACTCAGAGGTGTGTAAGAAGGATCAAACCATTTCATCTTACTTTTTAGGAAACACATAATTCCCTTGTCAGGACATTTAAAAAAAATAACTGTGAGTAATTACAAATTCATTAAAAACCTAACTCAAGTGAAAAACACTACCAACCTGTGACAGAGAAAAATATAATCCAAGTCTGTTACAGGATCCTTGATCACAACTTTGTCCAGAAACCAGCCATTTCCTTAGAATAAATTTAGGGGGGAGAAAAAAAAGTAAATGAGAGGCAGATTCAATGAAGTCGGATTTCCTATGGTGTTTTCTCTTCTACTGGAACTGTAAAATCTGCAGCTCCACTGGCAGGTTTTTAGAGTCACGGCTACCCTGATGGCTGGAGAGAAGACAGCACCTGTGCTAGGTACTGTACAGCTTGTTTATGGGCTGTCTGTCTTCCAAAGCCCCGAGTGCTGCACATCCCCCCTTCATTTAACATCATCATTGCACGAGACTTATTTGTTCTGCCAATCAAAATAGCAACTAGATAGCAACTTATTTTGAGCCATGGTAGCCTGCTATGTTTGACAATGTTTAGGCTCAAGAGTTTGAAAACCCAGTCTTTTGTCATTAATTGGACATCTAGTGACAAGATAGCGTAGCCAAAATCTCCAACTGCATCTTCACAGTGTAACTGATAATGCTAATCAACCTAAAATTATAATAGCCAGTTTTATCTATAGCACAGACTGCATAAGACACATTCAGTGCCTTAGCATGCCGACACTCCCCCTCTTCACAGTTTTTCCATAGGGATTAGTCAAAAATGTCAGAACGTGAGCAGATGGTGCCCTTAACATAATGGTTGAGAGTCTAGTGAAAGTAAACACAAAATATTTGAAATTTGTGATGAAACAATAAGGTAACTGTGTCACTTGAACAGTATTCTTAGCAGCCTTTGTCTTTCACTTCTAAAATATTTTCACATATAATAATATAATTTTAAATAAAGTATAATTTAAATATAATTTACATGTAGTTTATCTATACTAATACGTATAACAACTTTGCAGGCAATATTCAGTGACTACAGAGAGGAATTTCTGACCTGATCCAAGGCCATTGTGTCCTATAACAATCTTGTACAAATGTCCAAGGTGTACAGCTTCAACAGCAAAGATGTCAGTCTGTAATCAATCAACAAAATTTCAATAAAATCTAAAAAACAAAGCATTCTTCAGCTGTGGAATCCCAAAGACCCATAGAACTGTCAAGGTCATCCTCTAAAGTATCAGTTAAAGATAAGGTGAGAAGAAGCCAAGAAGGACAGGTTTCCTAAAATAAACCAAGTCTGATCACTTTGCCAGTGGGAGTAGTTTCATTTGAATGAATGGGATCAAGAGTCAGAAAAAGAGAAACCTGGTGAAAGCTACATTGGCTGAACAATTACAAATTACAACAGATTCCAACATTAGACATGCAGATTTAAAATGTAAATTTCATTTTCTCTTCCCCTATTAAATCAAATTTTTAGGAGAATTAAAACCAAAAGAACAGGGGTTACCTATTTGCAAAATGAAAACTGTGTTCTAAAAATTCTAAAATTTTCTAGTTGCACCTTGCCTGGGATAAATACCCACCTGAGAGAGAAAAGTCAGTCAAACATATCAGAAAATACCCTACCTAGCACTTACTTGTCCTTTTAAAAATTTCTTGGGTTTCTGTGACCTGAGCAGCTGTCTTGATCCTGTATCACCTCTTTCTCCATAGACAGAAATATAGACATCAGCCTCAGTTCCAGCATTCCACAGTTCTCCTGTTGTCACATGCACTTCATAGAGAGTCACTGACAATAAAAGATGACAACTTTTCATATCACAAGTACTATTACAGTTACAATAACACCCAGTTGTGAATACATGCCTGCAGAGTCTAAACACATCTCTATCAAGGACAGGAGTATAAAACATTAAAAACACTATTGAATATTAAGTAAAATAATGTACAAATTTGCTTTGATGTTACATTTATGCTTTTTATCCTAGACTGTCACTATGGGGAATGCAAACAGAATTGAACTTTAAATGCACAATAGTAGGTCTTTCTCCTGCAGCATCATTTGAAATCATCATAAAGCTGAAAAGTAAATAAAAAATCCACGATTAGCCTCTCATAGTGAAATCAAAAAACAAGCAATGGGAGCCATTAATGTTTTAAATGCACTGGTTAACCAACCAAGCAAAAAACCTAGCACCCTACTTTTAGTTTTCTAGAGTCTCAGAATTCATAAAACAACATTGTTTTTTACTGATTCATACAGCAGGATAGTATAGACTTCCTCTATCACATTCCATATGGAAATATTTCAATAGCTATAAATTTTGAAGAAAAAAACTAGAACTTAAGTTCAATAAATTGGTTATTTAACAGAAATGGATAATACAAATTAAATTCGAGTCAAAAGCCAATGAAACTGGAATAAACACTAAGATACTTAAAAATATGCATCAATAGAAAACTGTTGTCACTAAAATGCAGAAGTAGGAACCCTATAAAATTTAGAATTAAGATAAAAACATGCAATTATAATCTTCAGTAGAAACACAGGGCAGGCAAAGTTTATGCCAACTTACAGAAATGGTATTTCATTAGAAGTGAGATACAGAGAGCAGGGGAAGATAAAATCTCATTTTCTGGTACACAAGGTCTTCCAGATGTAGGTGTCCTTATACTTCTCTGTCTTGCAAGTGGAAAAGAGTTTCTAGACCATTAGGTCCAGAACATCATCAATATTATCATCATTAAATTATCAGTTTCCACTTGGAACATGTTATGAAGCTTGACTGCAACCTTCAGAAGGAGTTTGCTCTCTCATCTCACTCTTCTGATGGACAAACAGCTTCTTTTAAGAACTGATGAAAATTTAT
This sequence comes from Laterallus jamaicensis coturniculus, assembly GCA_022605575.1. Lineage (NCBI taxonomy): Eukaryota > Metazoa > Chordata > Aves > Gruiformes > Rallidae > Laterallus > Laterallus jamaicensis. The sequence goes on along the minus strand of JAKCOX010000002.1, from coordinate 50,252,225 downwards.
TCATGATCAGTCCTTATACTGCAATTGTGCTTAAGTGGCCTTCCAGTGTTTGCAACTTTTACATTGAGGCTTTTTTATTATTTTTTCCTCATTATCTCACATTTATTTACATCTCATTTGCATTCAGGTAGCTACACAAACTGTCTTTAAAGATTTTGGTTGGGTAATGGCAACAAATTCAGCTAAAATACTAAGCACTCTGTGCAGGTTATTTTAGTGTGCCCACACTGAACGTTTGTGCTAGTTTGCTTCGAGCATCAGAGCTAACTCATTTTGAGATGATGACTGCATACTTCTAAACTCCACTAAACTATTGTACTGTAGCCACATGCTATTAATAAATCCAGCACAGAGACTTAAAATAGCTAACTTGAAAATTCACGCATTTTACACGATTCTTACACTTCTCTTTACCTCTCCCAAGCCCGGGGATCATCCCAGCTTTATACTAAGTATTTATGAGTATTATAATGCGTGACTCTCTTAATGGAATGAAGCTGCATCAGGGGAAATCCTGGTTGGACGTTAGGAGAAGGCTCTTCCCTGAAAGGGTGGTCAGTCACTGAAACAGGGACCCCAGGGAAGTGCTTATGGCACCAAGGCTGCCAGACATGGAGGGGTATCTGGACAATGCTCTTAGTCATGGTCTAGTTTTGCATAGTCCTTCAAGGAGCAGGGAGCTGAACTTGATGACCCTTATGGCTCCCTTACAACTTGAGATATTCTATAATTCTCTGTTTCTTTCTTTTAGATATTGCATAGCAAAGTGTTCAGAACAGAGATTAAGGGAAGGAACCATATTCTTTACATCTATTTTTGCCTGTAAGTGTAGAAGATTACATTTGTAAACACATCATTCTGAAATTAAAAAGTATAAGGCTTAACATTGTTCACAAAATTTAATTATTTCCCCATGCCTATGAATTGCTAGAGATAAAATAAGGAGGTAAAGCACATATCTTTTTTTCAGATCAGCTATTATTATTTGGACAAAAGCCAGCCACATTTAAGGCACAGAAGCTTTTGACAGTCTTTAGTTAGCAGCATAGTCATGTACTATTTTTTCCCAGCATGCACCTGCCTCAATTCTCAAAATAGTTTTCATTTAGGAACTGTTAATTAATGCTGTATTTTACCTACATTATTTACCATGCCACCACCTGATTTATTTCCTTCCTCAATTTTTTCTTTACAGCACCCACATGATCAGGTACCCCATGATCAGGTACCGTGGCAGAGGCAGAGAATTCATTTCTCTAGACCAACAATCCCATGTCTAAGACCACAACAATCTTCTCTATTCCTATAATTCCCTCCTTTGTTATCTACTTTCCAACTTCTGTAAGAAGAAAAGCAAAAGTCCACGAGTCACTAAACACTGTATAACTCTGATTTATCCCCAGAAAGTAGTTCACCATCATATAATTAAAGATTGCATCATAAAACATGAGCAGAAGGGGACAAAAGTAGGATGGTTGAGGATTAAAAAGTCAAATGAATGGTGCCTAGTCCCCCAGCATTAGACTCACAAAGTCTCTGTGTAATACTTCTTAACAGTTTAATTTAGATGTTTTTCCTTTGAATAAAAAAGGCTGTTAAATCAGAATGTGTTTCAGCCTCTTTTTATTCAGAAATCGGTTTTAAAGTGCCTCTCATCATCTCTCTCTCAGATTGAATCCAAACCTCTTCACTGTTCTGTTATCAAACTATCTTCTCTGAAGTTAAAAGCTCTGTTCTCTTTTCACAGTCTCATGCAGAAATATAACGTTGGTAAAAAGACAGAGAGGCTGTCTTTCAATTATTAAGTTAGAGATGAAACTGCCTTCTCCAAAGCCTGCAGCATGACCCTGCTTATACTGAGGCTGGCAAAAATGCACAGAAGTTCTTTTCTTCCTACCTTGTGTGAGGGAGAAATTGTTAACTACAAAATGCAGATTGAAAGGATGGGTTGAGGATGCTGTTCTACTTAACAAAGCACCAAGATTACTTGATAATAAAAATCTTTACCTCAGAAACAAGGAAACAACCTACTCAAAAAGAAGAGCCTGAAAATTAGAAGATGGGTAAGGTCAGTGTCCCAGAATATTAAGCAAGAGAACATTTGGGGAAGAACAGATGCTGCAAGTACGGGATTGGAGCATATTCAATATAACAAGTTAATGATCGTTAATTAACGTTTATTTAAAGACAGGGGAAAGGCTGTTTGGTTTTTATACAAATGTACTTTTATGTCCCCCCACACTAATAGCATTAGTCTCCCGATCAAAGAGATCAAATCTATAAGGAAGCAGGCTGACTGCCTTGGAGGCTTTTCATTCCCTCAAGGATATGAAGATCATAACCACTCAACATCAAAAATTATTGTGGTTAGGGCTGGCCAGGCGCTCTCCACAGCATTTTATGAGCCATTTACAGCTGGTAACTACATTACTGGAGGAAATCTCTCCTGCTATTCTTTTTCCTCTCAAAGGCATATTAATGAGGCACAAACCTGTTTTTCTGCTTTTCTTTTCAGTCGCTAAATCTCAGTGCTCCATCATCATAAATACAGCTCCGGGCCACCCAGGTCTTTATCACCAGATTGGCTGCCCCACAGTATTTTTCCCACATCCGTGGGCTGGAGTTTTTACTTTCATTTATATCCTCTTCCTCTAGTCTGCACCCACAACAGTTGTTACCATTGAAATGTTACTATTTCAGTTTTGCAAAATCAACACAAAGCACCATAAGCATATCACCAAGCAGTGGCATAGTATTAAACATTCTGAAAAAGGGGGCCCGTATTTTTTAGAGAACTTTGAATAGAAATTTCTCTCATCCAAATAATCTTGTCGTCTGCAATTGATATGATTTTTGGGGGAAGGGAAGGAGGAGGGTGTGGAATCTGTCTCAGGTGGAGCTTACTCTAGTGAAAGTTCCAGCACAAGTAATACTGGTGATGTTAGGACTTTTACCCCTCTACCATCACATCCTATAGGATGGGAATCTGCCCCAGCATTCTTGCTCCTTTACCCATGCCTCTCCTGGAACACGCTAATATTGTAATATTCCTTGGGCCAGAAAATTAAAATGCCATTGGGAGAGAAGGGAAGAGCAAGCACAGACTTTCTACCCCCTTCTGATTGCTGAAACAGAGAGACTATATAGCAACAACACCCAGCATGGGTGACAGGGGTTGGTGTGGTAGAAGAGGACATTGAAACAGCATATCAGCAACACCCAGTAATTAATTTTATTGCTTGACATCATTTACCCTTGGAATTAAAATACAATCTTTATGTCAGTAATGGAGATTTTAACACCTAGAGCCTTCTGAAATACTGTTAAAGTTTTGTTTCATACCCAGAAATTAAAAGTATTCTGGAAGCCTGTCTCAGCTACTTATAAGAAAGAAACTAAACCATAGCTGCCACCATAATCATATTGATGCCATAAACCACAGTTGTTGAAAACTGAATTTGGGATCTGACTCATGTATGACAGCTTCATGGTAGTTACACATATACAAGGTCACTTTCCTATTGCCTCTATTTTAAAGCAAACACAAACACTGAAATTCTTACCAAAGAAAGTCTTCTGAAGGACCTGTGAAAGTCAAAGCATCGAAGGCTCTCACCCCTCTCCTTTCCAATGATTCTGAGCCTTTTACATGATTCTGCCCAGTAACCACAGGAAAGGAACACAGAAAAAGTGTTGTAGCAGCCAAAAAAGTAACAGAGGCCCTGATGAAGAACAATGAACTCGCCACTATCAGTGTCAGTCTGTGGCCTGACTTAGCTGGTGTGATATTGTGCTTACCTGGAAGAATAGGCTGACCCTGCTGTAAAACAGGAAGCTCCATAGATATTTCCCCATCAGCCTGGTCCAAGGCCAACCATCGATGTGCTGGGAAAGAAAGCTGCTCCCCTGAGAAAAGGTTCAGCAACTGCACCTAGGCAGAGCCAAGAATTGCAATGTAAGCTGCTGATCTCAGCCCAGATAGAACAGGAGGTGAAATGTGTGGGATGATGCCAAAAGCTGTGCAGGTAGATCTCTGTGGCATGACCACAAAACCATGGGTTTGGAGCATGTCTGCTCCTTGGGTATAACTGCCCCCCAGTCTGACTTTTCACTCAGATTAGAAAGTGCAGCCAAGAAACGAGGTTTATCAGCTTGGGCTCAGTCCCACAAAATATAGCTATCTTGTTCCAGCTGGTATATCCGTGTGGGCTGGCACAATGTGTCATGGCTTACCAAACTCCACAGCTCTCACTGGGAAGCTTGGCAAGGCTTGCTTCCTTTGACTTATTTTTTTATCAGAACAGGAATTAGAGGAACTGAGTTTTTATTTTTCAACACCACTCATGGCAGAAATAAACCATGAGAGTGCTAGCCCAAACACCAGTACGCCCCACGCAATTTTTTTCCATGCCCATCTTCTAGCATATAGCAGCAAAAGGACATCAGAAGAAAGGAAGGAGGTCTAGTTATTTTGTACTTCAAAGTATTCCTTCGTCAGCACCTTGGAGGCTGCTGTATATTAGAATAGTCCCTGATTATGGAAATTTATACTACTAGCTACATTAGATTTTGGACCAGCAGAAAGAAGCAAAGACACTTCTACCTGTAGGTTCACTCCTGCTCTGTGCTTTGCAGAATTTAATCTCCTTAATTTGCATACTGAAGAAATTCAGAATTACTGGAAACATTTTTTTACTGCTTGAATTCTAAAATTTAAAGAAAGAGATTCATCTTGTCTGAAAAAAACTGGCACATCTCGGCCTGGCAACATCTTCTGATGGATCTTGTAAAAAAAAGGGAGCTTGGATTGGGGAAACAGCAACTTTATGGATTTTCTCAGGCCTGAAACCATCTCAGATAGACACAAAAAACAGAGGATATTGATGCCTACCCACCAGAAAACCTCTGCAGTTGTAAAGCACTCTCTCTTAAGATTTCCCATAGAACAATGATGTTAATCATATGACATGCCCACTCTACGTTGTTTCTCTCCCATGAAGTCTAGAAATCAGTGGCAGTACTCCTTTGGCTATCTACCAGACAAAATGCCAGGTTACTTGTAGAGTGTGTTTGGCTAAATGTATTCCTTTTCTTTGACTTTCTGCCTAAAGTTGCAAAGAGGGAATGACTTAACCATGACTGATGAATCCCTCCCTAAATATGGGTCTGATTGACTGAGATTTGGTAGGGGGACAATTAAAATTTGAAGGCAATAATCAATGGAATGCACTGAGGAAATGAATATTTTACTATTGATTTCAATTAATATATCCTAGCTGGGAAATGAGAAGTGGAATAATAACTTCTCATTTTGCTTTCCTTTCCCCCCCCCCAGAATTCTTCAATCACTCAATTTAAATGGGTGTTGTATACAAAGCAGGTGGTGCAGCCTCTATTCACAGAGGATAGTGTACAAGAAACCCAAAAAAGCTCATGTGTTGAGTCAGATTTTATGATAACCAAACCTTCTAATGCCAAGATCCATCATACAAATGAACCTTTTCCACGAGAGAAAACCCACTGTTGTCTTTTAGCTTCCCAGTTCAGATACACTTTATAAATCACTGGTAACCTGTTCTTCTGTCTCACAGGGCAAAGCTATGAGGCATTTTCCACCCATTCACTGCTTACACACACATTTATGAAAAGAAAAATATCAAGGAGCAGAAGGAAAAAAGTATCTTAAATGATATTCTGACTCCAGCATTCCCCAGAACACAGCTGGGAAAAAAATAGCTAGACTTTATAATCAGGCAATGCTCTCCTGAATAGGAAGAGATTTAATCCCCGTAGTTCTAATATGAAGCCTCTGAGAGTGACACTACCAGTGACACAGTGTTTCAATGTTGACACACACTGTGGGGTATAAACTCACAGAATCTTGCCTAAACTTCAGTCAACACTGCCCAGAGCTTACTTAGTCTTCTTTCTTAGCCTCAGTCCCAGATGAAAACAACTAGTTAAAGCATCAAATAGCCATAGGGTTTGAACATTGATCAGTGACTATTTAACCTCAGTGGACAATTTGCATTAGATAGATCTAGAAATACCCTGAAGTATGATTATAACAAAGAGTTTACCAGCAGCTTCTGAAGCCCTTCATAAACTGCTCTCTCTTAACCAAAGGATAAAAAAATCTGGCATATAGGGGGAGCAGTTTCAGGCATGTGTAGCATATAATTGGCATCCATAGTACATCACTTATGTTAAGAAGGATAAAAGCCAGATCCTTTTATTCCCAGTCCAGAAACCTATATATTGAGCTTCATGACTGAAGTTTAGAACAGGGCTATCTGATTCTCTCTGCTTTATTATCTTTGCTTTACATGCATTCAGATCTTTTTGAATAAGGAGGGAAAAGGATTTGTTATTGTCTTTTTCTCCTCAGAGAAAGAACTAGAAATATTTGCAATGTAGCACTGGTGCTGTGCTTAAAAACCCAGCATGAGCCACAGATTTGAGGACTAGGCTAGGCTGAGTTCAATGGGTTTCAGCAGACTCCAGACACACTGTAGCATACAAAGATTGTAGAAGACTCAGACTGCAGCAACCAGATTAAGCACTTTCTTGCTGCCCAGTCACACATTTTTAAAGAAACATCATGTACAGGTTTCACTAAACTGCAAAGAAACAGCCAACCATGCCACTGTAAACTGGCTTTAATCCCCCACAAAAACAATCCTCCATAAATAATGTCTTAAGTGAAGTAGTGAGTGTTTAATGAGGGTAATATACCTATCGCAGGGACTTTTTTTGACTTGTATTTTGACTCCCCTGTCACAGTGCCTGATTTTGGAAAGATAAAAAACTTTCTCACTGCTTTTACCTCTTTACAGTGCCAGGCAGGGGAGTTGCCTGTATTTGTATGTCCTATGCGAATCTTGTAGAGTTGTCCTATGTTTCCAGTATTAACCTGTAAAAGAAATGCAGCTGTTGAAACGCAGACCATTTGTTAAAAGGAAAAGACATGCCACAGAAATTAATTCATTAACTGTCAGGTGACATTTTTGTTTAGAGGAACTAAACATTCTGATGTTTAAGCAAATGTTTCAAAAATGTTTTGCTCTGGCTAATCATTAAAAGCTTGGTTCTTCTGAAGGACAACCTTCAAAACCTTGTTGGCCTGCCAACCCCATTCAAATGGTTTTGGGATGCTGTTGGAGCTATTTTGTTCCCCACTGAGTATTGGTGCCACGATGAATATAGACTGTATGACCAGATCCCTAATGGCAAGTGATGGGACAAGAGTAACAACTGGAAGAGAAGAAGGTCATGAGGAATAGTCAGCATGGATTCACCAAGGGGAGATCGTGCTCGACCAATCTCATAGCCTTCTATGATGTTATTACCAACTGGGTGGATGGAGGGAGAGCAGTGGATGTCATCTACCTCGACTTTAGCAAAGCTTTCTATACTGTCTCCCACAACATCCTGATAGAGAAGCTGAGGAAACAAGGGATAGACGAGTGGACAGTGAGGTGGGTTGAGAACTGGCTGTCAGACCGGGCTCAGAGGGTCGTGATCAGTGGAGTAGAATCTGAATGGAGGCCTGTGACTAGCGGTGTTCCCCAGGGCTCAGTGTTGGGTCCAGTCCTGTTTAATATCTTCATTGACGACCTTGATGAGGGAATAGCATCCACCCTCAGCAAGTACGCCGATGATACAAAACTGGGAGGAGTGGCTGACACGCAGGAACACTGCGCTGCCATTCAGCGAGATCTGGACAGACTGGAGAGCTGGGCAGGGAGAAATCTAATGAAATTCAACAAAAGCAAGTGCAAAGTCTTGCACCTGGGGAGGAATAACCGACTGTATCCGTACAGGCTGGGGGATGACCTGTTGGAGAAGAGCTCTATGGAGAAGGACCTAGGGGTCCTGGTTGATGACAGGTTGGCTATGAGCCAGCAGTGTGCCATGGTGGCCAAGAGAGCCAATGGGATCCTGGGATGTATCAGGAAGAGTGTGTCCAGCAGGTCGAAGGAGGTGATCCTCCCCCTCTACTCTGCGTTGGTCAGGCCCCACCTGGAATACTGTGTCCAGTTCTGGGCTCCCTGGTATAGAAAAGACAGGGACCTTCTGGAGAGAGTCCAAAGAAGGGCGACAAAGATGATTAGGGGTCTGGAACATCTCCCCTATGAGGAAAGGTTGAGTGAGCTGGGTCTGTTCAGCCTGGAAAAAAGAAGACTTAGGGGGGACCTAATTAGTGTTTACAAGTATCTTAGACATGGGTGGCAGAGGGAATTGGCCAGCCCCTTTTCAGTGGTCAGTGGGGACAGGACTAGGGGCAATGGCTGTAAGCTGGAGCACAGGAAGTTCCGCACCAACATGCGGAAGAACTTTTTCACAGTGAGGGTGACGGAGCAGTGGAATAGGCTGCCCAGGGAGGTGGTGGAGTCTCCTTCTCTGGAGATATTCAAGTCTCGTCTGGACGCCTATCTATGTAATATGAGATAGGGAGCCTGCTTTGGCAGGGGGGTTGGACCCGAAGATCTCTTGAGGTCCCTTCCAACCCCTAAGATTCTGTGATTCTGTGAAATGGAATCAAGTTACTCCAGGGGAGGTTTAGATTGGATATTAGGAAAAACTTCTTCACAGGGAGGGTTGTTAGACATTGGAATGGGGTGCCCAGAGAAGTGATGGATTCTCCACTTCTGGAGGTATTTAAAATATGGTTAGGTGATTCAGTGGCAGTTGGCAGGTTAGGGTGGTTGTGGGACTTGGCGATCTAAAGGGTCCCTTACAAGCAAGGCAATTCTATGATTCTTTACTACGATTCTATATGTGACTAAAAAGCATAACCATCTTGACCCTAAAACTAGTTCAGTTTAACATCCATACTACTGACCTGCTACAAAATGATTCAGCTCTCCCAAACACCTCTCACATACCTCTGAGTTTCTCCCTACCCCTCCAGAAAGGTATGCCTTACAGTTCCAAAAGCAATTGTTTTCAGCTCTGATGTTTCTTTTTTAACAAGTCTTTTCAATTAAATAAACTTAAACCTCTGTACTTGAAAGATTAGCTCTTGGACAGGCTGGATGAGTGTGTCCAGTGCAGATAAGAGGATGCTGAGGGAATAACTTCGTGTGAAGGTTATTCAAACAACCAGTTACGAACTTAAGCGTAGTAACAGAGAGCTTATCTTCAAGGAACTGGAAACACACCATGAGTGTCTTCCTACCTTGCTGTATTTTTTTTCCTTATTAAGCAATCTGGATTTTCTGTCCTTATGTTGTCATCTGTAGAATTCATTTTTGTGTTTTCATTCAGTGTAGAGGTATCTGTGAACTGAACTTCCCTGAACTCAGTGTTATAAACAATAGGCAGAGCAGTGAGGACAGACCAGAGTTAACTGAGAACCAGCATACAGCACAAGAGAAGCTTTTCTCTTCCTATATGTTTCAGAATAAATGCATTCAGTGCTATGGATACTCACTTAAAAGGGGAATCCTAGGTCCCAAACCAGGGACTGCTTCTGAATTTTGCATTTAAAAGTCATTGGAGTGGAAATTAAGTGCAATAACAAGAACAGAAAACAGAGCCAACAACATATATTATGACAAGAGTATTTTCTTTTTTTATCTGTCAGGCATCTGGCAACTTATTTTATTCATTCTTTTCATACTTACATTTGGGTTTTTTGATATCACAGCTGAAAGAACTACATTCTGTCAGAGGTGCTGGATTCTTCTGAGAAAAACTAAGAGACTAAAGAGAGCTAAGAACTACATTTCCTATATCACAATGGCCTACAAAGCTACTTTGGAAAAAACCAAAGCCCTCATCAATGCTGTCATTAAATACCTTTTATCAGAAGGGGTCTTGTTATGCTGGATACTAATATTGGAAGCACCTGTTTGTTACATGGCTCTATAGGTAGCACCTGCACGGACTTAAGCTATGCAGTTTTTGATAAGAGACCTATTCTACTTCACTCAAATCACCATGCCACTAGACTGATTGGGGGAGAAATTTTCCTGTCTAACTGGAAGCAAGAGCAACTTCAGGTAGATAGGCATTATTACAGATTTTAAAATTGCCATTATTTAAATAAAGCAGCAGGTATTTTATAAAGTTAAAATTTATTAATTATTCATTTTTTATCTTGCAGCCCCATTTCAAGTTTAAAAAATAAACAAGATTCTGTTGTTCTACATTTCTAGGTATTTTTTTGTGCACTGTGTAAATTAACCAGTAGTTCTAAAACAGACAAGAAATACATTGGATCAAATCAGCTTTGGACAGGTGAGTGGGAAAGAGTCCTGAATTTAGTTCTACATTTAAGTCCTGTTTTTTTGTTTCCAGATATGTGTACCATACAAAAAAAATTGTCTTTTCATCAGATAGATTTAGAAATGTCATACAATCTGGCTGGATACAGGAGGGCAACACAATGAATATATATTACTTACTGTGAAGATGTCTTCATTGCCTCTCTGAAATAGTTTTCCCTTCTCTCCATCAAGAAAAATAGGCCCCGAACTGCCGTGATCCCCATACAATGTAATATAAACCTTTGAGCTTGTTCCTGCAGATGGCATATCACTGGTGAGGACTGACACTTTCCATTTCCTAGCTATCAAAAGATAAAAAGACTTACTGCATTACTTAAACTCTAGATTCTTAAGCAAAATGCATTTCAGTAATCAAAATTCTAAATAATGCCATGTCAATGAATACAGAAATACCTACTTCATAAAATTACAGCTGGCAAATATTGAGTTTGCTATGATGGGCATGTAGAATCAAGAAATGCCTGGTTGTATTCACATCAATTTTGTAGGAAAATAGATCATTTTTTAAACGCACTTGTGAAATATTGTATTAAATTGTATTAAATATGGCTTTCTGTTTACTTAGGATACATCAGCTCTGCCTAATGCAGTGCTGCATAATGACAATCACGCAGGCTCTCAGCAAGCTAGCTCTGGAATTACAAACTCATCACTTCAAGCATTAGCATCTCTCAAAGCAAATTAGCTCTGCTGAGAGAGATATCTTTAAGAAAGGATCTGTATCTCTGCAGAGATGGGCTGACCTCCCTGTGATGGGCTACACCGATGTAACAGCTTGTTTGGAATCCACTGAAGGATTACAAACATATTCTTGCCTTGCAGTGTTGGCATTATACCCTGAGACCAATACTTTTTCTGTGGTTAAACTTCATAATTATTAATACCAAGTACACGGCTTTAGGTTTTGGCTTAGTGGAAGCTGAGTGTCAATGACATGGAATTAAGTGAAATGGTATAACTGAGGGATGGCTGATAACAGGAAGGTCTATTAAGAGAACACTCTCACTCCCAAACATAGAATAGAACGATAGACTGGTTTGGTTTGGAAGAGACCTCAAAGCCCATCTAGTTCCAACCTCTCTGGCATGAGCAGGGACACCCCCTACTAGACTAGTCTGCCCAAAGCCCCATCCAACCTGGCCTTGAATACTGCCAGGGAGGGGGCAGCCACAGCTTCTCTGGGCAGTCTGTGCCAGGGCCTCACCACTCTCACAGTATAGTATTTCTTTTTTAGCCTAAATCTACTCTTCCAGTTTCAAAACCATTACACTTTGCCCTATAGCAACAGACGCTACTAAAAAGTCTGTCTCCATCTTTCCTGTTGGGCCCCTTTAGGTACTGGAAGACTGCTATAAGGTCCCACTGGAGCCTTCTCCAGGATGAACAAGCCCGACTCTCTCAGTCTGCCTTCATAGGTGAGGTGGTCTGGGACACTCACTCCAGCAGCTCCGTGTCTTCTGCTGAGCACCCCCGATCTTGCCATAGTACTCTAGGTGGGGCCTCACAAGAGCAGAGTAGTGGGGCAGAATCACCTCCTTTGACAATATTTCTACTTAGCTGATACCCATCTAAATGTTATACATTTAAGCACCTCCCAAGCTTGCTAAGATTGATTTCCACCCCTGATTAATATCACTGTTTCTTAAAAGAGGACTTCCTTTAAAGTGTAGCAGCAGTAATAAAAGGGCCTTGCTTACTACAGAAGTCCCCTATCATCTAATGACTCTTCTCAGTTACACATTTTACCTGTATTACTGACTTTTCCCTCCATCACAGTATCTGTCTGTGATCCTGTCTCCTCTGGCCAAAACACTAAGAAATAATATAGCAATGATGAATGAGTTCATCATGACCTGATGAATTTAGTATTTATTGACTATTTGAGATAGTCACTTGTGTCTTAAACCCCAGGCAATAAGCTATCCTGCAGTTCCATCGTGAGATTCAGCAAAACCACTTTTGTTTTGAGTGTCATTCAGTATTTTCAGTGCTAGCCATGGGCATTTTCTTAAAGGAATCAGTGGGTGTTGATCATGACATACACAGAATTATGCTGCAGCAGAATATTATTTGAGCACTAGTGAAACCAACTATTTGAGGGATTTGTACTGGAAAAAATATAGTAGGATTCACACACACAAACACACACACATTTTACTTGCTCATATTTAGTCATGTCCAAAAAAAAGATATATTTAAGAAATTGATAATTAGGCTGATCTAGGCATGGTGCATGGCATTTTTCTTTCTAGGAGATAAAGTCTTGCCCTATAGCAACAGGCCCTAAGTCTTGTTTGTGTCTTTCTATAACCATTGGTCTGTAGATATCAAGGAAATTTTTCACTTGGGTGTAGCCAAAGTGCTTTGGGTGTTAAATGCACATTCCTTGGGAAATGCAGTACTGTAGAATCAGTAACTATTAAACAATATATTCTCTCCTATACTTTGAGGGGAGAGACAGGGAAACATTAGCATAATGCATGATTCATCTTTGAAGACAAACCTCGAGATCTTCAAATTCCACAGTAGTGTTCTGAGATTTACTTACTTGTTTGGAAAATGCTTATATATCTGTGACCTGAGTAGAAAGTGTGACAATTTTAAAAGACAGAATCTGAGAGAAGTTACATTGTTTAAGAGCAGGCATCTAAAATATACTATTAGTATTATGAGAAATTCAAATTATATACCATTACTCAATATTAAAGAGATGCTATTAAAACAACACTTTTCTGAAATCACTTTGAATGTGCAACTACAGTACCAATGCTTCCTAAGTAATGATATTAAGCAATAAATTGAGAAACAGCTACTCTTACCAACAGGTTAAACTTCATCATCACAAGAACTGTCGTATCCTGAATACCTTAAATTTAAAGACTACAGAAAAAATAACTGTGAAACCTGAGGGTGAGAAGTAACAGACTGAATCACATTTGCCAACATCAGAGCAGTGTGATCCTCCTCAAAAGTTGCTGCAATCTGCTTTTTCCACAGCTGAAGTTAACTTGCTGTTTCTAGTGCAAAGAGGGTTCTTTACACTGTCATAAGCAGCATCTGCTCTGACTTTCTGTGGACCATGACTGACAACAGGTGACTATATAATCCTCCATGTTAATCCTGCTTATAACTGAGAAACTATCAAGTGTTTGCAACATCTAAGTCATTCTATTTAACCTCTTGTCTTTATTTTATTAAGGTAAGAAAATTGCATTAAATAGTCCCCCAAATTCTTACAGCAGATTAACATGATATTAAAATAGAACAGTATTTTTTTTACATTAATACTAAAAAACTTGTTTAATAAAAAACTTGTTTAAATTAAATGCCCTTACTTTCTTCTGACAACCTTAGAAGTAAAGAGAAATATGGCTTAAGCATTTCAGAAACGGAAAACAAGAAATGATGCCAAAGTATTGCTTCTATACACTGAAATTGAGGAGCCTAACACTTCTGAGAAATCAGTCATTTCTCATTAGTTTTTACATCATACACACTTTTAGATATGCAGAAACCGAGTCGCTCACTTTCTATACATCACACTAGAAATAACAATCACTGTAGATCACTGTATGCAACAGTTTCTTCAATACTCTAGTTTCAGTCTTTTGGAGCCTTCTCCAGTTAACAGTTCCTGGTGTCCACCTCTACCAGTGTTGTGAATATTCTCTGCACAGTCAACAGAAGATCTGTTTGACTTTTTTTGGGGGGGGGTCAAGGTTAGTACATATACCAAATAAATTCTCTATTATGTAACTGGTTTATATATAAGCTTGTCGTGCTCTGGCAATGACATTCATTTGAAAATTTAATTGTGAGATATTGTTGAAAGAATATTTTTAATTTATTATAAAATACTGTATTTCGATTAAATGCTTGTCTTCACTGTTATTGAATAATTTTCTTTACTACTAATATTTTTAATCCCTAAATATTTATATTGGTTCACAGCAAAATTAGTCCAGAATGCTTTTGATTTTAAAATAGCAAATTTTTATAACTAAGGGAAGAAATTAACTAAGTAAATTAAACTGAAAAGCAAGGTCTAGCAAGGGAAAATTTTAAGAAATAGTAAAAATGTTATTTAATAATGCACATTAAAAGTGAATAAGCAAAGAAGGACTAAGTGTGCTATGTGCTGCATTTGAGAACACAAATTAAGTGTGCCTTTATAAGAACTAAAACTTCCTTCTTTTTCTTTTTTTTAAAACAGTAAGAATGGCAACATACAATGATTGGGAGATGTCAGCGTTGTTGATAAGAATGTGTTATGGAATGGGAAATTTAAAATGGAAAATCAGAATGGGAGGAAGAAAGCAATGAGAGATTAAACCTCATGTATCTCACACCAATGCAATACTAAGTAATGTTTTTGACTGAATTTTAAGTGAATGGACAGTTATCTCCAGATACATACAGCAAAGCAGGACAAACATTGCAGCATCAGTTCACTGCAGATACATGGCACAAAGTATCCAGACTTGCACTGTTCAAGTACTAAAACTCTTCCATAGTGATGAGAATTCATATTTGTAGACAAGTAGCTCTAATCTATCCAAGCACTGTATGAGAAATTAGTAGCTAAAATGGACAAGTAGATTAGTGCAAAAGTTGAGAGTAACAAAATAACCAGCTAAATGGGAAATTACACATCTGTGCAAAAATGAGATGTATTCACTTTTAGGGCTAACTAGTAAGTTGCTCAGGAATCAGTGTTGGAATGTGTCTGAATTTCATTTTTTCATCAATACGCTGCACAAAGTAGGTAATTTCTATAACACAGCTACTAAGAATTGTCAGAGGATCAGAAAATCTGAAGTACTAGAAAAGTGATAGTATATAACTGCACAAAGTGCAAGGAAATGCACTTTAAGAATATTAGCAAAGGTTAATGCTATAAATTGGGAATTTATCTCTTAAAAAAAACAGAGAAAAATTTGTGTCATTGATGTGACTGCAAGATGCACCAGGAGAGAAACACTTTGAAGTAGCAAAATTCTACTATCAGTGCCCCAGAGTTTAGAGAGACAATCTTTTTAAATACTAGAAAAGGTCCTGAGAAACACCACCATGATGACTAGACGAAATGAGGAAATGTTAATGTAAGAGAAAAAATTGAGAGAATGTCTGATTTTATTGATAGATACCAGTTAGTAAAAAGACATATCTAAGGAAATCACAATGATGGCTTTGGGACACATGTCTATAAACTATGACTAGATTTAGAGTAGAAATTAGAAAACAGGCAGACGTCAGAAGAAGGACTCAAGCTCTAGAACTTCTGTTCAGTGGAAGCTGTAATGACTACAGATAACAAGTTTTAAACATAGAATCGTAGAATATCCTAAGTTGGGAGGGACCCATAAGGATCAAGTCCAACTTCTGGCTCCGTACAGGGCCAGACAAGTCAGAGCATGGGACTGAGTGCATTGTCCAGATGCTTCTTGAACTCAGTCAAATGCAGTGCTGTGACCACTTCCCTGGAGAGTCTGTTCCAGTGCCCAACCACCCTCTCACTACAGAACCTCTTCCTAAAACCTAAACCTCCCCTGTCACAGCTTCATACCATTCCTTTGGGTTCTATCAGTGTCATTAAAGAGAGATCAGCACCTGTCCCTTTGTTCCCCCTTGTGAGGAAGCTATACACCGCGATGAGGTCTCCCCTTAGCCTCCTTTTCTCCAAGCTGTACAAACCAAGGGACTTCAACCTCTCCCCATAGGACTTCCCCTCAAGACCCTTCACCATCTTTGTTGCCTTCCTCTGGACACTCTCCGATAGCTTTGTGTTCCTCTTGTAGTACACACACACTGCGCCCAAAACTGCACACAGTGCTCAAGGTGAGGCCACATCACTGCGGTGTAGAGTGGAACAATCCTCTCCCTGGACTGGCTGACAATACCCTGCTTGATGCACCACAGGATACAATTTTAAACCTTTAAAATTAGGTTTACCTACCTAATAGTGTGGTTTCTTTCTAGCAGGAGGCTAAACCAGATAAACTGAAACTTGGTGGGACTATGATTTATATGATATGTTGATGGTTTCTCTTTTAACAATGGCAAGACAAAAATTTCCTTCTATATAAAGCCCTTCAGTGCCTGCTGAATTGCTTTCTATCCTGTTTGTACGTTATTTAATATGCTTGTTGCCTCCAAGTATATTTTATCCTGGCTTATTCAGAAAGGCTCTATGCCCTTTGCAGTTCATTTGCAGAACTAAACTACCTATATAAGTAGCTCATATTACTCCTCATGGTGTTTTTCCCTTTGTCAGTCAGTAGACTGTTCTAGTCACCATCACTGGGAGGTTCTCTCTTCAGCTTTCTCTTTCAGCTTCTCTTACCTAATGAAAGCAGTTTTGTTTTATTTGCATATCTCAGCTTCTTAATATTCTACATCTTCCCTGAACCATTAGTGAATATATAAATCCTTTGGCAGTATGGCACATCTCACTGTCAACCTTTTGCCTTGCTCTGAGGTGACCATTTTATTCCTTCTCTTTTGCTTATCATACCAAAATCAGACACAAGTCTTTCAGTTAATATAACAAGCGCTTCACTACTTGCTGGGGTCTCTGCTAATTGAAACCTCAGGCAGTATACCTCACATCACACCTTTTGAGTGCTTAGTTTGCTCAGTAACCCTATAATAAGCATCAGATTAAAGGTTCTTGAACCTTGATCTGAAAGAGTTAAGGCACTGTGAAGGCAACACAGGGTTTTGTGAATCCAGCAGAAAGATTGCAAATGATGGAGATGTTCATTTGCCCATCTAATATTTAGACATAATTTACAGCATACAAGCCTGGTGTTCAAAATGCTATACGGTATTTAGTCAGATACTAGTCATTTCACTCTTCCTTTTCCAAATATAGGTTTTATTTCTGTATTGACATGTAAAAGGATGAAAAAATCCCATTGAGAATCTTCACATGGAACAGTTCTTAGACATGCAAAGGAGGATGCCAAGCAATGGGGAGATGGAAGGAAACAAGTTCAGCATAGGAAATAATACACAGCTATTTGGTGTGAAATATATTAGACAGTATATGTTGGTTTAGGGTTGTAATGTTAGTTTATTACATAGAATATACTGTTTCAAACAACAGAAATGTACCCATTATTTATGGGGCAATATATCTGCCATTGGACTTCTAAAAAGAATTGAAGTGTGCTTCTAGGTCTCCTACTGGTACTGCAAACTCCTTTTGCTTCAGATCCAGCTTCTACTTCCTCTCCACGTGCCTTCTGTCCCACAGGGACACAAACAAAGCCTCTGGGCTAAAAGGGATTTGTGTCAGCCTTTAATTAGGTCCCCAGCCTGGATAAGCACAGGATCGTGATCCAGGGCTTATAGCAGCATTTACATACCAGTTAATCTAGACAGAGCCTCCAAGAGTATAGAATGGCCAAATTCTCATCCTCTATCTGAAAAACAGCACTTTCCTCCTTCAGGTGTATCTCTGACTTCATTGGCATTGAAGCAAGATATTATGCAGTGTTAGGGATTGAAATATAACCAAAACCCTGAAATACTCTGCCTAATATTTTTCAATTTTACATTTAAAATCATTTACTGAAAATTGTAAACCATATATAAGTGCTTACTACACACATGTAATATTTAAAAATTCTGTAAACAGGTATCCAAAATAATTCTAGTAACACATCACAGATGCTTTGGATTCTCATAATGCCACATATTTATGAACAGAAAAGTAAATAGAGACCACTTCTAAAATACCGAGGTTAAAGATGAACACACAGCTAAAACTTGTAGTGTATGTACAACAATTTTAAGCATAAGTGGTGCTGCCTCAGAAGGGAATATGGCAAGGGCAGTCAGGAAGTCCACTGACATACAGTCTTCCTTCTCAGTTCCTGTGTAATTCCAGCAGCAGTAAATATGCTCCTTTTCTAGTATCCTCTGGGTAAAAGAGGAAAACATCAGTTGGGGATTTGGATTAACCTACATACAGACTGAAAGATCTCTCTACTTGCATAAATATTCTGAAGTTGGCCACTAAAAAATTAAATATCAAACCCTTTATCAAATGTCATGAAATTTAGGAATCTTCTCTTAGAACTCAGGCAGGTATTTCACATTCCAAGTCTTTGTTCTAACAAGCAGTAGTTGCTTCTCTACAAAGGATTTGGTTGTTATACAACCAAGTATCTCTGAATAGATAACATTTCAAGGAAAAAATGGTTTTTAAACCAAGAAATTGTTGCCTTAGAAGAACAGCTTCATATGTTAGTTCCCATAAAAATCTAATTAATTACCTGTATTTCAGCAATGATATGCACTTGTGATTTATATTTATCTAGGTCTGGGCAGTATTCACATTTGGACTTTTATTGGGTATGGCATTCAGCAGTTTATTTTGGGGGGTGGAGGGTGTTCTGAATATGTTTTCATTAATCTAATGTTACAGAATCTCCAACATCTCTATTGCAAGTCTTTCTCATCTTTTCTGATTGTATAAAAGCAAGCTTTGTCATCATCTTCATCTGTAGAAAAGGCATTTTCAATTTTCAGATTTTCAGAGGCATTATGTTCAATGTTATTTAAAGAACTGTCACACTTCAGAAATGTTTCAGAATGACAGGTTTCTGTTGGATCTTCCAACGTGGGAGAAAATTTTTCTCCAGCAATATGAATTAGGCTTATTCTTTCGGTTTGGCATATTTTTGGCTTTCTGTTGGGTAGCTCACTATTTGTACCTACTGCAAGATCACTGAGTATGTGTTTGGATACATTATTTTTACAGTTGCTGGCTTCCATGGGTTTTACATTCATATCCTTTTTAATATGTATCTTCCCTAAACTGCTTTTGCCTTTCAGAGTTGAAGATGCAAGTATTCCAAAGTTGCTAATAAAATCTAAGGTGTTATTAGCATAAAACCTATTAAAAATATTATTGGCAATCTTATTGATACAGTTATTCTTCAGATTCAAGTGATTATTTTCTTCTGTTGTTAAATCTTTGCCTAACCATTGTAAATGTTCACTCTTTTTGGCCAACAAACATAGACCCAGCTGGTTCTCAAAATCAGATGCCTTTTGGTAGGCATATCCTCTCTGTTCCTCATTAATCGGTGTTACTGTAACCATCAGTATTGGACAATGTTGGCCACATATAGCATGCAGTTTATCTAGAGAATCTTCTTCCCGAAGAGCACTTCTGTTAGCATTGCTAACACTCGCTGGCTGAGACCTAATGGGTTCATCATTTGAAGGCTGTTCCAATGGATGCACCTTGTTATCAGGCATTCTAAATTCTACTGATGTAAAGGTTGGAAAACTGGTATCAGCCTGTGTGGAAAGGTGTGTGGAAGTAGAACCTACCATGACTGATGGTTTGACCATTTCTTTGTTTTCTGCAGGAAGGGAAGTGATTTTAGCATTGCGGCTGGGTTTGGTTTTTGTACTTAAGTCATCCTGAAAGGGGTCTGAATCACTATTATGAGGTATATTGAAGTAGTTGCAGAAGTTTTCAGAGGGCTTAGCCATTTCTTCAAGTTCTGAAGAAGAGATTTCATTGAGGACTGGGTACTGATTGAGATTGCCAAAGTGCGAGTATGGAACATCATCACTGTTAGTATCAAGGACTGTATCTGTTGATGTCGTTTCCAAATTACCATACATTCCAATCTGTTCAGGTGGTGATCTTCTTATCAAATGATTTTCTTTGAGAAGCCATTTGCCCTTATCTATCAATACTCCTTCATCTTCATTAACTTCTTCACTAGGTTGACAATGTTGCTTTGGAGAGTCCCCTGAATGGCTGTTAATATAACTTGTCTCTTCTCTGTTAAGACCAGATTGTGACGTTGGTAAAGAAGTAATTTCTCTTCTTGATATAGTGTCATCTTTTTTTGTGTTTACTGGAAATTCTTGTGATGGTAGTGAAGAATGTGACAATTTCTCTGCAGAACAAGACCTAGGTTCTTGAGAAAAATAAGTTGTTTTTTCCACTGCTGCAGAATGGAATTCTTCAGTATCCTTTTGAAATACTTTTGACGTATAAGGTAATGATTTGTGAAAGTCAGGCTTAAATGATGCTTCTGTCTTGCCATAAAGTCGTTCAATTGTTCTTTTTACATAGCCAGTATTATAATGTTTTTCAAGCACTGCTTCCTCCCCACTTTCATTAGTCAAATCACTGGATGCTCTAAAGTTATAATCACTTTCTTCAGTATCTGGTCTGTAATCTGACCAGTCTGAAGTAGCAGGACTTTTTAGGCATTTTTTAAATTGAGTAGTGTCTGAACACATTTTATTCTCCAGTTCTCCTGTTTGCAATTTCTGTTCTCCTTCACTCATATCACATTCTGTAATTTGCTTTGATTCGTAACAAAATGATAATGGAGAAACTGTAGACAGCCTCTCAGAAGTTTCCTCACAAGTTTCTGCATCTTCCTTGTCTTCCTGTAGAGGATAATCCTCATTATTACATTCTACAGCGGTTTCAACAGCCAGCTGAAGTTCGTTACTTGGTTTTTCATCATTACCTGCTGACTTTGGATTCACTTTCTCATCTTCACTTTTAACAGTAGTAACACATATGACATCTTTTTCACCTTCGAACTCAGAAGTATCCTGCTCTAAAATATTATTTTTCTCATTAGAAGTTACACTATGAACTGTTGAGTTAGGGTCCACTGAAGTTTCTGACTCTTCATTAACAAATGATGCATCAGTGTTTTTTTCTTGAGATTTCATGCTATCTGGCATTTCTTCATGCCTTTCGGGTGGCTCTATAGCTGAATCAAGACTACAGGTATTTGAATTCGTACTGGCATATTGTTCATCTAGCTGTGCTTTGGGAGCACACAAGTCTGAAGTCTCTGTTTCTCTACAAAGATCTTTCTGTATATCAAAACAGCTTTCTAATTCACCAGTCAATTTTGGAGCTTCTTCAGAATTTACACTGTCCTTTGGAACACTGGGCTCAACTGATATGTCATTTTCATTTTCATACAACTGCATATGATTATGAATTTCAGATATGGGCATATTCTCATGGCAATGTGTGGAGTCCTGCTTTTTGAGTTCTCTCCTAAAGTGTAAGAAGTTATTTTCTGTTGATTGTTGAAAACGTGAAAAGGCAGCCTTCAGTTCATCGACTTTTTCTATGACTGTAGTTTGTTTCAGAAACTGCAACTGTGTAAATATCTCAGAACAGCTACAGGTAGTTTTCTGCATATCATCTTTGATAGTCCAAATCACACTCTCTCTCAGATTCAATACAAGCAGCCAAGCTAGGAGGACATTGGAAGAAGAACCACAAGCTGAAGGAGAAAGATCTGAAAGGCTGCAGGCTTTTCCTATACATCCACTATGTTCTTTCTGGAGACCAAGCAAAGTTGATTGTAGTTCATGCAGCAACATGCTAGACATGCAATTATTCTGAACATCAATTCCCATTTTCTCATTGGCAATTGCACAATCAACTTGAACAGCAACTTCAGATTTTTTGCTTTGACATAGGTTGGTATCTTGACTATCAACTGCTGACATCTTTTTGTCATTGTCATGTGTTTCATGAAGCAAATGTAGCTTACCATCATGATGAAATTCTGACTGTAGTGAATACTCTGCTTCTTCTACTATAGTTGTATTAGCAAGAATCAAAGAGTCAGTTTGTTTTTCATTTGAATCTTTGGCTGATTCTTCTAAATTTCCCAATTCACAAATAGGCTTTAATGTTTTTTTTGTTAAATTATGTTCAACTAAATGGTTTTTTCCAGTAACATGCACTTTATTTGTGATAAATCTTGTTTCCTTATCTATAGACACACCAATACATTCTTCGGGAAAATCAGAGACATTGCTATTCTCTGAATGTCCTTTTTTCTTTATAGGTGGTAAGACAGAATTTGGTGACAAGTTTTTCAGCCACGTTTGGACATAGTTTTCAAGTGAATGCCCAACATCCTCCTCTTTAAAATCCTCCTGTTTTAGGGCCTCTAGTGTAATGCCACTCTCTGACATATGTAATTTATTTGCACCTCTGCTTAGACTTTTCTTCATCCCCTTTTGCTTTTTCTTTGATGACAAATTTTCCAAAATATTCTTGTCCTTTTCATTTTCAAAGTTAAGATTCTTTGGCACTTCTGGCAATGGTTTTGAAATCACTGATAAGTTAGATGTCTGTTCAAAGGTTGTGAGATGTGTACCTTCTGTCTCAGTACTCATTGTATCCTGACAGTGTTCAGATTCATTGTTCGAATCAACTGTCATTACACTATTTTCACTCTTTACAGATGAAACAATACTACTTTTTTTGCTTGACTTCAATTTTACCTTGGCCAACTTGTTTCTTCTTTGTTTTTTATTAGATGATAATCCATTTTGTTCCACTGAACCCTGGTGATAGAACTCATCCTCGGGACATATGCTTTTGTCTGAATGGACAGACCCATCACTGGTCTTTACAGAAAAATCCGTTCCTTTTTTCTGTGGTATTTCAGAATAATTATCCATATCCTCTATTGTGGAATCTTCTGTTGTTTTGTTTATGATATGCATTCCCTCACCTTTAATTTTTGCAGAAATTTCTTTATCTTTTTGATTTTCATATGTACCTTGCTCTAGAGAGTTAGCTGGCTTTCTCTTCTTCTTCTTCTTTTTGGTGAGGGAAGATGCAGATTGGCTGTCATCATTGAGATGTTTTGCCATCACAGGTTCAGTCCTGGCAACAATCTGATTCTCACATTCAGTAGGAAAGAATTCATTTGTTGGAATCACTGTCTCAGTCGGAGCTTTACTACATGGAGTTGCTATCATCTTCATCTGGCCATGTCCAGGACAGGCTGAATGCACTGAGCCTTGAGCAACAGGTAATAAATCAGTAGTTTCACATTTTGCTCCTTCTTTTGACTGACATAATTCTGAATATCTAATGAAAGAACTCAGTGATCTTTTTATTTGTTTAATATCACATGATTGATGGATATGGTCTGCTGAACCTGGCCTAGCTGCCTGGTAAATTTTTGATGACGGTGTGAAACCACTGATGCTAGCTTTGCAGGTTGATACTAAACTAGTATATGTACCTTGTTCCACAAATGATTTCTCTAATATATTCTGTACCAATTCATCCTCGTCAGGTGCTTCTAAAGTCTTATTTCTGGTTTCTATTAAATCATTACTTTTGTGGCTTACTTTAAAGAGCATTTCTTCTTTTATATTCCCTGAAGAAAGTTTTAATAAATCATGGTCACACATTTCACTAAGCTTTGGATTACTGACACTTGATTTTTTTCTGCTTGAATGAGCTACCATGCAATATTCAGATTTATTTTCTCCATTCTGTACTTCCTCACTGTAGGAAAACTGTCCTATCGTCTTCTCCTGGACCTCTTTCTCAGATACCAAAGTGACACTCTCAACTACTGCTTTCTTTTGTCTAACACGTCTTGGTCCAGGGGTGGGAGGCCTATAAAAGCGAGGCTTAATACTATCCTCAGGTACATTGCTTACATCTAGATCTGCAGAATTGTTCTTACAGATATTATAACCTGATTCTTTGTCTGACACTTCTGCATTGGATTTCTGTAATGAGTCTTCTTCTTCTTTATTGTAGCTCTTCAAAAATGCAGCATCTTTTGGTGTTATACATTCTGACACATTTACATTGGATAAGCAGTCTTCTGCATGCATTGCAGAATTGCAAATTATGGCATTTTTGTCATCAGAAAGGCCAGCACGACTTACAGTGGTTGTCCATTTAATGGTTTCTTCCTCTTTGATTTTGAATCGGACTTTCATTTCCACTGTGATACTGCCATCTTGATTAAGGTGAACAGATTTCTCAATGTCATCTTCATACTGCGCCACAGGTAAGTCTTCACCAGAAACTGAATTATTTCCTCCAATACCATTATGACTGTCAGGGACATAGGAGGAATCTGAATTGTTATCATTTGAGTTGTTATCATTGAGTGACCCTTTATCAGAAGAAACTGAGAATAACTGAGATCTTGAGCTGGAGCCTATTTCAGCTCTCGCTACCAATAGTTATATTGAAATAACCCAGATTCATTCAGCACATGGTAAGTAGAAGAGATAAGTATCATGCATAAGGATCCAGATGGTGAAACAGCAGACAGGCAGCAAAGGAAGACAAAAGGAGAAAGAAGAAAAATTAGTATCAAAAGAGCCACTAAAGTGTGTTTATGTTACCAAAGTATTAGAAAGTAAAGAGAAAAGCATGACTAATCTTGCTGTTCATTTTAAGAAGTTATTGTAACCAATTTTAATAAAGAATCAAGCATTTAACTACTTTTTCTCTTAATTCCATTTTGTAACAGGTTCTTTCTAATATCAGAACTATATTTGAAGCTCCAGAGCCTAAAAATTGCTAAATGCTCTCATGTTATACTCAGCTGTGAGACATGGGGTTGTCTTGAACTTTACAAGGGATTCACAGTCTCTCATTGTTTGGGCTTCAAACTGCCAAATGTAGTTTCAAGGCTTCATGCCTTGGCTATCATTGATGTACCATTTCCTAAGTTCTAAGTGCTGAAATGTGTCAGTCAAGGTGAACCTACATATCCCTGGGCTTAATCCAACAATCCACAGCATATGAGTAATTACTGGGAGAGATGTCACCATTAGGTGAATAAAGGGTTGATTCAATCCTCTGGTCTGAATCTCTATAGAGAAGCACTTCACACCATATAAAATCTGAATTTAAATCATGACATTCTGAGGTACATTTTATGCTATGGTACTGTAGACAATGATGCAAAACTCAGTAAAGCTGATGAGGCTACATCCAGACTTCAATGAGTTTTGAGTACGGACCAATATGTGTTTGCATACACATTAAATATTCCTAAAATATGCTTTGATTACTCTGTAATAACTTGGCTTTTTAAAAATTATGTCTCATCTCTCTCTAGCAGCTGTCACTGAAGAGGTGAGAGATAAAAATAGCTTTGCTGTCTTCCAAGAATTTCTCTATGTGTAAGGGAAACTGTGCATGACACCCACACAAAGACATCCACAACTGCTACTGATACCTAAATATATAGAAGCCACCATTTAATACAAAGGTTTCACTCGCAGAGAGGTATTTTAGCACATGTAATTGTAACTTACCTGCATAGCTTGAAGTTAAGCAATTTTTTTTTTGCTCATGTGAGTCACAAATGGTCTCATATCAAGACTTTCATAGTTAATATATTGCTATTATTGATACGTGTCTATAATTTCAGGCAGAAAGCTTTGCAAGGCACATACTTTACCATTAACTGAATCAGAAATAAAGGTTTGTACTGATTCCTCTAACATGAACCAGACCTTATGTTTCTAGAAATAAAAATGTCACTTTTTCTGTCTCAGGAAATGAAATTGGAAAAAAGTGACTGAAATTTGATTTTTCAAACTCTCACATGCTACAGAGGATACCTCTGAATTTTTGACAAAAGACAAAAAGAGGGTTGGTGTTTGTCTCTCTCTATAATTTCTCTTCACTAAGGATTAGAAGAGGGAGTTTAGATTCTCAGATACTGACATTTTCTACCATTGTGAGGCTTAATCTCTGGCTCAAAGCAAAATTTGGGTAGGATTTTTTTGTTTCTGCAGAACTTGCATTCTCAAAATGTTCCTATCCATTCTCTCTCAACTCACTACCTATTCTCTGCAAGCATCTCTCAAACTGTGCAAGTCAAAGAACATGAGGACTGAGAAAAACTAAAATGAATAGTTTGGTGGTGAAATAATAAACTGCCAGGGATGTGAAAGAAAATCCTTCAAATAAATGAAAGCCAAAGTGTCTTATGTATCAATGTGCTCCACAACACTGTCAAGATTGCCATGGAAAGTCTCAGTACAAAAACAATTACAGTGTTCCCTGGGCTCTCCAGTACATCATGTAGGTCTACCAAGAGTACAAGGGACTTCTGGATTAAACAAGTTTCCCCCTTACCTCTGCCCTACAGGGTGCTCTAATACCAAGGATACCCACATGACCTAAAGCTCTGGTACCAATCTAAAGATCTGGTACCAGCGCATTTCTTTACCCTCATTCTCACACTACTCAGCCTGGCTTTTCTCCAACAGCCCCTCAAGTTCTTGATCATCCACTGGCCACTTCACACTGACCTTGTCAGTGGCACAACTCCGTGAGGATTCAAAGGGAAAATACATATTTGTGTATCCTTTCCAAAACTTGTCCAAAAAACATCTATTATAGCACAAAGAATATAGGAAAGAGTAACACTTTGTCTGGACAATAGAAGCTTTGAAAACATGATGAATTTATGAGACAACAGGTGCTATGTTTTTCCCTTTTTCTGTGGAGTGCAGGACATGGGCAAAAGTGAAAGTGACGACAATGACAAGTCAAACCTCCACTTTCTGAGGTGAGTTCTGAAAACTGTACAAGTTTTGCTCAAGAAATGCAGTCACTTCAGAGTCTAAAATAGCCTGTGGTTTCTCTTTTACCCCTGTCTTTATTAACTACAACACCAAAAAATTAATAACAATGTGAAACAAGTGAATTAAAATAAAATATAGATTTGCATCTGTGTTCCAAATAAGTCTGAAGGAAAATATGCATACCAGTTGAGTACTTAGCAGAAACTTACATTTTAAGAACAATAAGACTTTGATCTTTCTTAAGCTTATAGAGGAGTCACAGCAGACAGAAACAGTTTCAACTGGCCTTTTTGAATATCCGTGATCCCAGTAAGATTGTCATGGTTCATGTCTTATACTGAGAGAGATAAACCAATTAATAACATACAAATTAATTCAAAGAACTTACTGTTTTCACTTTCTGACTTGGCATTTGCTTTTGGGTACACACGATTTGCAATTGCAAGCAATTTAGCTGGCCGTGAATACCCGAGAGAATCATAATTGCTTGGTTTAAAAGGCTCTCTCCCTGCTGCGACTACAGCTCCGGAGCACAATATCAGGGCCTGAAGATTAGGAACCTAGAGGGGGGAAAAAAAATGAAAAATTCTCTGTCTTAGTAACCACAAAAACTAATGTAAGAGATTTATCCCTTTCATGCTTTAATATCTTCACTTCTTAGTCTCTACATTAGTTTGCAGCAGGCTATTAAATATGTATCATAGCATGGAATTAATTTTTCAGTTCCTATAAGGCAATTCCTATCTCTGTGAGGGTATGTCTTGTTATATAAATATCTTAGAAAAAGACTTCAAGAAGCAACTTGGATCCACATCAAAATTTTCTTATAACTTGTTTCATCGTCACAGCAACTGTTCATAGCCATGAAATAAGACTAAGCATTTGGCAGTAGGTATACATATGATCACGCGTCTGGAGGAAGAAAGGGGCAACTCAGTACTTGACCTGTACTAACAGAATCACAGAAAATATAAGTTGGAAAAGACCTCTGGTGATTGTGCAGTCCAACCCTCTGCTCAAAGCAGGTCTGACTGGATCAAGGTGCTCAGAGCCTTGTCTAACAGTTTTCACTTTATGTGCACTTCACTGACTTCTATTGACAGTTTCCCAACCCGATACAGAGGGTAAACACAGGATTTATCTTGAAATCTTGGAGCTCTGCATGGAATTCTCTCTAGTAATCTGTTAGGTATAATCACAAGTGCTTTTCTCTGGTTAAACAACATATAGATAAAAAAACCCAGGTGAGATTAAATTATATAAAATACCATGTGTGAGGTGAAAATCAGGATTAGTGCTGAATCATCTGGGTTTAGAGGTACAGAACCTGGTCTACTGTTTGAAAAGTCTAAGAGACAATTGAGTGTCATATTTCCAAGTCATTAGTGGCAAACCACTCTGCATTTGTGTTATTATAAAATATGTGTGGCTATTAGAAGCTACTTAGCATATTTTAAAGCATTAAAAATCACAGACAAATGGCATTAAGACTAAAGGAAGTATCTATGCAAATGGTTTAAAATACAGAATTGAAAGCATGCTTGAAAGAGGCCCGAATAAGAAAAAAAAAAAGTATTTTTTTCATGGTGACTTAAAACAAAGTGTCCTCACTTGCTTTGTTCTGATTTCAATATTCCAATATATTTTCTCCAACCTAGTAGCTTTTCTGAAGGGGAAAAGGCATATAAAGGAAACAGCAGATGTTACACCAGATCTATGTCCCAAGCTTATAATTGATAAAAATCACCTTCTTTAATTAAAAATTGTCTGGAAGCAATGATACAAAAGTTTCCAGAATTCATCTTTATTCTCACCTTTCTGCCATCAGTGGTATATAGTTTCACGACTGGATATTGCATTAACTCGCTCATATAATCCAGAAAGGCCTCAAAGGTTTGTGTATTTTTCTTTCCCAGAACTATGGTGCGCCTGAGCCTTACATCCCCATTTTTGAAAACGAGCATCTTTTTGGGAGTTGTTATTTTGCTCTCTCGATGGCCAAATCCATCTTCATTCTCCCTTGCTAATTGCACAGCTCGACGACGAGCACTGATGGGCCTACTGATCTGCCAGGGCAGCGGTTTTTTGCTAGCCTGTTCCAGGTTGATTGGCTTCATTTTCCTCTGATGGGAGCAAATATAAGATTTTCCATCTTCAAGATCCTCCAAATTGGTGATGCTGTGTCTCCCTTTTGGTGTACTAATATTCCTTACTCCAAAAGGTAATGGGACCCGTTTGGATAAACTATCCAGCAAGGCATCAAATGTTTTGTAAGACCGGTTGTTAATGACCATTTTGATCCCATTGAACTGAGGATCTCCGCTTTTATAGAAACAGATCCGTTTTGCCACAACAGGTTCAGTAACATTGACATGGCGCGTGGATAAACTCTGCTCACTCTCGGAGGAGTTGGGCTGATTCACCGAGTAACTAGTTGAAGGTGTTTCACTCATTCTGACAGCAATCTGGAAAAAAAAGAGGACCTGGATGTTAAACTTTTCTTATGACTAGTAATAATACAGTCTTCATTTTGAAAGGTGCAGAAAGAGAATTTATAGGAAACCAACAGCAGCGTGTTGTGCCAAAAATCATTGGATTTAAATGGATCCAAGCTGTTATCTCTAAATTCCACAAAGACTTAGCACTGTCGGATTAAGTTAGCATAGCTCTACTTGCAAATATTCCCAAAGCCCTCTAATGCAGTATCAAATTTCTTATTATTTTTGTACAAGACACATTTCCTTAGAGGAAGGTATTTCGTCAGCCCAAAGTAATAACTAGATGTTTTCTTTCTTGAGGATGAAGCTAATGACAACATTTCATATCTAAGATGTTACCAAAATCCTTATAAGGAGGGAGCAATTTCTGCCTAGTCATGAGCCATATTTGGTCCAAAATAACAAAACTGAAAGACAATACATTTCCTTCTGATTCCATATACTAGTTTTATAACAGGGAAAACCCACTGGAATCAGAGAAAAGGACCCTGATTTACTACATTGTAAACTATGCCAGAACAAGGCCAAAAACATGTTTTAGAGTTAAGTTGCATCATAAATTGTCAGAAAATTTCCTTTTCTATTATAAGTTTTCTATTTCATGATGTGTAAACACTATAACATTCACATTTATACTGAGGAAAAAACTACCTATCAAATAAGACTAAGGGAAAAGTCTTTTAATCCTTTCTAAAGACACAAAAATTTCAGGTATTCTTCAGTACAAGTAGCCTTTAAAATGAAACATTTTAATGCAAGTCATTTAAACAACATTATTTCTGACAACTATATCCATAGACTTCAACTTGAAAACAGAGCAGTCTCACTACAATCTTTCCTTTTCAATCCAATTTACACGTAGGTACTGTAAGGACAACCCTTTAAACCAATAAAATTGCTTTATCATAATGATTGGCTTGTTTTGACTGGAACACAGGGTAGAAATGGCTAATCAACTAATCAGACTCAAGGAAGCCGTTTCAGTTTAATTTTATTGAAAAGCTGTATAGCACTCTCAGGGAATATGTTTGACATCAAAATATTATAAATTAAATTCTTTGGCAATGTCACCTCAATGTAGCTGCCATATTGACTAATAGAACTATCTTTTCTGGATGCTCCATATTGTTCTGAATGAAGCTACGGAAAAGAGTATTTTGACTATTTTACTACTACAGACATACATCAGGTCTGAAATTGACAAGAAAATGTTGCTATTTTTCAAGACAGTCAAGGTTCAAATAAAGTCAGATTTGACAAGATTTTATCTTACTATGTTCTCACAGCATTTCCAGTAATGCACTGTTTTCAGTTTAGGTTTTTTCTTCACTAAGAGGTAGTAACTTTGTTATTTTGAACAATGATCACAGCACAGGAAGAAATGTCTCCTCCTTTTAATATATTATTTATGAGGTAGCTAAAAGTGAAAAATAACCAAACAGTTCTGCACTAGAATAATGTACACAAAGATTGATTTAGATAATCACAATTCTATTAACAATGAAATTTAAAACTTTTTTTTTTTTTTTCCAAAAAATTAGTATTTAATTAAGGAATACACAGGAAGACATTTTCAAGCCTGGATACAGCAACTTGTATAATACAGACCATGTTGGCTAGCAAAATGGCTTGCATTTTGGCTTGCATTCTGAGCTCCACTTCAACTGAAATGACTGAGAGCTATAGTTTAAGAGTTATAGATTAAGGACACAATTTAAACCAGGCATTTTATAGTTCATGCGTCATTCTGTTTATACTGATGTACTTAGAGGAAATCCATACAGGTTTTTTTAATTGCTAGCTGCAATACAAACTTTCCTACTTTCTTTGTGGAGCAAATATTCAACTCAGGTAAAGCAGCAATGACAGTAGTAAAGTTCTTGAGTGAGGTGACTATCATGTTACCCCATTTAACTGGCCAAGAAGACCTGAGCTCACTAACAGAGTCCAGTCCAGCATCTCTGGAGATGGGGAGAAAAGAGTTATGATATCATCAATGATGACCAAAGACAGCAATGAGCAGATAGAGGTCCTCAGCTACTCTGTACTAAGACTTCTCACCCTTTATGAAAACGGAGTGGAATTTCATCTAATTGTATGATTATTCCCTCTTAGAAAATAGGTGGATTTTCTCATGAGACTACTGACAATAATCGCTCTTGAATTAGCCCCTCTGAAGCTGTTCTAGGTATTTGTACTTGTGTAAAACACTGAGTTATGTAAGCATCAACATTTGGAAGAGAAATACATTTTACATGAAGATAATTATTAGACTGAGTCTTGACACTGTGAGAGCAATGAAATGCAAAACAAAGAGAGAATACACATATAAAGAAAAAAAGAATTTTCATTGTAAACATGAAATAATCTGAATTCACAAAAGTAACTAAAAAAGAAGTTTTCCTTGGCAAAAGATAAAATGAATGATAAAACTGATAGTTTTGGCAAAGAACTGATAGTTGCATGCTATATATACCATATATGAATACTTTCTAGTATTAATTTCAGTAGTGACAATTGCTTATGCATCTTTCAGATATCTTATAACTGCATCTGGCAAATAGGAAACATTTCAACAAATGAATAATCAATATATTGTAGAAGTTACTCTTTCATACTGCAGATGATCACACTGTAATAGATTAATTTAATCTTAAAAGTATTGATTTTCATACCTGAATTTTTTTCTATAATTAAGGAAGAGTTATATTACATGATACAGAATGTCTATTAAAATATGTCGGCAATTAGAATGTTAATAATTTCATTCTGAAAGAAAATCAAACAGAATTCAGAATTCAATCCCTTTGCCTGCATTCTCATAAACAAAAAACACTCGTTCAAAGTTTATGCACAAAGCTACGAAATTATGTAAAGCCACTAAGTAGAACACTTTGTTCTCAATATATAAGAATATGTCTAATGCCATATAGCTGGTAAATATTGAAAATAATTTCTTCATACTCACCCACAGTCACATCCTACGTAAATAAAAGAGTAGTTAGCTTGTTTTCAGAGATTTATGAATTGTACATGTGATTGTCTATGCCATATGCAATGAACATCTTCAGTCTTATTCCAAGTGTGCTCAGCTAGAAAAAAACATCATAATCCAGTTGCTAATCAGCTAATGTTAGTCACCAGACCAGGTTCACCTTAGGTAGCCATTGTTCAGAGCAGTGTCTTTTCCAGCAAGTCCTCTTATATCATTTTAAAACTCTATTTACTTTTTAATTATTTCATTTATATAATTATTTGTTTATGTAGGTTGCTGAAAAGACTCACAAAACCACATAGAATTACGTGGGTGGGGAACGTAGGCCATCTAATCTGTCTTGTTATCAGTGTAGGGTTATCCTTCCAACTAAATTCTTCCGTGATATAAATTTTAAATGTTACAACTGAATTTCTACTAGTCACCTTCCAAGACTATTAACTTTCTCCTGGCATTAATGCTTGCTTTTGTTCAATTACTCACGACGATCCTCGTGCTAAAGTTGTCCCATATTTTGTCTATTCAGATATCACAGAGAAAACAGTTCCACCGTGTTTTTTTCCACAATAATCAATAAAACATGACAGTCTGGAGGAGTTTTGTCATCCATGAGGCAGTCTTCCTTTCAACATGTTGGAAAAAGGGCAATGTAGAAATTTTAAATGCATGCAGATATAATTTATGGAGACTGAGTCTAACTGCAGCTTAACTATACCACAGAATGCCGGGCTTTTTTCATGTTCCAGTGGAAAAAACTATGTCCCCGATGGTAACTGCCCCATCTAATTGCTACCAGATGTATAATCTGATTTGGAGCTTCTTTGCTTAATCAGGATTACAGTAAGCTCTCCAAACTAGCTGTGTAGAACAGTAAGAAAAACAGTGCTCAGTAGACAGTCCAACCGTGTGCCAGAACAAGCTTTTCACTATTTACCTTAGTAGAGAATTCAACAGGTATAGAAGTTTTTTAATACCATTTCAGTTCCATCTTGACAAGATGCATAGACACAAACATTAAATGATAATTTTACACAGATATTTTGCTATAAACATTGCTTTCTTAAATATTATATTCCTAGAATTATTTAGGTCCTTGATCTATTTTAACTAATGCACTGCTTATATTCCAGTCAGTATCCTGTTGTTTATACTTGTTTGGAAGATGAGCAAGTGCAAATTCTATGTGTTATTCTGGTGTCTTATAACATAACCACTTATGCAAGAATTTATATACATTCGCTTTTAAGTGCAGGATTTAAAATATCATTGCCACCCTCATCAGCTTTCTAGTGCATTCAAACCCAGATTCAATAACCAGCTAATCAGTAGCTTCCATGTACCACTAGAATTTGAAGGTGTACCCTTATGGAGGTCTCTAAGAGAGTCCCTTTTGGGACCTGGTGAAGGATAAATACTTGTCACCATCTGATGGTATGAATGCCCCTTCAAAAGGCTTACAAAGCTTCTGTCCATACCTATGTAACTTAAAAGCTCCACTGAATTCCTTCTTGTACTATGAATACCCCATATATTCTGAAAAGATTGAAGAAATTGTTAAATTTTTAGTAAAAATAACATCAACAAGTATTATGATTAATTCAGACTTAAAGCTAACAGACTGTCAAATATTATCCCAGTCCTACAACAATCAATACTGACAAAAGCACTTTTCATCCATTTACATGGACTATCAGAACTGAGAACTGAAGAAGGTCTGGAGATAAACAGTCACGTAATTTAAAACTAAGAATTACAGCAAGCCACAAAATTATAATCCCGCTTGCAATTTAAATAGGACCCACTAGGTCGTATTGTTTTGTAAGGATTACTGACTGGTCAGTAAGGGAAATTATGACGATAGCACTGCGAGGCAGTCCAGTTCTTGTCTGTCACTGAAAAGAAAAAACAAAAGAAAAAAGAAAAGTTCCCTTCTGACTGTGAACCTGGTGAGAGATAAACACAAAGGATCTACTCCAGTGACCACAAGCACCAGTGGCTGTTTTCCCTTTGGGTTCCAAAGGCTGTCCTGTAGGAAGACCATGCCATAGAGATGGTCAGCTGAAGGTCCACTGCCTGCAGTTAGCCTGCAACACCATTCTATACAGCAAAAGGCCTAAGACAAGCACCCTAAGGAAATACTTGGCCCGCCGATTCTGGGCTAAACCAAAGATCAAGTGGAAGTTTTCCAAGTCAAGAGAAAGTTTCTAACTGACCCAAAACTTCCCTTTATCAACTCAGAAAAGTATAGCTTCAAAATAGCTGTAATAAACATTTTTATCATTGCTCTTTCTGATTTTGATTAACTACTTCTCGTTTTCCATGGACTTCACTTAAGTAACAGGACTAACTAAATGCTATAAGTACCTAAATATAACCTAACACTTTTCACCTCATTCTGTGAGTCTTCAGTGTTGCAGCAGCATATCCAGGAAACCGATGTCCAAGAATGAAAAAAAAGACCCGTCAGCAATTACATTATCATATTTGCCAATATATTCTTTCATTTCCTTTGCAGATAACCAGCATCCCAGGTTGAGAAGCATAAGCAGCCTTTTCTGCAGCATTACCCTGAGTCAGAGCAGGGTCAGAAGCGTGCAATGTGGCTCTCCTTGCCTGGCAATCCTACAGCCCTGGAATGACTCCCTTTGTTTAATTCGGCGCCACATCGAACAGCAGTCAAGGCTCGAGTATTTTTATCCTTTAAGCGTGAGTCACTTCTTTAAAATGGTTGGTTGCTACACCAGTTAAACTATTACTGTTGACCTCATGCCCCAAGAAAATGCTGATAATGTGCCTTATATTTCCAAGTCCCTTCAATCTCTTATGCATCTGCACTTTTTTTGGCTTTCTTTTTTTTTTTTATTAATTGGACTGCTTGGTAAAGTATGGAACTAGGAAACCACTATCAAGATAAAAAGGAAATTATCGCATTAGAAGCAGGGGCCTGGGTCAAGCTCCCTTCAGTGTGCCCAGCCTGTTTACATCCTTTCCAGTAAAGCCTTCCAAAAAATGTGCCACTATTAATATGTTACTACTGATAAGATTTCGAGCCACTGCATTACAACAGCTTTTTAGTGTTTGATATACATGAACTTCTTATCAAGTTAATCCCCATGGACTTTTATTCATTAAATTCTCCAACATAGATTTGATAACCAACAGCTGGGGATGCAGAATGAGGAAAAAGAAGAAAAAAAATGTATGCTTCTGGAGAAGAAAAAAAACCAAAACAAAACCAGAGCCACTCTTTTAAGAGAGCTCTGCCTGAATGGTTAGATGGACTGCAAAGCTCCTGTTTGCTCTAGTTTTTGACCAACACAAGATTTAACACAAATCTCAGCACCTGTTTGGATTCCAAAAATAGCTTTCAATGGGAAATTTCTGGCCTGCTAGAAGTATGTATTGACCCATCATCTTTAAGTGGGTTACAGTTTCATTCTGGAGTGTACAGGTTGTCTCAGAGTTAAATGCATAATCACTCTCAGCTCAGTTTTCCTTTTTTTCTTGCCTCAGATGTATTTTCCTATCTACACTTACCTTCTGTTCTGTAAGATATACTGGCTGAAGGGAAGGGTGAGACATATTTTAATTTTTTCTGAGTATGGACATAGGAAAAAAAGAGCCATCTGGGACTATATTTTGCATTGTTTGTATTCCATCTACATAATTCACTGCAGTGATAAGCAAGTGCATAAAAAGCGTCTAGAATTCTTTAAACTGGATCTCTTTCCAGTCCTCTTTTGTGACATTTCCCCCATCACTAATTTTCTTCTCCTACAACATTATGAAAATTTTTCTTCCTCAAATATTTGCCTTCATGACCCTCACAGCCCTTTCACCAAATTAATAATGCAGCCACCTTCACTGGACTTAATACACAACGACTTGCAATAAACAGCTATGTTACAAGTAACTGCAGATCTAATTGGTGCTGTCAGCTTATTAAAGCCTGGTTTCTACCTGTATTCTTTAGAAAATTCCAGTGTGGACCTAAAAGTTTTACTAAACATTTCGCTCATTAAGACAGCTGGGGTTGTCACACATTCTTCTTTTATACTCTTTTAACTTCCTTGTACTTCTTAGCAATCTGCCAATTTGTAGCTCATATTTTTAGCATCTCCCAAAGAACATGGTCAAAGAAAAGGATTAAGCAGGCAGCACATGAGTTCCCTGAGCAAGATGTTACCAGCATACCTTGAAATTTAAGCCCACATGCGTCAGTTTGCCTATATGAAATGCTCTGCAATGGCATTGCCAACTTTCCTACTTCATAGAAACGTTGGGAACTATAAAAAGAAAACTCCAGCAGCATAAGTGGCTATGGGGGACAGATCTTTTGATTTCTCCTGGTCATAAAATCTTTTGCAGGGGTCTGGTGTTATTTCCTTTACGGAGTTCAGAGGCTGCTTTATTTGAGAATGAGTTCATAAACTAAGGCCAAGAAGAGAAAAAGACAAGACTTAGACATCTTATACAGCTTTGCCGCCTACAAACACTTTAAAGTCTTTGATCAAAATTTGTATCTTCAAACACTTGCTCTGATCTGCTGCCTACTCCTGCAGGTGCCCAGGCTCACAAGGCTCCTAAATTGCTAACAGTAAGCTTTGCTGCTGGGCACGTGTACACCCATTCCAGCTCTGACACTAAGCGACTTAATGTCTTAGCTTTGTTGCAATGCACAGCTTGCCACTGCTTTGCCCATCTTGCCCGAAGAAACCCGACTGTCCCCTCTTCCAGCCCAGGCAGCAAGCTGTTGCTGTCCTCCATTCCTCTGGCTCGTAGATAAAGAGCTCTCTTACCACTCCAGAGGTCCAGTTCACTACCTGATGTAGGGCAAGGATTTAAATCCATGTATCTCAGCTTCCAACTCAGTGAACTAGCTCAATGGTCCTTCTCATATCTAGGCTTTGTATAAGAAAAGACTGAGCTGTGTAAGGTATCTAATTCCACAACAGACTTCATAGCTACAAATGACCAGTGGCGAAACGCACCTAACTTTAAGTCTGGGTTTAGATATCTGTTTCTTTTACAGACATAGAAATAGTATCAAATATGGGCTCTGATCTAAAGGCTTCATATCTGCAAAGGATTCAAGAGACAAGATATTTAGCTCAAACCTGAGGATGCTCAGAGGAAACAAGCTGACCACCTCTGGTCTTGTATCACAGTGCCCAAATCTCCAGAAGGAGTCTAGCTTACTCAGTTGTGTTAATGGAAAGGTGCAAGGTGTGTAGGTGCAAGCAAGAAGATCTGAGAAAATGCAGGTACTACTGAATTATACTCAACTGTCATACTTGCAGTACTAGGTGTAAAAAATAGAGCCGAATTCATTTTTCTAAAGTCAATCCAGGATTCCCCTGCTGAATTTTAAATCTGAACACAGACACCACTTCTATTACTGTAGCCCTTCAGGATACTTGATGTTCCCCCTTCTGCATGTATTCTCACACTTATACACAAATCTTAGAAGTAGAAATTCCTGCTTATTCATGTTTATATCTAACAAAGTGTATATAGATACACAGACAAACTCTGCTCCGATATCTTCAGTTACTTTCATATCCTTTGGATTAAACCGTCATTTTCCATCATCTTGATACATTCCCAGACCTGTTGTTTCCCTTTCATTTTTTTTTCATTTGAAAAGACATTCTTCTAAACTCCCTCATGAGCAGGACCAGTGTTTTACCAAAGGACTGACTTTACATATATATATATTGACTTTTGACCCAATTGTATAAATTAATTGCTTTTTTCTCTGAAGATATCCAGCCTGTATTTCCCTACTGTATTTTTGGCACAGTGAAAGTTTCTAATCTCAAATAGTATTAAAATGTGACATCAGATAAATAAAGATTTTTTGACACATGCTAAATAAAAAATACAAGCCAATATCCACCTCCATCAAAAACAGTCAAACCATATTAGGCATTATCACCCTGGAAGTTCCATCTATCAGTCTTTTCCTTTATCTAAATAAAGTCTCAGATGTTGTCAACATAATTCTTTTCTGCACACAGTAATATTGATTGAAAATTGTACATAAACAAAATGGTGCTATTCATTTTAATTAATCCTTCTACAGTAAGCTTGTGGGGTTTATATTTAATAGAAGTATTTTTGAATTGATGCTATTCATTTTAACCAAGTTATAATTAAATTACCAAAAGCAATAAAAATATTTGTAAATAGGAACCCTGTGATTTAAATACATGACCAGGGACAGAATAGAAAAAGCATAACTGCTGTCTTCATGCAGTTCTATCAATAAAAAAGAGAATTTAAAGTATCATTATGCAATGTGCTGAAATTAGACATGATTTTAATTTTTTTTAAAAGGAAAGAATACATTAGCAAAGCTATACAATAAATAACCACTAATAGAATTTTCTGTCTTGAGTTCCTTTAGTCAAAATAATTTACTTTGTGGCTAACACAGATATAAAACCGTACATGTAATTTGTCACATTCATTTTCCCACTTGATGAGACTGATTCCCAGAGTGATCCTTGCAGTCATTCTCCAGTGAAATATCATCACAAAGCCAAGAAAGAGCAGATGAGTTAACTTAGACAACAACATCACATACCATTAAAAAACCAAGAGGAGACTAATGATGGAAAAGCCTGGCCATCAATGCAGTTTTATATGGTTTCTGCTTCTGTTGCTTGATTACAGCAGAAAGTTTATGTGGTTTCAAGCTTTCTTCCTCTTATTACTAATACCTTTCACTTGAGACATACAAAAAATGCATTTTCTGTCTCATCAACTGTTATTTTGTGATATTTTCCCTCCATAAATTTTGTGGGGGAGTCAGAATCTCAGAAAATTCCTAAACTGAAAACACAAAAAATCTACAACTAATTTTAAATCAGCTGAAAAGTTATTGTTTTGCATAATATTGAAGTGTTTAAATGTGCACTTCTACTTATTTTAGATTTTGAAAATATATACTCTTTTTTTGATTTTGTACATTCTGTTCAACTCCAGCTTTGTGGCCAACCACCAATGTTCCTCTTTCCTCTTGCCCAACACAGCATAAGCAGAGCCAGGAATTTTACCTGTACTTCTACACTTTCTGCTTTACTTCCTGGATGAGGAGGACTGTCACGCTGCATCAGCAACACCCTCACCAAGTTTCTAGCTCATATTTGCTGTGAAGTGTCCAGGAAATGTGTCTGTATTTGGAAAGGAGGCATGCTCAGATGCTTCACTCCCCTTCAGTGTACAGCTATTGTGCTATACTGTGAAATGCATTCATACTTTTGTCTTCACTATAGTGAATATTGAAATAAATTGATTTTCTCATTGAAAAATTACAATGGGGGGGGGGCGGAAGGGGGGGAGGTATGCTATTGTCCCTTAACTTCTTGACAATTTCAAACACTAAGAAAAAATGCTCAGATTTCCCAGACCATAATGAAAGAAAGTAGAATTCTTATACAGACCTAACGTTGTCTAGAGGGATGCTAAATTGGAGAGATATATTCAGACAAAGACCTTAGAATCTCATGACAATGATGACATACAGGTTCGTATTGTCCTGACAAAGAAGATATGCTTTAAAATCAATATCGGTCTTCCTTAAGGGCACATTTCAGTAGTTACACTTTTCTTCTGAGGTACAGCGTCAACTCCCTCCTTTTGCAGGCACTCTTCAGAGATGCAGAAGACAGCACAAGGCCTTAGAGAATGAAAAAATAACACAGGAACACAAAGTGTCCTCTGGAGCAAGGCCCACTTGGAATCATAATCCTCGTGGCATGTCACTTTCAATGTGTTAAGAAAAAAAAAGCAGCTGGCCAAAAGTTATTTGAATGTTACTGAAACGAAGCAGTAGTTGCAAAACCACCTCTGATCAGGTCATCAGCCAAGGTCAATCCATGGCAATCCCGCAGGAGCCGTGACAGAACAATAGACCCACCGCACGGAGCAAGCGGGCAGGCGAGCGGGCTCTGCTGCTCTATCTCGGCAGATAAGCAATCCTTGGGACTTCAAATAAATCACAGGGAACAGCTAGCGGAAAGAGTGATGTTGGATAGATCTCCTCTCATGTTTTTCTTAGCAGACTGCCACGGGGAAATACTCAGATGCTGAAGGATGTCTGTTTACTTAGAAGAGACTGATCTAAAAAGAAGTGACATACTATAATCTGGTCACGCAAACTGTCTCTAAGCAATTAGACTGTCTTATTGGTTTAATGCTATTTTGGGTTTATTTTTGCTTTTGGGAATTAGACTTGCTCCTTGAAAAACACAGTATGTGTTATACCACATTGCACATCCTCCTATGATGATATCAGAGGATATTGTCATTGCATCATTTTTGTAAGATACGTAACTTCAAACTGCACTGAGTTACTCTATTGCCTTTTTGAACTACAGAGAAAAAGGAAAATGTAATGGGCTTTGCTCAGAATGTTCTCCGGATACTAATCCTTAACTTTTATCTCCCTTCTGTAGTAAATGAGGGGTGAAAAGTAATGTTTTTGTGGCCCCACTTCAGGGCTAAAGAGCAAATTTTCATTTAGATATTTCTTTTTCTTTTTT
Organism: Laterallus jamaicensis coturniculus; assembly: GCA_022605575.1. NCBI lineage: Eukaryota > Metazoa > Chordata > Aves > Gruiformes > Rallidae > Laterallus > Laterallus jamaicensis. The sequence goes on along the minus strand of JAKCOX010000002.1, from coordinate 50,211,496 downwards.
GCCATTGATTTTCCTTAAACTACAAGTCTTCATAGACTTTTCTCAAGGCAAAATTTAAATTGAGAGATAATTTCTAACATACCTGGGTTTGTTTATGCTGCAATAAATAACGAGCTTGTTTGCAACTGAGAAAAAGGCTCCCTATCAAAATGTAACTTAAAATAGCTGCAGAGGCAAGAAGATAAGAGAAGGTAGTACTAATTAATAGCAACATGGTCATACTCCACAAAAGGAAACGATTCAAAATAAGTTGGTTTTTCTTTGCAAGAACCATTTCTACCAGGCTGGCAAATTAATGTGCAAGACAAGAACCGTACCCAAGCCCTCTGCACACATGTGCACACACACAGACACACATCCTGGCTTAAAAAAAGTACAACAGGAAGTATATTCCTGCAAGTTAGACATGAAAAGCATTATTCCTGAAACTGATGCACCTTTTAGTCAAATCACGATTATTCCTTGCCACAGAGTCCAGATCATTTTGTTTAGACTGTTTTCACAGAATCACAGAATCAAGAGGTTGGAAAAGACCTTTAAGATCATCAAGTCCAACTGTTCCCATCTTGTGCTAAACCATATCCCTAAGTACCTCATCTACCCTTTTTTAAACACATCCAGGGATGGGGACTCAACCCACTCCCTGGGCAGCCTGTTCCAGACCCCAACTATTTCAGTAAAAACTTTTTCCTAACATCTAATCTGACCCTGCCCTGGCACAGCTTTGTGCCATTTCCCCTTGTCCTATCTCCTGTCACCTGGCTGAAGAGACCATCACACACCTCTCTACAACCTCCCTTCAGGTAGTTGTAGGTGGTGATAAGGTCTCCCCTCAGCCTCCTCTTCTCCAGGCTAAACACCCCCAGCTCCCTCAGCCACTCCTCATAGGATTTGCCCTCCAGCCCCTTCACCAGCCTGGTTGCCCTTCTCTGGACTCGCTCGAGGACCTCAATGTCCTTCTTATGGTGAGGAGCCCAGAAACGGACACAGCACTCAAGGTGTGGCCCCACCAATGCCAAGTACAGGGGCACAATCACCTCCCTAGACCTACTGGCCACACTACTTTTGATACAAATCAGGATGCCATCGGCTTTCCTGGACACCTGGGCACACAGCTGACTCATATTCAGCCTGCAGTCAACCAACACCCCAGGTCCTTCTCTGCCTGACAGCTATCTAGCCAGTTTTCAGGTGAACCTTGTGATGGACTTCTCACCTTCTCTGGGAGATCAAGCTGTTGTGAATGTTGCTCAGGGGCAGAGGCCTTCCTGTAGTCACCTGCAGTTTCTTTTTGTTGCTTTTCCAAACATTACCTGTATGCTGGTTTTAAAATAACTCATGTTCATGCTCCTGCATTCTCCCAATCTGCTGTATCATAAACCATCAAGATATAAAAGCTTTGTGATCATTTTAAGCGTGAACAGAAGTGTAAATCTGAAAGTTGGGGAACGTAAGGAATCATGATTACTCATAATTGATCTTCTGCTCTCAAAAAGCATGTTTAATACTTAAAAGCTATTCTTTTATACACATGCGCTCATATATATATGCTATTAATTAATTACTGACATTAGATAATGGAAGGGCTTTTATATGCTGTCAAGTTTAAAATTTATTTTCACAACAATCATAGAGTAGCTCTCTTTTTTTGGCATATAACAAAGGTATATTATCACATTCCTTTTTAAAAGCTCTATCGTCAGGGTTGCAGAGAGACGAACTCATGAATTGAGTGTCAGTGTCAAGTTTTGGTAGCAGGAAAGATACAGGAAGGACTGGGAGGAGGATGAGGCTGCCTTGTAGAGGACACAGATAATTCTAGCTGGTTCAAACAGACCCATCATGGGACACAGAGGAGCCCATCAGCCACATGCAGCACATCTGTGACAACATGTTTAAGGGCAAAGATCTGGACAGGCAGGAAAGCAATGAATGACAGAAGATGAGAAAAAATAGTATGAGCACTGAGGTGAGAGAAGAAAGAGGGAAGGATACACTCCAGGAACTGCAGCAGAAACTCCCCAGCAGCCCCTGGAAGAGCCCACACTGGAGCAGAGATCTGAACAGTGTCCTGGGGACACCTCATGCTGGAGCAAGTTTTATTCATGAAGGACTGCCGCTTATGGAAGGACCCACACTGGAATAGAGGAAAAGTATCAGATGACAGGAGAGGCTGAGAGGATCTGTTATAGACCGAATGTACCCCCCATCCCTCTCTGCACTGCCTGGGGGGTGGGTAGGAGTCTGGAGTGAGGGCCTGAAGTTGAACCTGGAAGAGGCAGAGGAAAGGTGTTGTTAAATTCTTTTGTCTTCTGTTTCTTACTTCCTGAATCTATTTTCATTGGCATTAAATTAGTTTTCCTCAAGTCAGGGTGGTTTTACCCACAACAGTAAATTGGTATGCAATTTCCCTGACTTTATCTCAACCCATGATCTTTCTCATCCTATTTTATTTCCCCTGCTCTCTTGCAAACAGGAGTGGGTGAGCAGCCGAGTGGGCGTGTGGCCCTTAGCTGAGGCTCACCCGCTGCACCTCCCCGGGAGACAGGCGGAATAGAGAAACCGCAGCTCCGCGCTTGTGCAATTCATCTAGCTGAACATCAAGGTGTTTCATGAGAATTACTGCCTCATAAATATTCCTTTTTTTAAACACAATGCCTGGTAGCAGCAGATGTAGATAAGAGACAAATGAGGCTGAAAATACTTTTTCCCTTAGTTATCTTCAAAGGATTCGGAGCTAAAATCCTCACTCTCATAATAGTAAATCTTTAGTCACGGCGATGTTTCCCTTGATACTGGTGGATTTCAGACAACCAGTCCACAGACTGACAAAAACTGTGTCCTTCAGCTGAGTAATCCCATTCAAGTAAATGGAGCTAATAGTGCAACCAAGGGTTTATAACCTCAGGCCACAAAATTGAAGCTCAAAGTCGTCTGAAGTGAAATGGTTCAGAGGAATTCAGTGCATTTCAGGACTTGTAATACTCAAATATATATTACATATATTACATGGATATATATGTAATATAATAAATTTATATGAAACTATCAAATATCATATTTAGATATTTTCTGAATGAAATGGAGTTTTTTTTTAAGAGACCTTTCTTTTGAAAACTTCCCATATGTTTGAAATTGTGAAATAAGAAAAGATCATTATCAAAATAAGGTATTAAATAATTTAAATTAAATAGTTCAAACTTATTAGAGTTTTTTAATTCTTGGCTGGTTCCATATTTTCTTTTTTCCCCTCTTTTGAGATTTTAACTCCAACCTCTCTGAAAATGAGGAACAAACCCTGAGATCTCAAAACATACTTGCATGCTGGGAAAAGGCCATGTTTAGAATTTAACAGGACACCCAGCATTATGATCACATGTTAAAAAGTCAATGCTGGTTTTCATAACATCTAAAACTAGACTATAAAAACTGAGTAACTAGGAGACTGACACATGCCAGCCAGTATAAGTTGGTGTTACTATCCTAATGCCCGAGGACTTACAGCAAATTGCACCAGCAGAAGATCAAGTGAATCCGCCTGTGCCATTATAACCATGCCATTCAATTAAAGTCTCCAGGAAATTCAATATTTCTGGTGCATGAAAAACTAAAACATGACTTTTAAAATGCAAACTTACAGTAACAGAGATGCTCAAAAGAAAGACAACAAACATCACTTGGAATTAAAAGTACTTTTACAAAATGCTTACTGCATATTGCTGAAAGACAGATTAAAATTTTTGTTCTGACAAACAATAATGTCTCTACTGCAGACAAAGTACATGACAAATCACTGCTTCAATCTTTTCCTCTTCACAACAATGTCGGTAATTAGCCAAAAGAGTTTCATTTGAATTTATGTGAAGTCACTGCATAGCATACATAGACCCATCTAAGAATCAAATTTGAGCACTACCTTTGCTTTGAGAATATATGCCATACGAACAATAAACTCTGCTCAGATCAGGATCCTAGTTTGAGCTCAGTGGACAAATACAGAAAAAAAGCTTTGTACCAAAGCTTATGATGAAGTTGTAGCATTGTATTTTCTGGGCTTTTGCCTCATTATTAGTATCCTATAGAAGAAACACCTATAGCACGAGAAATGACTCACAGAAGGGTTGTACCAACACCGATGCAAACAAGGAAAAGAACACCATTTGGTTTCTCCTCCAATCTTCTCATGTTTCCTTATAAAAAGGAGAGATTTGAGTAAACTAAATTATGCCAACAGTTACTTTGGCCTCATTTTTACAAAAGCTCTCTGTTGACATCTGAGAATGAGACCGACTTGTTAAAGCATAAAGTTTGTAATATTTCTGGGATACATTGCCTTGCAAAATGTTCTTGGGTGTGGGATGCTTGGGCATACATGCTATCTTGGGCCCCATCTCTGAGAAAGACACACCTCAAAACACATAAATCTGATAAGTCTTATTTCTCAGTAATTTCTGATTCTATATTTGCTCGTAATTTTAATACCAGACTGACAGAACAACTGTAAAGGGGCACTTTTGAAATGTCATATAAAATTATTCATATCACTTTACTTCATCAAGTGAGATATTTATAACTGATGATAAAATTTGCTCCGGTGCTAGTACTGACTAATATTGTCCCCACCCATAAGCCTTTTGCAGTGCCTCATTTCAGTTTGCTTTTGATGCCAAAGCCTTATCTACGAAACGAACCCATCAATTTCCAGACAAAAACTGGAAAAAGATTAGCTCCCTCCCTGTGGAGATAAATCACTTCCCGATGTATTCACTTGCAGACTTCAACATTTTTCATCTGGTTTTCCCTCTGACTCGCTCTGTGAAGGAATGTTAGCTTCAGGAGAATGAATACTTGTGTGATACAAACCTGGAACTGCAGTTAATTTTCAGAAGTGATGGGTCACATTATTCTTTAACCACATATGAAGTCAAGGAACTGTTTGCTTATTTCACATGAATGAGCATGGTAGGAGGGGGTGGGGGAAGGGGGGTTGAGCCAGCCAAAAAAGGAAGAAAAATACACTTTTTGCATGTATTCAAATTAAGTTGATAGCTAAACTTTAGAGTATGACTTTAGAAACCAAAAATAAAGCTGCAAATGTTTTTCTGATTCTACATGTGAACATCATAGCACAAACACAGGTGCCACAAGCTTCTAGAAAAATTCCAGTTCTCTAGCACCCAAGGTCCCAGTGCAGGCCCCTTCCTTGACTATGATGAAAGCTGTGCAAACGTTTGCACTTTAAAGGCAGCTGTAGTCTTCCATTACTCCAAAATGGATGAAAAATTAGGTTAGAGGATATGATCCAATGCACTGCATTATATATATGGAATAAAAGATACTGTTTTTATTTACAATAAAGTTCCAGTTAGTCCTTTAATATCCAGACTAAATTATCTGTCCATCAAACATTGACTTGTCTGTTACAAGTGCCTCTTGAGACATGAACAAGCAGACATTGGTGTTCCTTCAGATCATCATAAACAGACCATTAAGACATAGTTTGTAAGGGGTTTGGAGTGGAATCAGAGAGCAAATGATGTTGGAAATTGCCTCTGGAGATCACCTAGTCCAACCCACTGCTCAGAGCAGAGTCAGCCAGAGCAGGTGGCCTAGGACACCATCCCAGTGGCTTTCGAATACTTCCAAGGATGGGACACCACAATCTCTGAGTAGCCTGTGCCAAAGGTTCACTGCCCTCTCAGTAAGCTTTTTTTTTTCTTATGTTCCAGTGGAACTTCTTGTATTTCAATTTGTGGCCATTGCCTCTTATTTCACTAAATACCACCGAGAAGAGTCTGGCTGTGTCTTGTTCACCCCTCTCCCATCAGCTGTTTATATGCACTGACAACATCCCCCTGACTTTTCTCAAGGCTAAACCACCCCACTTCTCAGCCACACTATGCACGTCAGATGATACAATCCCTTAATCATTTTATAGACCCTTTGCTGGACTCACTCCAGGATATCCATGTCTTTCTTGCACTGGGAGTTGTTTTTTCTTTTACTTTGGATTTGGAAATATATATATTTCACATACAAAATATCTACTACAGCAGAGAAAACTTTGTTCCCAAGGATTTCATACCCTTAAGCTACAGAAAAGAGAAGTTCTTGGCAAACCAACTGGTACAATTTTATTGCAAAAAGTACCTGGGAGGGGAAAAAATATGAAGTAATCAAACCAGCACAGCAGAGAACACTGCTTTAAGGCATTCACATGTTCCTCTGCATCCAGGTAACTGTCTAGAGGTGGAATCACATTTTCCCATCTCCTTTTCTGGTGTAAATGTGTCAGATGAGGGTCAAGATGTCAGGGCCAGAGAAAGAACCAAAGAGAGCGAGCTGCCTTAGCAATGGGGGGAGGAGAGATTCTTCCCCTCTGCTGCTGCTGGGGTTACCTATTGACACACAAACTGATCGATTTGAACACAGAAATGTTTAACATGGATGTTGGCATACGAGAGAAAAGAACCTGTTTAATGACCAGCACATTTCCAGAAGTCCAAATGATCCTCTCTAAAATTCTTTGTAATCCATAATCACACAGCAAGTAAACTAAGGTACAAATGGCAGCAGTATTTGTTTTGAGTTTTATGGCCTGTGGTTTTAGCGCACGAAATCATCAATTAAGAGCATTATACATCTAACACACACTCACTCACAATCTTTAACCCTGCAAAAGAGAGACAAGGATAGGCTTTATCATGAGGTATGAGTTTGTACAACAGCTGCTGGAAGTTGAGGACCACGGAGCTCAGTTTGAGAACAGCAGCAAACCCGTGACAACAAAAGCTGTGTCAGAGTCTGAATAAATTAGCTAATTATTTTTCTTCTGCCCTTCTTGTTATTTTGATGCCATTATTAAACAGTATGCAGGCAACTTTCACATCAATTTGATTCTCATTTCTGGCTGAAATAACTGCAGTCCCAGCCTTTAAAAGCTGATGCCTGAGCAGCTCCCAGAGCAAGGCTGATGAACATTCAAATCCTGGTTCTGTTAGCTTTGAAAAGACTAATTGGAAACCAAAGACTATGCATCATCTAAGCTGATATGTGTCATGCTGCTTTCAAAAAAAAAACTGTGACTGATTTTTTGACCATGCCTAAGCCATCTGGCTCAGAGTGCACCCTCCCTCGTTATCAAATGTTCATAGGCTTATTTCTTTAATTTTTGCCATGGTAGAGAGGCTATGTTTAATGTCAGAACCCAAAAAGCAACGTTCATTTTGGTTTGCCTAAAGTTAGCCTGTTAGTAGATAAGGCTTACTTCAAGCAAAACCTTATGTTTACCAAAAACTGAAGAGGGAAATAAGTTCTGCATTTCTCAGTCATCGAGAGAAGGGTGTAACAAAGTAAATACAATGATCTGGGATTTCTACAGAAATGCAACACTAACAGTCATGTTAGGTGGGGAAAAAACCCAACAACCCTACTCAGACAAAACCCTTCCTTTAAGATTTAAGTCATTAATTATGAAAGCTGGAATTTGCTGAGTAAGATAGTAAAGACTGATCAAAATCCCTTGAATTTCCTTCAGTCCAAAATGTAATTGCTATGTGAATCATTGTCCATTATATCAAAGGTAAGAGACTGATCAGATTTCTGATATAACTACATGTAACAAATTGATTAAACAAGCTGCTTATACCAGACAAGAGAAGCTTTTAAGTGGGAGAAAATAACACAGCTAGTAAACAGTACATTTTGTTTACTAAGGTAGTACATGGAGTGGTGGTCTAAAAGTGCAACATCTTAAAAACCACAAAAATTATAAAATGCCTCTCAACAGAGAATCCCATGTTCAGGGGATTCTGAGTGACTGATGAAATTATTTTTATAAAATAGTTGCAACTTAAGCTGATCAGAATGAGAAAATAAATTTTATTTCAAAAGCTATGTAAGATTATCTTATTTTAGCTCTTAGCTCCTGCTTCAACCTTCTCTTTCTCTAAATTTTGAGATTTAAAAGTAATTTAGGTACGAATTTGAACAGCGACATCTATTGTTTGACTAAAGCCCTCAGCACCTTCCTGCAGAGACCTGAGGTCAAAATACCTTTTAGAATAAAGTGCAAATATAATATTGAGCATATTACACTGGCTCTTCTACTAGAACAAAACACAAGTTCTGAATTTGTCAAAATGTACTCCCAATTAATATTTGGGACCAAGATCACTGTGTAACAATAGGACATTTGCTGACTGAAGAGACTAACAAAAGACACACAGTAGATACTCATTTAGAATGGAACCAAAGCATCCTCGCATTGAGAAGAATACTGCTTTGTCAGAGTGAGCTGTCAAAGGAACAAAAAGACAAACTCAAAGCTGAACTATTTTTAAGATGAGTGGGCATGCATATTCAAACAGCTAGGAAAAGTACAACATTTTTACTGGTTGGCAAATGTAAATCACTGGGAAAGAAACCTGTACCACAGACTCGCTGTTTTCAAGTGCAGGTGTCAGGTAAAGAAATCGTGGGAAGAAAATATTTTCTTATGTTGTTGATTGTCTTTGGTCTTTTCCATGAGATTGTTTCCCATTAATTTTTATACTCCTGACAGCTATGTTGTTGTTGAAACACAGAAGATATTCATGACACCTTCGTGGCATTTAAAGAGATATGGCCCAACACCAAAATACCTACATTCTACTGAAGAAATGTATCACAATGAGCAGTGATGGCATGAAACACAGCCAAGCATACTTTGCCAAAGGAGCAGAGGAGGCACGTACAAAACAGATATTATGCAGCAAGTGCTGCAGCGCTGCATTCATGGAGTGTTACTCTGAAAGGCTGCTGCTAAATGTGTTATGTTTCAAAGCATTCACCCTAAGAATTTGTGGTAGCAGGTATCTCTTAGACAGCTCTACCTTGACATATAGTCTTCAGATATCCTTCAGCAGCAGAGTCCTTGGGTACGTGGATAGAATAAAACAATCCTCTTGGGTCACCTGTCAGCAACAAAATGGGGGGGAGCAGGGGAGGGAAGGAGTGGTTTCTTTAGGTTGGCACAATAAAATACCATAACTGAGTTGGATCTTCACAGCTACAATACTGATTTTATGTGCTGCTATCCTCCCATAACAGGGTGGCAAAAGCAAGGTTTTAATCCTTGTGAAGAAATAAAACCTTTGAATTTAAGAACTCTAGGGCTAAGCCAGACCAAGCATCAGCTTAGACAGAATCTCTGACCATGCATGCCCAGCAACAGTCTCAGGAAGGCCATAAATATAGCGATACTTTCTCTGTCCCTCAGACTTGCCAGATTTTGGATTGAGTGTCACCCTGAGTCTGAGGTTGCTTAGAAACCATAAAGTTCAACAGCTGCTGATGAATATATTCTCCATTAGCTTTTCCTTTTTCCTTCCTTTGTCTGTTTATACTTTCAGGAATCCATGACAGCTTATGACAAAAATTTTCACAATTTCAGGTTTTGTAGGGGGAAAAAAATCTTTTTCCTTTCAAGTTTACTGCCTGAAAACATTTACCTAGTTATGGGTAACAGCGATTATTTCTCAATATCATTCTTCATTGACTTAATTTTATCTGATTTGACCTTTCTCACTCCTTTTGGTCATCCCTTTCCCTTTACTAAACCAGCACAACACAGCTGAAGGTAGATTGAAGGGTTGCTCAGACCACCTATTACTCTTCAATACAGTGAAGAATGTAAACATTAAATGGACCAGAAAAGAATTCCTAAAAATACACTGCTAAATTTATCACTTTCATGAAATCTGGAGGATTATGGCCAGCACAATGCCCCAGAGCAGGACAGACACAGAGAAGGGTATTATGAGGATAAAATTTTTAATAAAGCTGTACTCTAATTTGAGCATTTGCAGTAAAGCTGCAGTGCACACTGTCAGTTCTTTGGGGAAATACGTTCTACTTCACCAACTGCCTTTAAACCAGCTGAAGGTACTTCTTCCATGTGTCTGCAACTTTTGCCTGGTTTGCTTTGAGTTATCTGTTTGAACTGACCACATAAAATGTGCACGTTAGATAAAAAAATTCTACAACTATTTACTCATCTGAAGAATTTCATGATGAAAACAAGAAAACGAAGCCAAATCTTGGAGTTCTTATGATCTATTTTTAGCCATAGTTATATTGTTACAACATAATTGGTTCCTTGCACAACAACAAATACCTTTTCTGTGCTGTTTCATCACTCAGACAGAAATCTCATGGGTGGCAATTTGTGTAGCTGAATATGGTACAACTAAGACTTGACAAGTCGTAGTTGATCTTTATCACATTTCAGATGACAAAATGCATCACAAGCTATATGGTACCAATTGTGCTCCCGTGTTTAGTTTACAGTTTCTAAGGATACTGTTTACTTTGCATGTTCTGCTGACACAAGTGATATCAAGGCAGTGGAATACATACAGAGAAAGAGAAAGCATGTATTGCCATGGCACAAACAGTAAATGCATTGAACATTCACTTCAACAAGGTGGGGCTCATTAAGATTTTTTTTAAAGGTTTATAGCTGTACAAATAAGCTACTTGGTCTTTGATGTGCAAATAAAATGGTCTACATCATAGGAAATAAGGTAACAGAAGCTGAGAGGGTGTGTTTTGCTACCATTAGGTTACTTAAGATAACTTCAGCACAATAAACAAGGATATAGCAACGTTGTCCCCCTTAGTATTAGCAACCATCCCTAGGCACAATCAACAGAATAGAACATATTTTCCTCTTAACCATATCAATAAGAGCTAAATTTACCCAGCCACTGCATCTGTAGTCCCAAGGTAAGTAACTCGGAACCCCATGGGAGAATTCAGCCTCTCCAGAACTGTTTGTTGGGTTTATCTTTAAAGGCAAACATAGACTTACTGTGTTTCCACACAGCTTCGAGATGTGTCAGGTCCAAATCTATGCCTGCATAGAATTGGTGGAGCAAAATCAAAAGGAGCGTACTGCCGAGTTCACTTCTGCGATCAGGCAGGTCTCTACCATCCCACATCCCAGTAAAATACATTCACTGCTGCCTATTCTGAAGGGATTTGTGGCTTTTCTTGTTTGATTGTTGCTAATTGGCACAAATAATTTCATATTTTCTAAACAATAAGTTTGTTTGACTCTCAAACAAATCTGAGGTCAGGTCTCGGTCACTCAAAAGCAATATGAAAACATCATTTGTGAACTGATTTCTGTTTTAATTTACTGGTTACAAAAAAGAGATCTGTGATTGTGGCATCTGAACCACATTAAAATCAACAAAATTGGTTTATTTACACAAAAGCAGTTCTTTCAATCAAATATGTCTTTTGTTCTTAGGAAGCCAATGTATTTATTAGTCATAGGGTGATACATTAAGATAAACTGACTTCATGCACAGTAAAACAAAACTAGACAAGCTGCCTAAAGAGGTTCCACATACACAATTAGATGATCTCCTAGTCTCCTTTGCAACCTTTATCCTTACAGTACTGTATGTTTTAATGTTTCTAAACCATGTCACTCAGACTGAAAAATAGGATCTAGAGAGTATGGCAGATAAAAGGTTCTATCCCTTCATCACACTTTGCCTCTCCACATTTAGTCTGTGGGTGCTGAGACAGAAACCATGCTCAAGAAGCTGCTTGTTCAGTGTCCAGCACAGTAAGACCCTGATTTAATCAGTAGCATGTAGGTTTTGACGTACACAAATGCATACAGCTGCAGTTGTATTGTTACTCTTTTACTGTTTATAACATCACAGCTTTCCTATGTAGGTAAGGATGGTGCATCAGCATGTGCTGTATGAAAGCTGTGAACAGTTGGTAAAGTAGGATTTATTTATTTTAAAAACCAATGATGAATAAATTCCAGAGGAAAAAAATATAACTGCCACTGTCTAGTACAGAATACCTCGAGCAGACCACTGGAAATCAGTGCCAAAGGACAGGTAATACAGCACGCTAATAATGTCTGAATTGAGACGTTTCTGAAGCAAACATCTGACACCTCAAGACCTTCAAGGGTTTTCCTCCCCTGATCACATAGACCCACAGCTTGTGTATTTTGTCACTCTTGTTCCTAAAGGAGGTGCACAACCACAGGTAAAGTCTCCCAGAGTTGGAGCTTAGGACATACAGAGATCGATCATTTTGCTGCAAATCTTCCAGCTGGAGTTTTTGTCTTGAAAGAAAGAGGCTTTGATGTCTGATGTATCTCGCCGCTCAACAATGCCTCAGTAATTTTGGATGGAATGCTCTTAATATGTTTTGCCAGGCTGGAAAAATCCACGAATCTGGATTTATGAATATATAACAACTCTAATCACTACCAGTACCTCCCTCATTCAGCGAAGACCCAACCTCATTGTGTGGCAGAGAAAAAAGGAGAACAAAACAGGCAATCACTGTGCTCAGGCTCACTACTGTGAGTGTAAGAAACTATCCTTTTCATTAACTCAGTAAAACATGGGAGAAAATCTACAAGACAGGCCACATAAGGCAGTCAACCGATTTGGTTTGTCTATATCCCAATGTGGTTTGTAGCATTTTTTTTTTAAAAGTTAATTGCATTTTCTGCAAATTAAACACTTTTAATTTAATTTGAGCTGCACAAGTGGTGAAACACAATCTTTTTCAGAAGAGGAAGAGTAGATGGGATGGCAGTTGACAGTTACAAAGGAAACTATGAAACTGTTCTTTCTCATGTATACATTTTCCCCAATTTTATGCTTCAAAAGAATGCACTATTCCCAAGCATGTCTAATAACTTTTTTAACTAACATCTCCTAATCTGATCTATTTTGAAGGTGTATTTATAATCATTAACAAAAAATTTCTCAAATTTAGGCACTTAAGTTTAAGCATCTAAGTAAAAATAGTCTTTTCTTTTTTAAAAAAGACTGTCACTGAAGTGAAAGAAAGGATCTCTGATCCTGCAGAGACAGAATTAACCGGTAAGAAAATCCAACATGAGGTAGTGTAATTACCTTCCTTAGCCTAAATTTTAAATGCTGGTACACAAGTTTCCAAAGGTTGACAGAGAATGTCAGGTAGAACAATTAATATATTAACAAATTTAACATTTATCAAAATGTTACAAAAAAATATTTTTGTCCCAAACTCTTAACAAAAAAAACCAAACAAAAAAAAACCCATATAAAATGCTGCAGTGTAATCAGAATATAAATTAATCCTGATGTATGATGACTCTGTAGAAAGAAATATCAGGAAAAAAAGCAGGAAATGTATTACCTGACCTGATGGAAAGCCTCTTGATAGCCACCAAGGTCTCTGAAACGCTATAAGGTGTGAGAGAAAAAAAGCTACATCGGTGGTATCTAAGTGATGGATACTGATTCTTCGTGCTCACACATATTCCAGCTACAGTGTGTTTCACATGCTGTTGCCCTAGCTGAAAGCAAATGTTGATGTTAGTTTAGTATCATTTTCTACAGTACCTATAGCAACAGCAAACACATTATCAAACACTTAAGCAACAGACTGATTGCTCTGTTATCATAGTTTCAGTTGTTAATCTGTGAGTGGTGTGTAAACAACTGATACTCTGAAATGTGTGTCTTCTGTATGGTAAACTTTCCCTTGTACAAACATTTTCTTTTGCAATACAGTTTGACACCGGAGAGAAACATTTCATTTAAGATTTTAAAAACATTAAAGATATTTAAGATCTTACTCTACACCCCCAATACTCGTACAATAGCTTGTGGGTATCATAAAGAGTTTGGCACCTCTTAGAATCTGACATCACATATTAATGAGATAGATAGATAGATTACACTAGCAAAGGCAGCATGCAAATCATCGCATAAACATCAGTTCATAGCTCTCCATAGAGTTTTCATGAGAAATGAAGCATCTAATATGATTTATTAAATGTGGAAAAAGGAGATCAACACACCAGAGAGGCAAAGTATTTAAGGACTGAGAGAACTGTATTCAAGGACTGAGAGAATTGCCATATTCCCCTGACCACAATGGTACCAAATTATTTGCTTGATACCAGGTAAAATGCTTTGCTGTTTCAAGAACATATGACTTGCTGAAGGTGTGGGAACTATGGAAACCCAAAACCAGATTTTGGACAGCTTAGTAACGGTTCCAAACCCTACACCCAGGCCAAACAATCTATGCAAACAATCAAATCATGTAATAAAATGCAATGCTGTGTTACTCATTATGAATTACATGATAGACGCAATAAGGTATTACTGAGAACCTTACTGAGGAGCACTGTAGTTTAGAATATTGTTTCATTTAAATTGCTGCAGTTACATGAAAATGAAGTTACACTCTGGTGAATCAGGGCATAATATAACACCTAAAATACACCACATAGTAAGTTTATGTTTTTGTGTGTAGATGAACCTCATGTCTGATACAGAAACCAGTTCAGAAGAGCAACATACCAAAGCATATACCCTGGCCAAATCCTGAGGTATTATTTCTACCTTTTTCAATATTCTCTGCAGCGCTTCTTCCCAGCATCTGAAGATAAGGAAAAATTCAGAGAAGCGGAAAATAAATTAAAACTACATGAATTCAAAAATTAACAGTGACCCACCCTTAAAATAATTAAATTGGATGAGAGCTAGTGGGATTTGCTCATAACATTTTATTTTTAAATAGAGAAAGGATTCCTCATTCTCCCATCACATATCTGATCCTCCAGATCTCCTCCCACATCCTATGGATGATCCATCAATGGATCATTAACGGACTATTTCAAATGACTGCCCAATCTAGGTAATACCGTAACTCTGCATCTGCCCCAAACTTTTCTTCTGTTTATAGAGGACCTGGTGTTGAGATGGCATTATGGAAGGCAGGGTGTGATAGGAGACTGTGTGTGTGCAGCCTGTGCCTAGGCAACACCATCAGTTGTCTGTTTTCTTGCAACTTTCACAACTTGTGGTGTCTTCCATAAAATATGACAGAAAGTGAGAGTCTCAGCTTCATTAAGAATAACTACATCTTCACTCATTTTAGTCACACAGACAGTTCTGAAGACACCAACCTGGAAGTGCCCTGACAGCTCACAACCCACATGCAAATAAATTTAAAACCAGAAATCCTTTTGAATATCATGATTTTCTGATGCTGAATTGTGACTGTAAAGAAGCTTGCAGATGACAGCTCTGGACTTTTCCTCCTAGTGCAAGGACTACTGATCTTTGTAATAACATGTATCTCAGCATTTCTCTGAGATAGGTAAATGATCCAAGCACTATTTCCTATTTTCTGATTCCCCCTCTACCATTTATCACCAGGTAAGCATAACTTCAGAGAAAGAGTGCATGTAAAAACCGTAGGGAAAAAAAGCTTGTCAAGTAGACTACAGAAAAACAACCACATATTAAGAAAAACAGCAAACTGAAATTGTAGGATATGGAAAATGGACACAAAGTGACAAAATCCTGGAGCTCTGTATCTGCGGCTTGTGATCAGAAGCTTGCACAAGGTGACTCCACTTGCCTTACGTGCAGGTTTGTCTGTCCTGCATGACGATGCAGTTGTGAACCGCGGTGATGGACAGTTTCTACAAAGAGCCTTAAAGAGAACAGAAGCGTATTTAAGCAGTGCCACCCGGAGGTGAAAGACAACTTTTCATCTCCCGTGGCACCAAGGCACATCTATCTATCTTCTACCTTTTACACCAGCTATAACCTTTCCATAAATGCAGGAACCCCTAAATAATCTTAGAATCCTGTAGGGAAACGGTCCTTCAGAGCACTCACCAGTGAGTGGAGGGACAAGTGTAATCTCCACTGACCCAAGTCCTATTCTAAATTTAAAGTGCAGTTTCACGTACCTGAGTCCCAGAGCTACAGTAAGGACAGAATCTCCCAGTGCATGTAGTTGGCACAGGAAATAAGTCTCTTTGCTCTGTCAGAGAGCTGTGCATTTGGGATTCAGGACTTCCCCCTAAAACATGCTTGCCCCCATGAAATCATGCAAAGCTCATCCCCTATCCAACTTAGCAGCACTCCACTGAACACACACCAGTTTATGGTTGTCTTTCTTGTATTGGGGTCCCAAAAACGGATACAGTATTCTAGCTGCAAGTCAGATAAACTCTGCCAGGAATGACCCTGAAGAACCCTTTGAGGTCTTACTTCATCTATTGACACTGACTGATGTATAGTAAAACATACATGTCCCAAAAAAGGTGAAGTCTGGAGAGGTCTAGCCCTGCCCAGGACTCCATTCCCAAAGAGAAGTCTATGCCTAGCACCTATAACGAGGTACATGCACTGACCACCTCATCAAAGCTTGTTTCCAACAAAAACTCATCAGGTAGTAGCAATCTTTGCAATGTAACCTGTGTCATACAGCACGGTGTGGTGACATGATCTGTTTCTAGAAATATGCCTTGTGGCCTCTTTATATGGGCCCATCACATAACAAACACATGTTTATGTCACTTTTAGAAGTCAAAGCAAAATAAAATATAAATAAAATATTTTTTAAATGAAGAAAATAAGAAAATGTTCCATGTTGCCAGAAAACAAAGGACTCCTTCCCATTATCTTCACTATTGATACAATGAGGTAAACATCTACACAGTGTATTGGAAGGGTAGGAATAAAAGAAAAACAATGATAGAATGGAATAAAATAAGTAAAATATGGTGTTGAGGTAAAAGGGGGCTTATTTGGATAACTACAGTGATGCATCAGGCCAATTTACTATCCCAAAAGAGAACTCCCACTTGACCAAATAGGAATTGAGAGGAACTGTCCGGATGCACGTTTCCCTTTAACAAGAGAGGGCAGAGAGTGTGCAGACCCTGAGAGATGTGGTGGGGCAAGGAATTGGACTCAAAATCTATAAAAAAATTATGCCCAGTTTGAATGTATATATGGACAAGCACTTGACAAAAATATTTCTTGCCAGGCTTCCATTGAAAATCAATTTTATGAGACAATGTTTCTATTTAAATTAATCAAAATTCTTTAACAAAAATATTCCTTCAGGTATTTTTTGTGAACTTCTAGTTAGACCTGGCAAAAGGTATGCTTAAAGCATTAATGCCTGCTGCCTCAAACTAGAATCAACTGGTAGCAGAATCAAATCCACCAGTTTGGTATTTATTTGTTTCAAGCATTAGAGGATTTTCAATCACAGCTGCAACATTTGAACAGTTAAAAACTCAAAGATGTACATAAATGGAGATTCTCATCCCCCTGCTTCAGCCCTCAAGCACTTCCCATTTAATAACTGATGTAGCAAGTCATCCTGTTGATAAATCTAGTAAATAACATACAAAGTTGTACCTGTTTGCAGGAGTGAACTATAAAATGACAGAAGATAACAGACTCAGTGGAACTTTTCAGACCTTTAAAATTCTCTCTTGCAATCAGGGTGCAGGTCTCACACAGCAGCTGTTTTTCTCCAGAAGAAACCTGTGGATTTTTATCAAAAATTCTGAGAGCCGCACTGTGTTTTCCCATATTCCAAAATTTCCAGATGGTTTTGAAGCTGATTTCTATAAATCTAATTCATCCCATGCCTTTTTGACAATGTCTATCCTAAGAACTGAAACTGCATGAGATTTTAAAACGTGATGAATCAAGTATTTACAAGCCACTCAATTACTGGGCTTTGATGGCATTAACAGGGCTCACTGCCCTTGTCCAGCTTCCCCCAAGACCTCCACCCTGCCCAGGTCCCAGGACCTCATCTCAGCTCTGTGGGGCCATTGATCCCAGTGATACTGCAGCAGAGACTGTCTCCAGTTCCCCCACAGCCTTGCCCTACCACCAACCACCCCACTGAGCACCCCAGGGAGGTGCCCAATGCCCCAGAGCTGGTGCTACCCCAGTAGCCCCTGGCTGCCCTGTTCCTGGCCAGGGTGGTGGGATGGGGACAGCCTGGAGACACCCCGAGGCTTCAGGCGCACCAGCCCAGAGAGCCACCAGCCTCTGCCACATCCTGACAATCATAATCAATTAAATAGTCAACCTCTTCAATCTACTGAGATAGCTACAGCACTATTTATCTACTTAAAATCAATGAATGCCATAATAGTCCCACTTGTGCAGTTCAGTAACAGCCAACACTGAACTACACAAGCAGAGTGGCATCATCGCCTCTCAGATGCTATACCTCAAACCTCTGTCACCATGAGTACTTCAAACGTGAGAAAGATGGAGGCAGAGCAACATGAGAAGGAAGGCTGTTTGACTACAATGATAGTTAGTCTTTGCATATATTCTGTACAGTTGTTTTTTTGTTTATTTTAAAAGTTTTCTGGCTCACTCTGCGGTGTAGGCAGCTATACAAGACAGACTGTTTCTACAGTCCTGTAAAAGTACGCTACCAAAAATAAACGTGTTAATTATGTTCTGAAGGTTCTGCTACACCACAATGAAAGTATAAAGAAGAGGAAAATTAAGACAAGCCCATACGGCACAGGCTTCCAGAACTGTGAGAGAAATCTGCTTCTAAAAGAGGATTACACCCAAATCAAAAATATTTATATTCATGATTTCAAGTTGCATAAAACCAGACGTGTTTTACATGGGTTTAGGATGTCTTGCCTTTGCCACTACAAAGTTATGTGCATATTCATAATGACTTTAATATTAGCAACCCCCTATAACATGCTGAGGTTATATGCACTAAGTGGTAAAGATCCTACACAGCACCTTTTTTTGAGTAAGTAGTGGGATCAATAAGATGTCATATGAAACTTGGAGCTGAAGGCACGTGTACAATGGCCAAACTAGTATAAGCAACACATATTGAAACAATGAATCCAAATGTTCCCTTTCCCTCATTTTATTGATGATATATTGATGATTTGAGCAGCAGGGTATACTGGAGTAGTTGAAGAGCAGTGAAGCGAGAAGGTATGACATTGAATTTAGACAAAACAGCTTCCACTGCTGCTCCTCACCTTACATTAAATTGTAGGGGTGGGGGTGTCTTACCCTCCCACCTCAATTTTTAAAACAGGTCAGATATTCTGGAAGACACTGAGCTCCAATCAAGGATACTTAACTCAGTGACACAGTGGAACCCAGTGCTTAAAACAACCCAAAATTCCTTACAGTTCTGCCGATGCCACTCTTCGATCCAACTGACAGCCAGAGCACTGAGCAGGCACAGAGAAAGCATTCATCTGGGGGGGGTAGGGGGGTTGTGCTCCTTGTTGTCAGAAGTGCTTCTCCTTCAAAAATCACTCCTCTTCAGAGAAAATATGTAGTTGGACAAAAATGCCAATCTGAACGTTTTCTTCTTCCTCCTTAGGAAGAGGAATTAGACGGTCTTTAAAATCCTTTCCAACCCAAACTATCTATGATTCTGTGATTTAGCTGAACTCTGTATCACAGGCGTCAGTCATGCATCCTTGGAGCCTTATGGCAAGACAAGGAAAGGAAAAAATACGTTCGCAGTCTAGAATCCCACTAAGGGATTTTCATGAGTCTGGCCCAAGACTAGGCTTATTCATCCAAGAAAGGGCAGAACTGGGATACTAGATTACTGTCACTGAAGAGAAACCTGTTCTCTGAAACAAAGATCATCTTCCATAGCTGTAGATTACGCTGCAAAAATTCCACAAGCAAGTACCACAAAAGCTTTGGATTTTGCCTGTGTAGGGTTTCCCACCTCACAGAACAGTTCAGCTGCAGTGAAGTTAAAAGAAGTAGCCAACAGTTTATCATTTTGTTACTAACAGACAAAAGCATACATATCATTTCAGTACAGTTATCCAAAGTGGTTGCACACTTCTGCCTGTACACGAACGTTATAAATCATCACATTTGAATAATCTCCATCAGATGTAGAAAACAGCTGAGACTCTGCTAGCAGCAGACCTGCCTAAGCACAACAGCCACCACAGTACATCATCTCATTGCAAACAGCTACCAAGAAAGAAGCAGCTTTTCAAGCCAAACAGACACTGTGTTTAAAAATAAACAGTAATTCACTTGAATGAAGAACATCATGTATTTACCAGAGACCCAACAGTTACATCATGAATTGTAATAAGTGCTAGGAGCACCTCTTTAGCAGTTTACTCTTAATATGTTCTTTTCTTACTATACATATCGTTTCATCTTTTTGGTACCCCAAGAGAGCAGAATCTAAAGGATCAAAATCTGATTTTTTTTTTTTCATGAGCAAACAGTAGTAGAACAGTGATAATAGTTTTAGGCACACACCACTGAATAGTTGGATCAGACTTTTGTGCAATTAGAATAAACTGAGAAACCACCTAGCTTGCAGCCATGACATTCAGCACAGAAACTCATTAATCTCACTTCTGAATTTCCTCAGGAGCAATGTCTGCAGACCTTTGTTGCAGTCTGCAGTCAATCTTGGCAAACAAGTGCATTTGCTTGAGTCATGAGAGAATTCCATACCCTATCCTTTGCCAGACCTAGTCCTATGACTTCAGCCAAGCTCATCTTCCCTTTTCTCAAAAAAAGACTCACTATGTCATTGTTAACCCAAATCCTGTTCTGCTGTAGTATTAGTCTACTCTAAATCAGCCCAGTGATGTTCACTTCCTAAATAACTGTAACTGTCACATGAAAAAGATGTTGCTGTCTCTAATTATTAGTTCTAAGTTACCAAGTCACTGAAATACTGAAAGACATTGAGCTCTGAAATGATCACAACATCTAGCATATACTCCAAAGTATACTTGTGTTATTAAGTTCGTTTACTTCATTATTTCTTGGTTCTCATTCCAGTGCTCTGCACAATAGCAAAGGCTTTCCTGAGATGCCCAAGCCTGATGTTTGACTTCTCCAATGGCAAGTGAAAGATAGCAAGGAAGGCCTGTTTTTCCAACACACAGGGGCATAAAGAGACACAGCACTTAGGGGTGTGGGATTAAAAAAGTACATAGCACCTGTGTTTATAAACAGTAGACTGATGGAGACAGGAGAATAATGAACTCTTTAGTCCTACAGTGGCAACGTGAAGTTGAAATGAAGACTGTGTGGCTGTCCCAGCGTTACATTCAGAGACCTGTTCACACTCTTTGAAGACATGGAACAACACCACTGACAAGTGTTTCTTTCCCTCAGTGCAGAAACACACTAAATTTCATTTTTTCACTGGCTACATATGGTGATGACTAACCTGTTTGTTTAACTGCTGAGGCTTAATTTGTCAAAATATCTGTGTACCTAAAACAGAGTTTTAAGTTCATTATATCCATAAAACATCCCTTCACAATCTTTTCCTTTAGTTCACACTAATTATATAAAAATGTTTAACAGGTGCATAGCTCAAAGAAAAAATAACCACTTCAGACCTTATTTCATCTCTTCATATATTCCCTCGTTTTAATGAACAATACATATTAGAAATTCTTTAAAGTAACACTTAGACACTTCATACAAATAAATTTCTTCACACAGATAAATGATTTATTAAAACAACTCTTAACATCTCTTTCTACCTGTATCAGACATCTGTAGACACATTCTAGAGAGAGCAACTCTGCTCATTTCTAAGATGAGCAACACATCCCAAAAGGTGGGTGATAGTCACAAGCTCAGAAGCAGTACCTTGTCTGCTCAACTCCACATAAGTCACAACAAGTCCTACAGCCTTCTCTACTTGGCCTGGACTGAAATATTTCTAATGTTTTCAAACATTTTTGAACTACAATGAAAAAAGGTGAAGGTTAATTAATGCTACTGTCACACTCAACTTTAAGGCAGTCTTTCTAAACCTCTAAAGCAGCGCCTTGGGAAAGTGTATTCCTTGAACTCAAGGGGAGTTACTTTCTACAGCTGTGATGGGAATACAAATATAGAACAAAACCCAGCAGGGCTCATGCGGCTATTTATAGTGCTGGGATTTACCCGAGTAGCATCTCCCAGGCTCAGTTACTGAACCTGATTTTTTTTCAGTGCAGAGATTACTCCACTGTTACGTTCTCTCGACCAACAGAGCTGCTGTAGACAACGTATTAACTAAAACCTGCCCATCTTAATAACATCTGCGTGCCGTAACGACTTGAGCCCCCCGGATTCTTGCAGAAACGTTTTATATATAGGCTGGCTGCTGAGTTATACATGCTACGGCAAGTCTTCCACCTGCTGGACAAAAGGCAGCGCTAAGCTTCCTCAGCAGGAAACAGATGCAGAGAATATCCCAGACCTACACAATGACCCAGGGGATGGGGAAATAAAAAAGCAACATCAAGGTTCCCCTGTTCCTGTCTAAGTGCATTAAGTAAATAAATAAAGGTGAAAATGCAGACATCTGATTACAAGGATGCAAAGAGGTCAAGTATTTGTTGCTGAGGAGGACCTGTTCTGCATCCACAACATTCCTCTCCCAATAAACTGTCCATACGAGGTCTCTTGTGCTTTTTGAAAGGGCTTGCACTGCTTGAAAAAGGAATAGGACAGGCCTTCTGTCTTTTGGGCTTTCCTGCGTTGAGAACCACCTAATAAAGCAAGCAGAGAGATTGCCCTCTTTGTCTTCTTTGTTCAGCTGAGGCGATAGGCTAAATCAGAATATCATGTATTCTGTGATCCTAAACCAGCTGAGCAATTGCCAGACCCCATGTCCTCAAGCTGATTTGGGTAGGATGCCAGGCCAAGCGCTGAAGGCTTTTTACTCCCAGATTGCCCCTAGAGAGGACTGTTCCCCTCGAACAGGGAGAGGAAGGATGCTGCTGTGCCCGGGATGCAGGGGATATACCACATATGTCTCAAGAAGACACGACAAAGCCTTTCAGCCATGTACAACTCCATACCAAGCTACAGGGTGTTATCTACTGTTTCAAAGGAACAGGAACATCATCTTTACTCAAGTTCGCTTAGTTCTCTCAAAGCTCAACTAGTTGTTTTTCATTACACTGCTTCCTTGGAGACTCCCAGCAGCTTTCTTCCCTGAAGTATTGCCTTAGCCTTGAGCAAATCTAAGATGCAAATGGGGATGCTGCAGGCCTCTAAAACACATCATCAAGAGGGAAGGTTGTGAAACTGCCACTGAAGTTAGGAAAAGATGGGTTACAAAATCTTGTGGGAGTGTTCAGAGATCTGAAATGACATTAGCAGGCAGCACAGAGAGAGCAGAGCCATAATAGGGGCTTTGTGGTTTCTAGGTCTTGATAACAAAAGTTTGTTAATTTTGGGCACGAAAAAATTATATTCATTCCATTGCTCTTAGCAGCAACAAATACAAACAGGCCTCAGCTTTATGAAACTCATGTTCAGAAATCAAAGACCCTACAAAAGGTATTGATGAAGCTGGTTGGAGATGTCAGCTTTTATGCTGCCAAGGGCATCATGAAACAGTCACCTGTATATATAATACATACACACATGTGTGCACATGTGTATGGAGACGCATATATGTATCAGCTACCTTAAAGGGTCTGTTTCACAAAGAGAAACATAATTTAATGCAACTAATTGCAATAAACAGTGTAATAATTTGGAAATTACCCTGTTGCTCAAGAAGCTACAATCTGATAATGATTTTAAAAGTAAATAAAAGCAAATAAAATTGCATAGAAGAAAATTAATGACAAACATAAAAGTCAGCAATAAAAGAACTTTGATGAGAAAAGATTGAGAATGATTTTTAAGTAAACCAAGAATAAAGGCAATGCAATGGTAATACTATAAATCCTTCATGATAATGTGGGCACAGCAGGAATGTACAGTGGATTCACTAATGGGTTCACTAACCTGTTTTATAATCAGACCTAGTCATACCACAAGGCTGCTGAAATTCCCTTTTATTTCAGTACTAATGAGGGAGGCTTCTGTAAAAAGCTTACTAAATTTGGATATTATTTGATGAACAGGTTGGGAACATGAGTTAGAAAAACAGGTGGCAGAGGAATTTTGACCATTTTCAGGTCACAGATGTGTGGTTACATTAGATTACAGCAACAAGTTTGATGGATTTTTTTTTTAATTGCATTACAAGTCCAGCTGATAACAACAAATAGTGTCAGTGAAACTTATTCAGATCATCAAATAAAGGCACTTCTGTACCTGCTCCCCCCCATATGCTGTGCTGGCCAGCCAAAGGCCAGGGTGGCTGGGTAATTCCCACCCAAAAGCAATGGCACATGCTTATAAGCAGGATACTACTCAGCACTGAACTAACATACCCACACGGCTTCAGGACATAAGCTGTGTTTTTCATAGGACTCCATAGGATTAGTTGTTTTCTCCTCCAACTTAACACCTCTGGAAGAGAACAAAGTCACTGCAGGAGAGGAGAAGGCTGGGGAAAAGGCAAATAACAGAAAGAGTAGAGTTCACTGATGCAGAGCAGTCAAGATCACATAGTAAAGTGGACACAAGCAATCCCAATGCATTTTAAGATAAGCAAATGTAAAGTCATGCATAGGGACAAAGACAACAACTGCAGCTCTGGTAATCAGAAACATTGAAAAGGATCATAAAAGGACATGTGATTTTAGAGAATTCAGTGCTCAGAGGGGCTACTGTGACTCTGGAGTGTTTGCAAAGAGGAATATGAAGCAGGAGCAGAAGCCCAGAAGTTCCATTATCTCTGTGCTTAACAGTGCCACATTTTCTGTTAGAAAATTACAACCTGATGGCAAGCTATCATGTTGAACCGAACATTGATTAGCTACTATGACATCAAAGACAAGTACAGGAATGATTCAGAGATTTGATGGAGCGGGACTCCAGAGACTCAATCTTTTCAGCTTAACAGAGAAAGGCTGAAGCAATGATTTGATCACATTCTTTAAGCACCCAGATTGAAAACAGTGACACTGCAACATCTTTAAGGCTAGCAGCAAAGATGCAGCCAAGATACAGCAAGACCCAATGGCTGGAAATCCAAGCCAAAACTTCAGAAGAGGTAGAATATAAATGGTAATAATGACAGTGCTTACCTGTTAGTTAAAAGCTTTTTTTTAAAAAAAATATTGAATAATAATTATCTACAACTGTAAGCATATTCTGAATATTGAATATCATATTAAAAAATTTTGCACTTATATAAAACATTAATACATTGTCATGTATCATTTAATTCTGTGTTACTATAATTTTCACTACGTGACAGATATAAAATTACACTTAGATTAAAAGTATCACATTGTGCTGTATCTCATTATCAATTACATAAAATTGGCCAATTTTATTAAAAGATATAAACAGTAATAATATTTGTAAAAATAAATGGATTCAAGATGCAAATGCCTAGGTAAGGTCTCTGACCAAGCACAGTTCATTTTTTGACCAAAGACTATTAACAAAGATGGAGGGTATACTGTTTTTGCTTAGACTTCCAAAACAAACCATCCTCAAGCATAGGCAAGATCTGGAAAATAGTAATTCCAAATTATATGTTTTAACAAAGGAAGGAGGGAAAGTCCTTTGAATAAAATTCTTGGGAAAGCTTAGGTAAGTGTTTTGCTAGACAACCCACAGAAAATACTTATTGGGAAGATAACAGAATCACACAATCATTAAGGTTGTAAAAGACCTCCGAGATCATCTAGTCCAATCCTCCCCCTACCACCTATATTACTACCTAAACCATGTCCCTAAATAACGAGTAAGTAAGCAGATAAGCATCCTGATGTACACACCTCAGGTAGCTAAAAATCTCAGCATTTCATTTGCAGGAAAAAAAAATTAAAATATTTTCCTGCCTCTTAATGCATCAACATGTGTGCACTGAACGCATTAAAATGCTGTTTACTGGCAATGATTTGCATCACTTTGTAAATCCTAAACCAAAGCCAAAACAAAAAGGTTAAAATTAAAATATCATTCCTGTCCTCAAAGATCAATTGTTTAGCCTTTTTTAAACTTCCTGTTTTGCTATATAGGAACTCTTCTTTATCACACTCGATTCACGGAACATGCTATTATTGTTTTGCTTTGCTTTACTCCCCATCAGCAAAAAAAACCCTACTGCACCTGAACAAGACAGCAAACCCCTTTTCCATGCATGTGTTCTCACAGAAAAAAAACTGACATCAGTAGATTGTTTGCTTTTAACCCTGACACCTCCCCGACCTATTTTTGAAACAAATTTTATTTTAGGATGTCCTGACTCTGATACTAAATTGGAAACCCTGGTGTGAATTTTATAGAACACTATTTCCTTTTATAGAGGATGTTCACAGCTAATCTGTCATCTACGGGGCAGACAGAGGCCAGAAGGCTAGGAAACCAAGACAGGTGGTCTAACAGAAGCCTGAAACTTCAACTTTTTTGGCATTTTGTGCTAGATTAAATTGCAGGGAATCTGCATATTTTCTCATTGTACCTTGGTTTGTTAACACTGTAGAAAAACGACTCTGTAACACAAGAGGCAAACATTGATCTTTCTTGCAGAGCAGTGCTTCCCTCCAGATAAAGATGGGCAGCAAATTCCTACTTTCCCACAGATCTTTTCCCAAGTAGTAATGCCGGGAAATGAAGAATCTGGGTCTGTTCAGAGTCTCTGCCCTGCAGCCCTGCAAACACCCACTTGTGCTTCTATGTTTTCAACATGCTTTAAAAAAAGTATCTACATGAAGTCAGCAAGCAATGTCAACCCCACCCCACCCCCCAACCCCGGGTTCTATTATTATTGAATGAAATTATTATTCTATTAAGTATTGCTTTTTAATCATTAGGAGCTTGTTAATATCAGTTATTGTACGTTCCCATTTGACTCAGTGTAAATGTGTGGCAGCATTGCCACCAAAGCAGCCACAAACAGAAGGTCTTTGACTCCTCCTTTTCCTTAGCACATCAGCCATCTCTAGGAGACACACAGTGCGTGTGTCATACCACACTCTTGATATCCTGATAAGACAGAGTGGTTCTGAGAGCTAAGCATACTTTGTCCTCATGCAGACAAGATACCATGGAGATAAGGGACCTAAGTCTGTAGGAGCGATCCTGAGTGGAGAGCAGTGGCAGAGAGAAGTGTGTTACACTAATCCACATGGAGCTACCATGCCAAGATTGTCCTTAAGTCTCTAAGCTGGTTCATTTAGCCAGCAGTCAGGAACGGGATTTCTACTGAGCCCCACAGTGTGCAATGTAGGTATCACCCAAATTACACAGCAGACACCTTAGCTTGTTGTGGAGCAGCAGAAAGTCCTACTTTGGACTAGCAGTGGTGCACAGGTTAGCTAGTCAGCTCAACACTTACAAATATGCTGCATCAGTCTGGAAAACCGAAATACGCTCCAACTGCACATTTACTCCTTCTCTTTCACATCAGCCTACGTCATACTGAAGGTCTTTATTTGATTGGAAGGTGCCAGTTAACAAGTCTTCACAGAAGAATTCCTCCTGAAGGCAGTACGTCACAGAAGCAGCAGGCTTTAACCTGCTTAACTGTGCTGAATGTAAACCTTAAGGAAGAAATGCTGATAAAGATACAACCCAGAGTAGTTAATTTACTGAAAAATCTCCCATTATGAAGACAGGAACATGGTTTTCTACTGTTATCATATTAAAGGCAGGCACCAACCTAGTATTTGGGGAAGGTGCTTGCAAAGCATGGAAAGAATACAAACGTCTGTGTTCATGTGCATGTCTGCAGACGGGATGGAAGTACCTGTGTCAGCAAAAATAGCTGCCACTTCACGGAATAACTGCTCAGCCTCATCACAGTGTTTCCATTTATTATCTACAACATATAAACTATTTTACTAAAAAGGATACACACTGGAGGCAAAGCACAGAAAAACGAGATAGCAAGTACATTTTGAGAAAATTCCTGGCTTTCTGTTCCTGGCAATTTCTGTCTTCTCAGACACGTAAAATAAACATAGCTAGGCTGATTACAGCTTTTTGTGTGTGTGTGTGTGGTTTATAGCCTGCAGTCCCAAAATCTGCATGTACAGAGAAAAGATATCACAAATGAAACAAATAAAAAAATTGTTTTCCCTGCTGCACTTTTCTGCACTATCCCAGCTGTTAGCAGTTTCCCTCAAGAGTACCTTTTATTCTTAGAAGGATTTCATTACTTAACTTTTTATTTTGGACTTCTGCTAGCAACACAAAATGAAGTATTTTGCCTATCTATCTATCTATCTATCTATCTAACTATCTATCTATCTATCTATCCATCCATCTATCTCAAACATGCTGCATCATTCTGAAAATGCATCTTCTCAGTCAATATTTTTTTTCGACACCAAGTTAACTTCTGCTTTATACTTGGGAAGTTTCTGACTACAAGAACAGGGAGTCTGGCAGAGACAGTGCACAAACTTTAAGAACTTCAGAATCATGACACTTGATCCATAAATGCTGACCTAACAAGCTTTTTGAGTGTCCCTCCTCCCAGTGGCCCTATGCCAATTTCCTGCACAAAATTCCTCATCGCCTCTTTAAGGTAAAAGTAACAGTTCTACCAACTAAAACCCCCTGCGGTGATTCTAGATTTTCTATTTGCTGTATAGGTGGCCTCCTATTTTAGATGTAATATATGTTCTCTTGCAACATGTTTTTAAACCAGTTAAATATAATTTGTCAGCAATTGCACCCCAATTTTGGCTTAGCATGCCCTTTGTTAATTAGAATAGTCCCCTAACACAATCTTGCCGAGTATTTTAGCTCCAGAGCTTGTGAGCCCCTAAGCTATCATCAGCTCCACAAGTTTCTTAATTTACACCTGCTGAGATAGGATCAGCAGACTTGGGTTTGTTTAAATGAAAATTTCTGTTTGGACTAGGGACCGAAGGTGCCTACCCAGGGGCGTGCACGTCGGGATAAACAGCCACCGTAGGTGGCCACTCTCCAAAGGAAAAACATTGCAGAAAGTTGGCCCTACAGATAAAAGAAAGCAAATGAAGGCATACCATGAGACAAGCATTTGCACTCACTGTATTCCAAGCGATGCATTTGCACTCACTGTATTCCAAGCGATGCAAAACTGATTTTGTTAAATCCAGCATCACACTCCCATACACATTATGAAGCTCTTTAAAGATAAGGTATTGTAATGATGTGTGAGTGTCTATGTGAGAACAGTTAGAAGTAGGCAGAATCTTTCAAAACTGACTAGCAGTTGTGTTGTTAGCTAATTTGCATCAATTTAATACCTTACTTTCAGGAGACCAAGTGTTCATTTTTGAGGAAAATGAATCAGGCAAAATCCTTTCCACGTAGATGGCATAAATGCAACTAAGATTATTTTAAAATTAATAGGAACTTAATCTTCAAGTTTCTTATTAATAAGCTTTACCTTGAAGGTCAGTTTTCAGTTAATTTTTCTAGGAGGGAGAAACAAAAAGTTTGGGTTTTCATGAATTATGGAAAACAAAAAGGAAAAATTACAGCATAATTTCCAGAAATTACCCAAATGTGGGAAGAAAGAAAAAAGAAAAAAAAAAACAAACCAGAAAATAGCTTTGTTTTGTAAATGTAAAGAGGAGTCAAGTATTATAAAGCCAGGCTTCTAACTAAAGAGATCTGCATTAAGAAAAAAACTTCCATGATACCATCACCTTTCCTGTGATTACATTCATGATTAAAATAACTAAATCAATCTAATCCAAAATGCTTGGATTGCTCTTAAGAAAATGTACTTCCATTGCCTCCAGATTTAAATATGCCATTGCGACTTGATTACATTGTTGGTTTTTCTAATATGAATCAAAAACAATGTTTGGTTTAGAGATTTGCTCCCTACTGGAAAGCATTTAAGTAAAGTTGGCAACTAGGAACATAATATGATAACCTGCCCATGCGAAAGGTTCAAATCCACAATTGCAAAGCATTCAGTTGTGAAAACAACCTGCAAAGCCTGAGGCAAGCCAATAACATTTTCTTGTATTTTCTCACCAATTAAGTGAGATCCTCTTTCCTAGACTGAGGTGCATGTAGGTTATCAGGCGTGTGTGTGTTTTTAGGATTAGCTGTGTTCGTGGCAATACAATTACCTTGAGAAACTGGGAAGAGTTTGCACAGTCCAAGTCCAGCTTTTCTGTGTTCCATTTCTCACATCACAAAATATTCCATGGCCATTTGATTTTCACCAACTGCTCTCCGAGCACTCACCCACAGCAATAATTTTGATCCATGGCTAGAGTGTATCAGACAAGGTTACTGATACTGGCTCTAATATATACTCAATTGAATGACTTACCATAAGTTGTCTCAGTTTATCAATCTATTCGCTAGGCATGACTATGGAAAAGTTCACGAACACTTGGAGGCAGAGTCAAGAAAAACATCCACAATGGGCAGACTTTATCAGCAAGGGAAAACAGTCCTAGGAACATCATTTTTTCCATGCAATTCACTAATTATTTTTCTTTATTAAGAACTGTTACAGCAGTGGTCCTACAATCACAAGAAACAGTGTGGCCAGCAGGCCAGGGGAAGGGATCCTTCCCCTGGACTCAGCTCTGGTGAGGCTGCACCTCGTGTCCTGTGCTCAGTTTTAGGCCACTCACTACAAGAAGGATATTGAGGTGCTGGAGAGTGTCCAGAGAAAGGCAACAAAGCTGGTGAAGGGTCTAAAGCACAAGTCTTATGAGGAGCAGAAGAGGAAACTGGGGGGGGGGGGTTTAGTCTGAGGAAAAGACTGAGAGGAGACCTTATTGATCTATACAACTACCTGAAAGGAGGTTGTAGTGAAGGGGATGTTCGCCTCTTCTCCCAATTAATAACTGATAGGACAGGTGGAGATGACCTCAAGTTATGCCAGAGAAGGTTTAGATTAGATATTAGGGAAAATTTCTTCAGTGGAAGGTTGTCGAGCACTGGAAAAGGCTGCCCAGGGAAGTGGCTTGAGTCGCCATCCCTGGAGGTATTTAAAAGACACGTAGGTGTGGCATTAAGGATCATGGTTTACTGGTGGACTTGGCAGTGGTACATTAACAGTTGGACTGGATGATCCTAAAGGTCTTATCCAAACTAAATGATGCTATGATTCTAAGGACATGCCCTTCCCTGTTCAAAAGTACAAATAACTTTGCTATAAAGGAACTCCCTACGAGTGACTGACAGCTAACAGAGGTACCAAGTACATAATAGGTATTAAATAGTGAAAAATAATTATCCAATAAATTTTCCAGGTAGGCTGCAGTAGAAAAAAAAAAAATGAAAGGTTACTTCTTTATATTTTTATACACATACATACAAACACTCCTTTCCACTGCAACACAGGCAGAAAACTACACTTTTGTGATACTTAGGTTTTCTCCCTAACCGTTTCCTAACTGTTTCCAAATATCATAACTCCTCTTAACTAGGTATTAATTGAGTATTATTCTCCCTTCACTTAAACCTCTGACATTCATCTACAGGCTTGTTCACTCACCTGCCTCTTAACTGCAATCTTTCTGAGGTGGAGAGACCATTATACTGCGTTTGATTATACAGTATCTAGTGTGGGGTTGCCATCTGGTTGTCCTCTACCACAATGCAGATGATAACCTTAAAACAATTAGTCATGTTATGTGAGCAAAATATAAAATCCAGCTTTGTTTGGACAATTTCCTGTTTGCTGTTCAGGATCAAATGCAAATTGAAAGTCTGATCTTGGATTTAGAAACACTTTCACTTTAAATTTACAAAAAACAGCCATGCAGTAGATGACCCTAGCTTTCTGACAACATGTTACAGAGATTTGTGAGCTAAGGACAAGGTGTGGCCCTGAATAATGAGTCACATTACTGAAAATATTAATAACAACAAAAATTTTGTAATGAAAGTACTGTTATACAAAGGAGTCGTACAGAGCGCACATTTCAGGGACAGATGATGGTAACCAAACAGCATGTGGTACTCACTGTGAAATACTATGTGAACTACTTAATTACTATTTAGTTATTTAATTTCCATTAAATAATTACACACCACCTAATGAGTACATTCTCTACCACTGCCATGGCAGGTGCCTGCTCCTGTACAGATGTTCTCAGGACGTGGAAGAGTGTGTGAGGTTACTGAAGGTTACTGGTGGATGAAATGTAGAAGATGTCTGAGGGGGTTGATTACCTGGGATTAATTTAGAGGAGGCAGTGAAAAAGGAATTGTTTTCCATACAGCTGGATGAAGGGAATGCCCATGAGGAGCCAACAGATAGGAACTCCCTGTGATGTTAGGTGCTGTACATAGTTGCATTCTTTTACTGCAGTCTGTTGCCAACCCTTCCTTGCTGCTGGAATCCAACTCAAGAAATGAGAGACCAGCTCTAATGTCATACCCTGTTAACACATTTTGAGAGCTTCATGCTGTTCTGTTGATAAAGGAAGATATTAAAATGCATGTTATGACAACCTCTGAAACACTGTTTGTTCACACTTGTTTGTTCACACCATATTTTATATTTTGAAGGCAACTGCTTGCATCTAGCACAATTCCATTATGCATTGAAAACACTACTAATGTGCTCTTTAATGGTATTTTGTTTATGTTGAGGAGAAATAAATTGAGATAAATCATTTTGCCTCATGACCAAGGAGAACAGCTGATCACCATCCCTTAATTTGTGAGTAGACTGAGCCTTCAATCTCTACTCACAAATCATGTTTTAAAACCTCTGCACCTACCCCCAGCTTATCTCTCTCTTTCTCCAAGGGTGGAATGCAAACATAGATGCAGTGCTCACATGAGGTCTCATAGATACTTTGTTCAGTGAAATAACTAACTCTTGGGTGTCATACATGTTGTTCTTCATGCTTGCCACGATGACCTCTTCCTTTTTCTCACAGCACCTTTATTGACCCAGACCATTAGCAATGTGACAAGAAAAGAAGTAGATTAAGGTAATGTATTTTATTTTACACTGCAGGGGTCTAGGTGCGTAACTGCATTTGGTTTTTGTGTCTCAGCTGAGGTGCTTCAACTCCCCACTAAGGAACTGTGACTGCTCAAACTGTTCTGTCCAACTCACTGATAACCCTCAGTCTTCTATTAGGTAAGTGCCTTCCTGCCTTGAGAGTCTCCCTTAATTAACAGCACGCATAAAGTCAGCTATGCTTTTATTATATTTGTGCATTTATTAACTGTACTTTTCTTAATTTCTTCTTGTTGATCTCGGGCTATTTGTCCAAATTACTGGGATAATTTTCACTTCTAGTTTTATCCTTTATAACCCTTCCCAGGTTGACAAAATATGGACATTTTGTTAAGTATATCTATACTCATCTGACTTGTCATTAGAATTACAAAATAAAGAAATGAGCCTGCATAAAGGTTCGCTCTAAGATAGCGTTTCAATTTATAGATGAAGAAGGAACTAATAACTCTTTGCCATTGTGATTTAAACTGGATCATATCTCCTCAAGTTAAGACAAAGTAACATATAGCAACTTCTACTATCATCAAGCTGTAACTACTGCTTCTCCCTAAAACACTCCACCATTTACTCTGCTAACATACAAGACCATGCTTAATTGACAAAATCTGTTCTTGAAAAAGTGGATTACTTTCTTTACCCTCTCACTACTTGTAGTGTTAATTGTTTCTTTTAGTATCTCTCTGGCAATCAAAGTTAGGCCAAATGATTTGCAACCCTCCAGGTCAGGCTTTCCTTAAGAAATACATTGTCCTTTTTCATCCCAGGGAAGCTCCCTCAGGGTTGTGAATCAGAATGTCATGATTACTCTCACTAAGGTGCATCCAATTTCCACCAGCACTTTTGTCAGTTCCCTTATAATTATTTTTAGAAAATCAGAGATTGCATAACTATCACTTTCAAAAATGTTACTACACCTATCAGTATATAAAACTATTCATTTGAAGGCCTGGTATAGACAAAAGCTAATTAACCTTCCCACTTGAATAATTTTTTCCCCTCAGTTCTTGACTACTGTTATTTTTTCCATTACTTGTCCCTCCTCAGTGTTTTGCATTTAAGATGCTATAAATACAACGCAGTGTTTCAGAGGATAGTCCCCTTGCTCGTGCTGTAAGAGGAGAGAAATCTTGTTTGACAAACGAGTTTTCCAAGCTGTCACAGTCATAGTTAAAACTTACACTGTTTACCTTCCTGTTATCAAGGATAACGGAGGTAAACTTTGGAAATTGGTTCGTTTCTCGTGCTTTAAAGTAAATCAAGAGAACTCATGGGGGTTACAGATATTGGAAAATATTTGTAATTCCTGGATATTACTGCAGTTCTAATTTAGGAAGTATGAAGAGTCACGTTAACTTGGTTTGTTTATATGGGACGTCACAACACTTACTGTTATTCATCACTTGGCACAAAGGGAAGCTTGGAGTATTTCCAAACATCTACAAACTGGAATAATTTCAAGTAATACTTTAGACAGCTGAAGAGGCAGCATCAGAAATGGGTTTTTATCTAGCTCAGACACTGAGATTCACTCCCAGGTGCCAACTTAAGAACACTTCAGGTCCAAAAGTTGCTATTTATACTGTATGGGCAATCACATGTTCCAGTCAAAAACCTGCTCTCAAGCAAGGTGCTGCTCCACAAAGATGCATGTCTTCAGTAGGTCCAATGTCACATCTGCTAGTCCTGTGATATTGTTTTGAATCTCCTTAGGATGCCCCAAATTGTGTCAGACCCTGATGTGTAGGCAAGGATGGCATTATTCGGAAGGTACTCAAGTCACAAAATCCACTGATGAGGAATACATTTCCTGGGCTGCAGATGAGAACACAGCACACTAGAATGGTCACAAACTTTTCCAAAACTCAGGGGATAAGCTATGGCCTTATTGCTAATGTAAATTCAAAGACAAATTCAAATGTAATTCTACTGTCAGGAAGCTACAGAATGTTTAGAAGTTATGTTGCTTTTTTGAGACACTCAGTTATTTTGTCCTTAGCAGAGATAAAGATTTTACAAACCAAGAATAACAGTGAATAGAATATTACAACATTTTTTATTAAGCAAAACTCTGAAAAAGCATCAGAAAAAGATTAGTACATACTACAATATGCATTTGTCTATATAGTCAGTTTGTTAAGCATCTCTCTCTACAAAAGATGAATACAATTTTACATGTGATAGGGGATCATAATGAAAAGTCTGTTGGCTTTTCTTTCAGATCTCTAACTTCAGTAAAATAAAACAAATGTTCACACTGACAGAAAAAGATCTGGTAAGTTAAAAAGGTTCTTTAGTAACTTCATGAAAATGTATTTATCGTGGTTACGGATCATCAACATCATGTTTCAGCTTCTAACCCAAAAAGAAGTGTCATTAATGACAGCGTGGCTGTTAGAGAGTTGAGCAATAATCTTATTACAGTAGATGAAAACCAAAATGAAAGGCAGATTGCTTCTCACTACCAGGAGCAACTGGGAACATTTTCTGAAGGCATTGAATAGAAAAGTCAGTAACGCAGGAAACAGAGCAGGAATCAAGTCTTTCCCAAAGGAAGAGGAGACCTCTTAGTTGCCAGGCTGCAGAGCTGGGGAACTGTGTATGTTACATTGCAGGAGGAATCCTGGGAATTTCTAATATTTCACTTAAAGGGAAATTTTTAATCTTAGATGCACTGCCAGCCACACTTGTCAGCAGCAGATCACAACCAAAGGAGACCAAAAGCAACCAATACTTCTCCAACATAAAATTCTTAGCAGTAGTATTACGCTGTTGTGTGAAGTGAAAAGCTAAAGGAAATCCAAACTGAGGTACAATGAACAAACTGATTCTGGATTATGAAGGGCAGCTAGCCTCCCTGCTAAAGTTTAGGATTTGTGCTTTTACTTCTCCAGTACCCGGGTCGTGCACACATAGCACATTATACGAAGGCCATTTGGGAACAGTAAAATGAAACTTCTTGCCCAAGGATGTGTGCTGCAGCCAGGGACTGCTACACAAATAGAGGAAATGGCACAATTATGTCAAGGTTGTCAGGCAACAGGACAAGCCTGAACATGCTGTGCCGTGTTACTGCAGTAGGTGGCTTCCCTACAGCAGTAAGCCCACAGTGACTGAACTATGAACAGAACATAGATTTTGATAGCAGTAAGTGGTCATTCTGAATTATTTTATGTATACCAAGTCAAAACAAATAGCTCGTCCTGCCTGAAGGCTGTTAGGAATGCAAGAATATGCATGCCTTACCCCCAAGGAGTTTCAGTTGTCCAGCAGGTCAGATTTTTCAAATTCTGCTAGACCTAGAGAATTACCCATAAATACAAGCGTTTTGCTCTCTGCCTGCAAACATAGATTACATACAACACACTGCAATTATTTTTTTTTTCATCAAACATAGAAATGAAGATTGTGCCACTACAGGTTGTTACCATCATTTATCCTTCCTCAGCCATCCAGTGGTCACGTTCCCCAGCCAGATTTCCCCTGGAGCTGGGCATTGTGGCTGCTCCCATCAGGCTAACTGCATTCTCAGCATGGAAAAAAAAAAGCAACACGGTTATCCAGGCTCCACTGTGCACATTTCACTGCTGCTCCTTAGGAAAAAAGGTAACAATGGAGGAGTTGTGACCTCTGCCCTACGTCTTTAAGGGGAGCAAACTCTGAAGCCCAGTTGGCAACAGCAACTGCTGGCCTAGAAATAGATTCAACATGTTGCAGTTTTGCTACACTGGGATATGAAAAGAGGGAAGTGCTGTGCAAACCTAAACTCTCCACGGCACTTAGATGCTTCTCTGACAACTTAGTCAACAATGACGTGCTGAAAGGTACAAGTCAGATGCCACCTGAAGCGTTAGGCACTTGTATGCTCACGATGAGCCACCCAGCTCCCAGCGCAGGCATAAACTCAAAGCAGACAAGTGGCTCCAGCTACGGTGCCTTGAACACTGCACTCAGAGCAAAACCTGACTAAACCCTACCCC
The DNA here is from genome assembly GCA_022605575.1 of Laterallus jamaicensis coturniculus. NCBI lineage: Eukaryota > Metazoa > Chordata > Aves > Gruiformes > Rallidae > Laterallus > Laterallus jamaicensis. The sequence continues at coordinate 50,174,804 of JAKCOX010000002.1, read as the reverse complement.
TAATAATCTAACTTGGACCAGTGTCATTGGTTTTTTGTCACTATGAAGAAGTTTGTGGAATTAAACCCTCACTTTAGGTGACAGAGCTCTGACGCAGGACTTTCAAACTGAATGTTCCCGTCTTTTAGCAGCAGTGCTCTGAGCTTCATCTCTGTGATGTAAATTTTTGTTTAGATCTTTTACTTTCCATCTTGCCAAGACTCTCGAATCTCTAAAGAGAGTGTTTCACTGAGTGACAGGCTGTTTGGAAACTTGTCTGTCCTGAGATCATGTTAATCCGGATTATATAGTTTTGAAAGACAAAACCTATTTTGCTATATCTTCCAACCAGAACAGGCTGTACATGACTACAGAACAGGTCATATGTAACTATACAAGCTTACTTATATAAATATGCCAACCCACTCAGTACAATAAAACCCTCTGGATGGAGGTAGCTATCCCCCATACTGATGACACAGTGAACAGGTGATGGGAAGGTAGTAAGGAATGCTTTAGGAGCTGTGATCTGGAAATCAGACTTTTCCCACGTGGATGAAACACATCTGTCTCCTTAGGACTCCTTGCAGGACGCTAAGAAAAAAGCTGAAGGAGCAGGAGATCTTTTTCAGGCACTTCAAATTATAGTGATAAAATAACAGCCTTTTTATTTTTCACATCCCATGCAGGGATATGCAGACTATATATAAGTATACAACAGTGGGTTATTCCCCAATAGATTGCCCTGAACTTTTCAGGAACAGCAGAATAGATTGTCTCTTTTTTTTGCCTTAACTTTGCATGTGTGTTTCTCGTTTGGCTTTTAAAGAACTTCTGTAGTGAAATAACATAGGAAATTTTAGCTGAGAATAGAAGAGGTAGCACTTGTATCTTGACAAATTCTATCAAGTTTTCCATACATTAAATAGCTCTCTATGGGTTTAACCTGTAATTCTAAATCAATGGCAAATCAACTTCATTCTTTCTAACTCAAGCCCAGGACATTGTGGATCGAGTTTCTTACATCAATATTAGTCAGTATTTAATATTAGACTTTCAGACACCATAACCAAATCAAAAGTATGAAAAATGGTCATATATTGCATTAATCTAATGCCAAATCTATTTCACTTTGCTCATGGAAACAACTCACCATATTCACTCTTGATTTTTAAATGAGCAAAACGATCATACATTGACACCTTGAAAGAATATGCATGTAATCAAGGAAATATATGCGTATGTAGTCTAGTGACATTTCTACTGTTTAACCCCAGCCAGCAACTGAGCACCACGCAGCTGCTTGCTCACTGCCCCCAGCAGGATGGGGAGAGAATCAAAGAGGGAAAGTGAGAAAACTCATGGGTTGAGATAACAAGTTTCATAGATAAAGCAAAAGCCACAGATGTGAGCAAAGCAAACCAAGGAATTCATTCCCCACATCCCATGGGCAGGCAGGTGTTCAGCCATCCCCAGGAAAGCGGGGCTCCATCATGTGTAATGGCTACTTGGAAGACAAATGCCATCACTCCTAATGTTCCCCCTCCCTCCTTCTTTGCCCCAGCTTTATATGCTGAGCATGATGTCATAAGTTATGGAATATCTCTTTGGATACCCAATTGGGGTCAGCTGTCCCAGCTGCGTCCCCCCTCCCAACTCCTTGTGCACCCCCAGCCTACTCACTGGTGGGGTGGTGTGAGAAGCAGCAAAAGCCCTGGCTCTGTGTAAGCACTGCTCAGCAGAAGCAAAAACAGCCCTGTATTGTAAACACTGCTTTCAGCACCACTTTGAAACACAGAGCTGTGCGAGCTACTATGGAGAAAATTAACTCTATCCCTGCCAAAGCCAGCATATCAGGTTCAGAGTAACTTACAGAAGTGAAACTTTTCCAAAGCCCAAAACAAAATCAAGAATAGGTAACCTGATTACACTTTAGACTGTTGTCCAGTAAGTAATCTGTGCATTTGAAACCAGGACTTGTATCAGTCCAAGTCCATGAATTCATAAATATTGATTTACCTTTCCAGTTAATTTGAACACAACCTTTAGCCACAAAAACACATTATTATATTTTTTTTATCTTTGTTCAACAGGGGACAAATTTTTGTTTTAAACAGGATGTGTGCAGGATAAATTTTGTTTCTAAACTGCAATAACAAGAAGCTTTAAAGTAAATCAGACACTGTAAAGTAATTCCACAATGCCTTGGAAAGAACCCAAGACTCACTAGTACCTAAATATATTCTCGACGGGTAACTGGAGTGGCCACCCTCAATGTGAACAATAACTATATTCCCCTGACAACTCCATGAAATGCTCCATGAAGTGAGTTTTCTCTCTGAAAAGTAAGGAAATTTATTTTCTTTTAATTGTTCCATACTAAAAACACAGAATGTGTTAGACTCTTACATCTACATGGCAACATTTTATTTTAATGAAGAACTTTGTTTCTAAAACTTCAGCATTTTTCAATATCAGGCACATGGAATTCTTTTGCACCATGGTACAGCTACGACATGTAAATTAATTACTTAATAATGACAAGAGATATCTGCACGAGCCTTAGCAGCTCAAACATTTTCACTTTCCTTGTTACTATTTCTCTACATGAAATACATTCCTATAACAAGTGTTCTGAAATAGTATGAAAACAGCTGGAAACAGAAACTTGGCATTTATTTGATTGTGAAAATCCTGCATCAAGTTTCTGGATAATCGTTATTTAAAATTTGTTATTGTCACAAATGGCATTTCTATGTGTGCATTAATGGTCTGTATTTTTCCTAATGCTCTTCATTTTGAGGTTATTTTTATGAAAGGACTGATGAGATCACAGAATCACAGAATTGTAGGGGTTGGAAGGGACCTCAAGAGATCATCAGGTCCAGCCCCCATGCCAAAGCAGCTCCCTAGCTCATACTGCACAGATAGGCGTCCAGACGGGTCTTGAATATCTCCAGAGAAGGAGACTCCACCACCTCCCTGGGCAGCCTGTTCCAGGGCTCTGTCACCCTCACTGGGAAAAAGTTCCTCCGCATGTTGGTGTGGAACTTCCTGTGCTCCAATTTGCAGCCATTGCCCCTTGTCCTGTCTCCACAGACCAATGAAAAGGGGCTGGCTGATTCCCCCTGCAACCCATGTCTAAGATATTTATAAACATTTGTTAGGTGTCCTCCCTCAGTCTTCTTTTCTCCAGGCTGAACAGCCCCAGCTCTCTCAGCCTTTCCTCATAGGGGAGATGTTCCAGGCCCTTAATCATCTTCGTAGCCCTTCTCTGGACTCTCTCCAGGAGATCCCTGTCCTTTTTATACCAGGGAGCCCAGAACTGGACACAATACTCCAGGTGGGGCCTGACCAGCGCAGAGTAGAGGGGGAGGATCACCTCCTTAGACCTGCTGGCCACACTCCTCCTGATGCATCCCAGGATCCCACTGGCTCTCTTATCCACCAGGGCACACTGCTGACTCATGGCCAACCTATCGTCAACGAGGACCCCCAGATCCTTCTCCACAGAGCTCTTCTCCAGCAGGTCATCCCCCAGCCTGTACTGATACACGCAGTTGCTCCTCCCCAGGTGCAAGACTTTACACTTGCTTTTGTTGAATTTCATCTGGTTTCTCCCTGCCCAGCTCTCCAGCCTGTCCAGGTCTCGCTGGAATGATCATGATTAGTGTTTCAGTAGTATCTGTGTCAGGTCATATATAACATAAACTTTGGTTATTTCAGTTTCTTTTTCTCTAAAGTTTGAAACTTACATCACTAATATTCTAAGAGCTATGGCACTTCCAGATTAGAGAAATATGTAAGTTATAGTCATGCTTTAATGACATTTAAGATAGACACCTTAGAACTTGATTTAGTCCAAAAAAAACAAAAGATAAAAGAAATCATGAGGGTATGCTACAATGTACTGCCTGTGTTTCAGCTGCAAGGTCCCCCATGGACAGTAAGGCACTCTGAGAAATTCCCTGTCTCTACACAATCATGTACCCATTTAATTAAATATATTTTTAAATCATTGGGTTATGCCAATATACTTATTCCTAACTTACCTGACAAGAAGTATAAACTAACCATCATTTAGGGCTACATGACTGTAGCTAAATTGTTTTTGCTTCACTAACTATCCAAGGCTTCTCCACTTCACACTGCAATCTATAACACAGAATTTCAAATCTTTATATCAATTTACATTAACACAGCAACCATTCCTCATACAGCCATAAATGTCTTCATTGCTAAAGCACTTAATGTATCTTCCTTGTCTGAAAATCCATATTAATTTTTAAAAATATTAAGTTTTTCAATAAGTAAATCAATCGCTTTCAGAATATCTGCAGAGGAAACTGTATCACTCTCACTATATTAGAGCCACAGAATAGTTTGGGCTGGAAGGGACCTCAAAGCCCATCTAGTTCCAACCCCCCTGCCATGGGCCGGGACACTCCCCACTAGACCAGGTTGCCCAAAGCCCCATTCAGCCTGGCCTTGAGCACTGCCAGGGAGGGGGCAGTCACAACTTCTCTGGGCAACCTGGGCCAGTGTCTCACCACCCTCCCAGGGAGGAATTTTTTCCTAACGACTAACCTAAATCTACCCTCTTTTAGTTTAAAGCCATCACCCCTTGTCCTGTCACTACACTCCCTGACAAACAACCCCTCTCCAGCTTTCCTGTAGACCCCTTCAGGTACTGCAAGGCTGTAATATGATCCCCCTGGAGCTTTGTCTTCTCCAGGCTGGATAAGTCCAAGTCTCTCAGCCTGTCTTCACAGGAGAGGCATTCCAGCCCCCTGATCAAATTCATGGCCCTCCTCTGGACTTGCTCCAACAGGTCAATGTCTTTCCTGTACTGGGGAACCCAGAGCTGGATGCAGTACTCCAGGTGGGGTCTTATAAGGGCAAAGTAGAGGGGGAGAATCACCTCCCTCGACCTGCTGGCCATGCTGCTTTTGATGCAGTCCAGGACACGGTTGGCTTTCTGGGTTGCAAGCACACATTGCTGGCTCATGTTTTGTTTCTTGCCCACTAAGACCCCCAAGTCCTTCTCCTCAGAGCTGCTCTCAATCCATTTGCTGCCAGGCCTGTATTTGTGCTTGGGACTGCCCCACCCCATGTGCAGGACCTTGCACTTGGCCTTGTTGAACTTCATGTGGTTTGCATGGGCCCATCTCTCCAGTCTGTCAAGGTCCTTCTTGTCAATATCCCTTCCCTCCAGTGTACTGACCACACAACACAACTTGCTGAGAATGCACTCAAATCTCACAGGGTGCACTCAACTCAACATTAATATCAAAACTAGTCAACGTAATATGTCCTCTATAGATCAGGTCTAAGGAAGAAAGTAAAATACAGAATATTACATTATTAAAATGTTTAAGAGCATCCACAACTTACCATACTGATGGACTTGGATGTATGATGACCCTTGATTTACTGTGACAGAAGAAAACAGTGCATTTCAGAGCTCCCAAAAGGTGCTCTGATAACCTGGGTTGATTTGGACAGCCAGAACCACCAGACATTGACATGTACTACACCTACCGGCCCATAAACTCCTCACATGGCATCTCCAAGAAACCAACAATAGATCAAGGTGAGGAATCATACTTCAGTCCACACTGCACAGACTGTGACATCAGTGTCAAAATAGCACTGCACAGGACAGCCTCAGCCACCTAAACAGGAGCCAGGCAGCCACACAAACCAGCTGGGTACCCAGAGCACACAAGGGAAGCTGTTAACCACACTACACATGATTGAGGAAGTCCTTCATGTAGCCTGTGAGTATAGGGTGCACTAGATGATCTCCACAGAGGATTTTTTGGAAAGATATTTGTCTTATGCCTGAACCAATACAGCAGCTAAATTATGTTCCTGTTCCTAAATTCCTGCCCATCTCTGGCAAACAGCCCAAATGCCCAAGTATTATACGCAAATGATATATAGTACTATACAGATAGTGATGTATAATATTATATATACAATATAATACATATGTAATAAATATCACATAGTGTGTATATATGTATATATGATATATATATACACCATATATTATGTATACTATATAATATATATGCTGTATTATATATCATAATATATGGATGGTATTACATAATTATATATTTTATCTAATTATTTATTATGTGTAATAATCTATATAATTATGTATTGTATATTGTGTGTATTTTATAGAGTATATATTATGTATTATATATTATATTGTATATATCATATAGTATATAGGCATAGTATATATATATTATATGTAGTGCAGATAGTGATGCCTGCAACCGAAATAATCTCAAATTTTCCCTTTCAAAAACCCGAAGCCAGTTTCCTATAGCTTCAGCAACACATTTGGATCACAAACCTTTCATCCCAGACAGCTGGCTCTAGCAGAATACAGAGGTTTTAACTGACAGTGGTCATATTTCTGCAAATATGTCCTTTCAACTGTATAATTTTAGGTAATTTTTCAATGGTTTTAATGGTGTGACTACCATTGCCCTCTTTGAAAAGCTGCCCAAGTTGAAACTCTGAAATAGAAACCATATAAACTCCAAAAAGCATGAGGAGAAGTGGACCATGAAATATGATGCAGGAAGGCAGGAGAAGCAGCCCATAAAGATGGAAGTACCTCATGGGCTAAGAGCTGGCACCAACAGTAGGAGGAGACAAAAAATAGGACAGATGATGGGATGTAGGAAGGAAAAAGGGGCAGAGTTTGGGCAGGAACAGAATTGGGAAATAACTGAGGAGCACGGGTAACTATAAAGAGAGTGGGGAACTAAGAATAGGAAAGGAAAATGGGTTAAAAAAGCAAAGGAATTAAGGAAAGTAACAATTGCAGACAAAGGGGAAAAGCTTGGTACTTTGAGAATGGAAAGGAGATACATAAGTAAGGTAGAGGCGTTTAGACCGTTATGGAAGGAAAAAAAATGCTAGTATAAGCAACTGAAGGAACAAACTAGGCAAAGAATATGGTGTAAGGAGACAGTAGGAAAAGGAAAGGTACAGAAAGGACAGAGGCAAAGTAATAGTTGTCATTCCAGAAATGGGAACCAAACTAATCAGCCTTTTCTCACGCGTAAGTAGCAATAGACAAGAGGGAATGGCTGCAAGTTGTGCCAGGGCAAGCTCAGGTTACAAATTAGGAGAAATTTCTTCTCAGAAAGAGTGGTCAGGCATTGGACCAGGCTGCCCAGTCAGTTTGGGACAGTGAGCAGAAGCATTGAGCTCTTGTAACTGCAACTGTAGGTACAGGGACCTCACCTTGGGAAAGAAAAAGGGCTATAAGTGCTGAAATTACAGAGCATTTTGGTTTCAATCTTCATGTATAATTTCTGTGTAAGATATGGACCAGCTCAGTTGGAATTACCTAGAAAATCTGTATAGCATGTGCAATTAATGCCTATATCATAACATCACACGCTAAAGGCACTGCGGCTGCAATACTGTACTATGAAGAGAACGAGCCTTGGGATATCTGTAACAAATTGTGTAAGGGAAAAAAAGCAGTACAAAGTGCATACTATTTCAATATACTTAACCACCTATTCAGAATCTAAGCATACAATGTGTGGGTTTGCTTTTCTTTTGGTTTTTTTAGCACAGTAACATTTGTGCAATGGCATAAGCAAGGGCATCTCCTACGGTTTTAACAGCCCATAACTGAAGGAGTGTGACTCCCAGGATGGGCATCACAACAGCTGGTCATTAGGAAGCCACAACCTGCTCAGCTCTCGACTTTTCACTCGTGTTAAAATTTACACTCACCTATTAATTGTAGTAAGTCCAATGTTCCTTTCCAGACTAACACATCATACCAAGAGAAGAATATTTTCCTTAAAACACTGACGTACACACAGTCTCAGCTCCTACCTTGCACCCAACACTCTTAATAATAGAGGTCTGCCACAGGCCTTCACACTACCCTCATCATAAAGTGGAAAGACGAAATGGTGTTGTAACAGTGTGAGGCAGCAATCCTTTCAAGGGAACTTTTTCAATATTACACTTCCACGCAGTTAAAAAACTTACTGAAGGCAGGGGATCAGGGTTCCTTCCAACCTAAATAAAATTACACTTTATGAATTAATAAATAAAGCATTATCTGCACAGATATATTTATAATAGATTGTTTTAAAATAATGCAGCTGGGTCTGTGTACTTAATAAGCATTATCATTTTTTTTTTAAAAAACATATAATGGATTACACAAATGGAATTTTTGCTGGTTCTTCATCCATGACTCAGTAGTTTAAAAATCTAATGCAGAATAAAGTGCAGTTACCTAAAACTATTTAATTATTGTCATGGATATCACCTTTGAACTGTCATTTGCAAATTAAAATATCTGAAATTCTCTACTGCAAATGCTGTAGCTTGATCCTGACGGCATCTTCCAAAACAGATGATACATTAAGCGATGTCAGATTGATGCTTACCTGACAGTGTTATGATGAAAATGAGACATAGCCATACTCTTGCACTGGCAGAAATGTCACAGACCAGTACAGATTTACATGCTAAAAAATCTCCTGGCTTAATGGCTAATTGATACTGGCAGCTGATTGACAGCAACTTGAGATGAAAACTTGAGCTAATATGTTTTTTTCTCCTTACTCATATAAGCCTGAACCCCACGACAGAAGTGGCCTAAACCTATTTGAAGGCAGGTCCAGAAAGAAAAAGAATTTGCAAATATAGCACCAATGCTATTTAGTTCAAAAGGAGACTATGTAAAGGGGGGGAAAAAAAAATCACCTTCACACCTATGAGCCAGGGGGCTTCCAGGCACACTTTAGAGTTAGTGTCTCAACTTACCTAGCTCCTTTTGTTACAGGTACGATGGTTTCAGGAAGAAGGTTTTTCCCCAACACAATAATGACAATCCCAAACTCCAGTTGGCACTTGCAAGCCAGGAAAAAACCCTGCAAACAATGCAGTACAGTACAGCCACATGTTCTGTACTCCAAGAGACAGCCAGCAGCACAGGTCTAGGCATTCAGCCACCTATCAGGAATACAGCCACACCTGGAAACAAACGTCTGTGGTCCTGGAGACCCCTTTCATGCCACTGTCATTGTGAAAGAAGGCATCACAGTGTCTCCATTGGCTTTACCTGAGAGCATCAGGGATTTAACTTGAGATTAGACTCCCTAAAGGACATGTATGGCCAAGAAGAACGACAGAAACAGCTGTACATCAATTTATTTTCCTAAAGTACAAAAAAAAAGATAAATAGAGTTAAAAACAGGTAACAAAAACATATTCTGGGCAAACATCTAACGGTGCTGATGTTACAAGAATAACGGTAGCTTTGGGCATGGACGGGAAAAATATGTGAACATGCCAGCACGCTGGTCCTCAGCGGTTAGAAGCACGCTTCTAGTCTGCACGACAGTGCTGTGATTATGCCCAGACGCGGGGTGGCAAAACTTTCCCGGTAAGATTCAAATAAATTACATAAATAGGAGGGGGCCGGGCGGCTCCCTGCCAGTCCGTGGGCTGCCCCCGGCCAGTCCCTCACACGTCGGGGTAGCCGCAGTAGTAGACGGCGCTGCTGGCGTCCGACACGGCCGAGGAGACGGGCCCCGCGCCCTCGTCGTGGCCCGCGAAGGGCAGCCCCAGCTCGGGCTTGCAGGCGAAGCGCAGGTACTGCTCGAACTCGGTGCGGTCCACCTCGCCCAGCAGCTCGTCCTGCGGCAAGTGCTCCAGCTGCTCCCGGCACGGCGCCGCCTCGGGCGGCGGCGACGGCTGCCCCACCGCCCCCGGCGGCAGCGGGCCGCGCCCCGCGCCCGGCGGCTGGCACGCCTGGCCGTAGTAGGCGTGCAGCGGCGCCGGGCAGCCCAGCAGCCCCTGCAGCGAGCCGCCCGGGCCCAGCGTCTCGCCGGGCGGCAGGTGCCGGCGCAGCGCGGCGCCCGCCGCGCTCTCGCCCGCCGCCGGCGGGTACTCGGCCGCCGGGTGCGGGGCGTAGCCGTAGGGCACCAGCGCGCACTCCTCCTGCAGCCCCGCCGCGAAGAACGGCGCCTCGCTCTCCGCCGCGTCCAGCGGCGACGGGTCCGGCGTCGGCAGCCCGTAGCCGTCGAAGCCGGCGCCCAGCGGCGGACAGTCTCGGTAGTGGCCCGCCGCCGCGTAGCCCTGCTCGCCGTAGGGCAGGCCCAGGGCCTCCACGCACATCCTGCTGCTGCCGCCACCGGCCTCGCTGCCCAGCCCGGGCCCCGCCGCCTCCGCCAGGCCGTGCTGCAGGAAGCCGCTCTCCACCCGCTTCAGGCGCTTCACCTGCTTCCGCCGCCGCGGCCGGTACTTGTAGTTGGGGTGGTCCTGCATGTGCTGCACCCGCAGCCGCTCCGCCTCCTCCACGAACGGACGCTTCTCCGACAGCGACAGCGCCTTCCACGATTTACCTGCGACCACGACCACCGTCAGACCGGCCGCACGCCCACGCCCGGCCTCCACCGACCCCCCCAGCCCCTGCTCGCCGGCAGCGGGTTCCTTGCCCTCCGACCCGCCCGCCGCCTGCACCCGCGGCTCCCCCGAGACCCCCGCCCGGGCTCCCGGCTCGCGCGGACCCGCCCGCCCGCCGGCGCCCTCGGCCCGCAGGGACCCCGCGACCGCCCGCCGCGACCCCCGCGCTCACCCAGCATCTTGCTGAGCTCGGCGTTGTGCAGGTCCGGGTTCTGCTGCGCCAGCCGCTTGCGCTCGTCCTTCGCCCACACCATGAAGGCGTTCATGGGCCGCCGGATCCGCGCCTCGCTCTTGCTGCGGCCGCCCGACGCCCCCGACGGCGCCGCCGCCTCGCTCTTCACCTTCACCTCGCCCAGCGGGCTCAGCGACTCTGCCCACGGGCAGGAGCCCATGGCCGGCATCATGGTCCGCAGCGAGCACCGCCCCTGCGCCTGGTCGTCGCTGCTGGCGTAGCCCGCATCGGGGCTGCTCATCTCGGGACGCGTCGCCGAGGCCGAGAGCTGCGGCGGGGCCGCGGGACGGGCTCGGTGCTGGGACCCCGCTCGCTGCTGGCGGCTGCCGGCGCCCGGCCCTATTTGAGCTGCGGCGCGGCCAATGGGGCCGCGGGGGCGGGCGCGCGGCTGGACGGTGGCGGCGGCTCCCGCTGCGGCGCGGGGCGGCCCCCGGGGATACTCCCGGAGCGGCGCGGCCCGGCACCTGAGCAGGTCTCGGGACGCTGTCACGGCTACCGCTTCCCTCCCGTCCCGTCGCGATTGCACGGAGATGCTTCGACTGATACGCGCTCCCTTGCCACGCCGGCGTAGAGGGAGAAGTTTCTTCCCATCTGGAAGATCCCGGTGCTCCGGGGGATCTTCTCGTGCCTTTCACCCGGCGCTTTGCCTCCCTGGCAAGTTGGTTTCATTAAACCACAGCGTGTTCAAAGCAAGGCCAGCCCTCGGAAGTTCGTCACAGTATTTAGAAACGCTGTGAAGACACAGTGTTTGGGTTTTCCTAAAGACGTCCTTTTTTTGGTTTGGGTTTCTGGGGAGGGGGTAAGCTAATTATTTTTATTTCTCTCCCCCTGCCATCCTTGTGAGGGTGGTTCTGAGAGGTCGTACGTGCTCATCAGCTGTAATAATTCTTTCATTTCCAGCTTTCCAGTATGTGAATGTATGTTCAATCGCACCAATAACCCTGGTTTTGACTGAGTGCCGCGGAAAGTTTTTCGTTACTGCCGTTTAACGGGGTGAATGCGGAACAAACGACCCTGTAAACGGCAGCCGAGCGACCTGCAGCCTTAGCATGACCTGGAGTGTAACTATTGGGCCATGTTACAAGCCGAGGGCATCCCTGCCTTGGTGTACGAAATTTCTGCTGCTCAATTAAATAAAAAGACGGGGGGACGAAATACTGAATGAATCTTGCCCTCAGTAATTAAGTTAGTCGGCCGATAAAGATAGCGCCTTTTTTCTTCCTCCCCCCCCTCAAAAAATGGCGAGTGTCTCCGTGTCAGCCTCTCCCCGCTGGGTGGGCGGTGGGAGGCGTGGATGGACGGGCGGTGCTACCGCAGGGACGGGGCGGTGACTGCTGGGCGGGGAGCGGGGCGCGGGGTACCCCGGCAGCTCGCTGCCCCGTCTTCTCTCCGCCAACCATCACAGAAATTATTAAATGCATCTCACATTCTCTTGCCCGGTACCTCTGTGTCCGTGTTTCGCTTGAAGTCGCGACTCAGTCATTTCGTGACGGTGCTTAGCAAAGAACAGCGCTGACCTGAGTCCCTTAGTCCGTCGTCTTCCACATGAAGTTGAAACTGGGAACCCCGAAAAGCGAATATAAATGTCCAGGGGCTGGGAAGGAACCGGGGTGCCGAAGGAACGATCAAGCGTCCATATGATGGTAGTAATTGTAATTACGTCAAATTAAGTGTGACAGAATTCCCTTCGAATATATTTATATTAAACCCCCTTAAAGCTGCAGGCAGGACAGCTTCTCCGCTCCACTTTTCAACACATGCAGAAAAATAATCACTTGTATTCTTTAAAGAGGTATTTTCATTTTCCCTGGTGTATAAACACGGATCCACCCCGTTCACTATTGCAACGTTTTAGGGAAAAAATTGACATCCTCAGGGCCGGGAGCGAGGGGAAGGGCGGGGGGAGGGGGGGTGTAGGGACAAGGACCTGCCGTACAACTCCGCATTGCATCTAGCGGGCTTGCCTTGGAGCTGGGAGCCGCACCGCTGCTCTTTTAGGATGCCTGCGGGGCGGCCCTGCCCTCTTACTTCAGTCCTTCGTGCCCGCCGCCGCAGCCGCCGTTCGTGCTGCGTGGCAGCGGGACGGAGCTGCCACCGCGGGGCTTTGCCGCCGGGAGGACACCGGGAGAGCGCTGGCCACGGGTCACCCCCGGAGGTCCGTACCCGCCCGGTTAGCCCGGGAACCGGCGCCCGCTGTCCCTGCCTGGGGCGTGCTGAAGAAAAGGTGAGAGCTGAATATTTGGGCAGGAGACACGTGATCTTACGCGGATGCTGCAGGTTTTCTACGGCAGGCACGAAACGGGTTTACCGGGCCGGAGCAGGGCAGGTCGGGTCACAGCACCGACCGGCGAGCTGGGACGCGATTCACTCCCGACACGTAAAAATGTGACAGCAAGAGCTTACAGGGCTTACGGCACAAAGCTGCTCTGCCTGTGACCATCATCGCCGTCGTGATTGCCAGTGATTCCCGAGAGCCAAAATTAAAGATCCAGCAGCGTTAAGAAAGGACCTTTAGGAAAGGCGGCAGATGCACCACGTACTCCTCAGAAAAGGCTGGCTGCCAAACGAGTTTCAGAAATAATACGAGCATGTAATCCCACGCCGTCTCCAGCCGTGGGACACGGCGGCCGGGTGAGAGAACAGATCATCACCTGGTGCGGGAGCAGCAGGGTCCTGGTTGGTCCTGCGCCCCTCAAAACAGGCAGAGGGAACAACACACCTTTTCCTACACGAGTGGCAACGTCTTCATAAAGAGTCGCTTTACGGTTTAGAAACCCTTTGTTCCTGCTGACAACCGTTTTCTCCTTTTTTCCCCCCCTTTTTCAGAACGTGTGGGGTCTGAGGTTTGGGGTTTGGGTTGGTTTGGGGTTTTTTTCCATCCCAATTAATAAAACCAAGGATAAATTCATCCGAACCAGAGGGAAGTCGTTCAGCTGTCAACAGGAACAAGGAGAATTACACAGCGTTTGCTGTGAGGAAGGCTTCACATCCAATTTGAAATCTCTTTGTGCCGCGAACCTCCCGTGAGCTTGAGAAGACACCCACGCACAGAGTATCAGAAAGCCGGCGAGAAGCCTGGGCTGGAGGGCTGCCCCGGGTTAGCTGCAGGGAGAGGTGCTCTACTTGAGAGCCTCTGGCCAAACACGCGGGAGGTGAAAGGCACTGGGTTTCGTGGGGTTTCGGGAGTGGTTTTTTCTTTGGTTTATCGGGTTTGTGTTTTTTATACAGCAAGCTGAAGCAAGGCGATTGAGCTCTTGAGGGCATTTAATTAGTCCACACGTTAATTCTGTTTAACGTTAAGTATGTACCGGGATTTGCAGACCTGCCCGTACCGCACGTTCCTCGGTGCGGCAAGGCAGGGATATTGGGCCACCGTCGGGCCCCGAGGCACCGCATCTGGGTAAAGAACCCGGGGCGGTATTCCCGCTGCTTCCTTGTCCTATCTGAGCCGTCGGGCGCTTTTAACAGAATTTGGCAGGGGGTCTCAAGGGAAAGCGGAGCTCTGAGGACTGCGGGAGCTCCGCAGCCGTGAGGTCCCGGCCACACAGCCGGCTGTCACGCACCGAGCAGCAGGTCCCGCCAAGCTGCAGGCAGACCCACGGGGGGAGGGACGCAGGCGGGGGCGTCCCGGGAGGGCAAGGACTAATTCACACGCCGTTGTAACCCGGGGACACGCCGCATCTCCCTCCGGCCCGCCCGGCCCCTTCGGCCCCGTGCTGCTTTCACGTCACAAGGTGGAATATGACGTGTCGCTGTGGCCCGTGCCGTTCGGCCCGGTGTCATTACCCGCTGTGGTGTGGCTGGCTGTGGTTGGCAGTGCATCTCACCGCGTGGGCTAAAACCCCCTAAAAGCAATGGGGTTGTATGTCCTTCACAGGCCACGTAAACAACGCGGGGAGACAGGGCAGGCATTGATTCCAAAACAAGAGTAGGGACACAACGTAAACGAGTAAAATTCGTCTGCAAGGAAGAATTCTGTAGCACTATCACCGTCCGTATCTTCTATGGATTGCTCTCTTTCGAATTTGAAAAGCATACAGCTACCAGAAACGGGCAGGTACCCTCTGAGTTGATGCTGTTTTTTCAGAGCACAAGACCAGTGCTCCCGGCGTTCCCAATCCTAGCCACACCAGCGAGTGTTTTCTTGCCTCCTGACTCTTCCCCGACGCCTTCTCGGTACAGGCGACTCCTAAATTGCTTTTAATTCAGTACTTTTCTCTGAAAGCCTTTCTCTCGGACTAGGCATACTTACTTTTCTTTTGATTTATCTAAAGAATAGAGAGCACACACACAGAAAACAAAACAAACAAACAAAAACCAACCCACCCCAACCCCCAGCCCACAAAACCCACACCAAACACCTCACCACCACCACCCACAAAACCACAAACTCAAACCACCCTCCGCCGATTGTAGTGTGACACCCACATAAAAGAGCTTGGCTGTGTTAGGGAGAGTCGAGATCCCACCTCGGACCTCTTGGAACACGGCGCATTGGTAGGACAGGGATAAAAACCCAAAAATGAATGATGCCTTTCGGGCGCAAGTGGCCCGAGTGAGCTGCGAGAAGCACTCGCCGTCGCTGAGGCGAGGGGCCGGAGGGCGCTGCCCTGCTGATGCCGCTGTGCAGCTGGGGAGGATTTGGCGAGGCTGGAGAGGCGTTTGAAGATGACACCCTGCCTTTTCATGTTGTTTTGGGGAGTAAACCCGACCTGCTAAGCCAAGAGCAGACGCGGTTTCCAGGGAGCGAATTGCCCCGGGTGCAGCCCTGGGCTCTGCGTGCAGAGGGGCAGTGGAGAGGCCGAGAGGCACCCCGGGCTATGCCACGTACTCACAGCCTTCTCCGCATCCCACCCGCCGCTTCCACCGCCTGCCAGCCAGGTCCGTGCCCTGGGAAATAATCCCTAAAGAGTATTAATCAGGTCGGGGTCCTTCTTTTAATACCAGATTTTCGTGGGCGCTCATGGGACGCGAGGAAGTTTCATTTTTAAACGTGCTGCCGGGCAGATTTGGGTGTATATCACTTGAAATCGGAAAATCAAGGCGTGCTCTACGGAGCACAGGGCTTCGACAGAGCTTCAGCTTTGCTCCGAGTACATTTATTGGCGCCGGATAAACCTGCCACACCTTAGACATGTTAAAGAAGATTCAGACAGTTTTTCACAGGGAAAAAAACCCGACCAACCAAGCAAGCAAAACCAAACCCAAAAAAGCAAAACCAAGAAGAAAACCAAAGTAAATCCCCCACCCCAAACAACACGAAGCACTGCACATCTGAATGCACACAGGAAAATAATGTTCCTTAGATCTGAGTCTTCAAAGCTCTGTGCAAAGTGATGTGAAATCCGTCTATATGTCATGGCTACACGCTGATTGGCACCCAGGACTCCGACACTTTTCCCTAAACCCTCATATTTATTCAACGCAATTTATTGTCGATCACTTCCACTATGATTATAAAATTAAGAAGAATGATTTCAGCCTTCGTCATGAACACACTTGCAGTTTCGAGTTCGCTTCAGCCTTCAACTGTCCGACAAGTTGGGGCGGGGGGATGGGGGGAGAGATAGGGGAGAGAGGAGAGGAGAGGAGAGGAGAGGAGAGGAGAGGAGAGGAGAGGAGAGGAGAGGAGAGGAGAGGAGAGGAGAGGAGAGGAGAGGAGAGGAGAGGAGAGGAGAGGAGAGGAGAGGAGAGGAGAGGAGAGGAGAGGAGAGGAGAGGAGAGGAGAGGAGAGGAGAGGAGAGGAGAGGAGAGGAGAGGAGAGGAGAGGAGAGGAGAGGAGAGGAGAGGAGAGGAGGAAAACCTGCACCCAATGAAAAAATGACAAGAAATGTTGGCCACACTTTAGCAAAAGAATAATCATTGTTTGTTTCCAAAAATAACGGAAGTTGTTTTGCTCCAGAAAGCTGTGAAGGGGTGCAAAAAGGGCAAAACGAATTTAATTTAATCTCGTAGGTAAAAGACAGGTAATCAAAGAAAAACTCAACCAGACAAACCCGTTATTTTTCATGTGTATCTTGTTACTGGGATACATATTTCTTTACTGGGTTTATGTATGTGTGCTTGGGAACGCGCTATAAATCCTAAATAAAGGATAAGGAAGACACTTAATGTCCTGATGTACCACCTCATTCAGGAACATTTCATTTTTCTCGTGCACACGTGGAAGGGGAGGGAAGAGAGTGTCAGGATGGCCACTCTAGGGATGCCTAGGAAAACCAAAGATTGTTTGAAAGTAGAATGCGGAGATTAAGCAACTAGAGGGTATTGTACGGTATACTAAGGCTTTGAAGGCACTTCATTCAAGACGCACTAATAGTGTGCAATTACGTAGTCATTTTTTGCCAGCGAGGCTATGCTCGAAACTTGCTGGCCGAGGCAGCTTGCATTTGGAGCCGTCTGTGCTATTTTATCTTTCTCCGGTACAAACATAAACCTCTTTAAATGTAATTTGAAAACGCACCCAATTTGATTTCCCGTCCCTATGGAAGACAGGTTAATCAGCGGGCAAGTCTGCCACTTCGGGCTGGGTCCCCTCCTCCCCAGGGCTCAACTCCGCAGCTTTATTTTAGGAAGCAAACGACACAGATTACTGTTCCCCCCTCCCACCGATTTAAGTAATAAACGTAATTAATTTATCAGTCCCGCCCCACAGCTGGACCCAGTCTTACCGTTTAAATTAAAAGTCTCTTTTCCACGGAAGTGTAACTGCAGGGTGCGTATTTGCCAATCACAAAGGTATTTCGATCTATAGTCGCGATGACGTAGCGTAAGGAATGTCTTTAGGGAAGGAAGGGCACGCTGCTTTGCCGTGCGGCTCAAGGTGCCGCCGTGGCTGGGTGCCCGAGGGCGCTGCTGCTGGCCGCCCCCCTCCTCCCCATCCCCGCCCCTCAGAGGCTCGTGTCGAGATTTTTCACCTACTTCAACCCCGATTTACTGCTCTCGTTTCCCGCACCGCAGATCCGGCATCCCCCGCTGCCACCCGCGCCCCCGGCGCGGTGAAGGCTGCTACAGGGACACGAAAGATGTTCACCCGGGGGAATGTTTCAACAAGTGCTTATCCGGCCATTTCAGCATTGATAATGGCATCCACTGTCCCCGATTGCATCAAAACCAGACCTAACCTCTGACCCACTTCGGTAAGAGCTTACTTATAGTCTTGTTACACTTTAAAACGGTCGTCTTTTTGTTTGGGTTTTTTAATTCAGGAATATTAATCAACGCTCTAAGAATCAACCAATAAAGATTTGTAAAACCTCCCAAAACACAAAAAAAACCCCAACCAAAACAGCGTAGGGAGTTTGCGAACGCCTAAAGCTTTGATCATAACTTGAGCAAGAGAGACAGAAGAAGAGTCTCTACTGAAAGGGTGACACGGGCACTCCTGGGGAACGGGACATTAGCAAAAGTAGTTTTAGAAGCAATAATAATCGATTACAGAGGATAACACCTCTTTGAGGAGATATCAGGATCAGTTTTATTATTTTCCCTTTATTTGTAAAAGTGCAAAAATTATTCTGTACAAACCCAACATATAAAACCAGCACTCTGTACAATATTAGAAAAGCATAGGGATCTTTCAGCAAGATCTCAGAAAATTGTATTCCACGTGTGTAACTAGTATCACGATTCCTCAGCAGGAAGAGTTTTATAAGTCACTGTCGGACAGCGATGGTAAGACCTGCACCACCGGGACAGTGAGACGGCGCGTCACCTTTTAAACCTCGAGCAGGTCACGGATACCCTGTCAGTTCTCAAGATTCAAATAAATTACATAAATAGGAGGGGGCCGGGCGGCTCCCTGCCAGTCCGTGGGCTGCCCCCGGCCAGTCCCTCACACGTCGGGGTAGCCGCAGTAGTAGACGGCGCTGCTGGCGTCCGACACGGCCGAGGAGACGGGCCCCGCGCCCTCGTCGTGGCCCGCGAAGGGCAGCCCCAGCTCGGGCTTGCAGGCGAAGCGCAGGTACTGCTCGAACTCGGTGCGGTCCACCTCGCCCAGCAGCTCGTCCTGCGGCAAGTGCTCCAGCTGCTCCCGGCACGGCGCCGCCTCGGGCGGCGGCGACGGCTGCCCCACCGCCCCCGGCGGCAGCGGGCCGCGCCCCGCGCCCGGCGGCTGGCACGCCTGGCCGTAGTAGGCGTGCAGCGGCGCCGGGCAGCCCAGCAGCCCCTGCAGCGAGCCGCCCGGGCCCAGCGTCTCGCCGGGCGGCAGGTGCCGGCGCAGCGCGGCGCCCGCCGCGCTCTCGCCCGCCGCCGGCGGGTACTCGGCCGCCGGGT
The DNA here is from genome assembly GCA_022605575.1 of Laterallus jamaicensis coturniculus. Taxonomy (NCBI): domain Eukaryota; kingdom Metazoa; phylum Chordata; class Aves; order Gruiformes; family Rallidae; genus Laterallus; species Laterallus jamaicensis. The sequence continues at coordinate 50,155,846 of JAKCOX010000002.1, read as the reverse complement.
GCGGGGCGTAGCCGTAGGGCACCAGCGCGCACTCCTCCTGCAGCCCCGCCGCGAAGAACGGCGCCTCGCTCTCCGCCGCGTCCAGCGGCGACGGGTCCGGCGTCGGCAGCCCGTAGCCGTCGAAGCCGGCGCCCAGCGGCGGACAGTCCCGGTAGTGGCCCGCCGCCGCGTAGCCCTGCTCGCCGTAGGGCAGGCCCAGGGCCTCCACGCACATCCTGCTGCTGCCGCCGCCGCCGCCGGCCTCGCTGCCCAGCCCGGGCCCCGCCGCCTCCGCCAGGCCGTGCTGCAGGAAGCCGCTCTCCACCCGCTTCAGGCGCTTCACCTGCTTCCGCCGCCGCGGCCGGTACTTGTAGTTGGGGTGGTCCTGCATGTGCTGCACCCGCAGCCGCTCCGCCTCCTCCACGAACGGACGCTTCTCCGACAGCGACAGCGCCTTCCACGATTTACCTGCGACCACGACCACCGTCAGACCGGCCGCACGCCCACGCCCGGCCCCCACCGACCCCCCCAGCCCCTGCTCGCCGGCAGCGGGTTCCTTGCCCTCCGACCCGCCCGCCGCCTGCACCCGCGGCTTCCCCGAGACCCCCGCCCGGGCTCCCGGCTCGCGCGGACCCGCCCGCCCGCCGGCGCCCTCGGCCCGCAGGGACCCCGCAGGGACCCCGCGACCGCCCGCCGCGACCCCCGCGCTCACCCAGCATCTTGCTGAGCTCGGCGTTGTGCAGGTCCGGGTTCTGCTGCGCCAGCCGCTTGCGCTCGTCCTTCGCCCACACCATGAAGGCGTTCATGGGCCGCCGGATCCGCGCCTCGCTCTTGCTGCGGCCGCCCGACGCCCCCGACGGCGCCGCCGCCTCGCTCTTCACCTTCACCTCGCCCAGCGGGCTCAGCGACTCTGCCCACGGGCAGGAGCCCATGGCCGGCATCATGGTCCGCAGCGAGCACCGCCCCTGCGCCTGGTCGTCGCTGCTGGCGTAGCCCGCATCGGGGCTGCTCATCTCGGGACGCGTCGCCGAGGCCGAGAGCTGCGGCGGGGCCGCGGGACGGGCTCGGCGCTGGGACCCCGCTCGCTGCTGGCGGCTGCCGGCGCCCGGCCCTATTTGAGCTGCGGCGCGGCCAATGGGGCCGCGGGGGCGGGCGCGCGGCTGGACGGTGGCGGCGGCTCCCGCTGCGGCGCGGGGCGGCCCCCGGGGCTCCTCCCGGCGCGGCGCGGCGCGGCCCGGCACCTGAGCAGGTCTTGTGCCCGCCGCAGGCAGAGTTGCCCCCGCCCCCGTGGGACCGGGTGGGTGGTGTCGCTCGGTAGAACAGACAGCCCTCCGACTTCAGCCCAGCTTCCTTTCATGGCAGCGGATACCAGCCCACCGAGGCCGTGCACTACCGGCCTGTCATCAGGGAAATACCCACCCGTCACCGGCGCGGGCAGAAAAGGGCAACCCTGACCGGAGGAGACACGAACGAGGTGAAAGAGACAGATTATTTCCAACCGTACCTGGAGACTCCCCGAGAGACACAAAGGGCTTCTTTTGTAGACAATCTCGGAAAGTAATTTGGGAAGGATAAGCCAAGCCATCATCTGTATCCCGCACTGCAGCTTCCTACCTTCCACTGCCACCTCAGCCTGTTTTACCTCGAAAGTCCATGCAAACTGCCTGGGGCTGCAGGATACTGAAGCCTCGGGGAAGCCTATGAAATACCTCCTATGCACTTTTAATACTTGGTGGTGAAGTTGTTCAGTATCTGCCAAACCCGCAAATATTTATTTTATGCAGCGTAAGCTGGCTTAGTTACTTCTTAACTTGTGCTTTGCAGGACGCGTTGCTTGTTTCACTGCCTTGTTCAGGGGTTCTAATTTGCCCGAATAAATAAACCGTATATACAAACAGAGGTTTCTAAACAAAGCCCGTCGCTTCGCAATAAACAAATCCCATCTCGCTATCATTTATATTCTTCTTGGGCATAAAACCCAATGTAAAACGCGACGCTTTCACCCGCGCTCTGCTTAGTATTCGCATTGTTATGTGGTGCTATTAAATGCATCAATGCTTATTTGAGAAACCGCCGAGCTTTAAACTGAAGATCAAAGAGGTTTATTTGGTTAAGGACACCTTTGTTTGGGTAGCCACTTCTATCAAATAAACCCATATTGTTCGAATTCGCGCTGAAATTAAACGAATGAAGCCAGCGTCACTATCGACTTACTCTAACGCTGAATTTCCTGGTTTCGTAGAACCTAAAACCTGGTCCTTTACACTTGGCAGCCGGCAGATATTCTAAAAAGAAGAAAAATGTGGGTGACAAACGGTGGCTGCCCAGGACGGACACCGGAGAGGGTAACTTTCGAGGCAATTCCACATTCATGCTTTCTGCTCCTCTCGGTTCGTTAGAGGTTATAAACAAGGGATGCATTACCAGACTAATGATGCCCTGTGCTTTTCCCTGCTGCGGAGTCCAAACCAGTGCCAAAAGATGGGTATCCCCTAACGCCGAGCAAAGAGAGGGGTTTAAGTTTGAGTTTGTTGGGGTGGGTTATTTTCCCCGCGTTCAAACACAGGCACTAGTCCAACACGAGAGACGGCGATTCAAAGGGCTCTGCTTTCCTTCTTTACAGTAGACGCTGTAAGAAGCAGCGGAGGCGAAAACCACGTCCTTACACATCTGTATGTGTAAATTGGTCTCATAGTAGTACCTAATAAGGCCATTCTCACAAAAGCATAATGCATTTTAAATGTATTGTGAAAGCAGTCAGTCGGGACACCCTCCTCTTGCAATGCCAACCGTCATCACAGAGCTGGCGATAATAACCAGGAACGCTCGTTGGGAATTAAGGGCTTTTCCAATCCTTTTTAGTCCGGCGCCTTTGGGACACTACCTCAGGGCGTACCTTTGTAAGGCTGGTGAGCCAGTGACTTCAGTTTTATGGCTGAGGTTGTGACATTTCCCCGCCCGACGTGCTCGGACTCAGCGCCCTTAATCCTAGGCCAGCCGCCCGAGGACAGGCGGGTCACGGACCCGAGCTCGGCTCACACCCAGAGAAGACAGTGACTTAAACAGAACCCGAATCGTGCCTGAAGCAATCTCACACAGGGGGAGAGAGCGTGGTTTTTCCTGCGGGGAAGAGAATACTCAGCTGAGGAGGGGGGAAAGCAAGATAACTTCTAAGCAAAAAATAAAATAAACAAACGGAGAAGGTAACAATGTCCTAACGAAGTCGGTGCATTGCCAGTGGCTTCCAGATCAGCTCCCACAATGTCCTAATGAAGTCGGTGCATTGCCAGTGGCTTCCAGATCAGCTCCCAGCTCTGCTCACGCCGTATTATCGGACAATAGTGACCGCCTAGGAGTTTAACGCGCAAAAGGGAGTATTACCTGGTTGTTTGGTTTTTTTTTACGAGGTGACCTGGTTAAAACGCCAAAGCATCCCTTTTACTCTAATTAGCAGAAACATTTTCGTGACCCAAGGGATCAAATCCCGCATAAGCTCACACTGAAAAACTTTGGCGAGTAGAGAGACTGCTTACAAACACTCTCTAGGGTAATTCTGGGGCTGTCAATTCCAGCAGAAAAGAAAATGTTTCTCTATATAATGAACATGAGGTAATAAACTAAGCAAACTGCCGCTGACTTTGTTTGGGAGATTTGTGCAAACTGTTTCTACAGCTCATTGATCTGGGATCAAAGAAAGAAAGGTGTGTTTTGAATCTAAGCCGAGAAAGTAAAAGCTCCCCGCTTTGCAGAGAAAATGTTGGCAGTTTGTGACCCTTACGGTGCCCCTGGTGTCATAAATAGATTTTCTCGCCGCTTTTCGCGCTCTCTGTGCGGATATTGTGGAGCTGTAAGTGAAGCACCCCACACAGCGCGGACTCTGAGTCGAGTTGCGCGCTCCGCCGGTACCTCCCTGCCACGAAGCGCTTAGGGAAGCGCTTCTTCTGACGGTCCTGAAACCTTCGTGGTCGCACGACTCCTGGGGTCATTCGTTAACTTTCCCAACCTAACAATGCCGCCGAGAGTTCATCCTTCTGATTTATTGACCTTTTAAACCCGCCGGCGCACAGCGCGGGGGCGCGGAGCGGGGATCCTCCGGCGAGAGATGTGTTTCTATTTCAGTCCATTACAGAATGCGGTGTTGGAAGTGGTGCTCCCAGCGTTATCAGAGCCGACCACAAATGCCACATGAAAAGCAGCAAACATCCGGAGGGTTTCCTGCAAATCGAGCAGTTTCTCAAGACAAGAGCTGCTGGGTTTGGTTTTTGGTTTGGTTTTTTTTTTCCTTTCCCTTTTCTTTTTTGGTTAACGTGTATTTAAAGGCAAACACGCTTTGCCTCTTTAAAGCAGTTCGAATCCACTAAATGAAAGCAGCCCAGCCCCACAAGTGCGAGGAACCTCCCCGTATGAAGACTTTTCGGGTCTTTGCATTAGGAAAGTGCGTGGCTCAGAGAGGCCCCGGGCAGGAATGACCCACTATTGGAAGGGAAAAAGAAATCAAATCAAATCAAAACAAACCAAAAACGTGTCCCTTTCAGAAACTCTGTGACTCTCGAAGCAACGTTAAGTACTTTACAACAAAGTAATAATCCCCAACATTGAAAAAGTTACTGGTTACCCTGTGTCAGTTTAATCTCCGACTTGGTCTCTAGCGAAAGAGACACCGAAACCTGCCAAAACCTTGTTGCTCGTGACTGCGGGCAGCACCCAGAGCGGAGCCGCCACGGTGGAAACTCGTACCAGCGCCCCGGGCTCGGCAGCTGCGGGAGACAGACACCAGGCTGGGGGCACAGCACGGACCCGCGCGATAAGCTGCCCGCAGCTGTGCGGCTGCTTTGGGCTGTGACAAAGCAACGGTGCGCCCCGCGTTTTAGGACTGAAAAGCGTCCTAAAGGGGGAGAGGGACATGCGCGACACCCGCTCGGAGGTAAGAGCGCTTCCGCCTCCCGGGGGACACGAGCGGGGCCCCCTTGGCGATCTGCCCGTCCCTGTCATCGGGCTGGGTGCGAGGCGGCCCCCGGCACCGCGGCCGGCGGGCTCGGGGCCGGGCAGGGCGCGGGGCATTGCCGGGCAGGAGGCAGAGCGGCGCCCCCAAACCTACCCCCGCGGCCCGCCGTCTCCCCACGCCTCAAGCTGCCTGTTCGGCCCCTTCCCCCGGCGCTCCCGCTGGCTTTCCCGGGGTCCGTCCGCTCTCCCGTAGCCCTCTCTGGAGGCGCCGGGGTGGGTGGGAGGGGGAGAGCCTCCTACGTGCCTTCTCCTAGGAAGAGGTTAATTTTGCCGCCGCCGGGACTGCTTGGGCTTGGCTTTAATGCAGCTTGGCTTTAATGTAACGCCTTCCCTACCCCAGTCTGGAGACGTAATTCAGATGTATGCGAATCAGCAGGAAATGACATGTTCAACCGACACGAGTGCTCAGTTCTTCTGTGATACCTCTTCCAGATAACCCAGTAAAGTCAATGGCAAAGGCCGCTCAGTTTACTGGCATGGGAAGAAAGCCTAGAAATGTCACTTTCCTAAAAAAAACCCAACCCTAATCCATAATCTAGACCCAAGGCTCATCACCACTATATTCCTACAGTTATCTGCTCCTTTACAATAAATAGTAATTCACGAGACTAAGATCACAGACCTTATGCTTGACTACCTAAGGAGATCCCAACCTCACGAAGGTTGCGGTGCCCTTCGCTTGGAGAACGAGTTGCACAGGGCCACGGAGCAGCCCAGTTGCTGGGCCCCTGCACTTGAATTTCCAAGAACAGAAATCCTGACATATTTTCATATTAGGTACATGCGAGTCATTAAAAAGCCAAAAAAGAAAAAAAAAAAGCCAAAAAAAAAAAAAAGCCCTTTATACAATGCTGGAGACACTCCAAAAGATCAGAGATCTGAACTAAACAATTTGGCCTAACCTCTGTTTGTAGTTGTGCTGGCTTTATGTCAGAGGAGGTACTTCAAATTGGTACGAATGTTATGTTTTATTCTGACATGCTAGATGCTAAAGCAGTGGCTTGGTGAAGCCATATAAACACACGATTAATGAACCCGCATCAGTTACACTGGAGCGAAGTAATTTTTTTGGCTGGCATCACTCGGCTCCCAGGGCATCATAACAAGGCCAGAAGAACGAATTTCTTAAGCTATTCTGTAGAAGGTGGGCTCTGCTACTATAATGCTGCTGTAGTCTTTTTGCTTATATTTATATACTGCTTTCTTTTGTAGGTAGCAATATTTCACAGTACTTGCAAAGTGCAAAGTTCTTTGTCTTTAGTCAAAATAAAATTGTTGCACTATACAAATGAGAAAGTATCTGGGCCTGGAACCAGGCAGGTGCTGTTCCATGATGCCAGTCACTTCGAGTCACAGAAGAGATGATCTGGGATCTTATCATACAGAAATAATCCTATGCTAGCAGTTTAGCAAAAGCATATAAATGATACTTACAAAATCATTAAGTGGCAATGACTAGATCCCGATATCAGCAGCATGCCACCTGCAATTTCAGCAGCAATGAACAAGTAAGATCAGACAGAAATTAAGAATGGATTTAAACACTCAACAACACTAAAGTGGAATAAAACCTTTTTCCAAGATGGACAATATGAACATTTATTTTTCAGGAAAAAAGTCTCCTTTCCTTCAGTAGTAATGTTGTTAAAAAATATCTGTTCTTACATGGCAAAAAGGCCATTCTTCATAACCAAGACAAATGAATACAAACTTTGATGCTGTTTCTGCAAATCAAAATATTAAATTGGTTAAGGCTGTAAATCTAAAATTTGCCCAGTGGAAATGCTCTGGAATTTCATTGTATCTTTGCAATTCCATTCAGTGATTAATGAATTAAACTTTTGACACTTGACATTTATTTAGACAAATTAACTACTAAAAGAAAAAAAAAGGAAAAAAGTGGTTAGAATGTTCAGGGTAAGAACTTGGTTTCACTTCTTGATAGTGGCAAGTGTTTGGTTTTCTGAGTTTTATATTCCTTGATTACTCTTAAGGAAAAAAAATATTTCAATGGTATTTTATTAATTTAAGAGTTCAAAATGTTCAATTGAAATATCATATGAATTAGTAGATGAATAAGAAAAAGACATCTGCACAACTTCCAAATCCTGGCAATCTGACCATATTTCTAACACTATTTACCAAAGTTGTAGCACGTCCAGCGGCACGGCAGGCACCTGCTTGCTTTACAGGGCACAATCAAGCCTACAGTTTCTCTCCCTGGAATCCATTACTATTCAATACTCTGAACACCTTTAACTCCCACGGAGCAGTGAGAGAGAAGGGAACTCAGCTCCTCAGAGGACACAGCTGGGAACTTTAAATAAAAAACATAACTTAGCTGCAAAAAACCTCCAAGCTAAATTGAGCAATGAGGTGGGAGAGGTGGCAGGGGGTGGGTTCTGAGCCAGTCCTTATTACTTGCGCTTGAGATATGTTTAGAATTATCTAGCTGCTGTTCAGCAGTCACACCTATTTCACTTGACTGGCCTATTTCTATTTGAATAAAACCCTAAGAACCGAAAGTCCCCTTTCCTCCTCCTTTGTCCCCTTAACATCACCTTTTTATCTTCACAACACCCTTTGAAGGGTATGTACTGAAGGGATGAGAGAGCAGTTATCACACAGAACTGAAAACTTAAAAAGAAAAAGAAGACCCAGGAATTGTAGCTAGATTGAGAAGCAGAGATCCTCACTCCTACTTCAAATAACCTGCAAGATCTGAGACCATTTCTACTCTGCTGCCTCCAGTTTACCAGTTCCATTAAGACAGGACGCCTGTTTAACTCGGCTCAGGATGTAAATGTTGTGAGAACATTTAATCTAGAAACCTTGCTTCAATGATAAATTTAATGACCTTTTCAGATGTAAAAAATTAGGTCAAATCTTCTTTCAGGTACAGGTAATGTAGTACCTAAATGTCCCACATTGATAGCCCTCTACAATAAAAGCCTGGAGATGTTTGAATTAATGAAGGAAGGTGGATGCCTGCAGAGCTCTAGTTTCTGGATTTACATATGTATAAATATACTTGCTACAAAAGAAAGCATATTTGTGGGGTTTTTTTGTTCAGACCAGCATCCTGAAAATGGCAAAGGTAGAAAGTCACCCAAAAAAAATACCTGAGCAATATCAACCAGCTACACTGGCGATTTACTAGGGCCAGAGATAGAACTGAAACACACCAAAATTCTCTTAAACAATGTAATATCTACTTTCTATAGGCATTTGTTTCCATCAGTTAGCCTCCTAGCCTTCAGTTACTGACAAATTCCACATCTGAGATGTGCTATTGCAAGATCTATGCCACTTCAGGAAACGGAGGCAGCAGGTGTTGACAGTTGCTGACAACACTTTGCATGCCAGTGCATGTTGGTGCTCAAGTACTGTGATAGTCCATTCAAAAATAAAACCTGAACCAGGAAGCCACAACACCTAGGTAGTTCAGTTGACAACCACCCAACCACTCACCAGAGGGAGCCCATTTTCCCCAAAAGCCAACATCTGTAGCCCAGCCAGGCTGCTACCTGCTGGGGCTTGAAGAACTACCCCTTGAAAAACACTTCAGCCTCTGGCAGGGGCAGCTGCCAGCTAAGGGAGCCCACAGACATACCATGGACAGGGAGGTACAGGGTTGTGGAGGATTATGTTGCCCCTTAATACTTTCTGCAGCGCAAAAGGCACTTCAGTGAAGAAGATGCTACATTTACCTTCCAACTGGAACATTTCTGAGGGAACAGCCATATATTTGCAGCATGTCACTGACAGATGTAAGCATTTAATATTGCCCTGGGAAGTCTTCTCACTACGGTTTGTTAGACTATATTTATGATATATTGCCATTGGATACTTTAAGCCAGGTTCCTGCAGGAAAAGTGTTACTTTTCCAATTGAAAAATAAAACCTTTTCAAGGAAAGGCACTTCTTACTTTATCTTTCCTCAGGGGGAGGACCATCCCTCTAAATCTCAGATAATCTGTAAAGTCCAACTGAAAAACTTTAGTAATCTAACTTGCACTGCAGCTAAGCACAGAAAAGTGCCTGAGCTCATAGCCAGCATTAGAACATGTCCTATTCTGGAGGGACCTGCAGCTCCTTCCAGGGCCAGAGAGTGTGTGCATGATCAGTGTTTGGAATGGGGGAAAATATAGAGGTTTCCTGGCAGCTTTCAGAACCCAACACAGCTGCAAAAGTTGGGGTGGTTTTTTTTTTTGGTTTGTCTGTGTGTTGGTTTTGGTTTTTTTTAATCTTAGGCCAGTTTAACACAAAGTCATTTTAGTGGTGAAAGTACCCTGCTGCCTATCTAAACAGGAAAACCTTGCGAGTGAAGATGCAGTTACATCAGCAAGTCTGTGTTTCTGGCACTAAAAGATTACCTAGAGTTGCATACCTCCCAGTATCTGTCCTTTTCCCCCCTTCAATATAGAATATTAAGTCACTACTTCTGCTTCTAATGTCTTTTTTGTTCATCTCATGCTTGTTTCTGAATTACTGATTAATACATCTCCTCAGCACTTTTCTTTTTGCAGGTACTCCAATCCAGCAGTTAGTAGATGCCACAGCACAGACCTGAACTACTGATCAGTAAAAATCAAGCCTCATTGATTATCTCCTTTCTGTAAAAAGCAAACCTAATGGTGCAATCAGTTTTGTTTAGGGGGGGAGTCTGGGACATGGACACACTGGGGTTTAAATCTCCTTTTCAGGTTCACAGCAGTACAGTCACACATTGTTTTGCCACTTGTCAGACTAATTCAATAGTAAAATATGAGAACCAAAGATCTGATCTGAGTAGGTAATAGTTGTACATAAACTGGTAGTTAATAGCTGTACGAATTATTTCAAACTAATAATTTTCTTCGCAGTCTGCAGCTTCAGAAACATTCTGAAATACAGCCAACTCATTTTATTTAAATCTGTAATTACAGAACTGAGGTGGAGAGTCTTCAGAAGGGTTCCATACTAATGGGGACTCCCTGGTCCGTCAACTTGCCCTGATGAGATACTGAACCTTAACACAGTGCTGGCCAGGCACTAGCCTATCAGAACTTCACTTTACAGGCACGCCAAATTCATCTGAAATTGAAACAAGAAGATAAGATAAAGTTATTCAGTTACTAAATTACATAGAGGCATGAGTATGGAATCTGGGGAATCCCTCTGACAGATGCATACAGGGTTTATGTCTCAAGAGAACTCTTATTGTTACGCACACAAATATTCATTTTTTTCACTAAACAGTGAAGCTACAGAACATTTCATAGTATGCTTATTAAATAACATGCAGTGCTGAAGTATGTAGTTGCCTAAAATGCATACTTAATTAGGAGTAAGAAAACATTATTATAAAGATTAGGGACACAGACTGCCGGTTACTGACTGCTGTTACAAAGCACAGATTGTTATTCATATTTACCCATGTTAGAAGAGTTTATAGGTTCATATATATTACATGTGACTTCATCCACCAGAATAGCTATAGATTACAGTGATTGCTTATAGAAGTGTAGGTCAAAATCTATCCTGTAATACTGAAACAGTGAGTAGGAAGACATACTTGTATGACAGAATTTGATAGCAAATATTGTGAAGAAATTGTTTGTTCAGCTCTCTAAATTTCAGTGATACAACTTAGTAAATAACTTAGTTAAATATATTTTCACAGAAAGAATTTAAATAATAACGTGAATTAAGTATGATGTGTGGCTCCAGAGTAGTTTGGACATATCACTGGGAAGATCACAAAGCATTCAAGGTTATGCTTTATATTTCTAGCCAGAATCAATAAATCTATTCCAGTTACTTTACAGCACGATACATTCACTAGGGAAAGTTTTCTTTCAAGAACCAATTATTATCCACTGCTCTGTTAAAAATAATTTAAAAGTGGCTAACTGGCTTGAATCTTAGAAGAAGGCTCAGATGCAGTGTTAATAGTATTAGGGCAGTTTTCCAGAAAGTAAACAAAACAAAAGTAAAATCAAATGTATAAATCCCACTTCAAAAAACTATTAAAAAACTGAAAGTTTTTAATTTGAAATGTTTAACCACCTTTTTTTGTTTCTTTGGGTAAATCAAAAAGGAGGAGCACTGGCCAGACTCCAGTTTCATGGAATATCTGCATGGCTAAACAGGAGACTAGTCCAGGAGGGAAGAACCTGAGAACTGCTATTTCAGAAGACTCTGAATGGTATGCAACTGAGACAACACACCAACATCGCCCAAGTACCCCCAGCTTCACCCCCTTGTCGCAAGCTAAAACTGGACATTATTTTGAACAGCCATTGTATCAAGAACTAAAGCAAGATAATAAGGGATATAGCACTCCTTGAGAGTCCCTATGTGGCTGCAACATTAGATCATCAGCTAAAAGTTGTGTTGCTCAGGCCTCATCTAATGCTCTTACCTTGGAATTGAGTACATTCTGGGAAAAAAAAATCATACTTTTTCCAAACCTAGCTTCTGGAGGCTCTCTCTCCACAAATGGCATTTGTATACTATTGTTCATACAATAAATGCTTTATGAAGGTATGTTAGTATTATTAACACTGTTCTGGACCTTTGAGGACTCAGGACAAACGGATGATCTAACTGACCTGTCTGAAGTTGCAGCAGAGCAGAAAAAGGGTGTGGATCATGTGCCTCTTCCTTTCTCCTCTCCAGTTTTAAGTGCAGTTCCATGCTGAAAGCAGAGATGCTGGTCTCATGCTCCCTTTCTCCCATCTTTCTGCAGAAGGAATCGGAGCATCATTAGGATTCTTTAGCAGATAGGTAGGATGACTAGTCAGGGATTAACAATAACAGACTGTTAACAGTCAGTTGGGGAAAGGGTAAATTAATGGTGCAAAAGAAAACCAGTAGTGAGAAGCCCAAGCCATATTTAAACCTTCACTTTCACGGTGTGTTGTGTGAGCTATTCTGGAAGTGCAATTTAACGCTCCTTTCTCGTAAGTTTAATTACCTTTTCCCATATTGATCTCAGAAAACTGTAAAGTGGCAAATCACACAGACCAAAAATGGCTATATTTGTATATTAATCAGCACTTACTGCGTAGTCCACATAACCAATACTAGTGTAACTGATGCGTTTTTCATTATTTTCACTACAGAAAGCACAGTGGCAAGCTTAAGTTTGCTATTTAAACTAGTACCAACATCTCTGACTACAAGAAAACCAAGCAAACAAGTAATGAATAATCAACTGACTTCTTGTTGTTACTCTAGTAATACATAAGTGAATGGATCAGACGTAATTATTCTATTTGATTCCAAAATCGACATGAGAAAGAAAATTAGGAAAAACAAATTAAGAAATATTGAAAAATTAATTTATACATCTAAACATTCACATTTGGATAACACAAAAAATCTTGGGCATTTGGTAAGAAAATATTTTTACCTTTTAAAAAAATAAAGGTATCAATACTGCTGACTAACTATAGGTCAAATTGCAATTTGGGTAGTTGCTTTTGACTCCATCTAGGTTTTTTTACACAGTGATTCCTTACTGCCGAATTTCAGGCTCTTAACTTAGGGATTTTATATGGTTTGTTAAAGATAAGAAGGAAGAACCTACTGGGAAAAAATGCTGTATTTTTAAAATTTTGCATTCTTAAACATTTTGCATTTGGGTAGTGCCACTTGTGAATTATTAAACAACTATATCCCCTCCAAGAAACAATTACTTTTTTTTTTGTGATAAGGATTCCCTTATATATAATTTACATAGAAATTATGAATCCTTCAGGATAAGGTCTTCTATAAATACATATAGTCAGTAAAGATATACAGGTTGCTTGTAGTAAGTTTCACAGATTTTTTTTTCCCCCTATAATAAAACTTAGAGAATTCCCACAGCATTTTTTTCATAAGTATTTCTTTATAAAATGAAAATCAGAGATAGATTATCAATGGTTTACTATCAAAATAGAAGGACAATTTGATTGGAGTTTTATATTAATCAACCAGTAGTAAAAATAAACTTTTTAATAAGGTAAATGATAGAAGATGGGGTATATTTACTAAACTTGCAAACTTCCAGCAAGTGAGGAGGCACATCAAGGAGATTCAAGAACAAGACTAAAGTTATCTCAAAAATTACACAAATGGCCTAAACCTAATAGGATAAAATTCCACCTTGATGAATGGAAGATATTTTAGTAAGGTAGGAATAATCTATGTTAAAGATGAGGAACTTAAAAGCAAGAAGCAGTACTGAAAAAAAAGATTTGGGTGGGGATGATTGTAGATAACAGTTTAAACACCAGTCAGCAGTGTCATGCTGCTGAGAGGAAAAGAAGAGAAAACACCCATCGCACCAGGCTACGTAGACATACATGTTGTCTGCAGCCTGTGAACCTTCCCTCCTCAGGGAAGAGCTGACAAAATTACACTCTTCATGTTCGTGATGGTTGGTGCAGTATGGATTAATATCGACAGAGGACAGAACAGAAAATCATTACATACTTGAAATGCATTAAGGAAAGTTATAATAAAATCAGTCTAAAGAAGGTGAAAACAGTGAAATATGTTTAGAATATGTTTTCTATGGAGAACAAAGTTTTTATACACAGAGATCAAATGTCTTAAACGCAGGCTAACAAACATCTGTTAAGGATGGGAGAAGTACAGTTGATCTTGCATCAGATCACAGAATACAGTTGAAGCCATACAGGACCTCTGGAGGTTATCTGGTCCAACACTCCTTCAAAAGCAGGGCCACCTAGAGCCAGGTGCACAGAATCATGTTGAGATGGCTTTTGAGTATCTCCATGGAGGGAGACGCCACAACCTCTCTGGCAACCTTTGAGGGGGCAACCTGTGAGGGGGTAGACTACTCAGCCCCTGAAAGTTTCTTCTATCCGTGTTTTTTTTTAACTTTATTGAAAAATTACGTTAACACTTAGCTTTGACTTTAAAACTAACTTGCTGATTTTTCTTCATTCCATACTATCTCCATCTCTGGAGATATTCAAGACCCATCTGGATGCCTGTCTGTGTGATACGTCCTAAGGAACCTGCTTTGGCAGAGGGGCTGGGCCTGATGATCTCTTGAGGTCCCTTCCAACCCCTACGATTCTGTGATTCTGTGAAATCTTTGTTTTGCCATTCAATTTCATAGTAAGGCTCTGTCTATTTTGGAGCTGCTATTCAGAAATTGCAGAGAGGACCAATCACGTCCTGTGTTACACTCAGCCCTCAACAGTATTTAATAATCCCCCTATTTAGATTCCTAAAACAAAATAGCAAATTCACTGACTTGAATGCTTCTTGCATGGAATTAATAAAAACATTTCTAAAATAAAATTCAATAAATAAATCTTATGTCCAGGAAGTGTGAGAACAAATAATCTCTCAGCAGTGTTCCCCTCAAGAACAAGTTATGACTATGCAATTCTGATTTCACACTGCACACTCAGATTATTCTCTTTCTTCACAGTCTAATTTTCAACCTTATTCATAAAGTACATGAGTTCCATTGGTCAGCCTTTCAATGCAGAGGAGGCAGGTCTTCCAGTAAGTTTGGATATCAAATGCCTCATAAGCTTTTTAATATTTCCAGTGAACAGAACAGAACAAATCTTTTGCAGACACATGTTACTGATGCTTACACAGACCATAAAATACTACTGTGGGAAATTATAAGGGATACAAAACATAACTCTATTTTGAAAAGCTTATCTTTCAAGTGAGTTTCAAGGATTTTTTTTCTAACTCAAAAGTTGGAGTTAACAAAATTAAAATCGATACTGAAGTCTGAAAACCATCACAACATGAAAATTACAGAGAGATCCTTCAGGCAAGCATATGGTTTCTTTCTCACTTTTTAACAATCCAGAATCATATATGCTTAGTATTGACTTTGGAATTTATTTCTAGGTACATGACAGATCACAGCTTATTAGCATCTCTGTACGCATCTCTATCTTACCCTGGTTCTGCTTTAAGATATTCTGCTCCATCCTAGAATACCTTTCCTAAATAAACTCCAGAAGGTAAATACTTAAGACAATAGCCAATGAGTGGTGAATGAATGTAAGAACATCAAAGGTTCTCTGAGGGAGCTGAACTACAAGAGAAGCTTTGAACCCAGGTTAAAATGTCACAGGGTGCTACCTGAGCACTGCATTTATCAATTTAATTCCTTCAGAATCAACAAATAAACTTTGTGACAAAGATAATTTAAACTTGTATTTCTTTCTTAAAGCTATCTTTGAAGTTGCCTTATACCTTAATGTATAACTACCATTTTAGACACACATTTAAAGATATATATTAAAAAAATCCTAGCTAAGTAATCAAAAGATTAAATCATATTGAGTCAAAGACACACATTCCTCAAAAAACCCAATGATAATCAAATAACAGAATAGCACTAAAGCTATTTTTAATTGTAGGAAATAAATACCGGATTTCTACTCAAGTAGTACATCCCTCTTTCCAAGATGAGCAGCAACAGACATTAAATATAGAAATTTATCTAACAAAGGAAATCACACTGAAGAAACTCAATTAAATTCTCAGCACTAAAGAATATGCCCAGATTTATCGGCCAACACTTTAAAGTAGGAACCTAAAACTGTGCTTGTGAATCTAAGCATTAGTAGCTAAAGCCTGCTCTGCATTCATATCTGTACTTTAAACAAAAAGATTTATTTAATTGGTACATTAAACCATAACTGAGATGTGTTCCTAAAAGTGTGTTGTGTCCCTGCCCCCAGATCCCTCCCCTCACTGAGGTATCTAAAAGAATATTTTATAATTGGTTAAGTGTTGATACAAACCTGTCTCATTAAAAATCCTAAGTCTCAAACCCTCCTTGTTCACACAGTGGAAGGATGGGCAGACAGCCCCAGTTTTTGTTTTCTTTTCCTTTTCTTTTTCCCCCCCTCCACTTTGACATTGTCTGAAATCCAGCAGACAAGAATACTGGCTTCTGATGTACAATGAAGAGGGCAAGGAAAGGGAAGGTCGGCTTTCTCATGCTTCCCATAATTAGAAGAGTCAAAGGGAAAAAAAAAAAGGCCTGTGAAGATGTAACTATGAAATAGCAAAAGTCAGATGTTTCTCAAAAAGATGGATGCATAGGAATAAACAATGGAGCTGGCATTCAGAATCACAGAATCACAAGGTAGCAACTTGATTTACAGTACAGAAAATCCTAGTGAGACTTTTTAGTTCTCTTTTTTAAAAAGCACCTTTTTTTCTTTTTTTTCTTTTTTTTTTCCTGCCATGTGGAGTACCGTGGTGGCCTGGAGCAGGGTACAGATAGTTTTGTTCTATAGTCTGTCATCCTCAAATACCCCTTCCCTGGAGAAGCTGTGTCTGTGACCAAGGACAATGTGGAATGTTCAGTGACAAACTTGTAACAAATAGTGTGAAAATGAAAGAGCAAAAAAGAAGCAGGATTTATTTTCTCATGAGTATAAAAAAAAGGAGAAGTTTCTTGAAAATTCCTTTTCTAGTAGAAATGGAATAGTTATGCAAACAGTTTATATTTTCTGCGAGTAACATGGAACCTGACAAATCAAGGCTTTTCATAGAAGTCTTCCAGCTCAGCTTCAATAAATGGTCACTAACACATAGATTGTTATGAGGCATTGTTATGCCTTCTTGAACTCTGACAATCTTTAGATTTTGGTCTGATTTTCTGATAAAAAACTTGTTCCAAGGCTTTTTAGGAAAGAGAACACTGAATTTTAATCCAAAGTGTTTATGAGCAACATCTGTACGTTCCTGTTTAAGAAATACATGGCAACAATGCTGTACAGGAATTCCAACTAGACTACCTGGGTAAAAGATAAGCAGATTTAGCCAAACATGCCTTTGTCTGGGATTGCAGTGCATACAAAGAATCCTGAAAAACTTCCAACTTCAGAAAGACACTGTTTATTTTGGAGCACCTATATCAATAACAGCAAAACATACCACAAAGGTACTAACTGCTCATCTGCCTTACGAGATTCAAAAGGAATGTTTTGCTTTAAATTCTGAGAAGGAATGAAGTAAAATGAAATGAAAATGAACTGTCATGTAGAGCCACATGATATGTCAATACAAGGAATCTAACAGGTAGCTTGGGGAGCCTTTAATTTTTGCCCCCACAACAATTCTAGGATGTTATCATGTCTGAAAAACTAAACTGTCTCTGCACTTTGGAAAGGAAAATTATTCTGTCAATACCATTCTATGTCTTCTCATATATCCTAACCCTGTCATCTCCACATCTTAATTTGACTTCAAGGTCATGTTAACACCTTTAGGTGCTAAATAAAGCAAGGTACCTTTGAAAATGAAGCCACACCTACAAAGTAGGAAAAAAAGGAGAAAAAAAAAGGATGCAAAAAAGTTACATCTGCTTGGCTGACAGTGATATAGCTGGCCATGGGCTGAGAACCTGCCTCAACACAGAGCCGAAAACAGCATCCTAGAGAGCAGAGATGGGAGCTGAGTACCAAAATTAGAACAAGCATCTTCTTTCCAGGCAAGAGACAGCCTTTCACCAGATATGTTTATTTGGGTGTCTGTTCCACTAGCTATTAACCACTTTTTGGCTGATGCTTTCCTCTGACATCCTAATCAGGCTTATGGGGACTACTCAGCATTTTTCCACAATTCTGTTCCTCTTGTATATTAGAAATAGGTTGATACATTTCTCATTTTGTTTAAAAATATGCTCATTCTAGCCCATGGGATAGTTAATGTGACTATTCTGATTTTGCTTTTGGTTTATTCACTATTGCTCCAACAGTTTTTTCACTAACCATATATGGTAAAGTATGTTTATTTTCTAACTATCTATCTCCCATCATTCTGGTTTGTCTTTTTTTTTAATTTTCTTTTTTCTTTTTTTTTTTCTTCATCTTTCAGTATTGTTCATCTTGGATTGGATTTATGAAGACATGAGTGGTACCAAAGCTTGAAAAGAGAAATCCAAAGCAGTGTGATATTTAGGCTTAATCTCTTCCCTTCTGTATGCAACATTTTTTTATGAAACTCTTCAAATTCTATACACAAGAAAGATACACCCTCTGTGAAACTAGTCAAAAGGGGATGTAGATGGGATGCTTACATGGAAATAGCTCAATTGCTATACCTCATATAATAAAAATGGAGTGTTTCAGAAATGCAAGACTAAGTAAAAATTCATAGCCAGAGAAAAGTAGGAAACAAAGAATCCCTGCCACTGGAACCAGCCAAATGCCACCAATATACTAAATAAAACTTGGAAAACTTTTATTGACTAGCAAGCTCAGCATGTTGGAATAATAAGGAAGTTTGGAATTTCCTCTCTCATTTGGAGTGTCTTTGCAGAAGTATCAGCTGGTAACTACATCAGACAGTGCTATGTATAGCTCTGTTGATTTACAGAGGTCTTCAGAAAGCATACGCCCAATGTTTTGCTTCACATGAACAGCCCTTATAGACTAACTGCCTAGCATGCCCAACGTTTGGAGGATAAAGGACCTTACTTTCAAAAGTGCAAGTAATTAAAAAGGACACTTGTTTAATTTCAGCATTATCAAATTGAGGTAATCTAAAAGAATTAATTTATAGTTATGAAAGCTATTCTCCAGACTTCCAAAGGACAACCTCTTGCAACACAAAAAATGAATAGTTATGAAGAAAAGGAGGAATGCATGATTTCCTTCCAATCCCTACAATTAATGTAATTTATCTGCTTTATTTCTTGCCAAAATGTATTTCCTTTGAATTTTTCAATATTGTTAATTTGCTTTCTAACTGTTATTTTTTGGTAATGCTAAGTGAAATAAAAGGAAAATATGAAAGAAACTGGAAACATTAAATAAACAATTGAGTGATGTTCAATTATTTGCATCACATCAGTACTTTCAGAGACAGAGAACAATGCCTATCTTTATCAAAACATATCCAATTGAAAAAAAAAGGGAAGATACACTAAGTATTTTTAGTCCTTTAAAAGTTACATAGACTAGTGTTAGAGGTTAGATGATTCACTTGATGTCACATTGGTAGATCTGTGGCAGAGGTCCAATTAAAACTTGGTCAGATGAAGAAAAAAATGCAGTCAAGTGATATTTACACAGGCAATCTCCTAACATAAATACCTGGTGGCTGCTCTGCAACAGAGTAAGTCATTTCACCTAGCCAGCTTGCTTTCCTCTTTCCTTTTTCACAGGCACGAATTTTGCCTGGCTGCAAATGGGAGACAGTGAGCAAAGGAGAAAAGAATCAGCACTCATTTCTGAATAAATAAAGAAGTAGTTCTGATAAATTTACAGTGCTAATGGAGCAGAATGAATATATCAATTCCAGGATACTTTGCTATGAAAAGTCCGAAATAAATTGAATGCGAAACTGCACTTTGGACTGGATGCTGTGCCATGCCTACCAGCCATGGGGAAGCATTTAGTTTCTATTCCAGCTTAGCATTTCGGCAAATCTGCAGATTTTTTTTGAAGTTAGAGCAAGCTTCAAGGAAAGGAGTCACAGATCTACAGATAACAAAATGATTTCTGCAAGCCATTACGATGACTTCTCCTTTAGCAATAAATACTGTGTGTATGATGAAGGGCTTACTTTCCCAGAAGTGCTTATGGGACTTAAGATTGCACAAAAGGGCTGTGAAATGTGTTTCCCTCAGTTCTGGCTCTTTGGTTCCTGGAGCCTCAGGTCACATTCAACTCATAGTTCCTATCAAGCTTTTCCCAAAGGACCTCTGGGCTCCTGCAGTAGCCAAACTTCCCTGGAACAGGAAACTCTATTTACACTGATGTCTTAAAGCCTGGTGCTCATCCATAAAAGGGAAAAATAATACTTTTAGGAACTGTATTTTTCTTAACCTTTAACAGACCACACGTCTAGTCTAAAACACACAATCTGTAGAAGTGAGTTTTCACAAAACCAAGAAAAACTGTTTCTGAATGAGTAAAAAAAGTCATTCCCCTGAAGTGCCAGCAGCATTCTGACAGCATGCAATATCTTTACAGGAATGTGGAACAGAAAAATACCAATTAATTTTTCAGTATTCACTGACTCATATGAAAGGTAGACCATCCATAAACATTAAAAGAACAAAATATTAATATATTTTATCTGCATAATTTTTGATGCAGGTGCATTGTTTTTGTTTGTTTTGAATAGTGACTGGGCAAAATTCTATTTCAACTATCTGTTCTCCTGGGACAACCAAATCCTTTTTTGGGGAAAAGCCCTTACAAGAAATTCTACCAGGAATTAAAAATAACTCTCAAAACAGCAACCTGACTCCTGAGCTGAAAGATCCTGGTAGATCTGCTTTATATGAGATAAATTAGAGCAGGTTAATGAGAAGGTGAAGTAGCTACTTTTTAAATTTTTTTTTTAAACTGCCATTTTGCATACAGGAGAGTAATCAATTATAAAGTTATCATGAGGATTTTTATTTGAAAAAAAAATCCACTGTGACTTCATCTAAATTTTAAGATGCTTTTTGATTTAAAAAAAAGTTTATCTTTGTGCAGAGAAGAGTTTTGATTTGCATTCTGATTACTACAGTGCCAAGATCAAGCTTTCCTGCATTATTACAGTCTATAATCACATCCTTTGCCTTTCCTTCCCCTTAATATCTTTTATTTACTGCTTTCTTTTCTGTCACATCGAAAGTGAGTGAGACTGCCAGCTCCGTAGGTTTCTGTAAAATGTGCTTTACAAACCACATAAAATAACAGCATCTGTCCCTCTCAGGATAGGTGTGCTGAAGGCTGCTTTGGGATACTGAGAAAAATCCTTCTGAAAAGCTGATTGAGTCGCTGGTATGAACACTACTGAAAATGAGCCATAGAGCTCAATGCTGCAGACACCTGACTTTCCATATGAAAAGCCTAAACTGTGAACTTGGTATTCAGGCTGAGCTTTTGGTTTGAGAATGTACTGATTTTTTTTCAGTAGGTTGTCCCTAATTAGCACCACTCTCCTTCCAAAATCATTGTATCAAATTGAATATCTATTTATTCAATAAGGTAAAATACTTCACTTTTGTATTCTTATTCATATTTTTACAGAAATCTAGTATCCAAATATGAAGAGATTTCAACTCATTTGTTAAACTTCATTTATGTCCAGTGAAGAAACTGAGGAGCAGATTATGCAATCTGATTACCAGGTGAAATTGCATCTTTTAGTCTAGCTGTAAATAACAAGATGATGAAGGTGCTGTTACAGTAGTATATATATTCTTAGTGATGACATTATCTTGCTTGAGATTATCTGCCTTGAGGTCATCTATTACAATCTCTGATTCAAATCTGAAAGTTGAAATATCACCTTCCTTACTAACAATGGCAAATAGCATCTGCATGACCTTTCCCAAATTATACTTTAATGCAAGACTTTTAATGATTTAGCTACGAGTCTTCAAGTGGACAAATCTATTTAATTTGTTTCCAAATGCTGGACAATTCCTGGCCTCAGAATAGAAATCTAGAGGCATCACCGTTATACTCTAGGAGATTAAAGAAAGCAGAAGGACACAGGGGTTTTCCATAGCTTTATTTCGCTAATGACAAGGACTTGACAAGTAACGCCTCTAATCTGTCATCTAGGAAATTAGTAAGGTCCCTAAAAATAACTGGGAGTATCCCAAAGTGAATAAATGTAGGTCTATGAAAAAAAAAAGATATTATTATCTCTGTATAATGTTACTGGTTTCTTTATCTTGGCATATGTCCATCTCTGTCTCGTTCTTGCACTGAATTCTCTTATCTGCCTGAGCCTCATCATCACCTCAATTCTACCAGCTCTTCGGAGAGGCTGGTTAGATTTTTCATTACTTCCTACTACTACATTCTCATTTAAAGCTGGAATATAAGAAAAGATAAACTTACTATTAATAGCAAAAGCTTTATTAAAGCGTTGTTCTCCTTCCAGATTTTAAACTCCCATAATATTGTCCATGAAATAAGAGACATTGCCCATTACTATTTAAATGTTATTTTTTCGATCTAGATATATATAAAAATATTAATATATTTAATTCTACCATATTGCTCTGTTTTAAACTTATCCTTTTGAACTTCTGATTATTTTCTTGATTTTAAAACATAAAGTCTGTGATACCAATTACATAATGGGCATTATCCAAACCCAGGCTTTTTGAGTTTCAGTTACAACCTACACAACGAACTTGAAAATATTTCTATTTTTTTAAACATACAAATGGTGTTCCTAATTTAAAATTGCAGTTGAGTATAAGGCTTTTTTCTTTTAAAACTTTTATGGCATCTAACAGACTGGATTTCAATGTAAACATTTATAGTTTACTTCCATTAAAGCTACCACAGAAGAGAAACACTTATTGATACTGACTCAAAAATACTATCTTAAAATGACTAAAGCACCCAACTAAAGGTGTAGAAGATCTAAAAAATTTTAGGAAGGTGAGAGATGGTAATGTCTAGAAGACTAAAATGTCTCTGATATGACACATCTCCTTTTTTAGATATTTCCCCAGAAAAATTGAATATTTAATATGTTGCCTCGTATGTAAAATAGAGACATAGAAGCCTCAGCTCTGAACTCCCTTCCCTCTCTCATCAGCTCTCTATTTCAAGTTCTGAAAATATCTGGGAGATAGGGGATATGAAGAGTATACCCAGTGTAATTGCATTAACTAGAATGATCTCTGTATTAATTTGGGCCAAAATTCTATGTTCATCATCCCATAAAATCATAGATTTGCAATTTAAATCATGCAGCATTTCTCCATATCCGAGGAATTAATCCTTGTACATCATAGTCCCAAATGCATATTTTTCTATTCAAATATGCAGTCATGCTTTGAGTTTTGACTTTCTGCAATTATTTGCTACATGTTTTCCATTACAAAAGGAAGGGATTCTGAAACACTTGCTTTAAAACTGGCGATTGCTACAATAGGTAGACAACTGTATCAACTGGCAATCACAACAGCTGGTAGTTTGAGCTTCTACACATTTATACACCTAAACAAATTCTAGCTTTAATAATTCAAGATCTATGGCTTACAATTGCAATAGGAAGGTTATTTAAAATGATTGAATACAGTCAGAATTAAAGAAATTACGTTTCTTTTAGTACCTGGCTACATAACATGTTGCCAAACATCTAGACCGTGGGTCCACCAGTGCAGAGTCATTGTTTTGGAAATGCCAGGAAGTCCATTGCAGAATCACAAACTGGTTTGGGTTTGAAGAGACCTCGAGGATCATCTACTTGCAACCCCTTGCCATGGGCAGGGACACCCTCCACTAGACTAAGTTGCCCAAAGCCCCATCCAACGTCGGCCTTGAACACTGCCAGGGAGGGGGCAGCCCCAATTTCTCCAGATGTCCACATATCCTTCATTGTCTATCTACCCTTAACAAGAATCTTTCCCAGTGTGTTATATTTCAGCATTATAACCTCATACATATAACCCAGCTGCCCTTGCTTTACTGTTATCTGTACACCATTGGACAGATAAAACAGTTCTCTGTTTCTTCACTAAAGGACCCCAGTTCTCTCTTCTGCACAGGCGCAGGACAGTGGTACCCAAGTGTACCACGTGTAGCTGACTCTCTTGATGCTTAAGATTTCAAGCTGCTTTTAGTACCATCTGGAACACCATGTGTAACAAACAAATAAAAATTCCAAAATCTGTAAGACGCACCCCCTCAACCCTATTTATATTTAAAGTTTTTGGTTTTAAACAACATTTTACCATTCTCTCAAATAATTTGAATTAATATTAATTTCAATTTAGTGTTTCATAAAGCTGTACTGAATGAAAACAAGACTGCTGGCCCCAAAAACTTAAGTTAACTGTTCATCTATAAGAAAGTTTGCAATACACATTGTATTGACATGCACAAGCAAAGAAGAAAGACATAAAATCAAGATGTTTATCAGGAAGTTGACCAGAACTAAAAATTATAGTAATTGTAATAAAGTGCTATTTTGGTTTACTTTTAAACTTACCATGAACAGCATTTTAACTGCTATTAAACTGACAAACAAATCTCTTAATGGCAACTAGACATCATGATCCTTTTGCAAGAAGTGCATTTTGAGGAGGGATATTTAAGAGCAAGGGGTGGAGGTATGGAATGGGTTTGTTTAAAGCTAGTAGTCAAATTCACATATAATATGACACTACTGATTTCAGATTTTCACTAGAGATAAATCTGGAGCAGGGATGTTAGTTTCAAGTATTCCATCGTTAGACATAGAGAATTGTTTTATTGGAGTGTTTTCAGAAATATGAGGTCTCAGTCATTTCCTCTTCCTTTTATTCCCTCATTTTTTATCTTAATTTATAGTGATGTGTTTATAATAATAACTTAGTGATACAGACACTGGTTAAGCAGCAGGAACCATCTGAAAATGACTTCATCAGCCACACGAAGACTGTCTTTTTCACTTGTCCTTGACCTGCCTATGGGAGGTAACATCAAAACAAGAGGTCTCACTAACAAGCATCAAATAATGCATGAAATTTCCAGCCTACGTTGTCTGTAATTATAAAATCTTTCAAAAACTCTGTAACCATTACTTTGTGTACTATTATTAAAAAAAAAAAAAAAGAAAGAAAGAAAAGAAGAAAAAAAGTAACCCAAAACTTTAAAAAATGATTCCTGGAATTTCCTCTTAAAATCTTTCAACTCTATAACTGCCTGAAAATAGTACTTTAGTGAGTCTGACCACTTCCCTTCCTGACTTTGAGGTGAGTAATACTGAGTTTGCGTACACTGCTGAAAGGCCTCAGATCAGCCCTAGTATATAGTATGGAGCTGTCAGTTCTAATGGATTTTATTCCTCTTTATTTCTAGCTGAATGTTTAAATCAATAGCTAAAAGAGCATGGATATTTAGAAACTATTGTATGTAAATATTATACAGGGATAAAGGCTGTCACGACATACATCTTGACTACAACCTGAAATGAAACTCTAGCTTGTGCTGGCAGACAGGAGTCAGTTTAAAACAGCCTAAGCCAGGTATCTATACAACCTGGTAATGCAAAGTTCAACATCAGCTGCTGAGTCTAACTAAGCTTCCAGGTAAGCAGTACCTAAACCCTGTGCCCCCAGTTACCAATGTGACAACATGAAAATAAGCTTCAGTACGCTTAAATGAACACAAATGCCATCTTCAGGAAGAGCTGAAGGCACATATAAGCAGAATAAAGGGAGGTAGTCACAAATACAGTTTGTGCATTAAAGTGGACTCTACAGAAGGAAGAAGAAAGGAACTTGCCCTCCTCAAATTATTTCATGTTTCTGTAACCTGACAATCATGGATTCATTATCCAGAAAATAAGCACCGTTTCACTCTTATGCTGCACAAGTGTTCCTCTATAGACCTTGTAAATATGGTTTTGATGTTGACATACATCCTAATAGGGCTGTCAGTCATACATGTGCTTATTCTTACAGAATGTCATGCATATGATCAAGCAGTAAGACAAGAAAGATCAAGAGAACCACAATCCAGGCTTCTGCATATGTAACACTGCTAAGTACACCGACAGAGATTCAGGAGGGAAGAATTTCATAGATCAGTGAAAAAGCTCTAAGTCTTCATTTTAGAAATGAAGTGTTGTGGTTTTCTGTGGCTGGGTTCTGGTGGAGGAGGGAGGGCTGCAGGGGTGGCTTCTTCAAGAAGCAGCTAGAAGCTTCTGCTAGGCCCAATAGAGCAAACACCAGCCGGCTCAAGGCCAGACCCACAGATGACCAAGGCTGAGCCCATCAGTAATGGTCACAGTGCCTCTATGAATCACATTTAGGAAAAACAAAATGCAAGTGGCCACTTTTTGCCACCAAGTGGTTGTACTTCTCATGATCCTACTCTGGTTTCACTCTGTTTGTGTATAGTGTAATGAATTAGATGAGGTTTTTTAATCCTGCGTTGAGTCTGTTTTGCCTGTGACACTAATTGTGGATTGATCTCTCCCTATCCTTACCTTGACTCCTAAGCTTCTCAGTATGTTTTTCTCCTCTGTCCAGCTGAAAAGGGGAGTGATAGAGCTACTTTCTTTGGTGGGCATCTGGCCTCCAGTCAGTGTGAAACCACTGCGATAAGTCTTCAGAAGAAAAAAACGACAACCCCCCCCCCCCCAAACTACTCAGCAACAACAAAAAACCAGCCAAAACAACACCACCACACACACCCACCCCAAAAACCCCCAAAACAAAATAAAGCCAAAGTGCTTTACTGTTACAATAAAGGCTAACTTGCCTCCTGAGGAATGCTCATGGCTTCCCATGAGATAAACTCTTTCATTTAGACACTGAAGCTAGAAAGTGACAGCCATGTTTTCTCACTCATTTGAGCAGACTTAGCAAGCTTCAGTGAAGAGCTAAGCTGTTATACTACTGCCAGTCTTGCACATGTGAGCATTACAGACACATCTGCATGAAGATGGCAACAGACCAATATGTGAGGAAACCTATAAATCTATGAACAGATTAAATCCCAATCCATTCCTGAGATTATTTTTTTAGACAGATAGACATACAGTCATTAAACTACCCACCATGACTTAACATGTTAAAGTACAATTACAGAAACAAAACTGTAAGAGCTCTTACATTCATGAACTACTTCTCCACTTCAAAGTGACATTAATACTGTAGCCTGAGGGTCCTTTATATCTGCAATTAGGGAAATAATCATACAACTGTTGTGTGCTATCTGGTGAGCTGGAAGCAGCCATGGATGTGACAGTATGAATGGTTTCCCAGGCAACTTTCACATTTTGTTTGACACTTTCTAGAAAATGAATCGTAATCTCTGGAATTTTTGTATGGATAAATTCTCTGCTGAAACTATTTGCTTATATCCAATATACAGGTAATTATAAATACTTCCCATTTTATTAAAAAAACCTACTGAAAAATCAGCATTCCAACTGGCATTTCAGAAAGGGGGGCTGAGTAGTCTGACAGAGAAATAGCAGGGATAAATTTGCAGATAAACTTTTTGCGTGAAAATGATGGTGGGCTTTTGTTTTCCCTTTTATTTGTAAAATTAACATAAAACAAGCTGAATGATCTGATTTTACTGGCATGCACCTGATTCTAAAAGCACCGTTAGATTTGTACAGATGGAAGGGTTACATGTACAGATCCACCTGCAGGAGTGGGTTTTAAGTAAACCAACAATACATGTGAAGACATAACTAATTTAGGATCTTCATTCCTAGATCAAGGTAACTGCCAAAATAAGATGTATCCAGCTAAGGAACTAGTTTTCTCTATTTTAGTAATTCTAAACAATTCAGCCAACAGAATTGCAGGAAATTTTAAAATCTTTTAAAAGGCTTTTTAAAATCTAAGAAATGTCACTGAAGTAGGTCATACTGAACTGACAAAACTCCACAAGATTGTAGAATCACAGAATGCATGAGGTTGGAAGGGACCTTTAAAGGTCATCTAGTCCAACCCCCCTGCAGTGAGCAGGGGATCTTCACTGTCAATTTAGAATAAGTGGGACCTCAAATCTTTTAGGTCTTGTTTTAATTCTACGCACACTGGTTTTACTCAACATCTATATAGCTGATTTCATCATCCGCATCCTATGTTTTTATTTACATGCATCAGAACTAGGAGGAGTTGTCATACCCATGTGTCATAGAAAAAACACTACAACCTTCCATTCTGCAAAGGGAGCTATGGATTTAAACAGTGATCAAATAATAACTGTACTCAATATTGTCCTGATTATCAGGAAACCTTCTGCACCTGAAATGCTACTAAAATTTCCCTGAGATATCGTCAGTCAGTCAGACATTTATTCATCTTATGATAAAAGATGTGAAGAAAACTATAGAAGAGAGTTTTTTTTTAATCAAACAGACATTAGGCAATGTATAAACACCTACAAAAAAATTTTTTTTCTCTTTTTTCAGCATGTCAAATTGAGATGTCCCAGTGTTGGTTGGCATCGCAGACCTTACCAAAACTACAGCTACTGTCTTAATAAAAATTTGTCACTTCAGAAGATCTGAATTATCCCCTCTCTCTACATGTCACATTCCCTTACTTACTAAGGTAAGGGAATATTTAAGACTAAGGTAAGGTAATATTTAAGTCTAAGCACTAGCAAACATTAAAGAGATTTCTTTCTCCCTGCAATGAGATTTGGTTATTGCACAGAAATCAAAGTAAAAAAACCTGAGCTTTTTCACTGCTACTGATAGATCCTATTCCTCCACTCCACCAGGAAGACATTCTACTAGACACATACGTAGTTGAAATAAAGCTGAGAATCTGGCCCATCATACCACAATACACACACAAACCCCTCCACCCACCCACCCTCACCCCCCAACCATAAATTATATTTTCTAAATCAGCTGTGTATTTAAAATGCATTTATTGTTTGTTAGTGTTTCATTAACATCTTACAGAAACTGTGACTATATTTATGCCTCATCACCAACATTCACATAACATATCTCAAGAAGAAGACACAGAACAGTCAGAAACATGCATGACAATGTGCGAGCCTTGTTCTCAAGGGTTTTTTTATTAAAAAAGATGCTGTGAGTAATAAAAGTTCTTTTGTGACAAGTTTCCTACCTTTCCTACCTATAAGATAGGTCACATTAAATGATTCTTCACAACTTCTCATATACTTACTCTAAGTAAAATGAAGCCGAAGAACAGAATAATTGATTTTAAATATCCTGCTCCCTTTAGGTGTAATTAAAATAGGCACTTGTTGCAAAGAAGCATTAGATTATTTTAAAAATTATATTCTTTGTAGTCTAAGACCCTGCTGGTGCTATAGACCCTGAAATAGAATCTTACTCTCTTTCCCTTTGTGACTCATGACCGAGTCGATTCATGACAGAAGACACTAAAAATACAGTATGTGGCTGCATGTAAATCCCAGGAAAGAAGTAGCTTCAGACATTTACACAGCTAGTCTGGCGACCGAGCGCTGGGGAGTATGTCAGCAAGCGCTTGGAAAGCGGACAGTTTGTGCAGCCGCTCTAAGGACAGGAAGCATTGAGAGTTTCTGCAGCGGTGGTTGGGCTGAGATAATACCATTGTATAAGCAGGCTGAGCGGCCTCTCCCAGCGCTGGGAGCCCAGAGCCTGGCGTCTGGCTGCCTGGCCCCCAGCCAGGCCGGGCCCTGGGCTCTGCGGGGAGGGCGGCTGGCCCTCCGGCAGCTTCGCACACAGCCCGGGCCACACCTCACCTTGCAAAGGAAATCTGGCGAGAGCTCCAGACTTTATGACTTCTTCTTTACGAGTCCCCTCTCTTTTTATTTTTTTTTTTTTCCACTTCGCTCTGGTACTGGTATTCACGCTGGGCTCTCAGGGAACTATTTAAAGTCACAAGCAATAAATGAGCTGATGACAGGATTATTGGGAAAAGTCATACTTTGCTACCCAAAAATGCACATTACCTTCCTCTCACTTTTTAAATAGTGGCAAGCTGCTATCAACACCACCCATCAAACTGAATAAAAGATTCGTTTCGACAGGCAAGTTCTCCCATCTTTTAAATTTTTATCCCCTTTATTTCTACCAGGTTTATTTAAGATATATGTTCTGTTTAAAAGAGACATTGTTCTTAACACACAAAGGAGTTCAAGGATGTGGCATCAGTGTGTTCCCACCCACCGTTTGCCCTGATGGCGTTAGATTCTCTGAAAAAACCATTGCAAGTATTGTGCTGAGTGTGTTTTAAAAGTGCCTGTTTCAATAATGGTAAATCAAAGATATTCAGAGTTGAATAAAAACTTTCCCTTTGTAAAATCTACATGAAAAAAACCAAACATTCACCAACAAAATATAATATAGCACAGCCAGAATCTGCTACCTTTGTTCTAGAGAAGCAACACTGTACAGGCCAGGCACCTTCCCCAAGAGCACCCTTCATATGCCTTCCAAAGCTACGTTACTGTTCACTATGTTGGATTTAAGGACCTCCTTAGGCATTCTCTAGAAAAGACAGCAAATGGAACAACTAATCAGTGAGAGTTGCAATATTTGCAATTTCAAAAATATCACACGTTTATTAAAATACATGGAAACTAGTGTAAGACTAGGAATAGATTTGTGTGTCAGCATTAAATAATCTATTCCTGTTTTTACATTAGTAAGCATTAAATAAATTCTCAAATGGTGTGCAAGAATTTGTAACTTAATTTTTTCATAAAATACCAATTATTTCAACATATGAATTACCATCCTGTAGTAATTTCATACAAATATGTTATAGAACATATTATTAAACAATACAAACTTATTTGGTATAGCAGTAATATTTGATACAGCAATAATTCTGTTCTGCAACAGAACTGTGTGTTTTTATGTGTTTATCAAGTAAAGTCACCATGGCAGCAAGTCTGAAGTTCCTAAACAGCTTATGCAAAGGTGGACTTATATTTAAGGCACTACATTTAACCTGGATCTACAGAAAGGCACTACAGAGTAATACCTTGTCCATGAGAGATACAATCCCTAGATTGTGAACGAGCAAAAGTCTCCAAATGAAAACTGCTACGGCTGAGTTTAATAGCAGTTCACGTTTTGAGACAGATCTAAAAAATGACACTAACTTTAAATTTCACAGACTGGTGTGGGCTGGAAGGGATCTCAGAGATCATCTAGTTCCAACCCTCCCTGCCATGGACAGGGACACCCTCCACTAGACCAGGTTTCCCAAAGCCCCATCCAACCTGGCCTTGAACACTGCCAAGGAGGGGGCAGACACAGCTTCTCTGGGCAGCCTGCGCCATGGCCTCACTGCCCTCACAGGGAAGGATAATCCGAGTCTTCCTTCTAGTTTAAAGCCATTCTCCCTTGTCCTGTCATTGCATGCCCTTGTAAACAGCCCCTCTTCAGCTTTCCTGTCAGGTCTGTTAGGTAGTGGAAGGCTGCAACAAGGTTTCCCGGAACTCTTCTCTAGGTAGAACAAGCCCAACTCTCACAGTTTGTTTACACAGGAGAGGTGTTCCATCCCTCTCATCCTCCCTGTTGCCCTCCTCTGAAATCACTCCAGCATTTCTACATCTTTCTTGTACTGGGGACTTCAAAGCTGGAATGCCGAACTCCTGGTGGGGTCTCAGAAGAGTAGAGGGACATAATCACCTTCCTTGGCCTGCTGGTCCCTCTGGTTTTGATGCAGCCTAGGAAAAGATTGACTTTCTGGGCTGCACACATTGCTGGTGTTCCAAATTTAATGTTTACAGTTTTTTTTTTACTTGTATTTTGAATTTTGCACCCCTAGGATTTGCATTTACAAGTTACTCTGTAATCAAGAAAGTGAGAAGAATACTTTAGTATCATATCATATTCTTTAAGGCATGCTACATTCACAAGGAAAAGCTTCAGAGGAAAACAAAATAGTAACTTATTTAAAGCTTGTTTTAATTAAAATAGTTTAGATATATTCTAGAAGAATAGAATAATAATGAAACTGTCTCATACTTCTCAGCCAAACCAATGCAGGCATCAAAAAAGTGGCTCATTATAAAAGATATAAAATTTAAAATCAATTACTATGTTGCACGTATTGTCATATTCAAAATACTTAGATTGATGTATCATCATTAAACAAAAGTGATGAGTAATTCTGGACATCAACTTGACATACCTTGAAAGTCTTATTTTTAGAGATAATTGCTCAAGTAATACAAAAAGCCATTGTTTATTTTTGAACAACTGAGAATAGAAACTAATATACAGGTTTCTTTTGATTCCTCTAAAAGTTGTAGTAGAGATGAAGTCCCAAAGGGTTAACCTCTTCCTTGTCACACCTATTGTTTCTATGCAGTGACAATACAGAAAGCCTGGTAGCAGCCTAGACATGACCCTGTAGTAACCCTCCTGTGTGCACTTCTCTGATTGTCTCCTTTGGACTGATCTAACTGGTTGTCCAAAGATCCAGTAAATATTTGCATGCACAGAGTAAGGCAGCGGCACTTTCCGTGTAGAGTTGGTAACAAGACACAACATCTCAGCTCTGTGTCAACAGCGAAAAACAAACAGTGGCTGCTAGTGAAGAACATCAACTTTCATGCAACAGTCAGCGCTCAGGTACTCATGACCGTGACCTAGACACTTTATCACACTTTGATCTGCATTGTGAAAGCAGAGACTACAGCGGTGGATGCCCACAGTGCAGCCCTGCGGGCCCTCTGGTCCTAGAGGTATCTTATTAGTCCTCTCTCTGTTTCTTCCTGATAATTTTTACCACTTTGTGCAGACAATGATAGAAGCTACATGATGGAAGGTGGTACATATCTATGTAATTGTTGATCTCAAAGCCGTACGCTGACTCTAAAATTCCGCCTGCAATCCAAGGGCAAACAGGAGGGCTGCACACATACTAGTGTTAGAGGTAGTGGAATTAGGCAGCAAGGGGCACTCTAAGCTTAGGCACTGAACAGATGCAAATGCAGTCAAATTTCATTAAATGCCCAAATACCACATTTTACCATGTGCACCTATTTTTCTGTCCAGGAATAATCCTATTTAAACAATAGTGACACTTTTTTCTCTGAGCTGAGCTCAGGCTCCTGATCTGCCTTACAGCCCTACTGTCCATTCTGAACAAAAGCAGAATAACTTGTGTTTCAGTAATTTACACGTGACTCAAATAGTAAGAAATACTGTGCTGAAGGGAAGTAGCTCTGTGCAAGAACTTGCACAGTTAAATAAAGTAAAATGTGGGGTTTGTAGAATCAAGAACCTACCTAACTAATCTGAGATTAAAAAGAATTAAACCTGGATCTTGCAAATTCCTTAACAAAGACTTATCTCAATATCAGTGTTTGGAACTCTTAGTTGTGATTTGGAGTAAAACTTAAAGGAAACTGAACTATTGGAGGTCGGTTGGAAAATACTATAATTTTCCAAGATTTTCATAGTTTGACAACAAATACATCCTAGCCCAGGCTAAGTGCAAAGACAGCCTAGGTTTGTGAAATTGCAGTGAAACTATTGTAGTTTGGGGCGAATTTTGGATCTCTAGTGGAAAAAACTTCAGAAAACCATTTTATTACAATGCATTCTACAGCTTTGATGACAATGAAAACTGTACGTGAGAGGCAGATTCTGTTCTATCACCTCCTATAGAATTTATTAAGAGCAGTTTGCCAAAACATGCAGAAAGAAAACAAAAAATGCTCAGCAAAATAGCTAGCTCTCCAAAAGATAAGGAGTGGAGTGATGAAAGAAGGAAGATTCTTTAAAAAAAGAAGCCATAGTCAAGTAAGAGAACACGTGTAAAAAGAAATGTTTATCATGAGCTCAAGAAGGATTAGAACAGTAATTAGTTGGAATTCTTTCATCTCTGCCCTTTCACCCATTTGAGTCTCAGTTGCAGCATTACAGGGTTCAGGTGTGACAGCTTAAGTGATAATTTTAGACCAAAGTGATTGGCAAGGAATTTTGTGATCAATGTCTTGCAGTGGTTGGTAGCTTCAAGACTGTCAGGAAGTAACATGCTACAGCGCAGAAATCAATATTCAGATCTGCAAGTAACAGGAACAAAAAACCCCGTAGAGCACATGACCGAGTGGGATCGGAGCAAAGCCAGGGAGCCAAAGCTTCAGTGTTTTGTGAGTACAAACAAGAGGCAGTTCATCAAATTATTCTTTTTATACTTCTGAAATGGTTTGTAGCTGGACTTCAGTGTCACAACAGCATCTTTTGCATGTTCCCAAGGTTTCCCTGGGTTTCCCCCTCTTGTCAGCACCCTTCTCTGCTCCTCCATGCCTCCCAACCCCCGGTTTTCCTGCTGCCTCCTCATCCATCCCCACATGCTTCCATCGTGATCTCCGCCCCATCTTCTCTAGTATTGGGCCCCTTCCCCATGGCCCACTGGTGTGCCCTGCTCCACCCCTCCGGAGCCCAAGTGGTTAAGCCCCCTTGTGGGCGGTGCTGGTGGGAGCAAGGGGAGCAGGGGGAAGGGGAGAATGACTGGCATTCCTTCCATAGGTGGGCAGAATGTGGGAGCTGGACATCACTGGATTTATTTCCAGGCTCTGCAAAGTGGTAATGCCATTGCAACTGTAGACTTTTCTGATTACTCTGAAGACCTTTCACTTACACGCATACAATTCCTATAAATTCCCTTTCATACATATCTTACTCTCTCCTTCTCCTTTGCTCCTCCCACAACATTAGGGTGTCCCTCATCCCATCTCATCTCTTTTTACTTTTTCCCCAACTCTTGCATTTTAAGTTGCTTTCCTTTCTGAAGCTTGCCAGGAGGAGAAGAAAAAAAACAAAACATGAGAGCTGCCTCTGTGCAACTTGTGTAACTCAAGACTAGTTGCAGAAAAGGTCTTCCTTAACCCCTGCTACTGTGTTTTGTGGAACACTCAGTAACGGCAGGGTCTCTATTTACATTTAGCTTAACATTTAATGAAAACTAGAAGCACCTAAAATTACTTGGGTTTTTTTATAATGAAAAATATAAGAGGCATAGAGTCGTGGTAATTCTCTGCCTCCCTCCAAACAACTGATTTTTCAAGCCCATTTTCTAAACAATATAGATGCTGGGTGACTGCAAATTAGTATCAATTAAATGCCAAAGCACTACAACAGGACTAATGAATGTGCTTTTCCAAAACTCATCTTCAGAAAATTCGTTATAGTCTGATTAAATTAAAAAACCAAAACAAAACACAACATCCGCCCACCCCCATGAGCCAGAAGCTCAGTGAAAAATTTCTATCTAAACTATTTGAGTCTGGTAACATTAAGAAGATCTTAAAGTGGGAGGTGTGGGGACCTGGTCTGGGGCCTGAGAAAGTGCAAAGTGTGATCAATTCCAGTGTGATCACTGCAATGTGATCCAGGAAGGAAATTCCAGAACGTTTAAGCAGGAAAATAAAATTACAGGTTCTCTGCCCATTCAAAGATGTGACACTTTTTCTCTAAATACTGCAGCCCATATTGAAAATGCCCATGTTTGTGAAAATCATTGTTCAAAACTCAGTATCTTATTCCTCAGAAATGCAAAAAAAAGTATTAGCAATTTTACAGCTGCACAACATCAAAGATACTTGAGAACAGTGGCAAAAGCCATCCTGGAATCTCAGACCATGGCATGGCCTTTCCCTGCTTATTGACCTCACGTAAGAGAGGACATAAGTGGAAGAAGTAGTACAATGTCAGAGGTGAAAAATGTATAGTTTTGCACTGCACTTGGTCATATTTGGGCCCTGTGGCAGATAATTGGAACCAAGCAATCTCAGAGGACAATATCAAATTTGTAACAGGTGATGATTTTATTCTCTGTGCAGTACATATTTTTGATGTCCTTTGCAGGAGCCATACTACTTGCACTTGCTTTCTACTCAGTAGCAACTGGCCTTCAAATATCTTATCTGTACAATGAAATGAGACGAGGGGGAGGCTGACTCCCATACTTGCTGATAGACACTGCAGCATTACAATGTAAGGAAATAAAGTAATGCAGGATCAACTCAAAACTTTTTAGAGGCACTACTCCAAGTTTTCTATTGCTCTAAACAGCACCTATAGTGCAGCAGTGCCAATTGACTCTTCTCACATACAAAATGTAAAAGATTTCAGGGGTAACTATTTATTTTTTCATAACCTTCACATTCAGAATTGCATGCATTAACTAACTTGCCAGATATAATCTCCATACCATCCTTTAAGCCTATTTTCAGTGGCACAGGGGGTAACTCCTTAGGCAAAGAATACCTAATGGATTACAGATGCAGATGAATTAACATTTCACACAGTATATGAACAGATCACAGCTTACTGCAGTTCATGCCTAGAAATGCAATTTTCAGATACAAATACTTCATGGAGACTGTGCACAGCACATTTAATTTTTTGGCTATGGATAATATTTTGTATGATTTTAGGAAACAAGTTATTTTCATCTTAGAGATGCTTTTACAGTTCAAAGTATAGGCTTGTGCAGAACAGACCTTAATGGTGACATAATCATCTTCTAAAATCTTGGAAATTAATAATAAGTATCTGATTAGGAGTAACAGCTGTATATTTTAATAAATATGGCCATCTCAGGATTCCTGGAAAATTTTAAAATGCATGTACAAAGCTAATTTTCTCTCCTGCTGATGTCTTCATAGTTTCCAAATGCACTATATCATACCACTAAACCTCCTCATTAAAGATCACGTGTTACTTAATAATAATCAGCACTATCAATTTAATTTTCTTAAAACTGCAGAAGCAGTAAAGACAGGCTAGGAGGAGGAAGTCTGCTTTAGAAAAGTTTGGTTAAGAGTTCATAAAATCCAGCTTAGAAAACAGCAGTCACTAATTTGGCACTTTCTGTTCAGAAAAAAAGAGTAAATGGACAAAGGATTTCAACTGAGGCTTCAAAATCAGGAAGACAAGACTTCGGGATTTGTAACAACTTTGACCATCATAACAAAGAATGCTCTTTGGGTGATTTCTCCCTAGGATTTTAATTTATGGCTTATAAACCTTTATGGCCTATCTGTAAATTCTTAGAAAGCATTTCTGAAACACAAATATTTACTGGTGGAATATGCTAGATTGTATCAAATTCCGAAAGCCTTCCCAGGAAAGAGACTCTTGGTTGCCAGTGGCCTCATATACTAAAATTCAACCCTAAGTTTACAGACCTTTTGTGCCTCTCCAATATTTGCACTGAAATAGCAAGATGTGCTACACTGTGGAATTTCCAGTGACAGAATGTATGATTGAATTTGTCCAACAGATAGAAAGAAAGACTTGTTTTGGACTGAAGGTAAAAGTATGGAAATTGAACAAAGTTTTTGTGATTTTTAAGGTTCCCAAAATTTGCGATCTTATTCAGAGTCATTTATCATTTTCCTGTCTCATCCTATAACTGAGCATCAGCACAACCAGCCCCATAATGCAACTGCAGTGGGCAATCATCCTTCCCCCTGCACCAGGACAAGAGGAAATGGCTTAAAATTGCACCAGGGGAGATTTAGGTTAGATATCAGGAAGAATTACTTTACTGAAAGGGTTATCAAGCACTGGAACAGGCTGCCCAGGGATGTAGTGGAGTCACCATCCCTGGAGGTATTTAAAAGGCGTGTAGATGAAATTCTTAAGGCCATGATCTAGAGGTGGACTAGTCAGGGTTAGGCTGTGGTTGGACTCAATGATCTAAAAGGTCTCCTCCAACCAAGGTGATTCTATGATTCTATATGGCATTGTAAATGTTTTATGCTTGGAAGTATTTTTCTTATAGAAAATTTATTTTTAAATATCTGTAAAAATGTTTTCTTGACTTCATTGACCTGTTGGAGTTTTATTTCAAACTTAAATGCATCTGGCTACATTTTTTTCAGGACATGTTCATTACAGTTTTCTCTCCAAGGTCTGGTAAAATTTAGAAGTATTTTATTACCCAGTGCCATCTCTAGTACAGTAGCAACCTTTTACCAAAACATGTATGATTGCTTAGAATTTATTTTCGTATCTGTTATCTCCAGTTAATTTTTAGTTAAGAGGCACAACACACTCATTTCTTAATTTCAGCCTAGAGAGCATCCCAACTCCCCTACCTCCCCCCCCAGTTTATGCTAAACAAAGTCATAAGTTTATTTAGAAAAGGTGGTGATTTTGACAAAGTCAACACATGGTCCTTTTTGCTATTTTCATATTCACAGGTATTCTTTACCTGAGGAGCTGCTCCGTCTAGGCAAGGATACTTATAATAGCATTGCCCTTACTTGTTTGTACAGTCCTCCAACAGTAGCAACCTGTGCTAATTTTTTGCACAGGTATATACAGAAATTTTGGCACATGTTTAATATAAGCAGGCCTGGTCTTGTATTCTCAGCACAGGCAAGTCTCCAACAAATCAGTGAACCAGCAATTTTCCTGGCTAAAAAAAAAATATGTGTGGTTTAATTACATTCTTACTTTAATACATACAGAAAGAACTGAAAATCTGCTCTTAGTTCTTACATTCTTGGCTTTTACATCCAGCTGAAAAGACAGCTTGATGTGTCACACAGTTCTATCAGCTACTCTCTACAGTTTTAAGGAAAAAAATGAGACTGCAGATCCAAAGTCACAAGGCTACAAGAACCTATTTTCAATGTTACAAACAGAACTGTGAGAGGGAACCTGGAACTACCATTCCCCAGCGTTTATAAACTGCTGTCAAACACAACTACAAGAGGAAGACAACTAATCAGCAGCCACCACCCAAAAAAAAAAAATCTTCAACCTGCTCATACCAAAGTGAGCATGCTGACATTTTCATGTGGTTGACTAACTTTTCTTTATGGCTACCATAAATTTAACTTGTTATAATTACTGTCAATAAAATTAATGAAATTACAGGCTGCTCAACAAAAGGAATATCAATCTGTAGCATTTTATTAGGTCAGTAAGACCTTCATTTATCACTGGTACATTTTGTATAAGGCAGGGATTTGGCTCAGGATTTGTAGCTGTTGTAATTTCTTAAAGTTACATTCCAGGATCTTTGAAACATCTCATATATTGATTCTGCTTGCTTGATCAAGAAAAAGCTTCTCAAATTAAAGTGGAACTTCTGAAAGATTTTCTAAAGACTTAGAATACCTCCAGTCCTGAGCCAAACACAAAGAATGTCAGTTTAAAAACCAAAATGAAAAAAATTTTCAGTAAGTGCTAATTTGGAAAAGCATCTTAACTACAACCCTTCCCAAAAGCAGTTGTAAGGTTGTCCA
The DNA here is from genome assembly GCA_022605575.1 of Laterallus jamaicensis coturniculus. NCBI lineage: Eukaryota > Metazoa > Chordata > Aves > Gruiformes > Rallidae > Laterallus > Laterallus jamaicensis. The sequence goes on along the minus strand of JAKCOX010000002.1, from coordinate 50,117,189 downwards.
CTTTGGAGCAGCAGGCATGAAGAACTCCATGCCACACTGGTTTCCTGTTTATTATAAAACACGAAGGAGAATGCTGCATGGGTTTTTTTTCATTTGTGATGCAGCATTTTCTTTTATAGAAATCAGCTGAACTCACTGTGGTGGTTTTACCCTGGATGGAGGTGGGGTTTTGGATTTTGGGATTATTTTTTGGTTTTGGGGTTTTTTTCCCCACAAAAAGCCCTCTTCCCTGTACTAAAAAAGCCATGAGCAACACACACTCAAAAACCAAAGCAACACAACCATGTTTTATTGTCCTGTGTCACATGAAGGAAAAGGATCTTGGTGATCTCAACAAAGAGGCAGTGAGGCAAAAATGCTCAGAGGCCTGAATGGATGGACAAGTAGCTCCTGGGCAAACTCAAACACTACAAAGGAAGCCTACAGAGGGTGGAAACAAGGGCAGATAGCCTGGGAGGAATACAGAGAAACTGTCTGAACAGCCAGGGATCAGGTTAGGAAGACTAAAGCCCGGATAGAATTAAATCTGACCATGGACATTAAGGGTGACAAGATAAGCTTCTCTAGGTATGTCAGTGATAAAAGGAAGACTAGGGAAACCAGGAGCCCTCCCTAGAATGAAATGGAAGACCTGGCTACCCAGGATATGGAGTAGGCTGAGGTACTCAATAACCTCTTTGTCTCAGTCTTCACTGGCAAGTGCTCCTGCAATACTGCCCAGGTCTCAGAAGGCAAAGGCAGGGACTGGTAGAATGAACTGTGGTCAGACATTGGAACAGGCTTCCCAGAGAGGTGGTACAGTCACCATCTCTGGAGCTGTTCAAAAAACATGTAGACGTGGCACTCCAGGACATGGTTTAGTTGACATGGTGGTACTGGACAAATGGTTGGACTTGATGATCTTAGAGGTCTTTTCAAACCTTAGAGATTCTATGACCTTCTCCAATGTAGTAGAAGATCAAGATCATCTAAGGAACCTGAAGGTGCACATATCTGTAGGACCTGATTAGATGAATTCATAGGTCCTGAGGGAACTAATGGATGAAGTTGCTAAGCCATTCTCCATCATATTTGAGAAGTCCTGGTAGTTCAGTGAAGTTCCCACTGACTGGAAAAGGGGAAACATAGCCCACATTTTTAAAAGGGGGAAAAAAGGAAGGCCTGGAAATAGCTCTGCAGACACTGAGAGCTAAGCTGTACCAGCAGATCCTTGAAAAACAACTAAGTCAAGAGCAGAGCTCCAGAAAACTGCAGGTGAGACCGTGTGGATGTGGAAATTTGGAGAGGCTGCTATTTTGTAGATTTTTTTTCCCCTGACTTTTTGAGGTGACAGTGGCTGAGAAAGTGAGTGTGTGTGTGTCCTGCCAGGTGTGCTTACAAAGGAGAATCTTGTACTTTAAAATGGTAAGCCTGTTCTTCACTTACCCCACTTCAAGGCTAGTGTAGCCTTCTCAGGCAATGAAAAGGAAATATCAGCTGTAGCTGGAAATAAAAGTCAGAAGATTCTTGCCTGAGATCCTGGGGTGCATTAAAAGGAGCGTGCCCAGCAGGTCAAAGGAGGTGACCCTCCCCCTCTACTCTGCCCTGGTCAGGTCCCACCTGGAGTATTGTGTCCAGTTCTGGGCTCCCTGGTATAAAAGGGACAGGGATCTCCTGGAGAGAGTCCAGAGAAGGGCTACGAAGATGATTGGAGCATCTCCCCTAAAAGGATAGGCTGAAAGAACTCGGGCTGTTCAGCCTTGAGAAAAGAAGGTTAAGAGGGGATCTGATCAATGTTTATAAATATCTCAAGTGTGGGACACAAGGGGAAATGGCCAGCCCCTTTTCAGTGGTCAGTGGAGACAGGACAAGGGGCAATGGCTGCAAACTGGAGCACAGGAAGTTCCGCACCAGTTCCTAGGCACTGAAGAATTGAATTTTCACTGAAAGGCAATAGGACTTAGAGTTTATATTACATGAAACCACAAGAATTACTCTACAAAAATATCTCAACAAAACCAGTTAAACAAATAGCTTCACAGGTTTTACTGTTTAGTAAGACATAACAAAAATTATTTATATACCTTCTAGAGACTTCCAATCTTCCCTTAGTAGAAAGCCATTTTTTTTGTGTGGCTTTTTTCCTGCTAGGTATTCTCAGGTCAAGTCTTGAAAACCAGCAACTTGAACTGATATCCTAGGCACTAACATTATGAGAGTACCTTAAAAGAAAGCAGATCTGCTCTGCAAAGAAAATCCTTCCTAGCTCTACAAAACTAAGGACCACCAGTGTCCTGCCTAACCACAACAGCAGCCACGACTGGAATTGTCAGAGAAATAAGCACTTCATAAAAGAAATACAGGAAAACTGGTTTAGAAATGCATGCTTACTTTTTCAAGCAGTAAAAGTAGAAAGATTAATACATACCATGAAAATCAGTTATTTGAAGAAACAATCTCAGAGATCCCTCAGAGATAACCAAAAGTGTACCCATGACAAGCAAAGCATCACTTCTCCCATGACTATTTGTACCTCAACTTCAGAAAAGCAAACTGTCCTTCACTTCTGTTTTTAGAATGCTGTCAACACAGTCTCTCCAAGGAAAAGTTAGATTTAGTCTTGCTTTTCTGTGTGTTCCTCAGCACCTATTCCAGGTGAAACACATTTTTAAGGCACTAAGAAAAGGATTTTTCTTAGGTGTTGACTTTACATTCCGAAAGCGTTTATCAAGCCAGATCACTTTAAAGAGTGCTAGGTTATGTCCTCAGAGAATTATTTAATTTAGAACAATAAGACTGTGTTTGGAAATTATACTTGTCACTTTAAAATATGGCTCCTCCTGATTTAACACCGATTCATGGCACAAGACCAGTTTCAAAATTACGTCAAAATGAAAGCAGTGCTTTTTAAATGACAGGTCAACTGAACCTGCGTGATTTTAGTAAAATATAGTTATTTTTAATTGTCATTAAAACTTGCTTTCATATATGCATTTTTAAAGAGAAAACAAAGTTCTTACAGGGTGTTATGTTTTTCTCACACTGAAGGAAAAACAGCTTAATATGAAAATCACTTTCCAGTAAGATAGGAAAAAAATGTGAAAAACAGTGAAATCACACAGGTATTTTACTAAATAATTATCTCTAATCATAAGGCAGCAGCACTTAGTCAACCTGGTGACAGGCCAAGTGAGAGAACCAGTAAAAATTTAAAACAAAAAATTTATTCCAAAAAAGTTACAATTTACAGGTCATAAGCATTTTATAAAAAGACACTTTTAAAATTAACCTTTCTTTTTCACACAGGACTCTTGTGTGATCCCTATGAAATAGCTGGTTTGTTCATCACTTTTAAAGGTACAAAAATTTGCAAATATTTTGGTTCTACTGCAAAATACAATTTTGCAGTTGTTCTGGAAATTCTACTGAAGGATACTTGGGGTAGATGAAATATATCTTCAACTTTAAATCACCTTATATATCTTTCACTATTTACAGAAAATACACAGTTGTTTTCAAAATTCTGATTCTTCTGTGCCTTGAAGAACATGTGGTGTCTGACACAGAATTTGCATCAGTGCAATTACCATGCTGGCAGTGTGTAATTTTGTGAGGCCTTCTCCTAAAGACTTGTGTTGCTGAAGCTGGTTCTCTAAAGGTTCAGGCTGAGGCCTACATGAGGCCTGAGCTGAACAGAGGAAGATTCCTAAACTTCATTTTCATCTTAATTGTGCTATGAATGTCAGTTCTATAGAAGAGGGAAAATTAAGCACAAATATTGCACCTGAAATAGCTCCCTCTTCCACTTATTGTGTTACTTTAGCATTGTTGTTCCAGAGGAAAAGTCTATGTTACCACAGGTTTTTATTCACAAACCCAAAATCATAAGTAGCCTCATGTAGGAAGGAGACAGTCATCACATTCCTGGAGAACTAAAATGCCACCTTTCTATATGTCACCCCATAGGCAACCAATGTTCCCACCAAACCGAAGTACTTCCAAGCTATTATTAGCTTCCAGTAACTAGAAAGGCGTTACACATTTTCAATAGGTCATATACTACAGAATTTTGATCGAATGAGCTTTATAAGCAGAAGTTTCAACTGGATAATAACTTTAGTCTTGAAAAACAGAATGCCAAATGCCATCAGTTTTATGGAGAAAATCCAGAACTGAAAGCAAAATGTTTATTGCAGTGGGTTGGAGTAGCAACATCAAGTAATGTTATCTTTTTTACTAGCAGAAACCTGCTGTGGGAAAAAAATATTTCTCAACCCAACTGTTTAAAACAGGGCAAGGGCAGACAAAATATGCTGTGCTGAGATGACACATCTACTGTACATCCTCTGGCAAGCAGGCCCCAATATTCTAGACAACACATAAACAAGCGACTTTTTACAGAGGAACAGAATGGCTCCAGGTCCAAATCATAGCTTTCAATAACAAAGCAGGGAAGTGAAAACTCCAGTTTATTTACAAAGCGTACGTGCTAGAAATGACAGAGATAAAAGCCCTTCCGAGAAGAAATTCAAGGAACTTATTAGCTTGTAGCCTTACAGTATTCCCTTTGATATGCATTAAAAGTAGAGATATATGTGTCACAAACCAGTTGTGAAACTGTGGCAAAAAGTAATTAGAAATCTTACCAACAGTTGCTTTAAAAATTACAAGTAATTCAAGAGTATCTGTATCTATCTTGAGAAAGTGAAAGCTGTTCCAAGGACTACAATTCCAGCTTTTGAAAGAAAGAAGTCCAAAGGTTTTTCTTGGCTCAATATTTTTATGGGTCAACTGCAAAGACAACATAAAAGTCAATTGGAGTTTCAGGAGGAGGAAGAAGTTTGTAACAGGAAAGAGAATATGACAGAGGAGAGTAGAAGGAAATAAAATCAGGTGTCCTGCAGTTTGCACTTTATGAAACTTTTTTTGGGCAATTTTTTCATCCTGTTAGTTTTTACCCTTTGTTAGCACATAAATGACACAGATTTAATTCTTCATGAGTATTTTTTCTAGAAGTATATTTTAAAAAACTCAAACTGGCAAAATCCCACAATGTGTTCTAGAAGTGTTCTAACTACAATATCATACTTCCTAGCATTCTAATCTATGAGAAAAAATAGGCTATGAAATTATCTTTGTTATAAAATCTATCTTTTCCTAACAGCAGAAATGGAATATGTATGAAGTTACTGAAAGGTCTGATGTTCTTTATAGCATTTACCTACACAGAGAGGCCCACTTGATGCCAGTTTATACATACTGACAGGATTTAAAACATCTTCAGCAGATTCTCTTAGTAGAGTGTATCCAATAACCAATTTCCCAAACATATATGACACACTGTTCATACAAGAATGTTTCTACAACCATAGTTATATTCCTAAAACAGTATGGAAGCCATCTAATCCCAGTTTTTGGCAGTTTAGTTGATTTTACCAGATTTGGCTTTGTTTTTTTCTTGTTAACAATGCCCTGTGGAGAGTGGCTGGGTGTGATGCTAGGAGAGAATTTCATGGCACTTTTTAAAACAGAGCCCATGTCTGACTACACGAAGGGTGAGGTTGTTCACCCCCACTCTCCAGCTACAACAGAAGAGACGGCTCTCATCTCTTCAGCACCCCACCATTGTTTCCCTTTGGGATCTATATTTGTCCTCCATTTTCTTTGCCTCTTTTTGTCCTGACACGCACTTTTTCAGAGAGATAGAGGAGCTTCTCAATGGCCTAGCCACCAGTGGGTGCAGAGGACAGAAGGAGAAACCAGCTATGCCAGCTGAGGTGCTTCCAAGTATCATCCAGGGCCTGTCTCCTGCTGCCCACTTAAAAATGCAACCTGAACTGACTCCACTTGCTCATCTTGGCCATTAAAAACCAGACAACATCACCTCTTTGCTAAAAAATATAAAATCTGAGAGGACAGGGCTGCATGCTATCTGTTGCCTGAGGCCTAGTTGCTACTTGCAAACAGAGGCTGCTGGATCACTTAGCAGAGCATGAATGGTTCCCCTGCAGTCAATGCATTAAAATGTGCAGTCTGCTATCATATGAAGTAAAACACTAATACACAGGAAGGGTTGAAGGTGCCTGAGTTATTTGTGCTTAAATCTGGGATTTGGCCTTTTTTTTCCTCACACTTCTGCAAGAATTTACTATTTGAATTAAAAAAAACCTTGATCATATGGGAAGTTGATAATTAAATTTGGTTGTAAATAAAACATGTTTATGTTAGGTACATTAAAATTTGGCACCCAGTGTCCTTTTTTTGGTCATAAATATTTCAGTGGAGGAAAAAACAGCAACAGAAATTCCTGAGATTTTCCCTACAATTAAAAACAAAAAAAAAAAGGATATAAAGTTTATTTCATATTTGGCTTCCAGTTAACAAAGGCACGAGATGGTAGAAATACTTCGGATATTATGTGCAATGTATTACCTTATTTTTGGACAATTGCACATTGACTGCAGCTGTTGTATAGGAAACAATGCTTAAAAAGCTAATTATACTGAAATATTCCAAGGAAAATGGGCAGGAGAGAGCATAAATAGTGAGGATATTCATCAGACACTGGCAGGAGCAAAAGCATGTTGTGGTTGGGATTTTAACACATTTCAGAAGCCTGCTGCCTGAGATAGTTTTGTGATTACATACCCACTCATCTATTTCCCCTCAGTGTTTATGTTGGAAAGATGGCACATTATTTTGAAAGAAATGAAGGGGGGAAAAAAAAAAGAAAGAGTTTGCAAAGAAAACTGTAGGTCCTGATATGGAGTAATTTGACACTGAAACATGTAAGCAAAATGCTTAAGTTAAAGGTTAAAATAATGAATGTGCAATAACAGTGGTTTAATGCTTTCAGAGTAGATTGTGTATTATTAGGGTCTTGAAGGTAGTGTGAGTCTTCCCCTTGACTTTAACAGGCTCTGAATTACTCCTGGTTGTCGATCTGGGTGTTCTGGGAGGGTGAAATTTGCTTTGCTTTGTAAAGGGAACAGAATATTCCCTTCAAATCAGAGGACAGGTCTGCTTGACACTGTAGACACAGGTATTGACTCCACCAACATTTCTACTCCTCCTTCCAGCTGCGTTATTGAAAGAATGTGTCTGTTGTACTCCCTGTATTTATTCTGATTTGGACAGTTTCTTTGGTCATTACTCAGATGGAGTCATAAAAAAAGCCTTGGAGTTTTTGTGACAGTGCATGGCATTCTGGACAGGGCAGGGGCTATCCCCAAAGAGTGAAATACAGCACAGTGACAGACAAGAATCTGTGGGCAGTCTTGCCATCCCAAAGTTTTGAAAGAAGTATAATTTTCTAAAAAAAAAACAAAACCCAAACCAAAACTGGAAAAGATCTGATGGTTGTGAGTTATTTAAACAGACTCTTATTAAAGCTTCTACCCAGGTTTCATACATGCTTCAGGGAATTAAGAAACTCAATAAAATCACAATTCTTTTTTTTCCTCTAGACATAGTAAAACCTATCGGGAAGGAAGTTGAAAAATCTTGTACTTGTGGAAACTGTAATCTTTTTAAAAGAACAGCAAAGAACCCTGTCTTATAACAGATACTCTTTTAGGATGAAGTAACTTTGCATAGCATGATAGGATTTCCCCACTGACTATCAAAACATTCATCAACACCATCTTTCAAACTGGAGTAGTGAAGTTGCTAACAAACAGATTGACTTTTATTGCACAATACTAAAAAAAAACCCCAACACCCTACAATACTAAAAACCAATAAAACAACAACAGAAAAACCCCAAATGAAAACACTGTCTTCAATTAATAAAGAGGGTTTGGGGCAGATGAAGTATTGAGTCAGCATCCTTTGCCTCAATCCCTGTAGGCTATGCATAGGCTCTGTAACAGGGTAGATGAAGACCTACCTAATGTAAGGAAGGCTTACGTGAGCATAAAGTCTCTGAGAGATCTGAAATATTGTTTATATTGTTCCAGTTCTCATTGGAAATTATTTCCACTACTATCTAGGACAACAGCCATGGAATCATGCTAACAACAGATTAACCACAAAGAGGGATCTAACACCAAATACGACAAGCCTGAGGCACCCACTACCTGCTGTTAAGACCACAGCCTTAGAGATAAATGTGCATTTTAGCTAAAAGACGCACTTGTGAAAAAGTTTGTCTCTTGTGCAAACTTGTAATACCTAGGAAACATGACAGTCTATGCCTTTGTGGGTTGGGTTAAAAATATTTCTCTCTGGTATGTGTAGCACAGTTCAAAATAAAGCAGAGGAAAGAGGCTAGCCAGTTCTCATAGGATCCGAAAGAGATGACTTGGGCTGACTTGGATTTCAAATGAAAATGCTGTAGTTCAGCTGAAAGTTAAAAAGGGAAATGGCACAGATGCATGAACTCCTCCTGTAAAAGACAGGGGAATGTCACTGTGTTGGAAGACACTCTAAGTATAATAAATAGTTCCTGGAAGAAAACAAGGTCAGCATTCCGCAAGGTTTTCAGCTACTCACAACGCTATGCTGTAAATTTAAGCTTGAGAGATACCAAACAAGATCTCACTGCCATTACTGTTACTCCACTGACTCAGAGTTAACAGCTTTCTTAAACTGGTACATGTGAGTCAAAAGCATGTTTGAAAGCAATTGTCCTTCCCCAAAGCTGAAAATAAGTTCTACTGTAAAACAAATGTAATTATGTCTCTGCAGGAAGGAACACATCCAGAACGATCATGAAGTTGGATGTAATCAATGACCTTTTCCGAAATACCTTGAACTCTTTCTTTTGTTGATGGGACTTTCTAAAAGTATACTGGGAGCCATAGGTTTCTGGCTTGTACCCATTTTAAACATTGCTTATCGCGCAGTGCTACAATTTGTTATCAGATGACCCTGTGCTCATACACAAACACAACCACTATCAGGCACAGACAGGCTATAATCTGGCAATAACTTTACAAAACCAGAAACAAGCACAATGTGTAGGGAATATTAATAAACTCAAGGAGTTCTGGCACAGAATAAGACTACTAATAAGGATTTGGAGAGAAGTACAGTAAGACATGACAAAAGCCCATATGAATTCCAGTCCTATTCCCCATGACATAAGCTATCCTAAATAGCTACCATCACCTGAAAGTGCTCTCTTGAGAGCAGTTCAGAATCCTTTTGCCTTATCTAGCTTTTGCAAATGTGATAATTACCCTGCTTTATAGGATCCTATTGTATCTAATGAGTTAATAGACATTTGTGCAGAACTAGTAATTTAATTATAACTATTATGCTTGCTTTGGAAGAAAGGTGTTCCAAGAAAGGATCTTCCTTTAGCAGTTACCATACTAGCATACATTACAGGATAAATCTATCTAATTTCAGAATTCTTCAGTATCTGCAACAGGAGCCAGATTTTTAAAAAGCACTCCCATATAGCAAGATATGTGAAATGGTCTAATTTCAGACACTAAACCATGTTTTGTAATGTGGTTTAGGTTCACAATCTCTCCTAATACTGCCTTCTCAAAAATTGCACTTCATTGTACCAAGCTTCAACAGAAAGTCAGCAAATCGTTTACGGTGAAATAGGGATTATTTCCCTGCCACATGACAATATAATGAAAATAAAATCCAGAAGGGTCTATGTGGCTAGCAGATACTTTAGTGATGGGTACTATATAAACCAGCTGGATGGATAGGAACAGAGAATCTAACTGCATAGTTCTATTACTAGCGTAGTCTGAAGAATATGGTGACCTTTTGTTAATTGAAAAATGTGAATGTATTTTTGAGGTGCAGAGCATGCAAAATACAAAGGCCATAAAATTCTAATTTAGGTTTATGTTGAAATGTTTTTTGTGTAGAACAATGTGTTTCCCCAGATGCAAGTTCTCCTTCCTTGGCTGCTGCACAGGTAGAGTTAAATTCCTCATTTTTCATCCCTTTCTGTCTACTCTGGCACAAACCAGGAGGAGGAACAAACACACAGTTTCTCCTCTCACAGTGTATCCTCCTTATATTGCTTTTTAGATTTTTTAAAAATCCTTGTCTTACCTTTCTCTCCTTTTTTTTTTTTTTGGATCCAACCTTGTAACACATTCATTTTACATTACCAAAATCAAAATCTAGAAACTGGTCAGCAAGTGTGTGTGGCAGTAACAAGGATCACTTGGGAATTATGCTTACCAAGTGTGGAAATGAATGGGATTCCATTTAAATGGTGCTTGTTCTTTCTAACCTTATCCCTTGAGCTGATGCAAGAGCTCCTGGAAAACTTCAAGCCTTGACATTTTAGAGATAGGCTTACTTAAGAGAGCATGGAAGTTTTTAAGCCAGTCAATACCATTTTCCTTTGATATTTGAGGCACGTGCCTTTTCTTAAAGATTTCACTAGTTTATTTGCAAAATTGGTTGAAAGAAATCAACATTCTTTAAAGAAGAGTTTGATAATAGAGAATCCAGTCTCCTCATTAGCCCTTCATCTAACATTCTAACACAGATGCCCTCTTCTCATCATTACCATGATGTCACTGATTACAGTATTCCAACTGACTAATCAGGAAGGAGGCTATGCCTATACTGGATGAGGTTATGACTCTAAAGTATTGTTATCTTTTTCTGCTAAGGAAAGATTGGTTGGGGAACTCCCACTCAGGAATTCTTTCTTTTGCCAGCTGAAGGGACGTTACAGTGCCCGTTCAGTCTGCTTTGTCACATGCATTGGTAGATTGTGCCTGTACTGGGGGTGTGAAATAAATCCACTCGTCGTCTCTTATTAACATGTAAGATTCGTATTTCATTAAAAATATCATATAATATTTGTATTTCAGTAGCATCCGCAAGTCTCACAGCACCTTTACAAGCATGGGAAAATGTGGGTCTTCCCTAGAGATATTTTTTATTTCATACTGTCAAAAAGTGACCTGGAAAAAGAAGGCAGAGAGAGATATATTTGCATACATGTATATGTGTGTGTGTGTATGCAGACATAGAGTTTTTAATAAAGTCAACATGACCAAACCTCCGTATTCAAAATTTTACCAAGAGCCACCATTACCCTTGTCAAATACTTGTAAACTTATTTTTCATGTAATCAATTTAATGAAAAAATAGTTATAACGATTCTGTTTATTTTAAAACAATTATTTCATTAGCCATGTTAGCACCTTTTAAGTATTTTGTGATTCCTTTGCCCAAGAGTGATGTCAAGACAATCAACTTTTTAAAAACAAATAAATCTATCTGTATTTTAAATTCAAATTAAGGTTGACATATTCTAAGATGTCCCTTAAAGACACACCCATTTAATTCAATTACTTTAGAGGAGTTGATGAAGAGTTTTAATGGAATAAATTCTTCTTTTCTTTATAGCTAACACATTTATAGACTAACACCTTTGACTTCAGTGGAGTCAGTGCAATTTTTTCCTAATATATCTAAGCGTAGAAATTAGTCCTTTGACATTGCAAAGCCTAGATTAACAAAATAATACTACAGATCTAAATTTAGTTCAATATTAGTTCCTCATTTAGGATCTGAAAATTAACCCTACTTTATCTAAGGCAACATAGAAATCCACAAATATGCAGAGAGTGAAAGGAAATCAAGCAGAGGAGAATTCATACTTGGCCAGTGGGATAGCCTTATGTGATGGCATGACTGACTGGGAGAAGAGAACAGGGGATGTTGTCTGCCTTGACTTCAGCAAGGCTTTTGACGCTGTGTCGCATAACATCCTCATAGGCAAAGCTTAGGAAGTTGGATGAGCAGATGGTGAGGTGGGTTGAGAACTGGCTGGATGGTAGAGGGTTGTGATAAGCAGTGCAGAGTCTAGTTGGAGGCCTGTAGATAGCAACGTGCCCCAGGGGTCAGTACTGGGTCCAGTCTTATTCAACATATTAATCAATGTGCACCCTCAGCAAGTTTGATTATGATACAAAACTGGGAGGAGTGGCCAACACACCAGAAGGCTGTCCTGGCATTCAGCGGGACCTGGGCAAGCTGGAGAGTTAGGTGAGGAGGAACTAATTTGCATTGAGTAAAAGCAAGTGTAGGGGCCTGCACCTAGGGAGGAATAATCCCAAGCACCAGTACAGGTTGGGGGTTGGCCTGCTGGAAAGCAGCTCTGCAGAAAAGGACCCAGGAGTCCTGTTGGACAACCAGCTTTCCATGAGCCAGCAGTGTGCCATCATGGCCAAGAAGGCCATGGGATGTATTAAGAAGTGTGTGACCAGTAATTCAAGGGAGGTTATCCTCCCTCTCTACCCTGCCCTGATGAGGTCACATCTGGAGTCTTCTGTCGAATTCTGGCTCCCCTGTTCAGGAAAGACAGGGAACTACTGTCCAGCAAGGGGCTACAACAATGATGAGGGGACTGGAGCATCTCTTGGATGAGGACAGGCTGAGAGAACTGGACCTGTTTAGCCTGGAGAAGACAGAGGGATTCTGATCAATGCTTCCGAATACCTAAAGGGCAGGTGTCAAGAGGATGGGGACAAACTCTTTTCATTGATGCCCAGTGACAGGGACACTGGGCACAAAGAGGAACACAGGAAGTGCCGTCTCAACATGATGAAAAACTTCTTCACAGTGAGGGTCACAGAGCCCTGGGACAGGCTGCAGAGAGAGGTTGTGGAGTCTCCATCTCCGGAGATATTCAAGACCTGCCTCAATGCAATCCTGTGCAACCTGCCCTAGGTGAACCTGCTTTAGCAGGGAGGTTGGACTAGATGATCTCCAGAGGTCCCTTCCAAACCCTACCATTCTGTGAATCTGTGAGAGTATTAAGAATAAAGTGGCGCTATCACCTCTGTATATGTTATTAAGGAAACAATGATTCACTTATTATGTCCAGTTCTGATGATTACACTTGAGAAAAATGTATTTGATATTTGGACATAATTTTTAAAAGTACAGGAATAATTTGAGATTGGAAGCTAGGCCTTGGAGAAAGGAATTAGAAAAGGATCTACTGAATTTTTCCAAGAGACAGTGAAGTATTTTAACTACAGATATGTAGGAAAGGAATACAGTTTTGAGAGTAACCAATGTTTTAATGTACCAGGAAAACCACAAGATGTTCCAATGATTGCCAACTGATGGAACTCAACATAATCAGAATGCTTCTCTAATTTGCTCATTGGAGTATGTGACATGGTGATGTCCTGAATTATTTCTGATTGTAACCAGATTGAAAGCTGATAATGTTCAAGGTTTGTGAATGTCAGAGTTTGGCTTAATGATCATTAATAGTCACCTCTGACCCTAAAATATGATAATAAAATGGCCTCTATATGCATGAGAAGTTTTGTAGAGAACATTTTTCTCCTTAAGAGTATGTGAACAATGTTCTTATACTTGGATGCTGCTAACTTGTTTCATATGGCTTTGAGGCTAATTGGGCAGAGCATGAGGGGAACTACACTCTTCTCCTTAGGAAATTCAGCATTTAAATTTAAAATAATTATTCAATTGTTCCACACAGCTGGGTCTGGTCAATTTAAGCCAGCAGAATCATTGTTTTGACATGCCTATGGTCGTATGAGGTATAAAGGCTTTTGGGTTTTCACTTTTGGGTTCATTTGAAAACAGTATTGCAAGTGGAGAATTCCCCACCTGGAGTATTGTGTCCAGTTCTGGGCTCTATGGTTTAAAAAGGACAGGGATCTCCTGGAGAGAGTCCAAAGAAGGGCTACAAAGATGATTAGGGGCCTGGAGCATCTCCCCTATGAGGAGAGGCTGAATAGGTTGGGACTCTTCAGCCTTGAGAAGACTAAGGGGGGACCTAATTAAAGTCTATAATTATCTTAAGCAGGGGATGCAGGGGGAATCAGTCAGCCCCTTTTCAGTGGTCTGTGGAGACAGGACAAGGGGCAATGGCTGTAAGCTGGAGCACAGGAAGTTCCGCACCAACATGCAGAGGAACTTTTTCCCAGTGAGGGTGACAGAGCCCTGGGACAGGCTGCCCAGGGAGGTGGTGGAGTCTCCTTCTCTGGAGATATTCAAGTCTCGACTGGACGCCTATCTGAGTGATATGTCCTAGGGAGCTGCTTTGGCAGGGGGGTTGGACCTGATGATCTCTCGAGGTCCCTTCCAACCCCTACAACTCTATGATTCTATGATTTTACTGCACTAGGGGTGCAGTCACACTGGATTTTGAAGCACTACCCCAATTTCTTTTTTCTACCTAACTTCTGCAATATCCTCCTTTTAGCGTTTAAGTCAAGGACACATATCCTTAACTGATCTTAGCTGACACAGGGTGGTTAAAGTTACTGCAATGTTGATTTTAGCATCCTGGAGGGGTGGATTCTCATCTTGCAGAAAAGTGAACCTAAAAGAAACGGGAGAGGTTTATTTCTTTTTTTAAAAATCTTTTTTCAAATAAACATATCTAGAAGGGAAAACCAAAAAGTATCAGTATGAAGTTTCAGAGCGATCAGCAGATGCTAGCTGTTTGCAAACACATGGGTAAGGATATTTCCCTTTACAGAACTTAAACGCATTCCAAGTGGCGCAGCCAGTATAGCGTCAAGTTTTTTGCCGCGATAAGGCCAGAGGCAGGAAGCCATGAGAGGTCAGGAAGGAAGCACTATCAGGCCTGAGAGAGGACCGAACAGCAAAGGGAGCAGCAGCCTCTTGTATTTAGGCTATGTAACAACTGTGCTGTTTTCCAAAGATAAACAGCTCCAAGCCCAAAATCCCAGCTACTGCCCCTTTAAATTTACTGGGGGGAAAAAAAATAAATCCTCCTTTGCTGTGTTTGCCTTTTGCTTCCAGCAGCTTTGTGAGGAAAAGAGGGAAGAAGGGGAAGGCAACAGGGAAAGTACTATTTCGCGTAAACATTTCTTCTGGGATGCAGACCAGTTTGTTTATAGCAATTCAGCTTGACCCTGGGCACACCAAAGGAAGTGGCTTTAATACTGGTTTTGATCCGTGGAGCCAGAGCTGAATCTGAGTGGTTTAGTTCACACTGGTATGTTTCCAAACACCACCTGCTTGGCAATATTCTGCCTGATGGCATAAAGGTCAGAGAGCCAGTTAAGTAGAAAGGGAAAGCTCTTGCAAAGTTTGGCTTGTGAAAGAGCCACATACAGGGAAATGTCCAAGGTTGTTGCCCTTTATTACACCATCAAAGGTTTTCAAACCAGGTTTTGAAGCCCAGCTGAACTCAGATGACAAGTGATTTTCCCATCCCACAAGTGAGGGGATTTATGTTTTCTCCCTGTT
This sequence comes from Laterallus jamaicensis coturniculus, assembly GCA_022605575.1. Classification (NCBI taxonomy): domain Eukaryota; kingdom Metazoa; phylum Chordata; class Aves; order Gruiformes; family Rallidae; genus Laterallus; species Laterallus jamaicensis. The sequence goes on along the minus strand of JAKCOX010000002.1, from coordinate 50,102,009 downwards.
CCTCCCTGCAATGAAATAAAGACATTTTACATTCTTCCTTCAAAAACGAGAGAGACAAACAGCAAGAGAGCTGTTTGCACACTGCCTGCTATGGTGTTCATCCATTTGCTATTTTACCTAGTGAGGTTAAAGTTCATGAACTGCTCTGCACCTATGTTGGGGATGGGGGATTGAAGGGATTCTGGCAATTTGACTTTTGGTAGTTTTGAGATATCATCTCTAAAAAACCACTGATGCTGAAAGAAACCGTCTTCAAGAATAGCTGACACATGGTAGGACAGCCATGGAGGAGAGGGCAGATGCAGATCAGAGGCAGTAATCATGATGCTGGATCAGACAGTGCTAAGATTTGTCCTAGACCACATTTATTCTTCATACTGCCTTCTTCAGCGGACACCAACTAGCCTGGATTGCACTAGTATCTTTCTTGGTCCTGCTGTGAATTTCAGAGGATTTCCCAGGTTCCCCTGGTTTTAAAAGTCAGCCTTTTCTCAAAAAAAAGTTGTTCTGTGCAAAAGTTGCCCACTAGCTCTAGATTTAACTATGCATCTTTAAAAGTCAGTGTAAAAATTAAATACATGACCACATCCCAGCAGTACTATGACTTTTAGGCATAGAGAGACTTCAGTTTTGTTGCTACTATTTTATGCTTATGTTGTTAAATAGAAGCCAAGCAATTTGTTATTGTATGAGTCCATCTAAAACATAAAAGATGCAATCCAATGCCCACTGACTTTAAGGAAAGCAGGATACCAAAAAATAGTTACAGCTCAAAAAAAAGTCTAAAAATACAATTACTCACAATAGCAAACTTGTGCTCATGCTCTGGGATCTGGGCCCAGCTAGGTGCAGAGGAACTCTTTCCCAATTAACTGGCAAGATTGCTCAGCTGCACTTCTCTAAGTTATGGAATAACAATCAAGGATCTTATCCAATTTACAGCAAAAGTAAAGAGTTGCAGGCTAGTGATTATAATTCTTTTTCTATAGGAAAAGCAGTGTTAGCAGTGTAGAGAAAAGCAAAGAGCATAAATTCAACCTGACTCCCCAGGTTTTTAATTTTTTTTTTCTTTTCAACCATAGCACTGTAATTAGTTTTCTGCGGGCTCTTTTAGAGCAAGCTACTCAAATAAAACTGTTCCATGAATTAGAGATTCATTCACAGGGAATATGGAAAAAATTGAACTTTTCAGGAAGACTATGCAGAGTCTGAGCCTTCTTGAGGAGGCTGCAAACTGGGCAGTTTGCTTTTCTATTAAATCCAACAGCATCACCATAGACTGCTGCAGTGTTTGTTCACTGTCAATCTGATTTTCAGAGCAGTGTAAGGCAGGGGAAGGGAAAGAGCTTTTTCTGAGGAGGTTACAGCTGAGCGAAGCAGAGAACACAAGTGAAACCTCATGTAGGAAGAGGTTTTGTTGCATATGCTTAGTTTTGGTAGGTTTTGGTAATTGTTTTCACAATAGCTGCTTATTGTTATTTTCAGTAAGATTTCATTGACAGCATTAAATTTGAGAAATTATTTGGAGGTGTTGTTAGATTTAAAAGAAACCCGAGCTTTAATTTGAAAATAATGAGATTTCTAAAGATTAGAGCCAAATGATGGAGGGAAGGTATCATTTGAGACAAGTAGTAGATAGTAATAGTGAAAAGCTAGAATACACTGGTGGAGAAGAGGATGTATCATCTCTGCTATGATGCCTGTGAAGTGTGGCCATCCAACAATGTCTACTGATGATGCACCAAAACTATGACTGTCCACATCAAACACAATTGCTTGTTTGCCTGGACTTCCATACCTTGACACTCTGTTTCTTAAAGACAGAGGGTCTTTTGTTATGTTTATATAGGTCTTAGTAGCTTAGAGCCATTTAGCAATATAAATAAGCAAGTATTTTTTAAAAAGAGATTAATGAAGACTGTTTTTGTATTTAATATCTTTCACTGAGATATTAAACTGGAACAGCAAAAGGAGCCAAGAGATGGATAAGGAAAACAAATCTAGTTATAATTTTTTGAGTTACCAGAAAGACATTAGGGGCAATTTAAATTACGTTCATATTTCAGGAGTGTAGCCAACATTCCATATTTGATGCATTTCTAAAGCTCCCAGCTCCCAAATCTCAGGCATCATTATTTTTAAAAAGTTTTCAGAACTCAGAGTTGCTGAGTAGAACAAAAATTTGAATGTGAATAGCTCAGAAGCCTTAAGAAGAAACCTGACAACTTGTTTTCTCTGAAATTTCATTAATTCAAGTCCATATTCTCGACCTGGGAGGTGGGAGATCCTGGGAGGTGGGAGATCCTGAGTTGTGTTTCGAACACACTAGACTACCATCAATTGTTTGGGGGGTTTTTTTTGAAGCAGTGCCTGACTTTCAGAAGGTGAACCTTTCAGATCAGAAACCTCAGAGTTCAAGAGGGTTTGGATGAGAGATTTTCCTCCAAATAATAATTATATTATGAAGGAGGTAGCCAATGTGGAAAAAAAGACACCTGAAAAAGGAATGTGAAGTGAACACATCTCCATTCAGCAAGAACTATGAACGCTGCCATAGCACCCTAAATGATGGTTTTGGTCTGTGCAAAAAATGAACTTATGATAAAACTAAAACTCTGGCAAAACTTGAGCATTCCCATGGAGGAAGAGCTTTGGACATTCCTCAGTGTGCATGAGTGTATTTATCCACATGCCTGGTGAAAACATGGAAGATAAATTCCTTTCTGAGTACCTTCTCAGTCTGAAACACTTTGCCTTTAAATGCTTCCTCTGTTCAGTTGGAAAGCACAAATATGTTTCATCAGAAAATAGGAACACAACAGGAATGTAAAGAAAAAATCAGTACTCAGACTGAATAAGCATCTTGAATACTGTATATTTCCACTCCTCTTAAGAGGCAAAGCTTAATCCTGTTGGAGAAAGGTGAAAAGAAGTTCACTTTTGTAAAAATATATTACCTACCTGCGTACCTAGCTGCCAAGGTCAGTGAGACCTCTCTTGGGTTGAATAAGTACCGCTGGGGCAAAAGAAACTGGGAGGTAACTTTAACTCACAAATGACATTTTAGGTTGCTAAAGGTGCTCAGGAGGAGTACATATAGAGCTAAATTCTATATGTTTTATAGCCAAGTGATTCCATTACCTTAACCGTGCCTGCACAGCAGTAACAGAGAGAAGAATTTGGATCATGGCGACACTTTTCTCCAAGCAATTCTCTGTCGCTGCCATGAGCAACCAAATTGTGCAACATTGTTGTGTGGCACGTCCATAATGGGCGAGTTAGTGGAGCCTGACAAAACCTGGCCCAATTTTACATCAGGTTTTTAGCAAAACAAGGGCAATTTTCTGGCACGATCTAGAGATTTTTATTAAATCGGAACTGATGTAAAATCGGGTTGGTCCACCTAAAGCTCACACTGAATTTTTACACTTACTTGAACATCAAAGTACACTTTAAGAGCAGACCAAAATAAATTACCTGAAAGTGTACCCACAAATCCTGCAAGTCAGAGCTAACAAGGCTTTTAAAAAGCTCTGCCAGCTCTCTCCATGTATGCAGAAGCTATATAAAGCTAAACATAATATGTAATGAAAGTAATGACATTTTGTTTACATTAAGTAATACGTTCAAAGGCATCAATTTTAGCCTAATTTTTCTTTCCTAAATTAAATCTGACTGCTTCACCTGTCCTCTACAGGTACTTTTCCCCTTTGTACAGGTAGCAGAGTCCTAGACTAGAGGTAGAGATGTATCTTCTGTACAAATCTAGCCTATGCTTAATTTGCTAAGCAGAGAGTTCTTCTCAGTGTTGTGGTCCACAAGCATATCCTTTTTCCTTTCCAAGTAGACAGCTGAAAGACATTTTCCATAGGATTACATCCAGCAACGGTTCCTCTAGAGCACGTGCTGTAATACCTAATTAGAAATGGGACAGTGGAATGAAATTCAGGTGATAGAGCTGCAGAACAAATGAGCTGACCTTGTTGAAAAGGAGCAGTACTATGCTGTTTGAAGAATAATTCAGAAATATCTTAATAAAGAAATTTATATAAATGGAAATAGGTTTCATTGCATAAATTTTTAGTCCAATAACTAAATACTATGGGCTCTTCCCTGATGTTCTCATTCCTGTCTGTTGTCTTCCTAAAAGTCAAACAAAAGCTGATTTTCATGTTTTGAATCATAGCTATTGGATTTCTTTTGCAAAAAGACATTTGCTGACCAGATACAACTATTTACCTGCTCCCTCTTGCGTGCCATTACAGAAATGGTTTGAAAAATATGACTTCACTTACAGAACCAAAAGAAATCTCAACTAAAAATGTCAGTTAAAAAAATCTGAACAGCTCGATTAAGCATTGTAATACCCCTGTTAAAGACTCTGTCAGAGGTGCTCTAGCAGATGCCATGGAAGCAATTTAAGATACAGCAGTTCTCTCCTGTCTGTCTGTGAGAGATTACTATCCCCAGAGCACGTACCCACCCTTTAGTAATCCTAATTTATAGCACATCCTCTCTGAAATGCCTGAGAAGTCTACTATGAATAGGAAAGACTGAGGTGCAGGCATACTTCCCTTCCTCTACCTGGCCACAGGCACTAACCTCTGTAGGTGCCAGTCCACCAAAGCTAAGTCTACTGCAGTCCATAAAGCTGAGCTTTTCCAGGAAGTATGAAGTGCTGAATGATCTTGCATTCCCAGAGGAGCTTCTGCTCTCCTGTGTTTAACTATGGATTGGATTCCCTTTCCTTCTGCTTGAAGACTGAAGTGGGCTGAACAACAGGTATAAAACTGTATGGTGAAGGATTTCGTGGGTATGTTGTTTGCCATTAGAATTTGGTTTGGAATTTTAAGGAGCTTTCAGGAGACTTAGCAGATAATGATCTGAAGCCACAAAATTCCTCCAGGCATTTCTTCATCCCACTATGCACTACCTGAGGCTGTAACACCATCTCCCGTGCCTGCTGGCTATTTCTAAGCAAAAGGGTGCTTTAATCTATTCTTAAATGCTTTTGTCACCAGCTTTGTGGTTTTAATTGAAGTGAAATTCAGCACTTGAGAAAAGTGCAAGGATGTTGATATATTGGAAACTAACTCTAATATCAAAATAAACACCAGCATTCGTAAGCTTTCCATGAAGAATTGAAAATGATGTTGTTATATATCATTCTGACATCCACCATGCTACCCACCCTCCCCACTCAAGGACAGACCAATGGTGCTTTTTAAGAAGAGAAAAAACTGCACCAAATCCTTCCAGCCTTTTACTCAACCCGTGGCCTACTCCTCCTGTCTGCACCCTCAGCTAACATTTTTGTCACCTCTTCAAAAACACTGCTTTCATAACATACCAAAGACCATCATATTTCAATATTGCAAACCATGGGGGGGGGGGGTGTGTGTAAAGGAAAGGACTCATTTTGCTGAGAGGTTCTTACAGAAAAGGCCAGTGACTGACAGTTACTTTTCTACCAAGAGATTTCAGCTGCAGCATTCACCAATCTTCTACACTCAGTACTACTTTATGGTACCCAAATCTCTATTTCTGCCTCATTCAGCATAGGAAAGGCAGTAATCTGCCTTTCTCTTCATTGGGGTGAAAGTATGGGAGGAATGACAAAAAAAAATCTGTGACTTCATCAATTGAATCAGAAGAAATTTTTCAAATTGAACTGTCCTCTGCTTATTTTATATTTGTTACAGCTTATCAAAATATCATTACATCCTTTTAAAATCTTATTTCAAAAACCCACAAACAAAGAAAAACCACTAGGAAAAACAATCCTTCTTCTAGTACATGTCCATCCAAACAGTGGCCTGTTTCAGATGGATGGTGATTCTCTGTGTCATACCTTGGTCCCTTTCTGATGGTCCAGACTGAACTGAACTGATCTGTGGTAATAGCACGTAGGACTTTTAGGCAGGTAGGCCATGTGGGGCTGTTCAACTTACCATCTTAAAACTGCAATTGCAAACCAGTAAATAACTGGTGCAGATCACAGATAGTCACAGACAGCTGAAAAAACAGGCAACATTCTGCATGAGATTCATGTCCTAAGCAAAAATAGTTTTAGCAAAGTGTTGAACATGCACCATATTTCATGGTCCCATGGCCATCAGTGGGTATGACACAGAGAATCACCATCCATCTGAAACAGGCCACTCTTTGGATGGACATGTACTAGAAGAAGGATTGTTTTTCCTAGTGGTTTTTCTTTGTTTGTGGGTTTTTAAAATAAGATTTTAAAAGGATGTAATGATATTTTGATAAGCTGTAACAAATATAAAATAAGCAGAGGACAGTTCAATTTGAAAACTTTCTTCTGATTCAATTGATGAAGTCACAGATTTTTTTTTTGTCATTCATCCCATACTTTCACCCCAATGAAGAGAAAGGCAGATTACTGCCTTTCCTATGCTGAATGAGGCAGAAATAGAGATTTGGGTACCATAAAGTAGTACTGAGTGTAGAAGATTGGTGAATGCTGCAGCTGAAATCTCTTGGTAGAAAAGCAACTGTCAGTCACACCCTCCTGCGAGGGTGTCTAAGCAAGTAGATAAGTAAGGAAGCAAGTGAGCAAGCCAGTTATGAAAGTATCATCCCTCATTCCAACCAGCAATAGCAGGCCTGTGGACCATGTCTCATGATCCTGAGTATTAAAACCTCAACTAATCTACCTAATGATACCAGTGTGATCACCTCTGGAGAAATCTTGCTCCATGTAAGTCACTTTTATTTCTTATTTTCTTAGTACATAATTATGAGCGAAGCTTAACTATTCCCCATTCATACCAAGATTTTCACATGGGAACCCAAGGCATCATCCCCTTTTTTTTTGTTGTTTGGTACTGAGTTATTTACTGTGATATATTCCTGAGAACTTTAACAGGAAAGACCGGTAGCTGACATCTGGCAGAAATATAGACAGTTATGTAGATTATAAACAGAATGATCTATCACTTTTAGCAAATATATACCAGAACAAAAGACATTAAGTAGTAGCCTAAATGGCAAAACATAGATGGCAGGAAGAGATCAAAGAAATCCTGCTCTTTGCTATATGAATAGAATAGGTGAAATCACTATAGAAGGAAGAGTCTTATATAAAATTAGCATTGATATGTTTATCCTTGTTTTGAATACAGCTTTGTTTGAACTGAGAAAAAAATCATAAAGCAGCCAGCAGTGCTAAAGAGTGGGTATCCTTTATTGCTGTGTTATGTTTTCAGGAAAGATTGATTTCCACCCTCTCCTTTTCTTACCCCCTGCCATTAAACATAAAGGTTTCTTTTACTATCAGATTTTTATTCATTTGAAAGCATTGTATAGAAACATTGCATAGAAATTTAAGCTAAAATAAATGAAGAAAAATGTTTCCTTCTTAAAAGGCACATTAAAAAGTACATTTTAATAGAGCACTATATGGCCTATTAAAAAGAAAAAAGTTTAGGGGAAGCTAATGCTTTCATTGCACATCATTATGAGTAGATAAGCTACATTTAGGCAGCTGTGAGGTTCCTCAGGGGTGGCAGATGCTGCAGTGGTGATAGGTTCACACAGCCCTTCCACCAGTCCCAGCTTCACAGGACCAGCAACACATGCTGCAGTAAGTGGTGCTAAGGTGGGTGGAGGCTGCAAGTCCCACGGCTCTTCTGGGAAATACAGCTTTAAACAGCATGGCCTGGTTTTGTACTGGGGTGGGTGTGATATACGTGTGTATCCCATTTAACAGGGGGGAAGGGGTACTTTAATGTCTAGTGTAAGATTTCATTAGTGAAAATGAAACAATTAACTCCTCCATATTTTCTTGATATGCCAAGTACAACAAAAGAAGTTGGATGATGCATCACGTAATGCAGTTCTTAATTTGCACGAGGGACAAACTGAAGCAAACCAATAGTCCAATGAACCCACCATAGTGGTACTCATAAAGTCAGGTTTTATGGTCTGAACAGAGAGTTAAAGAAACTCTGAAAGATCCATTTATAGAATAATATACCCAAGGGAAAGTCCCTTCCTCGTTGCTTTCAGCATAAAGTTGCCTTCTGTTCAGAGGCAGCAGAATTCATGTATCTTTCAAACCCCTGGGATTTGCTGTTCATATCACACTATCTGCATTATTTTAATTATCTTTAAAGAATGACTGTCACTTTTTAATGAATTTTACTGTGTTCTGTGGTTCAGTAAAAAAGAAATGTGCCAGTAACTTTTATCAACAGCTGTTTAGAAAAATGCCTATCACTTGAGAGGGAATATACAGATTTATGGATACTAAAGCATTTCACAAGAATGTACTGTGTTTTCATAAAATTAACTACTTTGATCTCATGAGGACTTCAATGCCTTTCTGTTCAGATACTTCATCAAGTAGTTAATTATTTTAACAACATTTCACAATAGAAATAAAAATGAGGACTTGACTAATACTTGGTTTTGTTTTCAAAATGTAATAAGAAATGTCCAAATTTCCTCTCTTGCACAAAATCAGAATTTTTGCTCCAGGCTAGATATGCTTCTTGCATAAGGCCAGCCCCAACTTACAGGGACTTAATGCACATTTTTATGTAACCTATTTCAGTCCTGGAATTAAGTTGTTGCTTACAGCTCCTTATATAATGGGTTCCTTCCAAGGGCTGTTCAGAGCAGGTGCTTGAAAGCAGATTGTGTGACTGTGTCCTAAAGAACCCAGTTCTGGCCTCTACCCCACAAAAAGCCTTAGAGTGTATGGAAAGAAATTCTGGGCAGTATATTGTGCACAAATAGTCAAATGTTCACATGTTGTAAGGTCTTTGGAAAGTTTCTTCTTTCTTTTCTCTAGCTGTGTAAGTTTGCTAACTCTTTCTTTTCTTTTTTTTTTTTTTTTTGTTCTGCAGAGGTCTTTTAGTCCTTGGCTGCCAGCCACAGTAAAACAGCTGAACATCTTGATTATCAACAACTTCAGCTGTATTTCCATCCTAGAAATAATTTCTTTCCTGACTCAGGTGGCAATTCAGCCACAGAATAACAGGAAAATGAACTTATGCTTCCAAAAGAGTATAACATTTGTGACATTCATGCTTCAGCAAGAAGTCCGACCAGAAGTGAGGAGTTCTGTGCTTCAGTTTTAAATCCAAACGGCTCAGAAGTTGCCAAATCAAGTTCAGTGTCTTTATACAAAATTATATTTTTAACCTCCCAAGGCTTTCTTACTGCTTTAAGAGTGGTAGTATTAGTGATAAGCATATGGCTTCTCTTTAATAAAAATTAATGCTACTATGAGAATATATTAGGAGTTACTAATGAAATTAAAGTCTTTTGAGGAAAACATATTCCATTGTCCAAGCTGAGAGCAACACGTTAGTTTGATTGTAAGTATGACTGGTATTAAATTCACTCTTTATCCATCATCACGAGCAGTTCTTATCTTTGGAAATTTGGGATTAATAATACGCATCCCAGATCAGTCTGTCCTACCAAGGTATTATCCTTCAGCATCCCTGAACTCAAATCATTAGTGCATTTAGAGAAAGAAGATCACAGAATCACAGAGTTGTAGGGGTTGGAAGGGACCTCGAGAGATCATCGGGTCCCACCCCCCTGCCAAAGCAGCTCCCCAGCTCATACTGCACAGATAGGCATCCAGACGGGTCTTGAATATCTCCAGAGAAGGAGACTCCACCACCTCCCTGGGCAGCCTGTCCCAGGGCTCTGTCACCCTCACTGGGAAAAAGTTCCTCCGCATGTTGGTGCGGAACTTCCTGTGCTTCAGCTTACAGCCATTGCCCCTTGTCCTGTCTCCACAGACCAAAGAAAAGGGGCTGGCCAATTCCCCCTGCACCCCATACTTAAGATATTTATAAACATTGGTTAGGTCCCCCCTCAGTCTTCTTTTCTCCAGGCTGAACAGCCCCAGCTCTCTCAGCCTTTCCTCATAGGGGAGATGCTCCAGGCCCTTAATCATCTTCGTAGCCCTTCTCTGGACTCTCTCCAGGAGATCCCTGTCCTTTTTATACCAGGGAGCCCAGAACTGGACACACTACTGCAGGTGGGGCCTGACCAGGGCAGAGTAGAGAGGGAGGATCACCTCCTTCGACCTGCTGGCCACACTCCTCCTGGTGCACCCCAGGATCCCATTGGCTCTCTTGGCCACCAGGGCACACTGCTGGCTCATAGCCAACCTGTTGTCAACCAGGACCCCCAGGTCCTTCTCCACAGAGCTCTTCTCCAGCAGGTCATCCCCCAGCCTGTACTGATACATGCAGTTGTTCCTCCCCAGGTGCAAGACTTTACACTTGCACTTGTTGAATTTCATCTGGTTTCTCCCTGCCCAGCTCTCCAGCCTGTCCAGGATGAGGATTTAAGGAAGAAGTGTCACCAAAAGCTCTCCCCCAAGATGAACTGAAAGTGGAATATAATTTTTAGTTATACTTCCATGATTTTGGTTGCTTTTTCAAACCCTGGATTTTCAAATTCTGCTTAAAATACCTATGCAGAGATTATTTCTGTTTTAAAAAAGAAGTATGGATATTACCTCTGAAGACAGATGCCAACTTCTAAAACATTATGTAATTTCCAAAGTTTCAGGTTTTTAATTTCAAAATTATAGACTATTCTATTCTGAATTTCAAAATTATGGCTTTTATACATTAAGAATAAAGGCTGCTCCCCACTGTATTGATGTTTCATTTCATTAGTTAATCAGGGATGAATGACTAAGAGAATTGAAATAACAATTAGAAATCACCATGCTCTTTTGAACAAGAGCCATTGGCATCTATTCCACACAGCTGATTCTCAGAAAAGCCTTGCTCAGACATGCAGATATTTCTCATTATTTCTGTTGAAACAGAATGTTGGTATATGACTGCCCCTAAAGGACGCTGCTTTAACAGCACTGAATTCATTTATCTTTCTGATACAATCACTAATCGTAAAACTGTATCCAAATATGCCCCTAAAAGACTAGACAGCTTTGTCAGCTACTTCTAGCTTCATTTTATCTAATAACCAATTTTCTTGAAGGAAAAATTACTTGTTTTCTTAGTGGATGAATTTTCAAGTACCACAGACCCCTAAGGTGACTGAGGCCAGGTGCCTACTCTTAAGGGGTGGGATTCAGCTCATCAAAATTTAGTCACCTAAGGGTGGTTGTCTACACCAAGGTTCTTTGTCGCAGAGGGAGATTCACTGCCCTGATTTAGACATTCTCTGGCCATAGAAGGACTACTGAGCTTCAGAAGTTTCTGAAAAAGTAGATTTCCCTTTTTTCCCTTACAACACAGCCTTAGGGCCTTTTTCAGTGTCCAGCCCATGACAAAGGCTGGGCGTTAGGGTTGTGTTTTAGTTCACTGTGCTGGAATGAATGAGCTTAATTAACCAGAGCACTGTAATTAGAAAACAGGCATGTGAGAGAGGAGAAAGGGGAATGGAATCATAAACCTCTGTAGGGATAACTAGGATCCCTACTAAAACTATACCAATTTATAGGCAGAAAACAAACAAGATACCAGGTACATATGTGATTTCTCCTCAAAACTTTGTGTGTCTGAAAGATCACTTGTTTATTTCAATTTATTTAGTTGTCCTAGTAAAAAGTATTCCATCTATAAATTTTTCCACTTACCTCCGTAGTCTGTCAATGTTCTACAGAGGATAGTGAAGATATATGATTCTTTATAATATTTTATAATTGTTTTTGTCTGTGCTATTTTATGCAATATCTCTAAATGTAACAGTTATCAGTGCAAGCTTCTGATCTCTTGAGGTTCCCAGAAATTTCATCTTGTGTTTTATAAGCATGATAGTATTAATCTTGGTGTATTTGTGTTTAGGACTTTCAGGATTATTCTGCCTATCTAAAATTGTCTCTCCATGTATGGTTGGAAAATGCATAGTTTGTTTTTAGTCAAGCCATTGTATCTTGTTGTCACAGGTGGAAGCATTCACACCAAGCAACCTGAAGTCCTTCAGCTACTCTCCATAAATTCCCTTTGCAGAAGTAGACTGGCTGCTCCAGAGGACAATTCAGAGCACTGCATTACAGTGCTAATTTACATAATTCTGTATCAGAACCACTCTCCCTGAATATAAAGCAAGTCTAAGGAGATTAGCTAGCAAGAAACCTTAATTAGATGCCTAAAGCTTGGTAGTGTGAAAATTGTCCCTGCTCTTAAATAGATAGTATGAACAGCTTTAAATACTGTTAGGAAAGAGATTTGAGAATATAGTTTAATTTGTAGTTGCAATGCTGTCATCACAGCAGTAAGGCTATGGGACAGTCAAGGTCTGCACAGAGATTTAATAGCCTTGTACTATTGAGCTGCGGTGTAACTGGGGAAAATCAGGCAATTTTTTGAGCCAATTAACTCTTCAAATGTGTTGAAAGTGCAAAGTATCTCTGGGTAGATGTCACATACACAAGTTCAAGGGGAGCCTGGGAAAGCCAGAGGAAGAACAATTCATAATGAGTTACTACCTACAGAGAAAGCTCATCTACATCAGGAAATCCCAGAGCTTCAAGTGTTTGAAGGCTGGAAGAGCATTCAGGAAAATAAGATATACGTTCGCCCTGTTCTTATAGTTCCCCTTAGGCATCTGCTTTTGGCCACTGCCAGAAATGGGGTACTCTGGTAAGCAGACCTTGGTCTGACCTAGAACAGATGCTGTTATGGACATATTTATATTCTTTAAGAAATAAACCATAGAAATTATTTATAGTGTCATTAAAAAAAAAAAGAAGAAAGAAAAAAAAAAGGCACTATATATACTCCACAGTTGAAAAACATTTTCCAGGTGACATTTCAGAGAACTCATTTGTCTCTGCATGTAAATAACATTGATAATTCTTCATTCTTTGAAATACCTTCTTCCACATCTCAAGACATACCTAGTTAATAAAAAGCAATAGATTTAGTTCAGGAGATACACTAATGAAAGGCAAAACATTTTCTAATGAGAGACTGATACATCAAACTTCTGTTTACTGACAAGTACTTCAAAGCCTTTAGTATGCATTCTCACCCTAATTTAGCTTGCTGGTCCTCTAAAAAGTTTGGGATGAAAGCAAAGCTAATCCTCAATCCACTCTCCTTCCTGGTTATACATGCAGCACCAATACAATGCCTTCTCGGCTAGAAGTGAGTCAAGTACAGGGTGCAAGGAGAAGCCACCAATAGAAAATATGCAGATTGCCATTGTTTTACTTGGGAATGGACATCCTCTCAAGCCTAATCTATGCAGTGCTATCAGGTGCTAAAATATTCTCTCTGACAGTACAGCAGCAAACAAACAGGGTCTTTTATTGTACTGCTCCGAAGTACCTCAGATTCACTTGTGATCACATGTTGTTACAAGAGGAATGTGAAACAATAACATCACAGCCCTGGTGAACACATTCACAAGATTTACCTGTCAAGAGGACAGCGGACGTGCTGCATTGGAAGGCAGGGATGATAGCTCATTTCCTTGTTTTGTCTTGTTTGCAGAAAACAGGACCGTTTGGGGGACCCGCAGTTGGAAAGAGAGAGAGGGCAGAGAAATCTGTTTCTTAGATTGAGATCTATTAGAATTTTAGTGTATGATCAAAGCACAAAACATCACTAACTTCAATCTTAGTAAATTATTCTCTGGCTGATCTGTAGTTTAGCCTAGCTGAGATCATTAGCTACGTAATGGTTGCCTTATAACTCCATACAAGCACAGTGCTACCTGACAAATATTGAATACAATATTGAAGTCTTTCAATTATTGTATACTGAAGAAACTAGGATAATAGCAGTGCTCAGTGATACCAGCTGTGAGTTTGGCAGGAAATCTTTATCACCTTCTCCTTTTGAACCAACTAATTCTTTAAGTAGTATTTCAAGGCGATGTTTTTTGGTTTGGGGTATTTTTACATGTGAAGCCATGCTTAAAGCACAGAAAAGCACTCTTTTTGCACTGAGCATGCTCTGCTTGCAAAAATTAGTAGAGAACAGCTATGAGAATAATTCCTCTTTAGGAACTAGTAGCTATTGTTAATGCTATCAGAAGCCAATTGGCCCTGACCGTCCTTTTACCTCCAGGTATTACCATTGAGGAAAAGGAATTACAGGCTTGGGTCACAGACACTTAATTAATGTCTTCATTGGCATAATAAATAAATCCACTAGCTATGCTGTTATGAAATTCACTTTGAGACTAGGCCTAATATCTTCTGTTGTAGTGCAAGTACATTTGTTCTCTTACATGGAGAGACAGGAAACAGATTGTGTCTCTTCAGGCTGAAGAGGAGAAGGCTGAAGGGGATGTGCTTTGAGATCATCACAAAAACAGTGGATAAAGGGCATGTGATGAAGGTGAAATTGTTAATCACCACTTCTGCAGCAGTAGAAGGAAACTTATTGAAACAATTAGAAAATCTGTTTAAAACAGGTGAAATACTCATTTGCGCAGCAGGTAGTAAACTTTAGGAAATTGCTGCCATAAGAGGCAGTGGAGGCAGATGGTGGCAGCAGGTTCAAAAAGGGGTTAGACAAATTTGTAGGAAAAAGCCCTATAAAAATGTTCTGAAGAGAAGAGGCAGGGACATTCCCTGGAGCATCCTTCATGCAACAACTGGGGTTGTTGGGAAATGTAAGGGAAAAAGCACCACCGAAAGTGGCTGGGCTTGCAGGCCTTTCTCCAGACAGCATCTCCTGTTGTCTTGTTGGGGACAGGCTGTGGACACATACCACACTCTAACCCTGTAGGGCTTTTCTCACCTTTTGCCATGAGGGCTGAATAGATTCTTCCATCACTGCATCCTCCTTCCTCTCAATTTAAACCATGAGTCTTAGACATATGGAAACAGTTCGACATTGTTCAGCCTGCTTTCCCTCATACACTGCTCAGAGAGGAGGCACTCATGCTTAATCCTAAGAACTAAGAACACCAGAAGGAGTTCTGTTCATTTCAGTGAGACCAGTCTCACAGGCTTGAAGTACCTGACATTCAGTTCTTCTGTGAAACAGAGAAAACCCAAGAATTCACATTAGAAAGATAACAGATAAAAACACAATGAACAACCCAAAATATCATTAATTGCTTCCCATTATGAGTAGCCCCATCACTTCCCTTAATTGATGTCTCTCTCCTTCCATCTTTTATCTTCACTTGCTAATGAAGTAAACAAAAGCTTGCCCTTATGTTTTTGTTCTCTCTCCTTTCTGATCTTTCATTCATCCTTTCCCTACTCACACCAGTATAGCTACAAGGCTAAGGGAATTAAGACCTTAAAATGGAATGCTTCAGAGAATTTCTCCATCAATTGAGAAAGTAGAAATTCTTACTGTTCTAAAGGCACTCACTGTGATGCTTGCAGTGTGCTTTGAGCTGCTCACATGGAAATGCTATGTAAGCTTCATGCACTTTTTATTACTGAGGTCCAAAACAGGTGGGTTGCCAAGCTCAGCAGCAACATGGTGGTTGTTGTCACTTTTTGCTTGCCCTTTCTAGGTTTTAAAATTACTGATATTTAATTCAGACTACTAGGGGTTGGAATGTCTTTCAAACATGTCGTATAGGATGTGGGTGTGGATCCACTCAGAATCCTGCTTCTGAAAGGGAGTGAGCACCAAATGCTTTAAATAATTGCTGCTCACAGTGCATACACCAGAAAGTTTCCACTTAAACCCCTAAATAACAGGTAGATATAGTGAGGTTTGCTCCCTTTGTAGAGAAACATTATATTTTCTGTATAAATGTCCAATCCCTTTTTTTTAACATATAGGAACAAAAAGATGAAGAGAAAGTAATGATTTCTCACATTGTCCAGCTAAGATCTGCTGACTGATAAATAAGCAGGAAGGTGGAAGGAGAAGACATGCATGCCTGCTGTTAAAGAAAAGCCTATTTGCACATAATGCTCTGGAGAAATTATTGAACATTTCATCCACACAAAATACAAGCCCTGTCACTCTGCCAGGGTCAGTGAGACCTGGGCTAATCTATTGAGTCAGTTCTAGTTATGCAAGTTAAACGGTTTAGTGGTTGCTTTAATTAGGAACCCCCGTTTCTTTTACAAACACTCAAAAAAATGTAGCAAAGAATGTTCCATACCTGTGCTTACCAGCTCCAGTCCTTCTCCTAACCCTCACCCCTCCAAAAAGGGTTTCTTTGCCTCCTTCCATCCACGCCTGGAGAGCTGCCAGGAACACATTCCAGCGTGTAACAAACATAGGTATTGCAGTGTAAAAGTGAGGTGTAGCACAAAGCATCTCTTCTGTGAGAATCCCACATTGCATTAGGACAAGGAAGGCTAAGAAATTATTGGCACTGTAAAGAAAACAACAGGAATTTAAATTAAAGAAGAATAAAAAAAATTATTCACATTTTCCTACATCTGTTAACAGCATCACTGCAAATGTTTTCATTGTGACATCAATCGTCCTTCACATAATACTCCTTTCTCGTCCTTATCTCACAAACATATCCGCACCTTCTTCCATGCTGCTCTTTTTAGGAGATAGGATTGACCTTCCACAATCTATTTGTCCTGTTTTGCCCTTACCTGACACAGACCCTGGCCAGGGGAAGGTTTTTACAGCATTGCCTCATTGAAGTGTTGTACATACTGAGGGCAGAAACTCATCAGACCACCCAAATTCTAGGATGGACAAACCTAATGCTGTTCCCATACCACAACCTCATCCCCACTGCTTGGTGCTCTTTCTCCTGAGGCAGTTTCAGCTAGCCATTCTGCTTCTGCAAGGGGCTGCCTTTGCTGCTACTGCATGAGGACGAGACCCACTCTCGGGTAAAGGAGCAGCAACTGCTTCCAGTTTGGTCTTCTATAGGCCCAGTACAAGCAGAGAAGACATTGCATATGCGGTCACTCTTCTGCCTTAGCAGTTGCTTGCCTTGTCTTTACCTAGAACTTGCTCTAGCTACACAGCTTTTTCCAAAGTATATGATGGAAAAGAGGCTTTCTACCTGTAGAGAAATGGGGGGTTTCAATGGAAATTGGTTTTACTAATTCGGATACGGGTAAGTCCCCTCTCCCCAGAAACCATACTTCTAGAAACGTTCAGGAAAATAACAAAGAGGAAAACTTCCAAGTTCTCACTTGGAGATCCCAGTCAATCCCTCAAGATAATATGGAGTGGACCAGAAGGTTTCCTTATTCAGGTTGGAAAGCTGCTTTGCTAAAATAGGACATTGAAGAGTTGTAGTGAAAGCGGCTTTGTGACCTAGCTGTGTGCTCTGACAAGGGCGGCAACTACCCCTAACATCCTGCGAGGTGACCATGCTGAAGTGACCAGCAGTTCTGACCAACTAATGCCACAGTCAGCCGTGTAACTTTCTAGTTTGTAAACATGCCTAATGAATCAGGAGAATGACCCTCCAAGATGTACTGAAATCCAAAGGAAAATACAGCAAAATTTGGGCTGCAGCAGGACCAGACATCCTGTTCAGAGAAGTTGTTCTTCTGTGCAGCTTCCTTTCCCCACTTCCTCTTGGCTCCTAGTCCTGTCCTCAGGTCATTAGACCACATCACTTCCCTGTTGTTAGCAGGTTATAAATACTGAGACAGATAGGTACTGACATGATACTGATAGCAGTTTGATAACAACAGATCTACATTATCAGCTATATCACTTGCCTGAAAGCTAACAGAGATTTACTGTGGCCCCCTTGCTGCTAAGTGCCAGTTGCAAATTTACACATCCCCTCCTGTGAGCCTGAAAGGTTCTTCCCATGTTATTATTCACTCAGCTTTGTGAATGTTCCTACGTGAGTGAAGCTTTTTAAAAAAAAAAACAAAATTAAAAAAACCCAGACAAACAGCGCAGCATGTTTTATCAGTGGCTAAATCAAAGCACTGCCAATCAACAGTGAGTCAATCTAATAGTGAAGTACCTAACTCCTAGTTTGGCACCAATAGTGGAGTACCTAGCTCTTAGTTTAATTGATTATGTCTACATAGACTTAATTCACAGGTTAACTGTGCTGGCTGCCCAGATCTCTTTGCTGTACCCAGACATAGCTTGCACAGAGCAGAGAGTATCTTCCTGTCACAATTGTGTTCTTTAACCTGATTAATCCAATCTAAATCCCTGTTGGCAAGTGCTGGACGGTTTGGTGGTGGTGTAGCCAGGGAGAAAAATATTTCTCAGTCTGAGCTGGGTTTTCAACAAGTATCATGAAGAACCATGGTGTCATTTCTGTCACATAAAAAAGCACCAATGAACTGATGCTGTCAGATGCTCTCAGGTCTCGCTGTAAATTCACCTGAATTATTTAGATGTTTTTCCCCTCAAAACAGAAATTATTCTTTTTAAAATTGAAAATGGTAACATCAACAAACCTCCCATCAATAAACCATGAATTTCAGGCAAATCTCGTTGTGCAATGAAGAGGAAAAATAAGAATGCAGGAACAGATTTCGGAGGACATAGTTTGAACACAGTCTCTTAATTTGCAGGAGGAGTACAGCCAGCAAGGTGTCATCCAGCTGACTGAAGCAGTGAAGATGTGAGCTGTATGTTAAACTCAGGCTCTTGGCAAACTCTTTTTGTTACCTTCTCTTCTGAGAACATGCTCTGTAGTAGCCAGTAAGGATTCTGTCATCAGTTTGGGGTAGTGAGAGAAGATTTCTGCTGTGCAGGAGTCCATGGGAGTGAAGGATTTGAGCAAAGAGGAGGAAGAGGATGGGAACAGCCATTCAGCATTTCATCAGTGTAACTTACGGCTGTGCCAACCAAGGTGAGGATGCGAAAGATAAATAAAAAATTCTCCCAGGCTCAGATCTCAGCTTGCACTTGTCAGGGGTGTCGGGGGCTGCTTCTCTTAGTGCCCCGTACAGCTTTCTGGGACAGGCTTGCTGGATGATCAGCTGAGAAGAAGGGAAAGAGGATGAATTTGCAGCCTTACAGACCTTACTCGCTGCTTATACAAACTGACTGCCTTGGTTTTACTGCCCCTGTCAGACTTCTGAGAGCGTGGGTATGACACTAGTTTTGATGCATGCAGGATTACCCTGGCACCCCTGTTTTTGCTCTGTGTAAGCAGCATTCAGCACCACAGTGTCACAACATTAAAAGTCACAGCAAAGAAGAATGTGGCAGTTGACCAACACTACAGCTGAAGACACTATGAGGGTGACCATAAAAAACCATAATCAAACCCCTCAAAATTCTCACAGCTTGGCTGTGTTGAGAGCCACCAATTACCTGAGCAAGTAGCACAAGGTCTGTTCGTAGGCCCATCTCGTACCCACAGCGAGCCTTGCTTCACATGTCATGCAATCCTCTCTCAAACCTTGTCTGTCAGGGAGAAACAAGCCCTGTCTGCTGGCTCTCCCTACATGGTGTTACCTCTCTCACCCTCCTGAGCTCCCACCTGAGCAATGTTAGGCATTCTTAGTATCTGTATCCAATAATGTCTTGCTCGAGGCCAGAATATTGAGCTGTTGTATTAACACTATTCATCCCTTCCAGGCACTGACCTAAGTGATTTTTAAGATACCAAGAAAATTCTAGATTTCATTTCAGAAACTGCCCAAATTTAAGAATAGATGTTGAAAGCCACAGGCAGAACCGTACGCCCTGTTGCTGCTGTCACAGGATCAGCAGATTAAACTACTTATCTTCCTCCCTGGAGGTGAGGCGAGGCCTCTATTCCCAGAAGGCTTTTCCCTCCTAAGGGCAAGTTGTTTCCTTAGATGTTGCGCTTAACAAGTGGAAGAAAGTGGGCAGAAAGCTGCACAGGCCAGGGACCTGCAGTCCTGTGAAGAATGGGGACAGCTCATTGTGTGAAGTAATAGCTGTGGCTCCCCAAGGAGGAGAAGGATGGAGGGGAAGAGAAGGGAGGGTGAGTGAAGCCCGAGTCAGATTAAGATCTCTTTCCCTCTTTCTTCTTGTTGGCTGCAGCTGGGTCTCACCCACTCTCCGCCTTGAAGCTGTCAACAAGCCAAGGCCTGGCACAAGGGCCAAGTAATTACTGATGACATGTGAGCGGTATTTTTTCCAGATTGGCTTTCCTGCCTTTCTGCAAGAAAAATAAACGAAAAGCTGTACCCCAACAAACATGACAGGAAAAATAACAATACTTGTGTGGGGCTGATACTGGAAACGTGCTGCTCCTCCAGCTGCAGACTGGAGAGAACTCCTACCACCCTCTCCCTCCCTCACCTCAGTAAGGAAGGGAAAGATTGAAGGCAGGATGGGAGAAAGGCTCTTTCCAAGGGTCAGCACATCTCTTTTAGTCAAAGCTCAATGTCACACCAAGATCAGGGAGAAGACAGTGATATGGAAGTCACCGACCATGATGGTAACTGAGATAGACACAGCACAGCTTGTAGCTGGTTTACTGGAAAGTAAAAGAATGGTGTCATTCATTCCTCTCCTCTACTTTTCACCTGAGCTATATGAATCATCCTGTAATCCGTTCAAGACTTACAAACTCATGCCTGACCTGTCATGAGAGTGGGTCTCCTCAAATGATGATTTCTAGAAGTCTTTCTAAACTATCCCCCTCTTCATTTTAAGAGGGGAAGATCAGATTCCAAAATTTCATCCCATATTACAGAAGTAGCCTTAATGCTTTGTACAGCTCTATCTTCCTGTTTTATGTGCTGTGTTACTCCATCTCACAAAATCAGAAGCAGAGATCCCACCACCTGAAGAGAAATCCATGTGTGCAAGCAAGACCTCATCTTGAGGTCTAGAAAAGTGTTTTTTCTTTATTTACACATAAAACTTTCATTCTATAATCCTCAGCAGGAGACACTGAGAACAGATTTCTAACTTTCTTCTGCTGCAGTCTTTGAGATGTCTGTAATCTCTCTCTCTCTCTGTGGACAGCACAAACAAAAGTATACCCAGTAGATGGGTGAATGAATATGATTCACTTGGAAGTCTCATGGTCTTTTTTTGCTCTATAAGGACCTTGTTTCTCTTGACAGATTCAGTAGGGCAGTCCTGGAAAAGGCTGTTTTGCTTAGATAGTTAGGCTTTCTGGGATATGCTTATTAGAATGTTATTCAGTTCATGATTAGGAGATAGAAAATCTGAACAGCCAGTCTGTGTATGGATATGATTTTCTACAGGCAAAATTAATTAATTAATGAGACATAAATAAAAAACCACAGTTTAAACCTGCAAAAGTTCAGAATGTGAAAAAAGGAAATGGTTCATTCAAACTGCAAACAGTTACACTGATTGCCACAGTTAATTCTGCAAAACTTTCTATTTTAAGTTCCTGTTTACATATCCTTCTCACTAGAAAGCATTACCATTTTCAGGGTAGTTTTTTCATTCTATTCAAAAGTGATCTTCTTTATTTACATTTTTGCTAAGTTCCTGTGAAATGACTTCAACTATATTACAGTCACCCAAGAATAAAAACTCAGACTAAAAGAAAAAAAAATCTGTCTAGTTAGGCCTATAAGGTTAATTCAGAACATCTTCCACTTGAAAGTCTCAAATTTGTTGCTTAGTCCTCTAAATAAGACCAACCACCCAAGGTGCATACAAGAATCAGTGGGAAAACTCCTCTCAAAAAAGGTCTGGTATAACTTTCTAATAGTTTATATTTCTTTGAAAAACTGATGCAAAATCTGGGCTTGCTCCTACAGAAGCAAGTTATCAAAATAGCATGCCTTTGGATGATTTAAACTAACCCATTGTCCTTAACACCACAATAGAGCAGAACACACACTGCTACTGTTCCTCAGCTGAAGGATAATAACTTCCTGCTAAGGGATGGTGACTCCTTTAAATTCCTTAACTCGTTCACTTTCAACCACACACTCGTCTGTACCTGTGAGCAGCTCACCAGAAGGAGTTACCTGTGGAGCACTGGTATATATTTGGCTCTGCTCCCCTGAAAGCTTACCCCCATCTTTCTCCTGGTTTAAGTCTCTGACTCATGCTCCTGGTAGACGGGACTACTCCCCTGTCTAGTGGGACAGTCGTCACTGCCCAAACAGCTAAGCTGCCCCTGAAGCAGTTTGAGAACCACCACAGTTTGCTCACAGATTGTTTAGTGACAAAACATAAACCAGAACTCAGTATGTGACCATTAACAGACACAAACTGTACATGGCTTGGTAGTAGAACAGGATTAATATGGCCAACAAAGTTGGGTCTGCGGGGCAAGCAGTGCACTGTCTTCAACCAGACCTCTAGAAACACTCCACCTTCCTTTTTTTCTTTTAAAAATAAATTCTACCTGTAAATTTGTACAGCATTATGAAAATTCAAGAAAGGAAATTGCAGAAGCAAACCTTTATCTAAGAAATATCCATGTTGTCCTTGAGCAAGTTTGAGCCTTCTTCCTCCCATCCTTGTTTCTGATTGCTTTGACACAAACAGATCTGCCTGTGAAAGAAAGAAGCCATTGTGGTAAAGTTCTTAAAAGATTAGATTACTCTTCAGAATATTTGGACAGGTCCTAAACTGGAAAGTCCATTTATAACATACTAACAGCAAATAGTCAAAATCTGCCCCATGCCTACTTATAACCCCCCCTGAGTTTTACCCATTTCCATTTCCCTCCCTTCTTCGCTGTGAGCCAATGTGCCAGGTTTGTTTTTTGAGAGGTTCCTCACACTGGGGAGGAAGCTCCCTGGGCAAGAATCAGGCACTGTAGATATGCTGCCTGTGCAGCACTAGGGGTATGCACTTGTCGCAGTGTATGATACATAAACCTTTCATCCATAGCCTTTTCAAGCTCTAGAGCTCATACTTGAAATATCCAGTGTCATCTCCAGTGCGTCATCATATCCTCTTCCACGAGCCATATTCATTGGCACTGCAGGAAACTTTAAAGTCATAAGATTACATGCAGGCTGGGTTTACACAAGGTATGGACACCTCATTTGGACTTTTATTACGGTAAAGATCCAAACACTGCAGGGTTTTTTTGGTTGGTTTTGGGTTCTTTTTCCTCCTCTCCCTCTCTCTCTCTGTCTCTCCTTCCCCTGTCTCCAATCCTTATTTTCCCCCATTTTGTAGCCTTTGCAAATCAGGTTTCAGGGTGTTAATACAGCGTGGAGCAGAATTCTGGAAGGTGTCCAACTCTTTACCCCACCCAGATGAATACCTGGAAGCACACTGTTACCATGGCTATCCTGCCGGGCCGAAATCAAGCGTGGCCTCAGCTGGAACAAATGCTGAAAAGATGCCCTCTTAAACAGGTAACCCTGGGAGTGACACAGCAATACTTAGTTTATAGATTTATACCTTTTTGATAAATGCTTTCATTTTACTCTACAGACCTTTTACAGAAGGACCAGACATGTTGCGAGTAGGTCCCGATGATGACTGTCCACGATGTGCTTTATCTTGCTAATTTCTAAACTAAGCTGATAATTTTAGCAAAATAGGGACTTGATCAAGTTCAGGATTTAGGATTCTGCAGGACTATCTAGTATCACTTACACTGCCCAGTACCTGGCAAAACAATACAAAGCGGGTTTTTTTGTGCTTTAGAGATAGAACTGGCTGAAGAGTTTGTAAAGCATAAAATGCTCAGTCTGCATTGCTCTGACTTCAGGACCTTTCACCAAACTCAAGGCAGGCACCCAGAGGAACTCTCTAGCCACTTCCACCAACTAATTTAGAGCCAGGGACACTGGTGCTCTCCTGGGTCCCTGGCTCTAGCTCCAACATCTTGCCAGGGAGGACATTCTTCCTCCAAAGTCTGAGGTCTGGGTACAGCACCTCCAGCTCTTTTGTGCCAGAGGCACCCCCAAAAACCCTGGCTCCAAAACCACTGTTCCATGGCTTTCTGGTCCTGTACCATGGAGTGAAGAGGCTGAGATTTCAGGTTTCCCCATCAGCTACTATTTGCCTCCTGGATCTACACTCAGGCCAACAGTTCCTGGGTGTCCCGCCTTACTAAAAACCACCCTACCTCTCCAGGGTGCCGTACATCCTCAGAAAAGCTGACTTGATGGTCAGTGCTGTGGCTGAGAGGCAGCAGAGGGATGGAAAATGATAAAGAAGCTTTTCATGCCGAGCTGTTGGCCCTGTCAACATACCCACCTGTAGTACTTTGAGAAATTTAGTTTGGCTGGAAACCACAGCACAGAAGACTCACAAACCAGCAGACAAAACCAGCCCTAAGTGAATGTCTGTGCTAACCCAAAAGCTTACTTTCCCATGTGATCTGACCCTCCCCTGGATCCCTTGTGCACCTGGGGAACTGCTGCAACATTTAACCCTCGCACAGAAATGTCAGGGGTAATGCTGGACACAGCTCTCAACCAGGCAAAAGCCCTTCCTTCTTAGCTCCCCTTCATTGAGAGACACCCAGAAGAGGCCAGACGGTGAGAAAGGCCATTACTTAGGT
The DNA here is from genome assembly GCA_022605575.1 of Laterallus jamaicensis coturniculus. NCBI lineage: Eukaryota > Metazoa > Chordata > Aves > Gruiformes > Rallidae > Laterallus > Laterallus jamaicensis. Next base: position 50,077,715 of record JAKCOX010000002.1, on the reverse strand, counting down.
CGTTACTTCCTCTGATGTCTGCGCCACAGGGCAAAGCCCTTCTCCTTCAGAGTGGTAGGACTGGCTCTTTTGTCCTCTGTGGCAGATGGGGTTATATCTCTGGAGACAAGGTTCCTCCCAGGTCTTCCTCTGTGACAGCTGGCTCCACTGAGCCCCTACCATCAGCCTCTGTGTGTCTGGCACCGCGTCTGACTCTATTGATTTAGTAGTCCTTTGTCCTGTGGGAAAAGTGCTGAGTGGCAAATACCAGAGCAAGATCAATAACACTCAGACTCCAGTGTTAGAGCTTCAACTCCAGGCCTTGCGCACCAGAAACACCTCGGTAGCATCACTGCAAACAGGGCATCAGTCTGGTGAAGTGAATGGATTGAACTGGGAAACATCAGAAGCAGGCCGAGGACACCTGCTTTGCGTCACCCAGGGGCCTGCCAAAATGTGAAAACCCACCTGCTTGTAACACAGTGAGACTCTCTGAAAACCCTGGAGTTCAAAGGCGTGATTCTGATTTCAGGTACATGAGAATGTCACTTCTGAGAAGTTGCCACTGATTTCAGTGCAACTCCTCCTGACTTTTAGAACTGCGAGCTCAGGGTCCAGATCTTTAATTTTTAAAACACCAGCATCATGCTGTCACCAACCCCAAGCCTGGAAACATCAGCAGATCATGACAGATGTGTTACATCTCCCTCCCCCTTCCTGGACCCCACTCCCTGCTACCCACTGATACTCCCTACCACGGCACAAAGCAAGTCCACAGCAGCGTGGCATAATCTTGCAAAACAAAACAGATGAGGTTTGAAGAACATAAACAGCAACGTACTAACCCAGATCATCGTATGATCCCAGGCTCCAAACAAAAGGGCAGGGGTGGGGCCCACAGACCAGTCCAAGTGTCGGGTGGGTCCATGTTTTACGCAAGATAAGAACATATTCTATTAAAAAATAAAAAAAAGAAGTCTTTTGTGCAGTTGCTCTTTGCGACCCTGAAGGGGGAAAAAATTATCTCTGTGTGCAGACTGCAGTGGTGTGGGGCGGTGCACGCACATACACGTACCCCTGCCCTGGGGTTGCCAGGCGCTGGGGATGTGTGCGTTACTCACAAGTCAGCACTGCCAAGGGAAGGTTGGTGGAAACTCCATTGCCCAGCGGCAACCTGGCAGCAGATTTGCCCTACGGTATGTTTTTATCTTGTTTCATTTTTTATAACCTGTCTTTTCCCTTTTTTAACCTCTTGGGTTGTTACTGCAACTGGCAGCTGAGGAATGCTGTCTTTTCCTATCACCAGGGTTTACAGACACCAGACAATCAGTCGGATGGGGATATCCACTGGAATCACAGAATCGTAGGGGTTGGAAGGGACCTCGAGAGATCGTCGGGTCCAACCCCCAAATTTCAGCATCAAGAATACATGAAAGTCTTCATGCTTCAAGGCTATAGTCTTCAAATGACCTACTCATGGTCCTGAGCCACAGCGAGTCTATTTTATGTGGGCCTTTCCAGGACATCAAATGTGGGGTGTCCCAGACTGCTCCAAGCCAGTCCCCAGCCCCTCAAGGAGCTGCAGCAGGGTCCCCCAGCCCAGCTGAGCAGGGTCTGCACCCCACAACCTGCACTCCGGTATGAGAACCCCAACAGTGATGCAGTGAGGAGCCCAGTTTTAAAACACAGGCCAAGCCATCATTTTGTAGCCAACTGAGCAAAGCTTTCCCTGGAAGCACGTTCTGCCCTAATTACTGAGAAAAGGACTTTTGTCACTTTCAGAGGCAGAGAACAAGGAATTGACCAAATTACAAATATAAGCATCTGTGAAGTTTTATATTCTTCTGCTGATACGTTGTGCCCAGCGCTGCTGGAACTACAGGATTTGGCATCACATCCATTCTCAAAAGTAAATTTCTTTAAAGTTCAGGGAAATGTTTGGGTTTGGTTTCAGTCCAAAAAGAGCCAAATTTAAAAAAATTGATCTACATCTGGGTTCAGGATCTTCAAACACTTGTGACTGCTCAGGTGCAAGAGCCTGGGGTCAGCTCCTCCTAGGAATCATCACAAAGGAACTGATATTACTGAGATACAAGGAAACTAACACAATTGTATGAAATCAAAATGATAAATCAGTGCAATTTTGTCCTATTTCTTGACAGGGAGATTGAAAATTTATGTCGTTGACTTTCTGTAATCAACATAACGCAGCAATTCAGTAAAGGATTTCAGTCCTACCAGCATTTATTTCTTTCAGGAAGGGTTAATTATACCTAAACAAAATGTATGTTTCTTAGGAAGTAACTTTAAGTGTTTAGGAAGGCACATTTGCCTGTTTATCCTAAAGAAAACCAGTCCATCAAATTTAATGACAAGTAATATTGTCCCTAAGAGAAGCTCTGTAATTACCCATCTATCCCTTTCTATTCTTTGCAATTATTTGCTCGCAATTATCTCCATCCTGCCTGATGTTTTCCTAAATCCTGCATGAATATAAAGTGAAGCAGGGCTCAGATCTGTCATGATATGTATATATTTTTAATTTCTGACAGGATTTCTGCAGTCAGCAAGAGGATGGTATGGAAGGGGTTACACTCCATGTTTGAGTTCCTCTTTTTGTCTCCAGGGAGAGGAAAGAAACAGAATACCTCCAGAAGCTAATGAAACATGGAAACAATTTGTGTACAAGCAAAAAAAACCAAGGTTTGTCGTCTCTCACTGCCAATAATAATACTTTATTTCCTATTTGTACTGTATAATGTCCAGGATGAAAAACAAGTGAAATTACTTGGTAATTCCCAAAGATGTCATTTTGTAGGTAGTGTGACCCTGAGCTCACCAGAGGAATAACTCACAAATGTGAGCCAGAAGCTACCTGTTTTGTTATAGTTGAGGCACCTTTGAAATCTCCTTGACAGAAAACTTGAGGAATTCTGGCCTCTTCGATGAATCAGACTTTCAAATCCATCCATCATAAACCAAAACAGAGCTCTCCATCTGCTAAGTAAACCTCCTTTACTGGTAATATTTACAGCCTTATTTTCATCCAAAACCAGAGAAGGTGTGGGTGCAGCACAGGACAGGGCGCGAGGGTGATTACAGATCAGCGCTGATTACCACTGACAGTTTCCTCAAGAAGGAATTAGCATCAAAACCAGTCCCAGTTTAATTAGGATGCAGCCTCATTGGCATTCATAGAATTTCCCCTCTATTTTCACAAGGTCTGCACGTGTCCAGGGAAGAAGCTGAAAGTGCCCGCCAGGACAGCACGCAAGGACACAGCTTCTGGGCCCCCCACAAATGACCGCTCAGATAATTATAGCAGGTGTCAAAATCCCTAACAATAGCTGAGAAACCAGCCGAGCCCCAGCCTGGCTCTGGTGTCAGAACAGAGATAAACCAACCAACAGAGGAGGTCGTTGTAGGTCTCCCCAGGCACCTCAGGCAGGGAGCTGAGCTTGCCTCCCTCCTGGAGCTTGTTTGCTGCTCCTGAAAGCAAACGTCTCTGCTGGTTTCATACATCCCTTCACCGAGCACAGCAGTTTGAGAGCCTGCTTTATGGCCCAGGAATGCAACCCAAGGCCAACAACTTCCCTGTAATGTGTTTCCAGAGGTGGGCTGATGCTTGCTTCACTGTATGCAGCAAGTGCGCATTCAGTGACTCCTGTGGCCCGTCTGCATTTCTCATGAATCCCTCAGTGGGCTTGCCTTTGACAGAATAAAGTATAAAAACTGCCAGCAGACAATACCTCCTGCCTTGGCTGATCAGGGCTCAGGAGAGCATGGAATAACACTGGTGCTGTCTGCTAGATGCATCATCTTCAGCAGCTTAAAGCCTCCAATCACACACTGGTAGTTACCTGCAATTTTTTCAGAATTCTAATGATGGGGCATCAACCAGTTATGACTAGAAATATTCTCCAGCCTTGTTATAGCTCACCGTGCCCTTTGCACACAGGTGCCTCACCATCAGATGTGAGCATGTTGCACTAGCTCATGGTGAGCTGCCAGGCCAAGAGAAATCCTGCCCTAGTGGTCTGTGTTTCAGTAAAAGCTGCATCACTGCTTCACTATGAGGCACAGTTTCTTTCTGGTATGTTTTGCAGCTTGAGTAGTCTTGTCACACCATGCATGTAATTATGGCACAGGCATATTCCCTATGATGAAGTAGGAGGCCCACTTATAAAATAGGTATAACAGGATAACAACTTACAAGTTGAAATACAACTATGTTTCAAATAATTTCCTAACCCTCAGAGAGTCCAGGATTTAAACCAGGTGAGATCAACATTGCTTACTCATTGTGTCTGTACATAGCTAAGGAGGGGGAGCACCATCAGTCCCTCCCTCCCATGGTCACCATGAAATTACAACTATGGCACACCTAGTAAATACAGGCTTCAGAGATGGAGTTAGGGAAGCCTACTTGGTAGCAAAGGATGGTTTGATCAAGAACTCCCTATCGCCAACTCCCTGCTGTTTAAACCAGGAGACAATTATTCAATAAAATGCCTCATCAAATATTTCACTGAAAGAGTTGTGAGGGCCTGGAACAGGCTGCCCAGGGAGAGGGTTGAGTAACCATCCCTGGATGTGTTTAAAAAACAGGTGAGGTACTTAGGGATATGGTTTAGCACAGGACAGGATCAGTTGGACTCGATGATCTTAGAGGTCTTTTCCAACCTTGTAATTCTGTGATGTTCAAGGTCAGGTTTGATGGGGCTTTGAGAAACTTAATATAGTGAAGATGTCCCTGCTTACTGCAGGGGGGTTGGACTAGATGACCTCTAAGGGTCCCTTCCAACTTAATGCATTCTGTGATTCTATGAAAATCACATGAGGTGATCTGATGTTGGAAGTTTCTCATTTATTCTGTGGGAACCAAGCAGCCTTACAGTTCAGATTTAATAGCCACCAATCACCAGCAACAAATACATATCCCAAAGCAATATCAAGTGCAATCATCACAAAAAAGCCCATTACAGTATGTGTCTTGCAATCATTAAACTCTGGAGCTGTTCTGGTCATATCTGCAGAAGCTATCTAGTATGAGAAAAAGCTCCAAGGGCAAATCCAGACTTTGCAGACCCATACAGGGCTAGATACTATGGAAATGAATTGCTTACTCTGCTGACCAGCTCCATTGTTTAAAGCAGCGCCCTTTCAGACTCCAGCAATAATTCAACAGTGAAATAAACAGCTCTGATCAGATAGCTAGGGAAATTAGATAAAGAGCACAATAGCTGTGAAGATAGGAATATTTCATGACGAGTCATGTATCAGTTTATTCCTGATTTAAGTCCCTTTGAATTCCTCTTTGTTAATACCTGGCATCTGTATGACAAGCCAGAAAGAAAGGCAAAGACCTTTTCAGACAGAATCTGTTTTCCTCCACGATGGTGTGTGCCTGCTGCCTTCATGGCTCAGCACTCAGCCATCTCCTTGTGACTCTTTCATGTTACTTACTTAGAAATAACGACCGTGTTTCAGGACACAGCAATTTCCTCAAGGCTAGTTTTTATACTTCAGTGTGCTCCTGAGATACTAAACTATTCAAAAGTGCTCTTTTCCTCTACGTCTGTTCCCACAGAAGCACAAGGCAACTCCTCCGAGTCTCAGGATAGCATCTTTGAAATTCTTTTCCCCCCTATCACTTTGAAAATAAGCAAGCTAACCCCAAGTTTAGCACTTATTTTATACTGTCACATGCTTATCCCTTTCAAAATAAGTCATTTAATTTAAAAAAAACCCCAAACAATCAGCAATAAAATGTCCACAGCGCCTGGATATAAAGGGGTTAATGGGATCACCACACTGTTTTAATAGTATACTTTCTAAAAATGTTACCAAGGGGGCTGAATGTGGTTGCTCTGGATGAAAAAAAAGAGCTGTGGGCAGTAGGAATAAGCTTTCAGCACTGGGAAAGAAGCAATCTCCAGCCTTGGTAATTTGGGCTACTGTGGAATTCAGGATGCGCAGTACAGACAGCTGGCTATAAAACTCTTCAGATCATCCAGCTCTGCCTCTCCCCTAGAGCAAACAGTTCTCTTTGCATTTCTTGCCACTCTTATCATAGGCAAACAGGCTGGGTATTTTGTAGTACTCCAGGGTTTTTTGAGGATATTCTTAAAAGGCCTGATCAAGCTGGAGGACCCCTGCCCAGAGAGGAGAGGCTGTTCTCTTTACTGGTTTGGGGGGCTATGTTTTAGGCTAACACATTGTGAAAGGTATCTCTTCTTCAGATAGCTCTGAGAAGTGGATTGATACCAAGCTAAGATGTCCCTATCTAGCTTTTATAACCATTGTAAATCATTTCAGTATCTGATCAGTTATCATAAATTCAATATTGCATCCTTTCAAATTAGTAAATTTAAGAAAAGAGAGGGGGGGAAAAACGGCACATTTGACTAATGATACCAAACTACTGGTTTTCCTTTGCTTTTTTATGGACATGCCAAACAGCTGATGGTCAGGCATTAGCACCCTGTGTCCTCCTTTCAGCTTGTTGCTACGTGTCTTAGGAAGCTATGCTTTAATTAGCACAGGTAACACCTACCAGTAAATAAAAAAGCCAAACACCTTCAAAGTTTTAGTTTCAAACTAACCACAGAAATCCAAAAATCTTTCAAAGATTTTTTTTTCCCCTCCTTGTAGATCTGAATCTTGTTACCTCAGGGCACCTTAATTTGTTCCCTGGATTTGAAGACATACTATCTGCAATATTCATAGAACCACAGACTGGTTTGGGTTGAGAGAGACCTCAGAGACCGTTTAGTTCCAACCCCCCTGCCACAGGCAGGGACACCCTCCACTAGACCAGGTTGCCCAAAGCCCCATCCAGCCTGGCCTTGAACACTGCCAGGGAGGGGGCAGCCACAGCTTCTCTGGGCAGACTGTGCCAGGACCTTGCCACGCTCACAGGAAATAATTTCTTCCTAATATCTAATCTAAATCTACCCTTCTTTAGTAAAAAGCCATTCTCCCTTGTCCTATCACTCCATGCCCTTGTAAACTGTCCCTCTCCATCTTTCCTGTAGGGCTCTTCAGGTACCTGAAGGCTGCAATTAGGGCACCCTGGAGCCTTCTCTTCTCCAGGCTGAACAAGCCCAACTCTCTCAGCCTGTCTTCACAGGTGAGGTGCTCCAGCCCTCTGATCTTCTTTGTGGCTTTCCTCCTCCTTCTTACAAGCAATACTATGCTTTAATCACCATGAATTATTCTCACTCCTATTTAACCTTCAGTAAAATATTTCTAGGGAAATTAACTTAGCTCTCCTTCTGCCCCAAACAGTTCTACAATCTACAGGACAGAAACTTCATCTGTGATTAGGAGAGTGACATGATGGAGAGAGAAGGCTTTTCGTCGTAGGTGATGAGCATGGCATAGAAGCCCTAAAATTTTCCTCACTTACCCTTCTTTCTCTTCAACGCTCCAAGAGTAGATTCTCTTCTTCCTGTAAATCTGACACTGTAAACTGGAGCAAGCTGTAAATAGTAAAAACTCATGAAGAGCTGGGAAATACCAAGTTTGTGATGGATTCTCTTTTCTACTCATACTGATAAACAGGTTCCTAATAACCTCTCTTATTTGCCCTAGTATAAATGTAAAGTCACCAGCAGTGCTAAGTTACTTTGGAAATACATGACTGCTACTGAGGCAAAGGTTTGACTCTATTTCTTGGTGCTATGACACCAATAAAGAATGTCTTAGCGTGAAAAATCTAAAAAATCTGCAGTATTTCTGCTCAGGTATAGTAAATGTGAAGTTAAATGTATTTGAAAACACCCACTGCAGCACTGCTTGAGCAATAGGATGAAAGTCGCTGGCTTTACCCCACATTTATCACAGAATCATAGAATTGTAGGGGTTGGAAGGGACCTCAAGAGATCACCAGGTCCCACCCCCCTGCCAAAGCAGCTCCCTAGGACATATCACTCAGATTGGCGTCCAGACGGGTCTTGAATATCTCCAGAGAAGGAGACTCCACCACCTCCCTGGGCAGCCTGTCCCAGGGCTCTGTCACCCTCACTGGGAAAAAGTTCCTCTGCATGTTGGTGCAGAACTTCCTATGCTCCAATTTGCAGCCATTGCCCCTTGTCCTATACCCACAGACCACTGAAAAGGGGCTGGCTGATTCCCCCTGCATCCCCTGCTTCAGATAATTATAGACTTTAATTAGGTCCCCCCTTAACCTTCTCTCTCAAGGCTGAAGAGTCCCAACTTACTCAGCCATTCCTCATAGGGGAGATGCTCCAGGCCCCTAATCATCTTCATAGCCGTTCTTTGGACTCTCTTCAGGAGATCCCTGTCCTTTTTATACCAATACTCCAGGTGGGGGCCTAATTTGTTGGGCCTGATAGCAAACAGTAACAGGCTGCAAGCACAGCTGCAAGTACAGCTTCTCCACACTCCATGGCAAAGTTCTGCAGGTGAAAAGAAAACGACAGTTTCAGGTGACAGGCTTGACCATTTAGCAGTGATAGCTATTTTTAGTGTTTCACAAATTGCTGTAACTAGATCTAAGAAAAACATGTGTATATATTTTGCAAATACTCCACTCTGGCCAAATCCTGTGACTTTTATTGGGCAAGGCATTCCACTTGGGCTAACAGGACTCTTGTCACAAATTCATGCATCAGAATTAGGCTCCAAATGCCCTTAGGATTTGTAGGACAAAAGTCTTCTCAATGCTGATGATTCTTTTAACAAATCAGCAATGTATCAACAGGAACGCAGAGCATATCTTGGGTTGCATCACTAGCTTCAGTTTCAGGAATTACTAAAATCCCCTAAGCTACAATTTGTCATGATTCTCATTCTTGGGAAATCCTTTAAAGGGACTGTTAAAGTAATTAAGCTAGTGTCCTCGATTTAATCTTTAAGGCTGCCTAGCCAACATTGAGTCACCGTAGTCTTCTAGGTCAGACAGGAAAAGAATTGACGTCATTGCAAAACGCCACTGCGTAAGTGTCTCTGAAAAAAATGGCAGCCAAGTGTACACAGTTGGATAATCAGATGCTGTGAATAACAGGCTGCTCAACAGGTGAGCTTAGGGAATTTGGCACTTCAGAGCTGAACCGAGTGTGTCCTTAGGCGAATGATAAAAGATCCGCCATACACTTTCTCTGACATAACGTATTTAGCAAACTTATCAAGATGTTTCCTCTGTCCAGAAAGTCAACCAGCCTATTAGGAATGATAATTTGGCACACAGTATGCTCGAGGGACAAATACGATAAGGGATGTTTCATACAAAGGGGCTTCCACTACTAGTCAGCTATGTCAATCTGCAGCTAAAAACAGAGAGGCATAAAAATAAACTTTAACTCTTCACCCTGGGCAATTAGGCTGTTTTCTAACAAAATAAGCACAGCTTAAACAGGCATCAGGCTAGGACTCTGCTGCTATGCTTACTCTCAAAAAACCAGCACCAAGCATTTAAGCAGGACACTGCATTCTAGCTATTTTCCCACTCAACATTTAACTTTTCCAAATGAACGGGAGTGGATCCATGCAGTTCAAACAGAGCACACACCCCCCCCCTCCATTTTCTCAAAGCCTGGAGACCCTTCAGACCAGAACTGTTCCCATTTGGACTCATTTTTAGAAAAGTCACAAACAGGAAGCGCATGTGCTGCTGTCCACGGGAAAATGGAGGGAGAATAAAGCTGTGTGTAGGCATACACTAACCTTGAACCTTATCCCAGTGACTTTTACCTGCCCCGGCACTAATCAGAAGACTTTTCTCATGACTAGCCAAAGCCCACATCCTTGCCATGATTTAAATGATTCAGAAACACATGTAGCTCTGGCTGTCCAGAATCCTTACCCGAATCCCCAGAATAGCCTCATTGTAGCCCAGAAATCCTTCCTACAGGAGAAATAAAAGTAGCACATATTTGTTCTTTAAATGTGAATGGTTCTGGTCTTCACTTTATCTCTAAGAGCTTTATCTAACTATAAAGCTACCTCTGTTGGATCTATCCTAAACCTAAGCCCAAACCCAGCCCAAAGACTGTGTAACTCTTGGCTATTACAAAATTCTTCAATTTGTTGTTCACCTCAGTTTTCCCAACAGCCACAACAATTCAGCATCCAGTAACAACCTCAATTCTTAATTTTTCATTAACAGATATTTTAACCATAATTCAATGGTAGCCCAAGGATTTCTATCCACATCAAGAAATCCTCCTCGGTCAGTACCCAGAGGAGCTGTGACTCTACAGGACCCAGCACAAACACACATCTTCCACGCTTAGTTGTGAGAAACTTTACCCAGCCCCAGCCTGAACCCAAGATATTCTAGACCTTGCCTTACAATATTCTCGCCTGTCAGACTGAACCTTCATCCAGGCCCTGCAGGGCTTGCAGGATCCAGCAGTGAAATGTCTTCACCTTTGTGATACTCAGGGCTAAGACCTAACCAGAGCTGAGTCACTCTGTGTAGCTTGCAGCATAAACAGTGATACAGAAAGCATACTCCAGAGCATAGAACTCTGCTAACTCCTGCCATCATCCTTGTGGCCATAACCAGGCTACAGCCTCATCTTGGGGTTAGAGTTTGTGTCCAGGACAGGGCTGATTTTATTACTGGACGCAAAAAGCTACAGTATTAGGATGAAGACTAAGCCAAAAAGGGTGGACGACTTCTGCTGAGTTCTGGCACAAATGTGACTTTGCTGTGTTTTACCTTACCCTACAGTTAGAGTTGGCCGTATATTCTGGTTGGGTACAACGTGAGTTGAAAAGATCGCTTTATCACTGAATTTTACAATACCTGGAGGAGGTGTATGATGAAGTCAGGCACCAAGAGAGATGCCTGAAGTGGATAAGATGCAGAGTGGTGTTGAAACAACCAGCACTGACAGGGCTGGGCTTAATGGGCTATAAAAGTGGGGCTAGAACCGGCTGGAGCAGAAGGCAGCATGCAAAGCCCAGCAAAGGCTGGAGGCAGTAGCAAAGGGCCTCAAGTTTGTTAATGGGAGTTCTGTCAGTCATATCACAAGCCTAAGTTAAGCTTAGCATTGAACTCTGAATTTAGGACAGTAGGAGCTAGAAAGATAAGGAGGTTGCAGGATCCTGCAGGGATAGATGGAGTGCTATGGTCACCTCAGAGCAGTGACTAAAGGTAAAGATGGATTAAGTTTGTGGTTGATGACTATGGCAAAATCGTTATATACTATTTTAAAACTACCTAGAACATGTTTACTGTTGAGGCTGGAGGAAGCAGTTTTGCATATTTCCAAAAATCACTGTCTGAAGTCATCATTAGAAACCCTGCAGCTTTTATAGGATCCAGCAAATAACCCCCCCTTAACTTTAGGCTTATTAGCTTAACTGTAATGTCCTCAGCCCTACTCCTCTCTTCAATACTTCAGTTTTAATTACACCATAGAGATTTCTAGCAGTCACACAACTGTGGAGTAATTCATGTTGCCGTTTCTAACCCTAACCTTGGCTCTGTTGGCTTTGCAAGATCCAGCTGTAAAGCCAGCTCTTCTTTGCCCCCTACACTGAAGGAAAACACTTTCCTCAGACAAAATGCTGGCCTTGCCCATGCTACAGTGACTCACAGCGCTAACAATAAGCCAGTTGCCTCTGCCTGCTCTGACCCTTACCCTCATGGTGCCAGTCTTGCTCTTTAAGCAGTTCCTCAGTGCCAAGGTAGGTCTCAAAGGAGGCTACAGCTTCTCATGCATCAGACCATGGACTGCAACAGAAAAACTGAACGTTTCTGCCCTGACTTTGCCTTGCCCTCCCTTTCACTCTTATTTCCCTGCTTCTTTTACCCTCTGTTCTGGCTCTCTCCTCTCCACCAGATTTGTGGCATTCCTGTCTCACAACACTGATGCAGCGTGCATGGTGGAGTAGCAGGTGAGTTAAACCAGAGGATGTTTACTGCATCTTTTGGCAGCTGCTGGTTTGCTCCTCCCTTTGCCTCTTTCTTCCCTTTCCCCATCTCTCTCCATTATATCTGAGAAGCTGTGGCAGTCCAGTGAGCTTCCCACTGACTGGAAAAGGAGAAACATAACTCTCATTTTTAAAAAGGAAAAAAAGGAAGACTTGTGGAATTGCAGGCAAACGCTGGTAGCTCTGGTGCTGCAGGGGCCACAGGTACCCAGGAAGGGACGGAGGTAGGGAGGGACAGAGGGAGGGAGGGAGGCAGGGCTAGGTGCACCCAGCTGACCTCACCCCTACGGACAAAGAGAACTAATTAGTGGTTAAATCTGCATACCCCACCACTGCTGCAATGTGGAGCTGTGGGCAGAGGGTCCTAAATTGCTGCAGCTGGAGGCAGAAGGATATTTTGGCATGGTGGAAGACAGTGCTGGGTACAATGAAGGCTGGAGGTGCAGGACCAGGAACCACAAGCATCCACACAGATAACTGCAAAGTGGGGAGGGGGTCTAAGCTATGGAAATAAAGCAAGATCACAGTTTGGGAAATGTACCCGGGACAAAGGTAGAACACAAGTTCTAGGTTGGTCAATGCTGAGGTTTCTGACCCACCCCAGACATGTTGTGTGATGTTGGGCAGGTTTCCCTCTGTTGTATGTGCACAGCAGCAGCTATCTTAAATGTTACATGATAACTACTGTAATTTCCTAAGAGTGGTGAGAAAGAATAAACAGAAGGCTGCAAGGTGTTCAGGTGACTTGTAGGGGATATTATAGCCATGAATCAGCCATTTTACTAGCCCTAAAAAATAATGTACACCTATATAAGATTTTTTCAGTCAAAGAAATCCCCAAAGATTTTTCAGTTTTGGTGAAGAAATTATTCAAAACTCTTATCATTTCATTTCATTTGCCTCTACTCAAATAAGGCAGCTGAAAAACACATAACTCACTACTACCAAGTGACTCTTTTACAAAGCAGACATCTAATAAGTAGTTGTTTTGGTAGACTTATGCTCTGATAATTCAAACAAATTTTCCCAGTTGTCTTTAATATCCACTGCAGGGTGGAAGCACTGCAAAACCTGGGCAGAGTGAGTGCTGGGCCCCTCTATCCTGTGCTTCACCAGGAGACGGGAAAGCAAAGATGGGTGCGGTGATAATAAAGGCATCCCTGTTAAAAGGTGTGACATAGAGCAGGTAAAGCCCAGCACAGATGGTGGCTGAGATTTGTGCCCAAAATCTTGGCAACTCTCTCCCTTACCCTTTAAGCAACAAGGTCTGGGAACACCATGTAAACAAAGAATCAGAAGTCAAATTCTAATGCAGCTAGCTACTTCTCTAAGACTAGGCAGACAAAAGTAGTTAACCTTACCCTTAGCTAGACAAGGTTATATTCTTTCAACAGATCTCTAAGAATTATGTTTAAGATACATGAGTATTTAACAGAAAAGATGTCTTCATTTCCAAAAATAATTTCCTAGACTTGGAAAAAGAGTTGGCCAGAGACTGAAGAGAAACAAGTTCATCGTTAGTGGGGCTTTGAGCCTTCTGACCAAAGCCAACGTGTGGCGGTGTCCGGCACTGGCTCCCCACCTTGGTGGCTGTGGCATGCCAATCCACAGTCTGCCACCTCGCCAAGCACTTTATTTACATGCCAATGACTTTCACCCTCTGTGGTCGCAGATTATCAGGCTGCCTGGTAACAGAAAGGGACAGCTGTTTAAAAGGCTGGCCTGTATTTTTCACTAGCAAAACCGTAAATACCCAATGTCTCTTTAAAGCACTGTAGGAGGGGAGGGCTAAATGGGAGTTGTCAGAGGACTAGAAACAGCTGTAAAACTTGGGCCAGTCTGCCTCTGGGCCGCTCTAAATTAGCAGTGAATGCGAGCAGTGAGCAGGCTCCCAAGAGCCGCCAGCGAAATCACTTCTGCTCAGATTTTTGAGCTAAGAATTCTCATTTTCATGTCCTTATGGCTTCAAAGCAGCAAAGTTTCTTCTGGGAGATTCCACAGCTTCGACTTTTAATATCTATCCCATTAACTGTTAAAGGTGGCACATATGCAAACTCACTACTTCCTCCTCACCCTTGCTCTTGATCAAAATTGCATTCGCGCTGAAGGGCTTTTTCAATCACTTGGGTGATCACTTGGCCCCATCACACTGGCAATTACTTCTCCTACTGCCCAAGTTCCCCTCCTTGAAAGGTTCGCCCGGCTTTCCTGGGTCAAGTACTGCTCAGGGTAGCAAGAACAGGCTTGTCCAAGGGACAAGGCTGAACTTGTTCACTTAACAGTCCTTCCTTTCTTCTCCTCCCCCCATTTGCATTGCACTTCACTGTGGCAGACAGAAATGTCAGCCCTGAACCGCTTAGCTCCTGAGAAGAGTTTGTATCAGATGAGCTAAGTAGTGTTTACCTCTAATTATGCCCTTAACTTCTACAAGGAACTGTCTGGCCACAGTATGGATTTGTTCTTTAGAAGGGTAGAATCTCAACATTTCCTCCAGCTTGGAAATATTTTTCCACTTGAATGAACTGTCCATAAACAACTGCAATTTATGTGTACATTTTATATGAAAACCACCTCTATTTTCAAAATTTCCTTTAGATTTTGGAAACAGTTAACACATCTTCTTAAATCAGCTGAATGGATGGACAAGGACATTTCTATAGGTCCTGGAGCGCTGAAGTTTCCATTTTTCAATATATGATATTTCAAAAGGTTGCATATTTTCAAATTATTCATTTTGTTCAGGTGTTTGTAGGAGGCACTGGCAAAGTTTGAAAGAGCAGGGGAGCTTATAAAAGCACTAACTTTGTTTACAAGGCAGTTCCAGGTTAAGAAACCAAAGGGGAACAAAGCATTCCAGGTGAAAACCTTTGCCGTTTCTCATCGATGTCATTTGCTGTCGTGATAGAGGAATGCCAGCTGCAGAAAGGTACTGCTGGACTGGCAGAGTACGTCATGTACAGCCAGGATACCACGTCCTGGACTCACACCTTTTCCAGACCTGCCAGTTTGGCTGTCAGCCTACAGTAATAGGAGGTGCTTAGCTGATTGCTAAGAACAAAAAATACTTTCACATCTTTAATACCTGGTAGACAAAGTACAGTATGTGCTGTTAATTGCATTTCTTATTCAAAAGGAGAAACTATCCAAGCAGGGCAATATAAGCTATGCAGCAAAAGGCAACGAGGCAAAACCAGGTTATGCTCACTGAGCTCCAGGTTTCAACTTTATCTCAGTGTTATTACAGTGTCACCTGAAGCATCTGACAGTGACCATTTCAAAAGCTACTAGCTATCAATAGCGTTGATTCAGGAACCTATAACAACCTCAGCTTTACGGCAGACAGTAGGTAAGCCTGTCAGAGGTCTAAATAAAGCAGATGAATGAATGCAGCCGTCTGTCACATGTGCATTGTGTGCCACAAAGGTAAATTTAAGTTGAGCTAAGGATGTTTTAAGAGCAAGTGTGCAAAGCTGAGCTTCTGAATAGGTATTATGTCCTATCAAGGACTCATTGTTTAGCAGATCCTATATCTAACAATGCCTCATTGTGAAGGCTCCAAAGATCAGTGCATTAAATACCAGTTTTTCAGACCCCTTCACATTTTCAGTGTCTTCCAGTGCTGCAAACACTTGGGATGTTCTTGCTACACACATACCTGTATGTGCACCTACCTATTGGCTGTGTCTGTGCTGTGCTGTGAATGGGAATAACAGCTGAGATGGATAGCTTCAACTCTTCAGGATTTTTATTCCATCCCATTCCATAGAAATCTCTTTTTTGGATACTGGAAAGCTACTGCACATGTGGAAACAGAAATACGGATTTAACAAATGATTCCACCTGGATGGCTGCTTCAGACTGAGACCAGGGGAAACAGCGCTGTGTAAGGCCATGGATTAACATGCATTTACATGTCCAGGCGCTGTGCGTACAACAGGAGGGAGGATATGGCCTTCTATAGGAGGAGAAATTCCGGTTCATTATCCTGGCTGTAGGAAGTGGCTTTATGCAATGCTGTCACGGGCACAGGGAGACAAGTACTGCTTCCTTGCTGACAACTGAAGTATGTGAAAGCGCTGTAATCTGATTACCAAAAATGAGTGGAAGACACATGATGGAATCAACATTCAGAGCGGCATGGTGGTGCAGAAGTGCCAGGTGAGACATCTCCACACCTCCACTGCGGAGAAGGTGAGACCTAGCTCTGGATTTGCAAAGCCAGTGTAAAGAATTGCAGCAAACATTTAACTCACAACAGTTCCAACATGAGATATGTTCACAGGGCAGATCCCCAACACAGAGGGTGGTGGTGGTGGGGGGGTGTCAACAGCCTTTCCTATCATTTAGGTTAATTAAAATAAGTATCTTCATTTTCCTTCTGGCACAGCCTCCAGCAAGGGACCCCTTGGGAGCAGGTTGGAGGAGGAGGAAAGTGAAGGGAGTGGAGGGGAGGGAGGAGATCTTTGAAAGTACTGCTTAGAGATGACAGGGGGATGCTTTCAGGGCTCTGGCAGCTCTCTAAACCTCAGCACAGCAACAGGCAATCTGGTGGGTTTCAGAGAAAAGTAAAACCACTGCCCCTTTTGCTGGCAAAGAAAGGTACAAGGTTGCTATAAATGCCCCACCCTGGCCTTTGAAAAGTGGCAGTGAATGAATGCCATGCAGCAAGTCTGGCAGAAGGATTTCCCTGGGCTTGTCTCCCAGGATAGCTAGTCATTTTCAGATCTGTACTCCAGATTTTGCAAATGTCAGTCTCTTGCTCCAGTTTCGAGCTGGCATCCCACCAATGCAGGGTGTGCAATTACACAAGTCAAGGTTATGTGATGAGAGGAAACTCTACAATCTAGTTTTGCCACTGGATAGCAGATCAGGTTGCTGGCGGTTTGAGCTAACTGAGCTCAGCTGGGTTTCTGAGCAGCATGCACTGCATTCAGCATATCACCTGTAATAAAGGCATCGTTTTAATCAAAACCTGTACGTGTTACACATGCCTGAAGCTCCTCTGTAAAAGCAGAAAACTGTATCTAGATGGAAAACTAATGAATTAGGCATCACGGATTCCTGCATGTGTTAGATGTGCCATTTTCAAGCATCTTTAGAGACTAAGGGAAGTGAGGATCTATCCACATAAGGATACAATGAAGTTCAAAAGGCATGCCTGTAAAGCACCAGAAGTCAGTGCAGGATGTGGTCACATCAGCTGTGAAGTCAACCTTGTTAAAGCACAGTTAAGGTTAAGGCTGTTTCTTTCACCTGAATTTTTCTTACTGTGTTAAGCTAATTAATTTACAAACCTTCTGGAAAAAAATGCCCATTCCAGAAAATTGATACAGTAGAGCTACTGTCAGTTCCCCCTTCCTGCACTCCCAGCAGCTTTACTTTAGTGTGAAGGAGGAAACAGAAAAAAACCCTCTGAACCTGTGTTCAAATGTAGCAATCCCCAGCACTCAAAGGTTTCCGACCAGATTATACTGGGCAAGAGATCTGACTCTTAAATTAACCCCACAGTGATGTAACATTGCAGTTCAGTGTCACTTTTGAACTGCCATTTAAGACGAAATGGCAGTCCTTCAGAGCTGCTCAGTTTAGCAAGCCAGATGAGGTTTTTCCAGCTTGGGCTAGCTTAGAACTGTCCTGCCTGTGATTTAAATTTTGTCAACACAGAAATGCTTTCCACTGTGTCTTCCCATGGCATTCAGAGGCCCTGAATTTCTGGCGCTCTCCTTCTTCCCCTCAAAATTGTAGGGGTTTTATCTGATTAGCTGTAAGTGATCTTGATAACTACTCAGATCTAGTTATTTCTTGAATTCATTGCTTGAAGATCAAACATTACATCACAAGAACTTAATCCTGTTCCAAATGAAGCCAAGGACAAAACTCCCATTGACTTCAGTGTGTGCTGGATAAGGCTATAAATCCTTGGAAAGCCGAGTGTCCAATTTTCAAATTAAAACATAATGAACTTAATAGTCATGGATTTAAAGGCTGTCACATTTCTCGTCTTGCAGGAGATTCTACAGCTGGTTTACAAACAGTTTTTAAACTTTGATGCTCTGAGGGAGGGTCATTTTCTGGGAGCTCCCATCATTATCTATCAGGCCAGTACACAAAACACACAATGGGAGTGATACTGCCCTGACTGCAAACAATGTCTTTGGAAAGCTTCAAACAATTTCTTTGTAAACAACTGATCAGGGTAATTACATTTTCTAATCTGAAATGGTGCTGTGACATTGTTTCAGGTAACACATGAATCATGCTAAAGGGTTTTCCTCTGCTAACGCTGGCTACCTTATCTAAGCAAGCTCTAGTCTAAGGATGGAGACCTAAGCCTGATGAAGTATTGTACTGGCACTGCAGGTAGTGACTCCACCACCTGACCCCAAGACTCCTCCAATCGACTGCTGCAGCTGGGCAGACAGCTCGCCAGGTAATTAAAAGCCCTGAAGAAACAGTGCAGCTGCATTAATGCCTCGTGGTCCCAAGTCGTTCTCCCAAGGAGATGAGGTGTCAGATGGGCCAACTTTGAGTCCAGGTGAGAGAGCTACAGCCTCACTTAGCAGGAGAAGGCAAACATGGCTTGGATGACTTTGTGCTTGCTAATGAGCGCAAATGACCTAAAACACAATGAGTAAGTCTCCTACCACCTTTAAGCGAAGTTACAATGTAATGATGTGGCTGTCAAATCCTCACCACTACGTGGGATTTTAACAAAGTAGTCCAAGTTTATTACACAAGTCAAGGTTAAATACTTGCAGAAGGAGCAGCTCTGGTTTCCTGGTTTGTTTGGTGTTGCTTTTAGCAGCAGTTACAGTTGGAAAACTGCAGTATGACCTGCCCCTTCGGTATTCCTTTATTCTTAATCTCTTGTCATAGATGCAATCTATACACCGCTTAATTTTTGTTATCATTGCCTTGGATATCTACCAGCTATGATTGTCATGATTAAATCAGTATTAATTTAATTACAAAGGGCTTTACTCAAGATAAACAGTAAAGAAGTGATCCAGAACAGTCACAATTGCACGGCTGAGGATGACTAGCAAAGGCCTTTCAGGCACTTTGAGCTATCTTTCTTTTTCCCTCACACAAATTCCTTTTTTTTCTTCTTTTTTTTTTTTTATTTAATCCAGATGTGTTGTTTTCGTCAAATCCCAGAAATTAGATCAGTCTGCTACCTCCAAATCTGACCCTTGAAGCCAGCCCCATCAGTGCCTTTGGGCATGATTTCTCTTCCTTGCCTTCAGCAGCTATGTTTTTCTCTTTCCAAACTCAATGCCACTGGTGGTCTGCCATGAGTCAGACACCAAGGGTTTCCCTAATTTCCTCCTCAGTGACATGAACAAAGGACATGAGGATCTGGCACATTTCCCATGTTCATCTCCTGCTCCAAGGTATTCCCATTCTGCAGGACGAACACGAAATCACTGGTAGAATCACAATGGGAGGAACCATTGATCTCTGCTTGCCTCTCTTGTTTAACCTTGCAGAAGTGGAGTTGGGATTTAGCTACTGAATCTGTCCCAGCTGAATTCAACAGCAGAACTCCCATTGACTTTAATAATGTCAAGCTTTTTCTAATTAGGAAAACAATCCCACACTGCTGACACACTGGCTGATGATACAGTCTTTTAGAAAGCCTTTAAAGAAATTCTCAAACCTTCTCACACATTTTTGAGAGTACTGCATAGCAAATATACATATGTCACATGTAAACAGACAGCAAGGAACGTTTCAGCATTTCAAGTGAAAAGCTGAGAGTTTTCCACAAATTATACAAGATTTGCTTAAAAGTTTAGGCCCTAAACTAAGTTTTTCAGAGACCGTGGTCTGTGTATTCAGCTGTTTAATATACAACCTGTGGCTAACCACTCTCTATTCTCCAGGGAGAAGCCTGGAAGAGCTTCCATCAGTCCTGGTTTCCCTCAAAGTCCTGCCTTCTCAATGGACTCCATTAGTGTTCTCCTGAATACTATCAACAGAAAGGGAGACATGGCATTCAGTATGAAATCCAGGCTTCTGGGTTGGAGGTTTTTTCTGCCATCTGTGCTTAAAAGAAAATACTTCCAGATAATGAATGTTTTCTAATTTCTCATGCACATATGCCCAGAAATTTATCTTGTTTCTCAGGAGCAGGAGAAAGAGCTACTGTTGCACCCTTTCTCACTTTCAAGAGCTGAAATAGGGTCCTGTTTATGACACATTTCCATGGCAGCATAGCAGAAAGGTAAGGATGAACTAAACCATCTCTTGTGGTGACAATTTCTTGTATGACAATCCTTGTATGACTTTCCTTTTAATTTTTTTTCCCTTGTATTTCTTATGTATTATATACTTTCTCCAGGGGCCTGAAAATAACTTAGAGTTACAACCTTCCTACTCACCAGTATTTTCTCCATTTTGCTGGGTGGTACAACCACTTGCAATTCTCTCTGATGCTTTTTTATCCCAACACTGGCTAGTACGCTCTTCTAAAGGACTTAGACATAGTCTTGTCTGTCAAGCACCAGATAAATCCTACCTGAGACTAACCACTCATATGCAGGTTGATTATGAAGCACAGAGATTCTGTGCTGTTAGAGAGCCAAAGTTATGGGATGTAGGCTAGTTTCTTGTCCATGGGCTCCTGGCAAAAGTCAGAAAGTTAAAACTCAAAGACAGGCAGGCAGAAAAGACCTTCCCCTGAAGGAAGGGAGGATGGATTTGCTGATGTTGCACACACTGTACTTTTCAGCTGACAGAAACTTCATAAAATTCAGAAGTTCTTGCAACACTACAAGCTGGAGACTGGCTGAGGAGAGACCAGCTCTGCAGAACAGGACCTGGAGTGAAGAAGTTGTTGAACATGAGTCAGCAGTGCGCCCTTGAGGCAATGAAAGCTAAGCACATGCCAGGCTGCACTAGCAAAGGAGCAGCCAGCAACTTGAGAAAAGTAGCTGTTCCCTTCCAACTGGCCCTTCTGTGGTCTCATTTGGAGTACTCGGTCATGTCCACTTTTGGGTTCCCAGTAAAAGGCACTAACATATTTAAATCAAGTCCAGTGGAGGGCCACCAAGACGCTTGGGCATGACATTCTAGGAAAGGTTGAGGAAACCTGTTTTGCCCAGTGTGAAGAAGAAAAAGCTGGGGGTAGAAGGGGACCTGACTGTGATCTTCAAATACTTAAAGGGGCGCTACAGGCAAGATAGATCCAAGCTTCTCTCAGAGGAAAGGATGAAAGGCAACAGCCACAAGCTGCATCCAGGGAAATTCTCAGCAAGTATAAGAAGAAAACCAAAATTCAGGTAAGAATGGTTAAACTTGGCCAGAGAGGTTGGGCAATCTCCACCCTCAGATACTTTCTCAACTTGATGAGACAAAGCCATGAACAAATTAGCCCTGCCTGGAGCAGAGGCTTGGACTAGATGACCTCCAGGGGTCCTTTCCTATCTAAATTATTCTGTGTTTCTATAAATAAGATAGAGGTTGCAAGGAAAAGGACCTAAATCAGACTCAGGAGCGGCATGAGCCTTTCCTGTGTTGAGAGGAGAGAACAAGTCTGCAGGCTGTTGCTACCACTGACCTCTCTGAGGCTGGATGATTGAAAATCACTCCTGGATGCAGTAGAGCATGTGTTCCTGGCACAGCACTTGCATTGAGCCATTTCCAAGTTTCTCTAAGCAGTGGCCTTATCTGGGTGGAGTGCTGTCAGTCAGGCATTTTTTCCTTCAATTTTGCCTCACCCCTTGCCATCGCTGTGCACTAAACCCAGCCTGTTAAGAGGACACACCAAACTGCCACACTTCCAAAACAGTGGTGTGAATTTTGCAATATATATAATTTCTCTTTTTCAATTACGCTTTTAATTTCTTGGGCATGCATTTTTACCTTTGATGGCACAAGTGCTGCACAGGTAAAATGTACCAATTACACCCAAATTCCTGATTCTATGTTGAATTAGAACATCAGTCAGCCAGAAGAAACAAACAGACTTGGACTACAAATGGTCTCCTCTCTTTCTTTTGGCTAAAAATTATTCTATTTAAGATTTAAAAAGAGCTATATACTTAATTATTCAGATTACTTCAGAAAATAATAGGCTGGAGTGACAACATCTTTCCTGTTGGGTAAACTGATGGAATGTATACTCTAATAACTACTAAAAAAAATAGTTGATACATTCCTTAGGAAAGTTTTACTCCACTATCAGCCACACACCAGCTACACATAACTGCGCCTTACCTCTACTGAACCAAAAGATTTCACACTGTTTGTTGTAAAATAAAATAAAATACTGAATTTGATTTTCTGACTAGTCTGTTGGAGACAAACAAAAGTTTTAACCTGATAATGCCCACCCAGCAGACTAATAAAGCTGCCTTTCTTTAGGACAAAGTATTGGAGTTTGGAGTTTCTTGCTTTGTGGAAGGACGTGTGAACCTTAAACAACGTTGTACAAGTAGGTAGTTCAAGTAATGTGGCTTCTCTTGGATTTATTGTTCCCTGCTCATGATTCATTGGGTTGAGGCCTATGAGAAGAGTAACAACCCAGTGATGAGAAAAGGCTGTGACTAATAAATGCAATGGATTTTTTAGGATCATGCATGTTTCATGAACAGGCTGTCGCTCCATTGTTTTAAGTCCTCGATTTTTCACATTTTTGAAGAAGCTCCTAATATTTATCTCTCCACTATAGAAGTGTTATTTCTCACATGTCCTTATACTCAGAATTTGACACTGACATGACACCGTCATTTTTACTTGTAGGAAAGAAATCAAGAGAAACATCCACACCATAAAATTATTGGCAGGCCTGAGAATAGGTTCCCAATGGGATGCTCCATCACCCTGGTGGTCTTCATTCAACCTAAACTGCAGCCTCTTAGCCCAAGTGGAGCTCAAACACCCATATTGTGCTTCTGATGAGCCAGATTGAAGATATTTTCTGGGGACTGTGCTATCACACCTGATCCATCCAGTCTGTGGGAAAGGAAGCTCAGATCACATCACAGTGCAAGTGTGATCTGCCTTCCCCCTTAGCACACCACTGAAACCAAACCTACCACCAGTATGAAGGTGGTCATGCATTGCGTGGGTGGCTTGCTTATAGTCAAGGGTCTACTCTGTGAAATCTGTTACGGTGAGCACTTTCAGACCAAAAATTGTCATCTTCATTTCCAAGGGGACCCAACTCTTAGCATCTTCTTAGCCTTTAAAGCTGGGAACTAAAATAGACATGCAAACATCAAGTGAGATAAGAGGTGGAAAGAAAAGACCACTAAAGTTAGGTCTCATGACTCTAGCTCTTGCCTAAGTAGACCAGCGTCCAGCAAATCCCATTATTTTAGTGCATGCTGCCACATCCCAGTCCTTCTGCAATGCATGGAAAAAGTCCCAGTGACTTCAATAGGAGCAGGTTTTAATGCAAAGTTGGCAAGCTTGGCAAAAATAAAATAAAGCAAAAGTATTTTTAAATCTTCATGTTAGAACAAAAAGCATCTTGGAGGCTCTGTATCAAAAGTGAAAACTAAGCCTGGAACTTAACTCCAGTTTCATGCGCACTTCTAACCTTTACACTAGCATACTGACCAGTTTCTTTAAATACAATAGAAACTCTGCCACTTTGAAGATAAGCCCTCACAGTTAGCTTAAAACAATAATTCTGTACTTTCTTTCCTGTTTCTAGATTTATTTTAAGTATTAGTATAAAATGTCAGAGTCTGATAGCAGCCAGATCAGTTTGTATAAAAATCGACTGCCTGTTTGTAGTATATTACGGGCTATATTTGACACAGGAAAGCACTTAATCATGAATGCTATCAGCACACCACACCCATCTTTGTAAGTGCCTTATAAGCTAGATTTATCACCATGAACTTGAACTGGATAGAGACAAGTAATAATGAATAATGCGAACCCCTTCTGTGGAGGTAGGGTTAAAGGTGTACTACCCACAATAGGACTGCCAGACTACAGTTCAGATGCTGTGCTTCTGTCTATCGGTGGTACAGAGGCATCAGAACCAACTCTCTTTCACTTTGGATTGATGTCCACAGGACTATTTCCACTGCAGTCATCAGGCTCAGATAAACAAAGATCAGATGAAGAGAGAAGAATCTGTCTCAAATAGGTGATGTATCCCTAGGCTCGTTGAATTTGCACAGCAGAGCTGGAAACCCTTCAAACACTTCAATAAACCCCACAAACACCTTTTCGTCACATGTTTTAGTTTGATTTTATTTCACACACCTAATTTTTTTATCCTTATGCAAGCTTTTGAGCTCCATGTTTGGATGTGTGCACTTCAGAAACACCCCCCCTAAAAAAGTACACGTTAGGTAGGGGGCAGGACCTTCCTCCTTTTCTCCGTTGACTCCTCCTTTTCTCGGTGGACTCATGCAAAGAGTACTGCTCCCTCCCACCAGGCTGTCCCAGTAGCCAGCCCCTCCACCTTTCTGTGCCTGCCAGTGCACAGAAGCTTTTCCAAGCTCATGTATAGAGTCTGGGAGGGAGATAGGGAGGGAGCAGAGCCAGAGTGGCCAAACAGCTACAGCTGTTCCCTAAGCTGCCTTCTGCCTTTCTTGTCTCCCCAGCTCCTGCCAGCAGAGCTCCTGGGAGAAGGGAAGGATTGAGGTGGCTGTAGAGGTTCCCCTTCCTTTGGGTTGCTGCTGAGCCCCTGCCTGCTTCTCCCTGGTGCCACCCTGCTCTGCGCCAGCCAGCCCATGGGGACAGAGGACAGAGGGGCGCAGAAGGAGCCCCATGGGGCTGGGTCAGAGATGCCCCCCTCAGCAGAATGTGTCAAGAAATCAAAAATCTTTGCAAGCAAAGCAAGAAAAAATGCTGCCAAAAATGACACCTTTTGGAAAAGCTAACTGGAGAGTAAGCTGTGACAGTCACTGTGCGACACGGTGCGGATGTTCATGCTTCCAGCCCATGTTCCCTACTAAATACACAATGAAGGAGACCCATTACCTACTTACCACATTTGTTCACAGCAGCCCAGTTAGGAACCACATTTTAAAATCTGAGCCCTTGGTTATTGCCTTATCAAAAGTGAAGAATTCTGTTTAGCTTTTATTAGTCTATTAGTTAATCCTGGCTCAAAGACAACGCTTTCTACCCTTCACATCCCCACAGCTTAAATGATACTTATCGGAACGGTGCTGAACCCTCAAACACTTTGCAAGTAAATGCACCTGCATGGGAGTTGCACGTTTGTGAATCACTTCACCCTTCACAAATGCCTTTAACTCAAGCTAGGACTGGGAAGCTGCTGAACAAGATGCCAGGATATATTTCATCAGGTCAAGAGAAAAGCTGAAATATAGAGGGAAGTACTCCTTAGGCAGAAGGCTTTTCTCTCTCCAGTAAGAGAACATCCTGGCATTTCCAAGGATCAGTTTTATCTGTCTGGTCAATTTTATCTATCTACCTTTCAGATAGATAAATATCTGTCAGATAAATAGCTGCCAGAAAGGTGCCTCCTTCAGCAGACGGTGCCCATCGTGCAGCAGTGAAGGACTTCGCCACAGTGACTCAGAGGGCAGCGTGCCACCTACCCACACTGAATCACCAATGCTTCCCAGAGCGCCCACAGTTCCCAGGTGGCCCAGCCTTGCCAGCTAGGGGTGAGGTAATATGGTTACAAACTAAATAAAGACAGAAACCTCTGAATCAAATTAAAAGGGGTACGGCCCAGTGATACATATTTTGGATTTCAGTAAATTAAGGTCATTCTCACTTGGGGACATGATTCTCTGCAGAACAAACCCTCTTCCATTAAAAAACTTCTTTCTGGATGTTGCTAAAATTTTTTTTTTATTAAATTATTATTCCCTTAATACACTTGCTCAACTGCATAATCTGCATACCTGGAAGAAATAATGGGTTTGGTAACCCTAATGATAAGCTTGAGCACTGATAACCAACATGACAGTAGGAAGTGTGCCCTAAACCTCATCACTCTAGCCATGACTCTTTTAATCACAAATGTCATTAGTGACTGTGCAACTGATTGACATTTAAAAAAACAATACAGGCACATTGTAATCTGAATCTGGCAACCAGTACTATGGACTGACAATTTATTCATTAGAGGTAGTTGCCCACAGATCTAAGCTCAAATCAATATAAAAAAAAAATCATAGGATGTGTGAGGTTGGAAGGGACCTTTAGAGGTTATCTAGTCCAACCCCCCTGCAGTGAGCAGGGACATCTTTACTAGGTCAGGTCACTCAGAGCCTCATCAAGCCTGACCATGAATATCTCAAGGGATGGGATCTCCACTACCTCTCTGGGCAACCAGTTCCAGTGATTTACCACCCTCATATTGAAGAATTTTCTCCTAATGTCCACCCAAAATCTCTCCTTTTCTAGTTTAAAACCATTACCCCTCATCCTATTGCTACATGCCCTTGTGAACAGTTCTTCCCCAGCTTTCTTACAGGTTCTTTTCAGGTATTGGAAGGCCACTATAAGGTCCCCCCAGAGCCTTCTCTTCTGCAAGAGCAACAAGTCCAACTCTCAGCCCATCTTCATCGTAGAGGTGTTCCAGCCCTTTGATCATTTTTGTGGCACTCCTCTGGACATGCTCCAACAGCTCCATGTCCTTCTTATGCTGAGGGCTCCAAAGCTGGACACAGTACTTCAGGTGAGGTCTCACCAGAGCAGAGTAGAGGGGCAGAATCACCTCTCTCCATCTGCTGCCTACACTTCTTTTGATGCAGCCCAGGATGCAGCTGACCAGGATGGGCTGCAGCCAGGATGGGCTGCAGATGCACATTGGTGGCTCATGTCCAGCTTCTCATTCATGAGTACTCCCAAGTCCTTTTCCTCAGGGCTGCTTTCCAGCACATCATCTCCTAACCTGTATGGATAATGGGGGTTGTGCCAACACAGGAGCAGGACCCTGCACTTGGCTTTGTTGAACCTCATGAGGTTCACCTGGGGCCATTTCTCTGGCCTGTCCAGGTCCCTCTGGATGGCACAATTAAAATCTATTAATGAGACACTATTGGTATTCAGGGCTTCATGCTACCTCATATTACCTTCATATTACTTCAGGAATTAAATTAGAAAGAGAAAAATTAGAATAAATTAGATGCACAGAGCAATAAAGATCATAAATCAGGTCACTCCAGGTAGATGAGGCTGACAAGTAGCTTCAGAAGAAGCAACACTAAAACTCTGAGCAATCTCAGGGCCAGTAAATTGAAAGTTCAAACAGTTATCAAATACACAAGGATTTTGAAAGTTTGAGGATTCTACAATAGGCCTCACCAGCCAGGTGAGCTGTAAGCTTCCCCAAAACACTGTTTAAGAAAGTAATTCGGACATGATGTGTTACACCCAGGGGTACACAAACCAGGCAAACCCACAGAGAGATAACAGATAATAAAGGCAGCACTTGTGAAGTGGGGAAACTTAAATTTGCTATTAAACCAATGGCAAAGGCCCATTTGTTTCATACTGGTAACATTAGAAAGAAGTATTAATTAATCCTAGCCCATGAAATTGCTGAGCCAGCTCAGTCACTGCTCACCCACGGATTCTTAAATCTGCCACCCCTGCTGTGATGTGCCTTTCATGGGTTTGCGGCCAGATTTATCCTTCAGTGTACTGCTGTGACCTACAATTAATGTCACAGAAGCAGAAAATAAACAATTATGTCTAATAATCACTTCTAAGGCTGCAGAGATTAATTAGCCCTCTTGATGTTTTTTCCTTTAAAGTGAGCTTGCATCGTATTTTTGTCTCCCCTCTTTTTGGTGTAGAAAGTGGATCTATTTTCATTATGGCTTAAATGTTCCTCCAAAGAAATGGAGCATCAGCTGGAAAGAAGTTTTACAACATAAATAGCTGGGAGATCAGGGACCTGAAATGGAGGCCATAGAACCTTCTCAATCTGTGTTAGTATATTGCTGTTCTTGCCTTCCATCACCTGGCCAAGCAATACTGCAAAGAGCCAAGGCTACACCCCTGTCCTGAGCACTCTGTGTATAATTCAAGGGGTGAAGTGACTGCCCTAAAAGAGGAACAGAGAGCTGTCAGAAGACATCCCCACTGGCACCTGCACTGAGCCTTGTTCCAAAACCCAGATATAAGCCAAATCCATGTCATCACCTCAGCGTTGATGTTCACTCTGGTGCCTGCCCTGGGCTGCAATGCACCAGTATCAGTTGCCCTGGGTCTGTCCAAGGAACACTGCCCTGCAGGAGAAGCACATGACTACTCACCAACCCACAGCTGGAAGAAGGAAGATGCTGGGAGAAGTCCCTCTCCAGTGTCACCTATACAGGCTTACTTCCCCTTGGAAATCTGGAGGTGGTGGCTGTTGTTCCCTGGACCACCCAAATCCATACTCCTTCTCATGAAGATAGCCTGGGTCCCAAGGAACAGGCATTTGCATTGTCATCTCCACAAAATGCTGACAAGAGTGTATGGCTGGATGCCTACAGCTCCCAGCTCCATCTGTGGTCCATCTGGGCTGGAGGGCAGCTGTTAGGGGGTGCGTGCTCTGCCCCTTTCAGCCAACTGCCCCCAGAGCCCTTGTGATGGGTCTGCTCAGGCAGCCCTGTGCTCAGCATGCCAGGGGCTATTTGGAGCACCACAAATGCCAAAACTCCCTGCTTCTACTTCTCTAGTGAGGACCTGCAGCTGTACATCATGCTTGGGACCAGCTTCTTTCTGGGGCTGGATACATATAGGGGGAACAGGACATGGTGTCTGAACCCCATAAAGCAGTGATGCACCTCACAGAAAGGTCAAGCACTGCATTGGCAGGCTCAATGCAGAAGACCTACTCTGTGTGTAGTGGTCTCTGCAGCTTCCCTAAAGGCAATCTAGCATTTCTAGTGCAGGGCAGGCAGCAGAGATGAAGAACTCATGAACATCCAACTATAAGAATTTTGAAGGTAGAAGTAGATCTGATAAAGCTACCCAAAGAGTCTACCTCTTTTGTCCCACGGCAGGACACATGAATGAAAAATGGCTTACAGATCCAGCATAGGGTACTTAATGGCTGTCAGTATGCAGCATCAGCCACCCCAGCAGCCCAAAGGTGCATGGTCAAGAAATTTAGTATTCGAGTGTCGGTGTGATGTTAGAGCTGGCAGAGATGGCTGGGTTATGTGCTGTGCCTTTGGAGGAATGCTGGCACTACACAGGCTGCAGAAATCAGGACCATTTAGGTTGGGCAAGTCCCTTGAGGTCATCAAGTCCAACCATTAAACTAACACTACAAAGGCCACTGCTAAACCCTTTCCCTTTGATTTCTCAGCTTTCAGTCCTGTATTATTATTATTTCATCTCAGACACAGGGTCCTCCAGAGACAAGCAACCCCCAAATTTCTGATGTTAAAAAGCAAACAAATAAAAGAAACACAAGCAGAGAGGGAAAAAAAATCAGGAGGAAAACTAGCTCTCCTTTGTGCACTACAGCACAGCCAAATCAAAACACACACACACCCCTCCCCACTTTGTAGTTCCCTTCTAAGTCCTGCTGTTTCCAGCAGCTGGAAGCTGCCTCACTGTTGGACTGTGCATAAGGATGTGCCAGAGATTCCCTCTTAGTCCCTTGGGTGGGATGTAAAGAATTCCTCTCCTCATAACCAGCATTCCTGCTGCACTGAGTCACTTTATAAATGAACCAACAACCTACAAGTTATGTTCAAACAGAATCACAGAATCACAAGGTTGGAAAAGACCTTTAAGATCATGGAGTCCAACAGATCCTGTCCTGTGCTAAACCATATCCCTAAGTACCTCATCTACCCATTTTTAAACACATCCAGGGAAGGTGACTCAACCCCCTCCCTGGGCAGCCTATTCCAGGCCCTCACAACTCTTTCAGTGAAAATGTTTTTCCTACCATCTAATCTGACCCTGCCCTGGCACAACTTTGTGCCATTTCCCCTTGTCCTATCTCCTGTCACCTGGCTGAAGAGACCATCACCCACCTCTCTATGACCTCTCTTCAAGTAGTTGTAAGTGGTGATAAGGTCTCCCCTCAGCCTCCTCTTCTCCAGGCTAAACATCCCCAGCTCCCTCAGCTGCTCCTCATAGGATTTGCCCTCCAGCCCCTTCACCAGCCTGGTTGCCCTTCTCTGGACTCATTCATTCTTATGCTGAGGAGTCCAGAACTGGACGCAGCACTCAAGGTGTGGCCTCACCAATGCTGAGTACAGGGGAAAACATTTGTAGTCACTGTGATGTTTTTCCCTAATGTTATAAATTTGATAATGCCCACTGGATATGAAACTTCCTGACTGAAACCTGTATTAAGGACAGAGTATCCCATGCTCACCACTGGCAGATGGGAGACATGCTTCGGTGTTCTTACCCTGCCTTCCTGAGATTAATTATTCAAGATCAAAGAAGGGGATTCAAATTCACAGCACAGCTATTCAAATAATTTTTACTCCTGAAAGATGTAGGAATTGGTAATCTGGTCATCTGCTTCTTCCTCCTAGTAGCAACCAGCACAAGCATAAAGGCTTGTTGTGCTTTGCTCCTAAGTGTGAGCTCGCCTGATGCTTTAACAGCAACTTTAGAAGAACTTGTCACCTTGTCTGTCATGTTTGTGCTGCAGTGGTGGGGTAGAAATAGAACACTTTGTGGGTTGGTATGGGTATTTTTAGGTGATTTTTTGGAAATACACACAGGAGTCAAAACTGAATATGGGCCACAAGATGCCGAAGTTGTACCTCTACTCTAAAGACATTATTAGAGGTAGTTGAATGCAAGTATCACTGTTATTACTGTTGTCACCATTAGGTGAGTTTCAGTGCAGACAGGAAGAGGAGGTGAAAGAGGTAGATTTGATTTTCAGTCCAGGTTTGGTGTCTTAACAACACAAGAAAATTGAGATGTCTGTGGTTCTGGAGCAAACTGAAATGAAAGAGAAGTCTTCACTGAAAAATTAAGACCAGTTTTCCCCTGCCTTGCTAGGTTGTCAATACCAGTGTTTGATGTCCACCTGGGTTATGAGACTATACCTAATCAGGGAAAGCATCAGAGTTCTGCCTGTTCCAGAGAAACACAGAGGTGTCAGACCTGTCTCATGGTGTGAAGTAGTCACCCATGGTTGGTTTGTGTTTTATTACATTCCAAGCATCTCAGCAAGCTTCTCTTTGTACCTTTGCTCAGAAAAAGCTTCCTCTTTTCTATGTGCATCACCCCAATAGAAACCTCTCTCTTCTCAGGATCAATTAAATGTCAGCTTTCCATTGAGTGGGTGATAGACAGGGGTTTTTTTTGGGGGGTGGGGGTGTTTATAGCTTGTTTCTTTTTTTTTCCCCAAAAAGAAAAATCTAACAGAGGAAATTTGGAATAGCAGGATGGCAGATGCAGCCTAGCTTGTACTCTGTGCAGAGTAAGGCCATCTTGCCATTCAAAAGTAGATCTATGGAAAATAACGTGACTAATCACTCAACAAAGTAAACTTTTCCTTAAAGTAGTTTGCTGGTATTGTAGCCCATGAGTGAGAAGCAGAGCTACTCCACAGATCAGTCACAATTCTGTCGATCATGCCAAACTGTTGGGATACTCCTTAAATTCCCAGCCTCATATCTCAGGGCTGCTTTGCAGTAGTTCAAACTTTCTGCTTTCACATACACAGAAGCCAACAACTCCAGTCCCCCCACAAGGTCTTGGTTTCACCAGCACAGAGACTGCAGAAAAGCGAAGTGGTAAGCAGACATAATTTTTTGTTCACTCTCTCCAATCCCCATCTGAGAACCAAGGCTCTCAAAAATTGACTGTCTGTCTAAACACTTGGATCCTGGATGACTGGAAATATATCAACACATTTCAAACACAGATAGGAGGTCTATCTTCTGCAAGAAAACTATATGCAGAGTACCCATGGGATAAGCTTTAGGAACTATTTTACTATAAAAAGACAGATCTATAAGTGCACGTTTATAGATGCTAGAACATGCTAGAAGGGTATTGGTGCATGGTGTAGACTTCTACAGAGCAGGCATCATTTGTGTTCAGCATCTTTCTAAGCACATCACTGGTTAAAAAGTAAATATTTTCATAGAATCATAGAATGGACTTGGTTGGAAGGGACCCCAAGGATCATAGAGTTCCAAACCTCTGCCACAGGCTGGGCCACTGACTTTCAGGCCTGGATTTAAACAAGATTGCCCAGGGCCCCATCCAACCTGGCCTTGAACACCTCCAGGGATGGGGCATCCACCACCTCTCTGGGCAGCCTGTTCCAGCAACTCACCACTCTCTGTAAAGAACATCCCCCTAATTTCTAAACTCAACCTTCCCTCCTTTCGCTGAAATCCATTCCCCCTTGTCCTGCCATTGTCTACCCTTTTGGAAAGTTGAATCCCTTCCTGTTTATGTGCTCCCTTCAGGTACTGGAAGGCTGCAATGAGGTCCCCCCCGCAGCCTTCTCTCCTCTGGGCTGAACAAGCCCAGCTCCCTCAGCCTCTCTTCATAGGGGAGCTGCTCCAGCCCTCTAATCATCTTTGTGGCCCTTCTTTGAACCCTCTCCAGCAGTTCCACATCTCTCTTGTATTCCGGGCCCCAGATCTGGACTCCAGCTGGGGCCTCATGAGGCCAGAGTAAAGAGGGACAGTCACCTCCCTGTCTCTGCTGTAAATATTTGGTTTAAACAGAACAAAAAAAAAATTATATCCCTTACTGGAACTAACCTACTGATTCACTTTTGGTCACTTTTACCACTTAGCGCAATGTCCAGGCAACAAATGACTCCTTTTCCTGAGCTGGCCAGGATTACAAGATACTGGCCAGGGCCAGGTTCTGCAGCACAGCGTGGGAACAAGCACAGGCAGTAGGTGAGGAGCTCGCTGGGGAGCTGGGCTGGACCCTGCTGGGGGAGGGGCTGCTTATTTACCCAGTCTCTCATTAAAACACAAAACTACGGTTACAATGCAGAGAGGCACACACAAAAGGCAAAACAATTATTTGTTTACATACCTAGTAGAAAATCTTTTCTTTATGTGTGTCTTCCAAACACCCTGAATACCTCCTTACTGTAAGAGGTACCTCTGCACACAGCTAAGATAACCCTTTGGTTGTTCCTGGGGTTTTGTTTGGGTTTGGTTTTTTTTTTAGAAAAACAAAATCAAAGGCCAGAGTGCAAGGTGAAGAACAGTGTTATACAACATTGTACAGTAAACCCATGTCTATTGCAGAAAACTTTCATGTAGCTTTAGGCAGCAATTGCAGCTCTACAACCCACTGAAGTTGAAGGTGCAGGTGCCATCCCATGACTGCTGGTGGGTCTGGGCCATCTGGTCCCACCAGTCGTGATTTCAAGACAAAATCTCTACCTTGTCTCACTGTATAATGAAAAAAAGACTCTCTGGTATTTTTGTTGTTCTTCTTCCTTCCTAGTGAATTTACACCGAGCATGGATTTGATGTGGTAAACAAACCTCTATTAAGGGAGCATTCTGTATTTCTAATTTTTCTGTGTTCAGAATTAGGCAGCTAAGATGTGGTAAAAGATCCTATTCTCCCACTGCAGTTACATTACACAGATAGCAACTGTCTGTCAACACTGCCAGTGAATAAAAATGTCCCAACTTCATTCTTTCTTAAACACAGAGGTGCTGCATAGTAAATTACTCCAGTGACCACATTTCATAGGGAGAAGTGATTCATGATGATATCCCACTTAAATTTCCTGCAGTTTCTCTTTTCTGCCTCTGTAGGCTCACATGTGACTGTGATGCTTCAGCTAACATTGCTGTGACGAGGAATCGTCTAGTAACTCCCATCTGCATATGAAGCCCTCTGTATTAAGAAAATGGTCTTTTTAATAAAGAAAGTATGTAAAGGTCTTGTCTCTCACTGTTTGTTTAAAGTGTTTTGCTTTTAGTCCTCTTTGAAAACACAGTGTACATTCTTGCTGCAAACCTTTCAATCCTACCTCATTTTTTTGTGGGGGAGGCTAGATTTTGATGAGCTCATTGACCAGTGACTTGTGCGTGAGCCTACCAGCAGGAGCAGGTCAGGCAAGGCTTGTGTGTTTCACCCACCACACTGCCTTTCTAATGGAAATGTAGAGCAATAAGTCAGCAAGAGGGTCAAATTTCTTTGATCAGGCTCTGATGCACTCATGTAGTGCTGCCAGTACCCTTAGTGCTGGGTGTTTCTTCAAATACTTTGCAGCACTTCATCAGAATAGTGGTTGTGGTTCTGTGTGTCCCCCACCCCCCACTCTGTCACCTGCCCCCTCCAGCCCTCCGAATGATCTCTTTTAACCAGATGAGGTGGTGCGTCTGTGGAAGTGAGGAGCTCCTATACTCCTCTTTGCAAGCCAAAAGGAGAAGTAAGGACTAGACATGATATGCTTCCAGCCACAGCAACTGCTCCTTGCTATCATTGTAGCCATTAGGTGACTCAGCGCTGGCCCCAGGTTGCTCTATTGGTAGTACCTTAGGAGCATCAGTGGACCTGCGCTGAGGACACATTGCACCAGACTCCTCCTCTGCTGATAAAGACCTGGCCACCACGTTTCCCATGATAGAGAAAACTAGATAAATCCTGCTCTGAAGTGAAACTCAAATTCTCATGATCACCTGAATCTGATGTCGTGATCTTCAGCCTCCTTGCCCCCTCTTCTCCTTTCTAAAGATGACCTTTTCACAAGTCTCCTTCACACAAGAGGTTCACAGGCAGCTTTACCTGCATTTTTATAACCCTGTCATGCTTGCTTCTCCCCCATTTCTTGTGCATGTGTGTATGCTTTTGTTACTTGTATTGTATAAGGTGCCTTGGGATATTCGCATCCTGTGCATTGTGTGGCATTGTGTTGAATAGGAGGTACAGAAATTAAAAGCAGGTCTCCTCCTACCCACATATGCCTTTTCTTTGCAGGTTTTCCTGGAAGTTTTGTGCGGGGAGGGAAGGGAAGAGGTAAAATATGACTTGGCTGAGACTGCCGGATGCTGAATCAGCTGCGATTGCCTCACGTTTTCCTTTCTTTTAAAATCAGGGGTGCAGTTTTCAAAAATGCCTATCTGACTTCGCTACAGGCCCTACCCAGCCCATCACTTCTCAGTAAGTCCCTTTACAAAAATGGTACGTGTGCTCCTAAGTCACATGGGCACCTTTGGAGAACATCGTTACAATGCCTTTCTCCTAGGCCTAGGTACTGTGTGTCATGGGATTGCTGCGTCAGGCTACCACAGTGCCTGTGGTCAGCCACAGCTACTTTTCCCCTCTCCAAACTATTATTTAAAAAAAAAAAAAACCAAAAAGAGGAGGAGATACCCACACTCGTTAACTCAAAAAACCCCAAAGAAACCACTACCAAAGCCCCAAAACACACAACTTTATAATTAACATTGCATCTGTTCGGCTGCACTGCTCTGGCTAAAGGAGCTGAGGCCTAACGTGCTGGCTCCTTGCTGCTCGCACCCACGTGTGATGGCGCAGGTTGCTGCGGTGAGGCAAGCCAGTGATAGCACGATGATTCAAAAGTCAGTGGGCAGAAGAGCACTTCAGGAGCAGCAAACACAGAGTGCGGCATCAAAATCCTACAAGCCTCAGAGAGAGCCCTTCTCAGAACACTCACACATCCCAAGGTTGCAGACAGATTAAATCAGCCTTTGATTAGGAACTAATAACAGAGCTCTGGAAGCACACCACTTATTTTTAGGAAGGGTCAGTATTTTGCTACCACAGCATCCCTCTCTTTAAAAGAAATGAGGAGTTTGATGTCTTTTAGTTAAGTGACACACAGCCCTGTAGCATCCAACCACATAGTGCTCATCCTTTCCAAGGCTGCTTCTCTCTCTGCTGTGCACTAATTCCTGAAGATAAAGGTCCATCCACTCTTGCTGCTTAGCTGGGCAAACTGTTGGAGCTGGGTACTTGAAACGCTGGCAGAAGAGCAGAGGAAAACAGAGTGTTAGTGAGGGCTGTGCCCTCCGAGATGTGCAAGAAGAAGAACTGTCATCTGACAAGCAAGGCCTTTGCATTCAAAGGTGAGGAAAGTAATTGCTGATTGATATCTTTCTTTTTTCTCCTTAGCAGAGATATATACACATTCACCTGATATGCCAGCTTTTGAGGTCTGGATAGCTGGTTTTATATGCTCTCCTGAAGGTTATTAATTCTTCCTACGCTGTTCCCAGTTAGATGGAGTGCCTTATAATATAACTTCCTCATTAACATCAAGAGCTGTGATTATACAGTTGTGTTACCAAGGGCTTCAAAGACATGAAGCCTAAATATAATCTTACAGTACCTTGTTACAATACAAAGCACATCCTCTAATACATTTTTTTGTTTGCATAAAATGCAGCACAATAATGGTTCACTTGACCTTTGCCCCCCTGTATAGTTCATTTTAACATTGTTTGAGGAGCCAGAGTTTGCCTTTTGCAGGGCACAGGTGCTCTGCCCCAAGCTGGAGGCTGAGGCTCAACCCCGGCGGTGTGGTGCACCGCTTCTCCCCCCCAGCAGCTGGACTCAGGGGATTGCTTTTGTGGTCCACCAGGAATTTCCTGTGATAGAATATCAGAAACCTACTGGTGACTAGTAGGAGGTGACTTCACAGGGCAAAAGTTCTCTCCCTACAATAAACATTCTCAGTGCTGCTGTGGAGATTTCCTACACAGACCTGACAGCCGCCAGCTACTTGTCATCCTGACAGAGAACGGCTCAGGGAAGGGATCGTCGTCCTTAAAAGTGAAGCTGCACCCCTGTTGCCATTTTCTTAATGCCCTCTGAGAAAAGGAATAATTCAAACTACACATGCTCATTAAAAAAAAACCCAACCATTTTGACTGAAAGAACTTTACAAACCACACAATTCCACAGTCAAAGATGGAGTATACTGGTACCTATAGGCACCACCACACCCATGCAGCCTGTAAATACCAAATACCCTGGTATCCATAGCTACCACATTACCAATACACTCAGAGAACTAATACAACCATAGTAAAACACCTTACTCTCTCTGTGAGGAGGTTTACTTGGGAAAAATACAGGGATATTCAGCTGCCAGATCTCTAGCAGGAAACTGTATTTTGGAGGATTCAAGTAGTAAATCCGAGCCTGCCACAATTCCCTTGGCCAAAGCTATGAAGAGGACTGCTGGGGGCACCAGGTTCGTTCGGCTGGCTGAAATAACGTGCAACTGGGCAGACTGCAATGTAGTTTACAGACCGAAATAGCTTTGGGGAAACAATACATTAATTTCCTGTGGAAAATACATCTATTAAAATGGAGACTAGCCTTGGTTGAGTCCAACACAGTTGTGCTGTAAAGCTTGGAAGAAAATACAGCTCATTGTTGGCTTGGAAGTAAAAATATGCTGAAAAGTAATATTACCCTCAGAATCAGGACTGTGTGAGGGGCTTCCCTGTTAGAGGCAGTGAGAAAGAGCACAGGTTTCCAGAAGGTATCTTTAAGCCATCTCACCAACTCCTCTGTGTACTCAAGCATTTCTCCACACAGCCCACAGCCGTAGCCTTCAGCATGTGCTTTCTGAGCAGGTTTCCTGTCCACTGGACAAAATCCTAGTGTAATGCTTATTTATTTTGCTTCTGAAATCTCACCATCAGCTAGCAGCCGTTGCCACAGATGAGTCTTCATCAGGGCTGGGCAGAACTGATCTGACTTGCATCGCACCTTGCTCTGCAACTAATTGCTGACTGCTCTGAGGAAAAGAAACCTGTAGGGATACTCAGCAACACTGGAGGCATTTGATGCTGTGTTCCTTGTTTGCTGTTCCTGAGGTGCTCCGATATTAGTTGACATTTGCACCCCACAGAAACGAGTAACTAGCCTGACCAGAGCAGCCTGTGCCTGTATGCACCGGTGTGAGGAGCAGGGAGTCAGCACTTCAGCTCATTTAAGCATAGCAACAAGGAGGAGGAACAAAGCCCTGGTTTTGAGAGTTATTTCTCCTGACATTCTCAGATAAACTTTTCTTCCCCCCCAGCCACATACAGCCCTTAAAAGAGCATGATTTCTACGAGAGCTCTGGCCATTCCCTCTTGGGGGGCTTAATTCAAAGAAATAACATCTGCTGTACCCCACAGGCTGTTAATGATGCCCTGGGAAATGAGATCACATTATTTGACTACAGTGTACTTACCAAAGTTTTTAGTGGCAAATAGATGTTCGTGCTGAGGGAAACCTAAATCCACCTGTCAAACCCTCCTTTTTTTTTACTTTTCGGTGATCCAGTCTGATATTTTTAGTCCCAGTGACTGAATTTCCAGTCAGGCACTATGTACTCAGGAGGAAGAAACCAGTTCGGTTAGCTTTTTTTCTGTTTCTCAGCAAGCAGAACACTGTATTCCATTTCTGTGGACCGTGACATCCCATGGCACATTAAAAGCCTTATTCAAACTGCAAGACAGCCATATTTCACACTCAGCAGGAGGCTCTAGGAAGAAGTATGAGGCCAGGGTTATTCTGACTCTGGACAGCTTGTCAAACTGGGACTTAGGAACAAAGCTTAGGACATTCTTTGCCAGTTCATGTGATCCTGAAATAAATAAGTAGCAGATTGCCTCAGCAGGAATTTTCTTTATATTACACGAGACTCTGCAAAGAGGAAGGTTTAAATTCAGAAGTAGCTCAACCTGTGCCTGTGCTTTTGTTCTGAGTCTCCATCCATTGTACTCTGCCCCAAAACCAATGGAAATGTTGAGCGCAGGACTGAAATAAACAGGTATTTGTTTTCTTGTCTGCACTTCACCAGAGCTGTTTAAAAGTCAGTTCATGGACTATGTTCACTGGTATCTGGGAACTCCTCTTGGAACCTGGGTCATGCCTCACCTGCTGGTCCATGGTTTTGCCTCAAATTATAAAAAATTAATCAAATAGTGGGGGAGCTTGAGAAGACCTTTATTAGTCTGCTCAGCCTTTTATTTTGATTGATCTTTTCAGAGAGATGATGAGAGAAACTGCAAGAATCACTTCTACCCTCCAAAACAATACATTGCATTTATTGAACTGTACTGCAAAACTGTCACAGATCGCTCATCACATAAAGGCAGAGTACCTTGTATTTCCTATGGCTGCCTAGTTCTACCATGTTTGAGAGAGAGGGCTTATACAGTTCTGCATACCTTTCTCTTCTCTTCCACAACTATTTATGATAAATGGGAATGGAAAAGGCTAGGCTACACAAGATGGACATTGTCCTTGCTCTTTGACTTCAGCGTGCAAGGCCAGATTTAAGCTGGGCAGAATCTGACCTTCTGAGTGTGCTGAATGACATCAGTTTCTAGATGACAGTTCTCATGTCCATTGTGAAAATTAGAGCTATCATCCACGAGAAATAAAATCATCCAACCTTGCTTGTGCATTGGAGTTTCACAATTAAGAGGTACAGAGGTCAAAGGGGCTTCTTGGAGCAATTTAGTTCACCTTATTCCAGAATGCACTGAGATGGCTTCTTGTCTCCTGAAGCTCATTGCAATTCATGGGGTACAAGCAGTCAAAACACATTGCAGTGATTTTTGCCTTTGCACAGGACAGAAAGTTTAAGGAGTCTGATCTTCACGCCATGCAGAGAGGAAACCTTTAGATACCGATTTTCTGCTTGAACTAGAAAAATTTAATCACAAAAAGTCCACTGAATACCTAAGATAAACTTAGGGGAAAAGCTTTGATCCAGTGAAAGTGTAGGAAAGGTCTCAGATTGGAGCTGGGCTTGTCACTCCTTGGGCAGATCATGGGAGAAAACAAATCCATTGACTTTGGCAAATGGCTGTTTCCATCAAAAAGCAGCAGAATGAACTGTACGATCCTTTTGATCACTGTGTCTACTACATTTGGTGCATGTGTGGAGAAAAACTGGAGACAGACAAAATGGCTCTTGCTTTTGAGCATTTTGAAGTTAGTAAACTCAGTCTGGTTTTGTTGTGTGTGGAAGATCACTTTTGTGAGAGCTCTCTAACACGTCATAGGAGCTGTCACATTGTGTGGAAGACAGCAGTGACTGTCGTCTGATCTTACATAGGTTTTTCTCCTTTACATTTGCCTCATTTCCTCAGGGCTATAACCTGGGGACAACCAGTTGTGAAAGCCTTTGTGGTGCTTTTTGGAAGAAAACTTGCCAGAGTCAGCAGAATATTTCCATCTAACAAGGTATCTGACAGCAGTGGACTTCAAAGAATCACAGAACATTAGGAGATGGAAGGGACCTCAAAAGATCATCTAGTCCAAGCCCCCTGCCAGAGCAGGATCACCTAGACTAAATCACACAGGGACTTTAGGAAAGCAGCAGAGTTTATGGAGCCACTAAGTTGCTGAAACCCAAAATCTTGACCTCGGCAGAACTAAAACCAAGACAGTCCTTCACCAATATGCTTAAATTACAATGCTATGCTAAAAATTTCCCAAGCTTGAGGAAGTCCAAAGGTTGTACTTCACTAAAATTCCCATCTTTCCCAAATGTGAAGAAGAATTAGATGATTCAGTAATGGTAACATCTGGACAGTTTGCTTTATGCCTTGTCTTAACACTGCCTACTGACAACCAGGAGGTGACAGAGCTGTAATCTAGAAATGCACTGCTCAAATTTTTTGTGACACAAAAGATTCTGGAATTGGCTACTTTGCATCTGGGTCTGCAGAACAGGAGGCTGCTTGATTTTAGGGTGAAAAGGAGAATAGACACCCTTTTCCCTTTCAGTGGGACACTCTGACTGTGCCTCTGGCCACGTACAGAACATGGACTGCACATCACAAAACTGGCTTCCCATTAGGCTTTGGCTATAGAAATGAACATGAAATTGCAGTTCACTTGGATTGCATCTGATTTCCCAAGGCTACTCATTCCACTGCGTGGCTCCTTGGCACTGCTTTCCCTCTGGAAGGCTAAACCTCAGCAGTCCTTCAGCCCTCTGCTTTGTAAGCAAGGCGCTAGAGGAATAAGCTTACTCCCACTAAGCTGTAACTTCATAAGCAGCTCAGTGGGGCTGCTTGCAGACTGGCACAGCCTAATGTAGCTCTAAACCCCTCCGAAAGCTGCTCCAAACATCACGCTCGATGAGTGCTTTTCCATCAGCATCTAAACCTATTAAGAGAATGAAAAAGCGTCTTTAGAAGAGACCTTTGCTAATTGTGTTGTTAGTGCTTCTTTTCCTGACAGGCTTAAAGGGTTCACCACCACTTCATTACTTCAGCGGAACGAGAGTATTCGTCTTACAGCTTCTGCCTGAGCGATACCCTCACGGATTGCGGTCCTTAGCGCCAGGAAATGGAAACGCCGCCGAGTAGCGGCTTTCCCATCTACTGACCATTATCTTTCAAAACTCTCCTTTCCTTCCCCCCTCCACCCTCCAAAAGTTGCTGCCTCATTAATCTCCACGCCTGGCTGAAAGCACAGAAAGCTTTCATGACCGATTCATTACAGAAAGACGTCTGGGGCCATTTCCCATCGTTTTAAAACAGCCGCTCTCCGGTGCCCGTTTGTAACATTTCTGCGGCGGACACAACCCCGAGGCTTCCCCTCCCTCCAGATCAGAGACTTTTCACCTCAACACCTGACCCAGAAAAGGAGCGGACCAGCTCGCCCCGGGAATGGTACCCCCCGGCACTCCCCCCTCAAACACACACACACACACCCCCTCCAGCCCCGGGCGGCGTGGCCGGGGTAAGATCTCCCCCCAGCGGCCACTGCGCTGCGACGTGCTCCCTAATTTTCCCACGTTAATTTTGGGGAGGGCCCCCCTCCCCCCTTCTCCCCCTTCCTTGCCCCCCATTCCCTCTCCTTCAGCCTCAATTCTAATTGCCTGCAAGGCGGTGGCCGTGGCGGCTGTACCCCCGCCTGTACAGCTCTGTGCCCGTGCCCCAGCTGGCAGTGACTGGCTCCCACACAGCTCTGCAGGCAGCCGCTGAGTTTTCCAACGGGCAACACTATTCCAAGTGGATTTAATGTAAATTCAGTTCTGCAAGTTGAATTTTTACCCACGGCTTTGTTCCAGCTTCGTACCTGTCACCACTCACACTCAGCATTTTTATTCTACCCCCCTCCACCACCCACACAAACACACACACACCTGCCACTCCTGGACAAGAGAGATGGATTTTGTTGAGCGGCATCAGAAGCACACAGTGAGGGTGACAGAGCACTGGGACAGGCTGCCCAGAGGTTGTGGAGTCTCCTGCTCTGGAGACATTCAAAACCTGCCTGAACGCATACCTGTGTGATTTAGCCTAGGTGATCCTGCTCTGGCAAGGGGTTGGATTAGATGACCTTTCGAGGTCCCTTCCCACTCTTAATGTTCTGGGATTCTTCTGTGATTCTGTGATTGATGGCCTTATTCGGATACCCCGTCCCTGGAAGTGTTCAAGGCCAGGTTGGATGAGGCCCTGTGCAACCCTGTCTAGATCATACCTGGAGGTTGGTGGCCCTGCCTGTGGCAGGGGGGTTGGAACTCTATGATCCTTGGGATCCCTTCCAATCCAGACCATTCTATGATTCTATGATTCTGATTCAGTGATGGCACAAAACCCACACTGCCAAAAGCCCCGGCTGCAAGCTGGGCACTGCGGCTGCTCCCCACCTGACCCCCGGCCTTTGCAGCTGTGGGAGGCAGCCAGCTCATCCCCATGGTCCTCACAGAGCACCCAGCTGCCCCACCTCATTGGTGCTGGGAGTTTTAGCAATAAGCATATTTAGGTGGTTAAATCCCCTTGGGAGATGCTGAGAAATATCAAACAACCTCCTTCTTGAGCAGTGAAACACACGCTGGCTCTGCTGGCCTCATGCCTAGGTGAGTTACCTCCTTGTTTCCCACCGTCACATGGGCAGGTACATTCCCCCAGCTTCAGCCAGGACAGGAAAGGAGCTGGTTCCTCTCCCAAAGAAAACCAGGAGTGAGGAAAGAAGGGAGGGTTGTTTTTTTTTTTAAGGCAGGTTGAAAATTTGCATCTGGCAAATAGGTTTGCACAAAACATTATTCTTTATGTTTGTTTCGGTCTCCAGTAAGTCACCACCAAGTCACACATGGCATAAGGGTGAATGTTCTTCTCACAGAAAGTTAGGAAATGATTCTGTTAAAAAAAAAATCTCCTAGGCTATTAGCAGCTCCCAATTTTTCTTGTTCCCTGTATTTTCTGAGCTGTAGAGCTATCTTTATGGCACTGATAAAATCTGCCTCTCTTGTTCAGAAGTGGCAAGTGAAGAAAAAAAAAGCAGAGTAGAAATGGAGACAAAACTGGGCCA
Organism: Laterallus jamaicensis coturniculus; assembly: GCA_022605575.1. Classification (NCBI taxonomy): domain Eukaryota; kingdom Metazoa; phylum Chordata; class Aves; order Gruiformes; family Rallidae; genus Laterallus; species Laterallus jamaicensis. The sequence goes on along the minus strand of JAKCOX010000002.1, from coordinate 50,034,657 downwards.
AAACAGGGTGTAAAAATTCAACTCACTGACCCGAGTTTGGATTAAATACACTTTGAATAACTTTGAAAGCAGAGGGTTCTAATTACAATTTTTCTAACCCTGAAGGGCTGTCCACATTGAAATGGGAAAGTGGTGTTCTTACTTCTGTTACAAGCAATATTAAGACTGCTGTGACTAAAAATATATTTGGGGAAAAAATGTTTCTATTTTACAACAACTTCATCATTTCCCTCTCCAGTCAGTACCTTTCCATGCATCTTTTAAACAGCATTAGGGGCAGGAGACACATGCTCTCACCCCTGGCTTATGAGCAGCAGCCCTGCTGAAGTGTGGCTTCTCCAGCTGAAGTCTGGGAGCAGCATCTGCTGCTGTCTAAGAAGAAGAATTCACATGTGTGTTGGTGCAGACATATGAGTCTTTTCTCCCAGTCTGTCTGCTTGTTTTCATGGTGCTTGTGGGACCTTTTTAGCTTCAACACTTCCACTCCTCCACCAAGTATAGCTGAAACAGTTGAGAAGGTTTCAAAGGAGATGGTGAGGAAGCCAACTGGACATTTAGACAGGTAAGCATGTGCTGTTGCACACTGCTGCTGTCCTTAGGAAACCAGACTACACCACAGGGAAATTTGGCTGGAGCATTCCCTGAACCTGACTGAAGGAATCACCTTCTGACTGTATGAGACTATGATAAAAAGCTACCATATTCTAGGAATGGCAGCTGCCATTATTGCTAGCTATGGAAATACATTTCCCTTCCTTTCTGGGTGGGCCTGCAGCTGAGAGCTCTGCTACCTATCGAAGAAGTGGCTAGGCCAACATCACCAGCTCTTGCTTTATCTGTGCCTCCCAAATTCTGTGACCAAGCGACTACCACTACCAGTCTTCCAGAAATACTGTAGAATATCATCTTGCATCCAGGACAAAGTTTTACCTGAAAACTCTGCAAAAATTATATACAGGGATGGTGTGGTTTTGGCCTCCAGAATGTAGCTTGGCATGATCAGTAGGTTGGAGGTTTTTTTTAAAAAAAGCCAGGGAGTATCTTGCTGACTAGATTTTGATTTTCAGTCAAAGGGTAAGAAACTATGGCATTTTCAGAGTAAACAAGGGACCTTGGTGTAGATTTATTTAAATATTGGATGTGGAAAATTACCAAAGAAGATATGTAATCTAGGTGATCCAAACAAGTTAGTACAGAGCAGAACAGAACTGTGTCATGAGGTAAGATGACCTGTAGGGACCCACAGATGTATCTTTTGTGTGGTCAGAGGCTTTAGCATCCTAGGAAGAATGGCACAAAAGAGGTTGAAATGAGCAAAGAAAAGAGAAAAAAAGTTTGAATCCCAGGAAAACCAAATAGCTTTAAGTTTCTCACCTATCATAATGACTTCTTCATTCATATGAGACCATCTTATTTTCCCTTTGTCCTCTCTTTTAATGTATCTGTTTATGTTAATCATTTGAACAAATTGCTCAGATATTCAGTCATCCCTGAGTAAGTACAAAAGATACATCATTACTTAAATCATAGAATCATAGGTTAGGTTAGAAGGGACCTCTGAAGGTCATCTAGTCCAATCCCCATGCAGTAAGCAGGGACATTTTCACTAGACCAGATTGCTCAGAGCCCCATCAAGCCTGACTTTGAGTATCTCCAGGGCTGGGGCCTCAACTACCTCTCTGGGGAACTTGTTCCAGTGATCCACCACCCTCATATTTAAGATTTTTTTCCTAATATCCAACCTAAATCTATCTTTTTCTAGTTTGAAGCCATTCCCCCTCATCCTGTTGGTACAAGGCAGTGTGCTGTATAGCTCAATGCACGACTCTATACTTCACCACGTTCTCTTTATCCAAACCAGCTTATAAGCTTTCACAGAAATGTGGAATTAGGCATTTTCAAAAATTCCTGTTTCAAAAAGGATTAAATAAGACCATAAGCAGAAATGATCACAAACAGTTGACTGCTTCTGATAAAGAATATTGGCAGATAGAGATATAACCTCAAAGATCTCTCCCCTATAGTACTTCAATGTAGAATCATCTGTTTGCCTGTGGTTTCCTATGAAAAACAAAACACCAATAAACAAACTACCTCAATCAGTGTAAACTCTTGTACTTAAAAGTGTCCTCAGTTGGTATTTTTAGAACACAGTTGTGTTCTAAAATTCTAGTGAATGTGCAGTGGAGAGACATCCTGAGTCACGAGAAGAGCTAAGATCAAGCATACCTTTAGCTTCAACTTCCATTTAACTTCAGCTGTGACTGTAATGAGGAAATGTCTTTGTACTTCATGTTTGCAAGTGTACAGTGAATCCAGCTAGGTTAATAATGGTAGAAAAGCTGGTAATGCAAAAAAGGAAGTATGTGTGGAGAAGTGGCCTGGCTCCTTGGATAGTCGGAAGTATCACCAGAGCTCTTGTGCCTTTAGACATGATAAAATAGGAAGGAAAGCCATAGAGCTGTGTGCCATACTTGTTGGTTCCTACAATGCCACATGCCATGTTGTGACAAAGGTGCACAGGCCTGAAAGATCAGTCTCTCCTTTGGTGTGACGGCAGTCGGTGTTGGGAGCAGGCAGAGTGAGGCCTGTGACTGTCTTGCCTGGCCTTGCCTTTCTCAGATAAAGGAAATACAATTCTTCCCGTGTTACCAGGTGGCAGCTGAAAGCGGGGGCCTTGCAGGTGAACTCTATCTGAGGAGACAAACCTCCTCCCAAACCCTTTGCTAGACCAGGCCATGCCTTCGGCTCCCAACCCTGCTACAAAGCAGCTCTATCCAGTGATGGAGGAAGCTGCTCCCCATCTAGGTCATGGCAGTGGAGAGGAGGACATGGCAGTACTGCCTGGGTCATGGGGCTTTCCCAGCCCCAGGCTGGGACATTGCTGGAGGACTGTAGTCACCTCGTGAGGAAGGTTTCAGGGGAGTTTTGGGCACAGGGGATTATCTGAGTGATTTCCCCTGGCTGTGCCTAGACACATTCCCACATCTGCATGGCTGGAGCTCCGTACCATTAATTTTTAGCATTAATTTTTGAGCAGATGTACAAATTGAGCTCTAGGCCAAGGCACCTGCTATTTGGGTACTGCTACCAGTGTAAGTAGAGCAGCACTGGACCAACAAAGACTAGGCAGGTTGTCTGAGGATTCCAGTAGGGTTTTCCAGAAGTGACGTCTACCTGTCCACAGAGACAGAGCCAGAAAGACTCCCTGCCTCATTCACCCTGGACACAAGAAGTTACTTTGACACTGGAGAGCTTTTTTTTTTCCCCATGACGCTGCTTTGAACAAAGGCAGGAATCCCACACTTGTGGTCTGAAATAATGAAAACAATTAGCTTAGTCCGATTACCAAAACTCCCATTACCTACAAAAAGAAAAAAAAAAGGAATCATTACATACTGCATTCCTTATAAACTCAAGGATCACATTCAAGGCCTTCAGGGTCTCCCATATTAAACTTTCAAAATGAAGAATTTGAAGCCTCTTTAGTACTTATACCTGGTCAAAGTCACATTTACCAGTTCTGTGAGCCTTGTTCACGACTGATCATTAGCTTTTCACTATGAATCAAATTATATTTTAAGATTTTTATTAAATTTAAATTATCTTTCAGCCAGCTTTGTGAATTTTTAAATTACTGATCCAAATTGACAGTCGGGGCAGTCAGGCTTGGTGGTATTTTTGCAGCCCTGAAACAAAACCTTGGAAACTGTGATGATGGAAAAAAAAGGAGGCTGTGATGCAGGACTATTCTGCATTTAAAACAAAAATTAATAAAAGAAAGTTTTGTGTAAACAATGTCAAAGTGCCTGAGTCCCAATTTATGGAAAGATGATGGATATTTGGAGTCTCATATTGCTATTGCGCAGATTCTGCTGCCTGTGATGGGAGATTTTTGCCTCAGGAATTTATTAGCCCTTTCTCCAGAGGCACATCCTATCAGAGACAGTTAGCAGATGACCAAAATCAGTGGAATTTAAAATGCAGAGCCTTTAATTTTTTCGAGGGCTAATTAGAAACATGCCACAGATATAGAACCTGAGCCATATGTAAAGTTCTGAGTCAGATATAAAAGATTATCTGAAGGAAAAAAAGGCTGCCTTTTCCGTTCAACAACACAGGGCTTGTGTGAGTTCCTAGTTATTTCATTCAGGAAGAATCAAAGTTTCCTTTCAGCCACAGAAAAACACTCTTTGTGTAGCTAAGCACAGTGCTAGTAGCAGAGAATCCTGCTGAAACAACCAAAGTATTTATTTTCAGTATTTCCAGAAACATTTAAATGACAAAGAAAAAGACATTTAGAAGACAAAAACTTCCTCCAGTCCAAAGGACCACTCCAAAGAGGCTTCTTCAGACCTTCATGTGAAATCCTTAATGTGGGGAATCACTGAGAATCTCTGCAGTCTACTTCTGGGAGTCCATGGTTATTCTCACAAGGAGCAGACTGCTTTGATCCACACTGGGGGGGCAGTTCCTCAAAACTACCTGGCCACTCCTTTTAGTAAAGGTTGCACACGATTCTCAGAAGTATGTTATATTCCTGAAATGTTTATCTGGGTAACCAAAGTAAAATCAGCAGCACTCTGGAAGAGTCTTTTAGCTTGGTTTCACTCTTCCTCTTTAATATGCAATTCACCAAGCCACAGAACTCCAAAGTATTTCCAGCAGGATCTGCAATGATGATGGAGCCGGTTGCATTTTCCAGGCTGGCAGCATTGTTGCAAGATGCAACCCCTGGTCAGCAGACAAACACACAGAAAATGTCTGCAACACACAGAAAATTCTGCAGCCCTGAGAACATCTCATAGTTTGATTTTTAATTCTTTAAAACAGGAGGAGCAGAGACTCCAAACAGCAAGGTCAACCACGACTTTACGAGGGATGAGGACCATATTCTGAACTTACTGACTGCTGTTGGCCATCTCAGTTTGCTTGGAGGAATGCACAGCCCCCAGGAGACCGCATGCAAAACCTTCATGGCTCCAATACTAAGCTTTCAAGCTGAACACGCTTTCAAGCCACCTTAACTTCATCTTTAGAAGAGTACACCAGAAACACAGCAAACGATGGCCAAAAGCGATGATGAAATAAATGAACTCTTCAGTTTGGAGTTTATTCCTCCCCGACTTAGACACTGATCCAGATTTCAGTGAACTCCCATGGGAATAAACGCGTCTGGTCACTAGGTGTCAGCCTTGCCTGTACGAGGACACCAGACCTTCTCCCTGTTTCAGCGAGCAGAAGCAACTCTCAGCACTACACATGGGCGTAGCAGTCCTGTAATTTGGGGAAAGAAGCAGAAGAGGATGTATTTTGTGGGGGATGGTTATGTACCTGGTAATATAATACTCGTAACCCTCAGGTTTGGATGCTGGAAGCAGCAGCAGCACGGTTCTTTCATGATGAGGAGATGTGACCTCAGGTCAGCTGCAGAGATGGCAGAGGAGTTAACACTCTCAAAGGATGAATACACGAGCAGGGTGTAAGCAGTGAGTCAGTAGCTGTTTTGCAAACCTCACAATATTTACTGTTTATTCTAAAGCCCCAGTTCCTGGAATAATGCCATGACATGAAAACGCTGGCTCCTGCTTCTTAATCTGCTTCTCGCCTTGCTGGATGCAGGAACAATGCTTGGAAACAAGATCCCTGCAGGGCTGGAAACTCCGAGGACAACAAAGAAAACCTAAAATGTATTCTTTAAATGATTTCTTGAATACTTAACTGTTCATAACAGCACAGTCAGCAAAAACAAAGAGCAACTGAACATGCAGTGGAGTTTCATTCGTGTCTGCAGAAAGCTCCTACGTCTCTGACCCTGGAACCTCTGGAGATAGAGAGTTTCATGCCCTGATTCCCATGTTCCCAAGGCTGCACATACTATCTTTTCTATCTCTAGGGCCAACCACAGTACCATAGCACCAGTCATCATCCACAGTGGTCTGCTGCCACTGCAGCTTCCCAACGTGCCGCACACAAAGCCACCCGGCTCAGCAGAGAGCAACAGCTCCAACCAGGGAAGCACGTGCTCTTCACAAGACACAGCAAAAACGACTCAACAGCTTCTTGCCCTCCATCTTCTTCTTAGGTTCTCTTAATGGGCAGATAAACTTTCCCACAAGAAATAAAGAGAAAAATCATAGCACCCATGTGCTTCAGCTCCCTCAGACACATACTAATGAGGGCAGAAAAGCTGAACCAGGAAGAGTTCTGCAACACCTTCACATCCTCACTACAGTAAGTCGTTTAATGATCATTCCACAGTAAACACCTGTCTTCAGTGATGACTCTGAAAGGGCTAGAGCCTTCCAATAACAACATCAACAACAAGAAAACCAGGCAACAAAGTCCAAATCAGCCCAGGCATTTCACAACTCCTAGAAGTCAGGGCAGCAGCAGCGTCAAGCAAGCCAAGCTCAACAGAAAACCAGTAGAATAATATTTTGACTGGAACAGTCTCAAGGCTCCTACACGGCCCATACACAGGCTGCTTGCTGTGGTGCCAAAAAAAACCCCAAACCAAACAAAACACTCCACCCCAAAAAAAACCAAAACCCCAGAAAAAAACCCCAAAACCTAACCAAAAAAGAAGGGATGAATGATTGCCTATGCATGAAACAACAAACATGTCTGTGAGGTCTCAGGGACCCAAAAAACGCTGAAAACAGGAGAAACAGCAAGTCAGACTCCAGAAGGATCAGTCCCAAATTTCCCTTTTACACATAGACCACAATTCATCACAGTAGGGGGGACCCTGAGACACACAGACACACTAGACTGCATGCTGTCTCGCTGCTCTCTGAGAACATCTCTGCTTAATTCTCTCTGCCACCTTCTCTGACCATTAAAAGCACTACTTTCTGAAGAAGACACCTCAGAGGGACACTATCCTCCCCTTCTAGTTTTTTCTCATTTGCAAGTTCAAGTGACTAATTTCCATGCTTTTCTTCCAGAAGAAACACATACATCACACAAGTTAGCACAAACACCAACAACATGCTGCATGAAGGCCAAAGGTGGAATCATAGAATATACTGAGATGGAAGGTACCCATAAGGATCGAGTACAACTCCTGGCTCCACAAGTTTTGAATGGTGATACCAGTGCAGAGCTGTGAACTGGGAGCCACCCACCTCAAAAGACTCAGAGACCTCCAGATGAGGATGCCACCAATTTCTGTATCCTGGAAAAGTTGTGCTCTACAACAGTTGTGAAGTAACACAGACCATCTAATTGTTAGCATTTCATCTCTTGTGGCACCAAGATGTCCTCTAAGTTACTATTTTTTAAAAAATTAAATTAGCATGCTTATTTTCAAAGACAAACACAACCTAATACCTCAAACTTGAGAAGCTCCCAATGCTGAGCCAGGCAACCCACACATGTGACTGGTGATACACAAGATCTTCCCACTTCAAGCATCTCATGCCACTGAAAACAGAGCGGGATTGGGTTTCAGATACTTGTCTCCCATGTACACAGATACACTATATGTTAAAACTACCCTCACTGGAGCCTAGAGCACAGTTCAGTTGCTCAGCTGACTGCTTCAGGCTCCACGCTTCAGGCTCCACTGAGTCTATCAAACTCCTACTGACTGTGAATTGAGCTTAAATAATCGTCCTTCTGTGAGCAATTTTAATATAAAAATTAATGCAGAATGGCATTAATTTAAAAATTAAGACAATACCTCACTACACTAAACTTATAGAGAACTTGGACTCTGACTTTTGAAGCTCTGAACCACAGCTACACTCAACAGAATAAAGAAAGCATCTTACTTCGTCAGGTACTAAGAGTGAATTTCTTAATTTAAGATAATCCACACTGGGACCAAGGCAAATTACACTACCACCACAAACAAACAAACAGTTTTCCCTAGAGGACTAGTTTACTGTAAGCTTGCACATGAACTTATCATTCATGGACTGCTGAATATACACAAACTTCTAGCTCTCATTGCCTGTACAAGAAATAACAATAAAAATAAAAACATCAAGACAAGGCAGACTTTACCCCTATTTACAGACTAGAGAGCAGAGGGGACAATCCCACTACAAAACTAGAACAAGCCTTACAGAGGCTGGGTTTCCAAATGTGCTGACTCGCTGGGGTACTGATGCATTGAATGCAAAATTGCCTCTCCCCTAAGACTTGTACTACTGCGTGTAATTCTGAGTTAAGAGCACTTTCTAGGAGTGTTCCTTTACTACAAGTAAACTCCAAATCCATTGCCTTAAAGCCCCTCCAACCCAGCCCGCCTGTGTCTTAGATTCTACAAGGTTAACAAGTAAACAACATCGCTGTTGACATTTTTAACAACAAAAGCAACACCAGTCCAGGAAACTCAAGCCACGAAAAACCTCCTCGTATAAACAGATGCAGGAATGATCAACACTTTTCCTGCTCCAGAGGCACATAAAACAACCACATTTCCAAACCCAGAGTGGGCCAGACAGGATGACACTGTGAGAATGATTGAGCCCTGTGGTTCCCACCACTGCAAGGGGAGAAGCAAGAAGAGGCCTCGGGAAGATGCAGATGCAACAGAGGGAATATTAGCCAAAGGAGACAGAACAGATCTGAAGATAGTTTGCTCTCACTGAGAAACCAGCAGTTCTTTAGACAATGCCATGTATTTCTGCCACAAAAGACGAAGAAGCCACCTGGGCTGAGATGGAAGAGCTTAAAACACTCCTCATAATCCTAATGGGCCAGAATTCTGTCACACGAGGGCATCTAACTACATCTTTTCATTGACTAAACTGTTAACACAATAAACTGAAGTACACACTGGGAGTTAGGTAAAAACTATTCCCATCTGCTCACTGATCAAGAAATGTTAAGAAATCTATCTGTGAAGGGAATATTAACCTGTGTGGTTTTGACAGACAGAGCATCTTTCTTCTTTTAGATGTATGTAAATAGAACAATCAAACATTTAAAATGCAAAACTCAACAATTTCAAATTAGAGACAATTTTTTTAGAGAACTTTAGAGTGTTCACCAGTGCAAAATTAGCTTTGCACTGGCATTTAAAAATTTTCCCATTAAAATAGAAAATAGTAAAATAGCAATGGGAAGCTATCTTCAGAATTGAACACTTTTATATGACTTCCTGGAGCACAGACATCAATTATGCTTGTATGTCAAAATGATGTTGGCACACTGCCAGCGAAGATTCAGATCACAGCCACTGATTTATCCCTTTATTCCTTTTTGGGAATCAGTAAACCGTACAGTCACTCTTTGGCTGTGAAACACAAACACTGTACTACGAAGTATAACTAATTAAAAGCCAATGTGCCTTTACTACATGTATTGAGTAGAAGGGAAAATGCATCTATTTCAACTTGCTTCATCTCAACTCTGCAGTCAGACACCTGCAAGGGCAGAACTGACTGGCCGCTCTTAGAGTTCCATCTCTAAAGAAATAGCTGATTTCTAATCATCAAGGTATGATACACCACTGTATGTACTACTTCAGAAGCCTTTATTTTGATTTAATTCTCACTGTTTTTAATCAAGGAACTACTGAAAACTATGATGCTGTTGCTAAAAATTGATGTGGCATTCCAAATTTTATGGCACAAATAATGTTTCTTTTCCTCCAGTTCTTGATGGTGCTTTTCCGGTGCTGGCAGACTGGGTGCTGCTTGCTGTGTAACACACTGCTGCATATGAAAAACCTCTATCAAAACAGGATATCCAAGGCAATCATTTATCTTACGAACACATGGTACATATTCCTGAGTAAATAGAATGGCCTTAGGTGCCAGTGCTGGCTGGAGAGTTTCACACCAGAGCATGACCGTCCTATCAGCAGTCCACCAAGAGATTGTTTGTTATGGATTTATTAGAAACCTTGTCAATAACTGACTTTGATAATTCTGCACTGAGTTGCCAGGAGAGTTGTGCTCCTGATGAGATAAAATGAACAGGAAATCCTCTATAGCCTGGTCACTTTTTTCACTAGTAAATAAAAATCAGAATAAGTGTTATAAAATACCAGCTATTGTAAACAGAAGAGAGGGAAAAAAGGACAAGCATTGCCTATTTTAAACAGAGCAACATACAGCCCTTTTTGCCATCTCCAATTATAAGATGATAAAAGATCACCTTTATGAAGTAGAATGACCGGATTTTGTGGAACGTGGCTGTTTTGGCTCCAAGGTATTTGTAGCGTTATAGTATCAGAGCCAGGATACAGCTGCCTTGTGACTAAGACGTCGTTCACTGAATAAGTGCTATCCAATCCCTCCACGTCACCAGACATCTGTTTCCTGTTTTCATTCTTTCTTTCGGTGTTATCATTTTATCCAAGTTACCCTTTCACCTGAAAACCAGTTAGGAACCTACAGAAACCAGCGTGTGCCCATCAAAGAAGTTGATTTAGAAAAAAAGAAATATTGCTTAGAGCAATTTCTTCATTTTAATCCCAAGAGCAGGAGTGGAAACAGAATTGCCTTCCCGCCTCTTCTCCTCCCCAAAATACACAATGATACATAAACACTTTTGTCTTCTGGTCTTCACTAATATGACTAACTTCCTTCTTTGCTTCCAGTTAAGTAGCTTTCCTGTTGAGTACCACCACCTCCACAAAATACAATTGTGAATTGATTCATAAAAACAGAAACATTATGGCACAAATAAGGGAAGGCAATAAATACTCTTTCCCCTCCCCCAACTCCTTCCCAAATGGAGGCAATAGTATTGTAATAACAAAAAGAGAAGGAAAAAAAAAAAGTATTGCTTGTCATTTAAGGTTCCAAACCAACAATCATCAGGATGCAGAACAGGATACATCTAAAGTGAGAAAGTTATTTACTTCACATTCAGGTTGCCACTAGCTATACTTTTTTTGGCACCCGGTATTATTCTTAATGTGCCAAAAAAGTGTTGTGCACCTTATAAAATATGAATGTTAATGCCACCAAGACCAAATTCCTGCTATTCACAATGCAATTTTATATTGGCGTTGTTTTGCTGTTTCAACTCACCTACACTTAAACCACCAGTCAGGAGACCAACCATTACTGATAGCATCTAACACACATAACAACACACAATAGAAGCTGAAGCATAAATTGTCAAAACCTAGTGACTTTCCACTGTTAAATCTCTGGGTTTCAGATTATTTAATCAAAAATGAGAATACAAGACTTGTTTTATTTTGATTTGCAACTACAGATGCTTCTGTTAATTGACCAGGCTGTTGAGTGGAGCAAAAATCTGGGCTGGCTGACAAACACCAACAAACAAGATTCATCCGCTTCTTATTATTCTCTGAAAGAAAAAGAAGATATTTTTAATTTTATTAATTTATTTTCCCCCTTGGAGGCACACCAGCAAAATACAGGTGTTTAACAGGAGATTCTGGCACTCAGAGGGCTTTCCCTAGGAGATGGGATGGATGGCAGCTAACAGGAAGTTGTAAGTTGCATTTCCAAAGGCACATGGAAAATGGAAAGCAAGATGACTTCTTGTGTTCTGGTCTTCCGGACTGTTTCCTGCATCTTAATATCCAAATAATCCCTATTTTAAAGCCAAATTCAGCTTCCATTAAAGTTAATGCAATTATGAAGCATCTAATTACCTTCTGAGGAGTCAGAGCAAGTTCTGATAGATTTAGTCTCCTCGCTCATCTTTCAATTTTGCCTATTATCCCAAACACCCAACCCTAAGCTTTTGTTAGAAACCTAGAATACTCTTGCATAGCAATAACACCGTATTCTGATAAAACAAACAGTTGTTGGAAAATACTTTCAAAGACTGCCTCAAACTGGGATGATTAGAATACTGTTTCCCAAAAAAGTTATTTATAATTTTTCACAAAAATCTACCTTCATTTCTCCACTGTCACGTGCACAATCTGTGATCAAGCTGAAAGCTGAATCCTAATTGTGTACTTTGTCCATGACATCCCCATCCTTCACAATCTACTGCCACTGTCTAATATTCATTGATTCTGGATTCTGCTACATATTTTTATAATGATGTCACATTTGTGTCTGGACAAGTTTTAAATTCTGTTTGAATAATAAAAGCCACTGATTTAAAATAGCTCTCTTTTTTCTTATTTTTCCCCCCCCTAAACTTAGATAAATAGAAAGAAAGTTCTTTTAAACTGCACTCTGTGTTTTGCAATTTCCATCTGAAGGAATAAGACAAAAATCAAGACCTCTAGTGCTATTGGTGGCAGTGCCAAAATCCAAACTACTGCTATGGAATTGAAGAGGCTAATGAACTCTTCTGTACTGTGTTCTTTCTGGTTGTTTTTAATTTTCTCCATCCAAAAATAGATGGTCTGACTTCTGAGAGGTATTCTAGATAGCATTTTCTAAAACATAAATTATGCTATGCAGGACTGTAAAATTAATAGCTGTTTTGTACAGCCATGTTTCTGAATTTAAATTGGGGGGAGGGGGAATAAACTAATTATCAGGTCAAGTTACTCTCTGGAGTCATCCTCTGAAATAAATGCAACATCAAAACATTCTGTCTGAAAAAAACCTGGCAAATCACTGCAAGAGAAAGTTCCCAAACACAGGCTTTGATTATATCAGACCTCATAATGTTTCTAAACATTAAGACTTTTCATGCACTGTGTTGACAATAAAAGAAAAAGAGGTTGAGAGCTACACTAGAAGATTACATAAACAAAAATTTATGTTTTGTCTAGTGTAACAGGAGTCTTAAAAAAAACAAACACCACTTGGTATCCATTATTTCATACCCAGATGTTTCCTGTACACCTGCAGTTGTCTCCAGCCCTGAATTCACGAGCTGTAGTATTTTAACAGCTCCTCATCGGTTGGTTTTAGAATTTTCTTGTCTGCCATGTTTACAATCCATCCTGGAGCAAGACCAAAAAAGATCTGCCTGGGGTCCTTGCGTGTGCTTAACATTGAGAAGAGTTCATCCTTGGTGATGTCTGGTAAGACGTAGCCATATTTCTTGGCCAGTTCAAGCCTGGCTTCTGCCACCTTGGATGGATCTGCCAGGTACCCACGATTCCGGGCGTCTGTGTAGTACCGGACGAGATCTTCGGGTGGAAGCATTCGCTTGGGAATGGGCTGGCCACGCAGGAAAAATAACACTGGCTTACATAAGATGTCTGTGGGCAAACAGGAGAGAAAAATAGATACTATGCTTTATAACACACATTTATAAGCATTAAACAACACTGTCTTATTTAGTACTCTGCGCTAAATAATTTATTCAGCTCGTATTAAAAAGTACCAAGTAAGAATATTCCTGTTCAGAATGAGATAGTGGGTTATAAGTTTCACTTAATCAACCAACTCTCTTTTACCTGGTATTTACAGTGACAATCTGGATGAATTATTACTTCTAATACATTTAGAATGCCTACTTTGGAGAGATAGAATAACTAAGTTAGATCCCACTATTTACTTAAGGGGCTGACCTCCAGGTTAGAAACAACACATCTGCACGGCTATTTACAGTGTATTAACAAATTTCAAAATTAGTGTTTCTCTAAGTATTTTAAACAAACAATCAACAGCACCTGCACCTATTTAGTCATTTGAGAGACCATCCTCTCCTCATCAAGTTTTACTGAGTTTGGCCATTTACATTCCAGATCATTTGAACATGAACGTTTTGATTATTTTCTGGATTGGGAAAAAGAACTTGTATCACTCCAGAGTAACTTACTCTGCACACTAAGTCTCTTGATCTAAGACCTCTTGGTCTCAGCCTCATTCACACATGAAAGCTCCCTTATTGTCAATAAAAACTGCATGAATGAATATTAGGCAGGATGCAGCCTCAAGCAAAGCCTCATTCTTCAGTGAAAGTGTTCTGAAAACAATAGCCATTTTGACTGGAACGATTCTGAGCTTCTGTAATTTATTTATTTCCTCACTTTAATTGGAAAAGTATTTTAAATTAAAAATATAAATATCCACAGTGGTTTTTAAATCTGGGGATTTTTCCCCCGAATTTTCTTCGGTTTATTAAACATGTGAGAATGTTGAAAGATGAAAATTAAAAGAAACAATCTTTTATTAGTTCCTCTTCAAAGCTGCTTGGATTTCTTTAACTGGCCTAATGTTAAATGACTACTAACACAGGTAGGAATAAATAGGTTAATGGTTAAAAAATGAAAATCTGAAGATGTGTTACAGTTGAACACTTGTGTAACAATGTGGTGTATTGAAGCTTCCAGAATAGAAGAGGTGAATGATTTTCATTTCTTTGAAATTTTGATTTGGATCATTTATTCTTTGCACATCAAGAAAAAAAAAAAAAGTCAGAAATGAAAGGAAATTCTTACCCAAACTCCTTGGATCATAGAATGACGTTGTTACAACACCTCCATTTTTTTCTATGGCTGCAACTGCTAATTCAGAAGCCCTCTGCACTTCAATATTTACTTTTGCTGCAAAGATATCCGCACCCTGAAAATTTCAACAGATTAGAGTAACATTAAAATGAGTATTTTAGGACACACATTTATTCTTTCCCACAGAGTTCTAAGAAACACTACATCCCACAACATACTATGGCTTGTTTGTTCCCTGCAGCAAGACAGGTAACCAAATAGCTCTCTGTCACATGGGCTGAATGAAAAAAACTTGCCTGTCCAAATTATTCTTTTATTTCTTTCTGTACATTCCAGCCTTGTGTTGTAAAATAGTTGTTCGACCTCTTCTTACGTGCTTCTTAACTTTTTTTTTTTGTAATCTCTCAGGATTTATAACATCACCTCGGGTTGGATTTGGGGTTTTTTTGCTAACTCACAGTGCCCTCTAGCGGATTAATTACCGCAAAACACCCAGAGCAAACTAATTTCGAAAGGATGTACAATCTGACAGGCTGGCTTGGAAGAATTCAACACCTAAGGCTTTATACTGCCTGAGTAATAAGTGTCTTGCACGCATACCTCCTCCACCAGCTGGACACCATAATCCCTTTTGCGAGGCTGCACTGTTACACCTCTGGCGTTCACGAGCTGTGTTAAATCAATCGGTTGTGTGGGATCAACTCTACCCAAATCGATCAGGTACTGCAGCCTCTGGAGACTGAGTGGCTGATACTGACGTCTGAGACTGGAGAGTGGAAAACAAACAAAACAATGAGAAACTTACAAAATTGAAGCTTTAATAGGAACTGGCCAACTGAAATAGAGGACACTGCATTTCCTTTTCTACCCACTCCTAAAGCTACTAACTAAACATTTAAACAAGACCCACCTTAAGCCAAAATTTTAAGTTTAATTTAATGCAAATACAAGTCCTAGTTATAATCCAAGACTCCATTATGCATTCAGGTTTGCTCACAAACCCCCACCTCCAATATGCTGCTGCTGAGTTCAATTTACCCCAGAATACCTCTCTACCTGTTGATTGCTTTAAGGAAGAAAATCAGGTGAAGAAATTGAAGTGTCAGCATTTCTTGACAATCCAACAAGATACTAAATAACCAGAATATTCAAAGTGAACCCAGAAAACCTGATAAATAAATACCATCAAAACCAAATATACCCTCCCATACAAATGTGGTCAAAGACTGTCAGCCAAACCCCATACATATATGCTACGGGATTATTTAGTCCATTATCACAGCACCTGACATCTCACAAGTACTGCATGGAGTCTTCCTCAAAACACCACAAAGGGAAAGAAATATTGAGAAGATATGCATTAACCCACATTTCCAAAGGAAACTGGAACAATTTATCAAGAGCAATCAGCTTCAGCAGAATCCATTTCTGCCTTTTATGAATTTCTAGCTTTACACACCAATCCCTAGAGTAGCTTTCCTGATCCCTGTCTCAGCCTACTGCATCCCACTTATGCAGATGCTCACAACTTTCTTGTACAACCAGCCTAACCACGGCTATTGGGAATCTGGGAGCAGTAGCAGAAAAACTAAAAAGCTGAGCAAGAAAGACAAGTAACAGAATGTCCCAGTTTTGCATGGCTGGGTTCTGGTGGAGAAGGGGAGCTGCAGGGGTGGCTTCTGCAAGAAGCAGCCAGAAGCTCTCTGCAGGCCCCACAGAGCAAACACCAGCCGGCTCAAGGCCAGAGTCATTGCTAACCAAGGCCAAGCCCATCAGTGATGGTCAGAGCGCCTCTGGGAATCACATTTAGGAGAAAAAAACTGCAAGCAGCTGCTTTTTGCCACCAGAGTGAGAATATGTAAGAAACTGTGCAGGCATCAAGGCCAGGGAAGGAGAGGGGGGCAGAATGAGGCACTCCAGGTGCCAGAAAGAGATTCCCCAGCAGCCCATGGAGAAAACCATGGTGAAGCAGGCTGACCCCTGCAGCCCATGGATGATGATGGGGAGCACAGATCCCACCTACAGCCTATAGAGATACCAACCCATGCTGCAGCAGGTTTGCTGGAGGACTTGTGACTCTGTGGGGGACCAGGCTGGAGCAGTCTGGGCCTGAAGGTCAGAACCCCATGGAAGGGAGCCATGCTGAGGCAACTGGTAAGGAGATGATGCCCCCATAGAGAGAACTCACACAGGAGAAGTTCATGAAGGACTGTCTCCTGTGGGTGGGACCCCACAGTGCAGCAGGGGAAGGGTGTGAGGAATCCCACCCCCCCCAGTTAAGAAGGAAAACAACTTGGGAGGAACTGACTGAACCCCCTATTTCCCCATTCCCTGCCCCTCCCTGTGCTGTGATGGAGGAGGGGAGAAGAGAGTGAAATTATGACTAAAGTCTGCTGAGAAGGGAGTGGTGGGACAGAAGCAGAAGAGTTTTCAGATCTGGAGAAGGAAAGCAGCTTGTGAGGAACTGACCAATACCTCATTCCCTGTCCCTCCCCACACCATGATGAGGGGGGAAGAAGGGAGCGAAATCATGACTAAAGCAAAGCCTGCTAAGAAGGGGTGGGGGGAGGTGCTTAAAGATCTGGTAGCACTTCTCATTATCCGACTCTGGTGTCACTGGGTGTGCAGTGTAGTATAGTTAGTTTTCTTTCCTTTACTCTGTGTTGAGTCTGTTTTGCCCATGACGCTGATTGTGGAATGATCTCTCCCTGTCCTTATCTCAAAATCTAAGCCTCTCAATATATATTTTCTCCCCTGTCCAGCTGAAAAGGAGAGTGACTTTGGTGGGCATCTGGCCTCCTGCCAGGACCAAACCTCTACACAGAATATGCACTGTCAAGACAGTTCCTAACAGAGCAGAAACTCAAGTAGTAGAGGAATACCCCTGCAGATAGAAAGAAGACAGGCAGAGACATTTTTCAGCATGCTCCCATACTGCTTTGATTAAGTCTCTCTCAAATGTATTTACAATGTTCACAAAAGTCATTTACAATAGCCTGGCACTGAAATTTTGCCAGCAACATTGAAATGATCTAGTACCTTTTTGTTTCCACATGCTGTCAGGTGTGGTTAAAACCAGCTTTCTTATCACTGCAGAAATGTGGATTTTTTAATGTTGATTACTCATGAACTTTTGACCACTGCTAACATAAGAAGCTCAGTGCCTGAATTCTCCAGCATTTCCTTTGTGGGACTGTGGATCCACAGTGTCTTCAGCTATGAAATGTGTTTCTCATTTACTCTTATAATAAAAGTTAAGTAAACAGAAGGAAATGACAGTACTTGGAAATAGAGCTTGAATAACACTTCAAAGCTAGCAAGACTGGCAGAGAAAACCTTTGAGAATCCGGACAGGTCTGCAGGTTATACTGCATGCATAAAGAAGGGAAACAAAAAAAATGCACAGCTATTTGATGAAGTTGTAACAGCAAATGAAACATAAAAGCAAACTGTAAGTTTAACAATTTGTAAATAAATTCACGTTAAGTCCTTCCACTCTGGAGTTGTCTGCTAGGTGTGGCACGTTTGTGTTACTACTGTGTGTAACTCCTGTATCCATACAATGCTTTCATGACCATAGCTAAAAGTAACAAAATGGTTAGTGACCAAGGTAACATACATGCCATTTTAGGAAATAAAATGGGTTCAAGCAGCAACAACATTTTGTAATCGTCAATACAGTGAAGGAAATTAATAAACAACGGCACACAAGTATCCAGCTAGGAGCACTGACTGGAAGAAGCAGCATTTTTAACTTTAGAAAGCTGAAAGAAGGACATGGCACCATGTGAAAAGGGGACAGAAATGTCAAACAAGGCTGAATGCCTGAAAACAACTGTGGAAAATGACTTAATGGCTTGAAAGATGACTTAATGGCTTCAACCAATAGATTTGATATTAAAGAGCTTGTTAAGACTCTAGGTGGCACAGATGGAGTGCAGACAAAGACGGCAGTGTTGTAGGGCTGAAAAAGTAGGCTCATGAAGAGAAGGAGAATTGTTTGGCTAGCAGATCAGAGCTTCAGGTGAATAAAGCAAAGAAAAAAAAAAACAAAGCAAGGTTTCATATCGCATTTCCATGCTAACATCCTCACTCGAGTCAATGGACTGTTCTCTGGCAGTTCAATAGGTTATCTGCTGTGCAGATAGGCAAGGGGAGAATCAAGCACATACAGAGGAGCGGTCTGAGAGGAGAAATGCACGCAGCTGCAGGAGGAAGGTACCCTGGTACACAGGAGGGGTTATGCAAAGAAAAGGGAAAACAAGCAGAGCTGTAAAATAGAAAATAGTAATAATAATAATAATAAAAAAACCCTCTCACAATCATTTTAGATTCTGGAGAAAAATCAAGAAAAGCAGATTAATTTCTGAGTAAATGTGAAAAGCCTTACCTGTGTCCATCATTGAACCCGTATTTTGGTATGGCCAAGTAGAAGGGAGTTTGACCACCCTCAAAGCCTAATCGAGGGCGATTTCCTCTTTGTCGTTCTCCTTTGTGACCTCGACCGCACTTCCTGCCTCCGTGTCTTCCTCGGCCACGTCTTTTCTCCTGGGAAAAAAATCAGTCATACATTTAGTCAACTACTTTGGAATTAAGTATCTACAAAATGTAAAATTTCAGAGATACAGACAACTGAGCAAAACGCTGATTCTTAAGGAAAAATTAAGAGATAGCCCTTTCCTATGAGGAAAAATAGTCAGAAATGCAGCTGGTGTGATGCTTTAGAGCACAACTTTAAGCAGGTACCACAGGAAGTCTGGAAGTTTATATGAACACATATCGTAATAAAAGGAATACTAGTATTTCTATATACTATATCCTACCCTTCTATATACTATATCTTACACTTATACCTTGTACTCCACAAGTAAGAGACTTTTCCTGAATTAACTACTGGTATTTCCTCCTATTTAATAATAAAGTTGCTCAGAAGCTTCTGAACACTGACAGTGAAAAAAGAAATTAAAAAAAAAACAATAAAAAAAAAATCAATTCTACTTAAGGGACGGGGAACAGATTACATATGCTATGGATGCATATATTTTTTCATGCAGTTTGCAACTGTTGCAATTGCTACTAACTACCAATTAAACCTGAACACTGTATTTTAAATCTTTCTTATTTTTAAAATTAAGCCTATGGTACTAAGCTATTCAGTTTCTTGAACACTTCAAAGTACCACTGCAGCCACAAGTAGCAGTTCAGCAATCTTCTTGCACTCACTTCCTATCTGAGTCAGCAGAAGCACTTGCACAGCTAAATGGTGAGCAACAAAGAGATAAGCAAACGTAAATCCCTTTATAATAACTAAATACATAAACATCTGGGTCAGTTACACCAATTAATGGGTAAAATCTACAGCATTACAAAACAGGCAGGAAGCAAACGTGAAAATGAGCAGCTGGGAGTGACTTATTAAATGAAGTGCTGCCAGCTCACTCTGGCCTAACAAAGTTTTCTGTGTAAGGTGACTTCATTTAATTCATATACTGAAGAATTTGCAGCACTAAGGCTCACTGATTTTTTTTTTTTTCACTCTTTATCAGGGAAAAAAGAGCCACAAGCCTCAGAATCTCAGTGCCATGCTGCAGAGGGTACAGCTTACTGTTCAGCTCCAAGCGGCACCATCACGTCGGCACTTTGATGGATCCGCTTGATGTTATGAGGCTTGTCTAACATTCCCTGAGCCTGAACGCACGTGGAAGGAGCAATATCACACTGCTAACCAGCAGCGTATCTGCACAACACAATTCACACACTTGAGCTACTGGAGTGAGTCCAAAGGAGGGTGACAAAGATGATCTGAGACTGGAGTGTCCAAGGCTGAGATGGCTGGCTGGGCTTGTTCAGCCTGGAGAAGGCTCCAGGGAGAGTTTTACTGCAGCTTTCCAGGACCTAAAGGGGCCTACGGGAAAGCTGGCGAACAGAACGACTGCTTATCAGTGAGTGTAATGATGGGTTTAAACTAAAAGAATGTAGATTTAGATATCAGGAAAAATATCTTCCCTGTGAGGGCAGTGAGGCCCTGGCACAGGCTGCCCAGAGAAGCTGTGGCTGCCCCCTCCCTGGCAGTGTTCAAGGCCAGGTTGGATGGGGCTTTGGGCAACCTGGTCTTGTGGAGGGTGTCCCTGCCCATGGCAGGGGGGTTGGAACTAGATGGGCTTTGAAGTCCCTTTCCAGCCCAAACCGTGCTGTGGCTCCAGTTTCCATTGTGTTCCTCAAGGTGAATCAGTCAGGCTGGAAGACAAGTAAAGGAACATATTCTAAACAGTATTCATATTGCTTGTAAGCTAACTTCAGTTGAGTCACTGTGGGATCAATAATAATCTAAATAATTCCTCATTAAGAAAACTACAGCAAGCCTCTCTGCTTTCTCATTTTTGCATTCAACACTCAGCCAAACCCCAACCACTCTTAATCCTACAAATCACTCTACGCAGTTAAGACTGCAGCGCAGAATACTGAGTAAAACTCAGGTCTGAAAACTGCTCATTGTATCACAGTACTTGTTTATTAGCCAAACATCACAAAGACATAAAAATTGATGGTTTATGCTCTTCATTGTGCCTGTATATTTTCCAGAGTTATGGAGCACTTAATGTGCACTGAAATATCAGCAGAAAATTCAGGAGGGACATATACTTCAGAAAGAAATGTATTAATATTAATTAACTTGAAACATCAGACTTCAGGTGCACTGCTTACCTGTATTACTACAAAATAGTACAGAGTTCAAGTGTGGTTTTATGCTAGACTAGACTACCCTGCCACTGAAGCAAGCTGGTTTGTCCCCACTACGCTGCTTTCCTCACAGCACCTTTTCACTCACAGGCAGCTGCCTGGCTTTATATTGGACAGGTCAGGGAATTAAACTAGATGAAAACTAAATTCTGTCTAACTAGTTTTCACCCGGTTTAGTTCCCTGCTTTGGCTCACCACACCACCTCCAGCAGCAGTACTAAATGCACAGTGGATGTGAATACCTGGAAGGAGAGGGAGAGCACAGCTGGCCAGCCCACCCTTTCTGGCAGTTGCCCCTACACACAAAATGACATGGTGACTTTAGTTATTAAAAGTACACTGACAATAGCTGTTCACAAATGGAATGTCATCAGCACATTGAACAGGTTTAAGATTGTCAGAAGAGCCTTTTTTTTTTTTGTTAGCACAGCTTTCTGTTTGTGAAGTTAAATGCCCTTAAATCTGCTCATATGAGGACTTCATTAATTGCAGAATAAGCTTGTCAGAGACCAAAAGAAAAATACTAGAGAAACAGAGCTGAGGTCACTCCTACAAACTCTAACTGAAGGCAAAGTTAGCAGTAACATGAGGAAAATCCCCTCATTTCTTATATTGAGTTGCAAGTTACAGGTTAAAGACCCTGTGAGTATATATACACAAAAAAACTTTACATGCAGTACTAAAAAAAAAAAAAAAAGCCAACAACAGTGTTTTCCTAAACCAAACAGCTGCATTGAAAAATAGAGTCCTGAGACCAATACTGTTCTGGAACCTTGATTAATTTG
This sequence comes from Laterallus jamaicensis coturniculus, assembly GCA_022605575.1. Lineage (NCBI taxonomy): Eukaryota > Metazoa > Chordata > Aves > Gruiformes > Rallidae > Laterallus > Laterallus jamaicensis. The sequence continues at coordinate 50,012,823 of JAKCOX010000002.1, read as the reverse complement.
AAAAACCTTAAGAATCACCACTCCAGCCCTGCACATGGCTGCATCTTCCAGCTCTGCTTTACCCTAGCCAAGTTGGGTGTTCACAGCTTCAAGTGAAGTAATTTGACAGGGGAACCCCAACAGCTGCATGGGGGAAGAATTTCCATTCTCTTACCTTGTTACGAGTTTATAGGGTTACAACTATGCTGCACTTGACAGCTCTGTAGGGCATCTCTAGGGAGCCTTGAGTACCTACAGGGAAGCAGTGCTCCCTGTCAGTTCTCTATTTCTACGAGTTTAGCCCTTGAAGACCATCCCCTTGTTCACTGATATTCCCCCCAAAACAGGTGGGTTTCTTCCTGTGGCTTGTTTACTCATCTATCACTTTACAAAGAGATGGGGAAGATGACATTTAGTTGTGTTTTTAAGAAAGCACAAGTAACAAGAAGCGATGGCTGGCATCATGTTCTTTTGCTTTTTAAGTCTTTTAACCCTCCCTTTTCTGCGGGGATGGCCAGACAAGGCACGTAAAGGGCAAGGGCAGGACCAAAATACACAACAGTTCGACCCACTCCTTTACCGTTCCACGCCTGTTCCAGCCAGGCTGCTCTCCTGGGCCTGCCTCAGTGCCTCCAAAGGTCTCTCACAGCCCTCGAGTGAACGCCGCCAGGGCCGGGCTCGCCCGCCGCCGAGGCGGAGTCCTGACGCCGCAGGGAGAGCGCGCCCGCGACCCGCCCGACAAGCTGCAATCACTCACCAGCTTTTTGGAGCCTGGGTTGGGCCGTAAGTTGGACAGAGAGACCCTGGGCAGCGACCGCAGCAGCTCCAAGGCCTTGTTCCCGCCATTGCCGCTCATGTCCGCTCACCTCCCAAGGGCGGCAGCGACGTCCGCCGGGCGAGCTGCTTTACGGCAGAACCGTAAAACGCGATTCTCCCGCGTCTTCCCAACAGTGTCGCGCAACCTCCGCCGTCGGCGTGGCGGAGGAGAGGGCTGGCCCGCCGGCTTCAGCCCACGCAGTGGCTCTGGGGCGCGGCACAGCGAGGGCCGCCCGGTAACTTAGGGGTCCCGAAGCGCAGAGCCGGGAGAGACGCGGTGTGCCCTGGCGGGGCAGCCGAGGAGAGCGGCGGCGCCTCCGGCTGAAGCGCTCTCGGGGCGGGCGGCTGAGCGGGACGGCGCCGGGCCGTCTTACCGGGTGTGCTGGGAGAAGGGGGCAGCTGCGGGGCCTTAACGTTAATGGGGAGCGTTCTTCTAATCGCGTCTTAGCCGGTGGATTAGATGTAGGTCGCGAGCCGCTGAGACCCCGGGGCGGCATCGAAACGGGGCGGCCGAGGGTGCCGAGCGCGTGGGGCTGCCCCTAGCCCAGCGTCTCGCACCAACCTGGAGAGTTCAAAGGCGAGTACTTCCTGCAGACGGGCAGTGCCTTACCGGCGGCCTCCCTGTACTGCTGCAGTACTGCAGCGCTTCTGTCTTGGTAATCTAAAAAGCGGGCCTACTGGAAAGGCGTACTGGAGTTTCAGTCAGTGTATTGGTCTGGTGGGAAGTTAGCTGCCCTCTGGCACAGGGGGGTGAGGGACTGGATTAGGGAAGCTGCTGCTGAGAAGTTACAGAGTGGAATCACAGAACATTAGGAGTTGGAAGGGACCTCACAAGATCATCTAGTCCGACCCCCCTGCCAGAGCAGGATCACCTAGACTAAATCACACAGGAACACATCCAGGCAGGTTTTGAATGTCTTCAGAGAAGGAGACTCCACAACCTCTCTGGGCAGCCTGTTCCAGTGCTCTGTCACCCTCACAGTGAAAAAGTTCCTCCTTATATTCACGTGGAGCTTCCTGTACTCCAGCTTGCACTCATTGCCCCTTGTCCTATTGCTGGCCATCACTGAGAAGAGCCTGGCTCCATCCTCCTGACTCTTGCCCTTTACATATTTATAAACATTAATAAGGCCACCCCTCAGTTTCCAAGCTAAAGATGCCCAGCTCCCTCAGCCTTTCCTCATAAGGAAGGTGTTCCATTCCCTTAATCATCTTGGTGGCCCTTCACTGCACTCTTTCAAGGAGTTCCCTGTCCTTCTTGAACTGAAGGGCCCAGAACTGGACACAATATTCCAGGTGTGGTCTCAAAAGGAAGGGCTGGTTCCTGTTGTGAGTGTTGCAGTTACGAACACATCTCAGTGTAATATCCTGCTTTGTATCCTGAACCTTCTTGGGTTTGACCAAAAGCTCCTTCCATGTTCAATGTCCGCTTTAGATTACATATTGGAGAAAAGCTCACATGACACACCTGCTGGCTCTGAGGCAAAATAAGGGTGAACATGGAAATCACCTTGCAGAAATTTGTGAGTTTCAGTGTGAAATATGTATAGCTTCTTAGCCCACTCAAAAAAAAAAAAGAATAAAAATTACAATGTAACAGGACATATGAAATGTTTGTATGGACAGCCATCTTATCTACTTCAGCCAGGAGAGAAAAACAGAGCATGTTTTGCATTGTAAAGTTCTCACTACTTTAAGCAGAACCTTGACATTAGATAGAAAAATACCAGTCTTATGACTGATATCTCACTGTAAAGAGACAGCCAACTTGTAAGCCTTTAAAAGGTTCATGATCCAGATGTTTTAAGCAATTCCTTCAGGATTTCAGCAGCTCAGCTCCTTGAACGTTTGTCTGTAGCCAGCAGACTGCCCCATCCCCGCACAGGCCATCATCCTGATACTGTGTGACTCACCAATGCCCAATCCACACTGAGCTTGCGTTTTTCCAGTGACCCTGAGCCATGCCACCAGCAACCAGGCATTCAGGTAGGGTCATTCCAGCTATACTGATTAAAAAATTAAAAGCTTGGACTAATTATAAGCAGACAACTGATCTACTTGGCTAATCAGGCCACCTCACAGAAGTTACACTGATGTGGCAAACAGCACAGTAGAGGTGGAAGACAGAGTTTTGTTCACATCCCAAGAGGATGCTCTGCAACAGGAGTCAGGTTCAGCATACTTGATAAGCACCTGCCGTGATGTAAAGCTCCCAATCTTTCAGGAGTCTTTTACAGAAAACTGTATTTCATTAACAGATTTGAATCAGTACAGTGCATGAAGCAAGAACACACACTTTAAGTAGAGATAAGTAAAACCACATAACACTACCCGTGAAAATAACCCAATTTGTGCAGTAACAAGGTTTTCCAGGCATAAAGCAGCCTAACAATCACAAAGCAAAAGAGGCAGCACATTTAATGCTTCACAGTTGGTGCAAAGGCTTCTCCAGTACATTTCACCCAGCCATGCTGATAAAAATACTGATGTTATTGAGTAAAAACATTGTGAAAAACATCCCTGCCTAGTATGGTACATGCCAGTGGGAAGGATGTGAAAGAAGTACAGCATGCATCCAGCTGCTGCTTGAGCTGCCAAAAAAGCATCCGTGTTAGGCAGATAACCACCCGGCAAATACAATGAGTAGATTGACTCTCTGGGAGGAAATATCTGACAAAGATGTATGGAACAGAAGACAAAGAACAAAGTATTTCAGTTGGATAGAAATGTGTTTGCCATACTTATTCAGAGTTGGTATTTGTAATGGACTGGAATGATCCAGTAATTTCAATACAGAGTGCCTGAACAGCCTGATAGATTTCAAGATGAGTAAGAATCATTGACTCTTTGGCTGTAAGCCAAGAGACTTAATTTGGTGATGGAGGCATCTCATTTGATGAGGGCACGTTAGTTAACGTTTAGCAATGCTGCATGCTGGTTTTCCTGTTTCCCATGAGTTAGTATCCTATATTTACCTATTTCAGAGCAGCTTCCCTTTCCTCCTAACCCTTATAATGCCGAGGCAACACCCAAGCCACGGCCACATACAGATTATACTGTAAAAGAGCAGCATCACCTGGCAGGTACACCTGGCTGTTTGGAAGGCAGTTTTAAAGGTGAAAGTTCAAACTCCTCGAAACCACCAGAACCCCAAGGAGAAAAGTAACTTCGCAGCGCCTGACTTTCACCCAGGGCACACAGACTAGTCGCTTCCCAATGCAGCAGGCTTCGGCCGCGCTGCCCAGAGGGGTTTCCCCTAGCCGGCGCTGGCTGCCGCCGGCATCCCCGGGGGCCTGCAGCGCCCTGCCCAGGCCGCAGCTCAAGCCGCCTGCGCCTCTCACACGCAGCGGGACGGCCCGGGAAGACACGTACAAGGCCGAATGAGGAACCAAGGGTCGCTGCTCCGGTTCAGCGGCGGCCGCGTTAATCTTTCGCCTCTGAGGTGCGCGCTCACGGACAGGCCGCTCCCAGGCGGCCCCTCGGCGCGCAGGCGACAACGGTCGCCCGCGGGCCCGTACCGCCTCACGGCCCCAGGGCCACCTGTCCCGCCGCCCTGGCGGCGGCCAATCGGGGGCGGGGATGGCCTTGGGGGCTGGGCGGCGGAGGCTGCCCGGGAGCGGGGCGGCGACGCGGCGGCGGGGGGCTGCGGGCGGCGGGGGGCTGCGGGCGCCAGGCCCGCTCCCGGCTGCCGCAGCGCCCCCGGCTACCACCCGCACCCCTCCCACCCCGCCTTCCCCCCGCCTTCCCCCGCCCTCCTGGCCGGGCGCCTGTCCCGCCTACCCGCTCTTGGCCAGTGTCCCGCTGGCCGCCTTGCAGCCCGGTGTATGTGCGGCAACAACATGTCGGCGCCGCTCCCCGCCATCGTCCCGGCCGCCAGGAAGGCGACCGCTGCTGTGAGTGCGGGCGGGGGGCGAGCCGCGGGGAGGCCTCGGCAGTCGGGGGTCCGCGCTGAAGGGCGGCGGCCCCCACTGCGCTTTGTTCTCCGCTACGGCCTCAGTCCCCTAGGGGGGTGGCACAAGGGGCCCCGCGGCCCGAGGACGATGTCGTGATCGGGCCCGGCCCGGCTGAGGGCGGGCGCGACCCGCTCCGCCGCCGGACGGGTGCCTGGCTGGGTGTGAGTGGGTTCGGCGGGGCGGCCCGGCCCGGGCGGGTTGGCAGGTCTTCCCGTTACTTCCCTGTCAGAGCCGGGCCGCGCTCGGGACCGGGGTCCGGCTCCCCTGGTGGCTGGAGCCAGCGCCTGGCGAGAAGGTCAGCGGTGTCAGCGGGTCCGCGCCGCCCCGCTGCCGGCGGGGGCCCCGCGGCGCCGTGCGGCGGCCGAGGGCGGGGTGCGCCCGCCGATGCCGGCGGGAGGCCGGGGAGCGAAGGGCTGGGCTGTGGAGTGGAGGAAGCGGAGTTTTCTTCTGAGGAAGTGGTGCCGTGCCCGGGGCTGTGTGGGATGGCGTGGGGACGCCCGCGGTCCGTGGGCCAGGTTGCTCAGGGGTCTCACACCACTGTGCTTCGCTCCATTCATTGTTTATTTCTGCTTCAGGTCATTTTTCTTCATGGACTGGGAGATACCGGGTGCGTATTCTCTCTCACCTCTTACGTGCTTTGTAGTTTCACATGTAAGGCTGCGTGTTTTAAAGATGTGAGCCGTTAAAAGTCATTAAAGCATCTTATTCTGCCCTTGAACGCAGTGGCTAACAACGGATGAAGCTTCAGATGTGCTGGAGTGATGGTGACAACTCTTCACTTAAAATTTCCTAGCCTAAATTCTCAAAAGCTTTGGCATCTCTCTTTTCAATCACCTGGCTCGGTCTGACCGGACCTCTTTTGTTCCTCAGGCAAACTTGGTGGAAAAGGCTGTGGGTTTCTGCTCTTCTGCTTTCCTGAGAGTGGGTTTCTGGTTGTTCCTGTGCTTGTCTAAATTTAGAGTTCTCTCTTTTTTTTTATCCCTTTTTTTTTTTTTCTTTTTTTTCCCCTACTTGAGGATTACTGGCTTGCTAGTAGGTGTAATCAGACCATGGTTTCTTTTATGGTATGTCACAGTTATGTTAAATCCACGCTTACTTGATTTATCTAATTCAACTCGTCAGTAGTCACTTAACATCTACAGATTTCTCTATCTGAAATACAGTCTTCAGACTCCAGGGGGAAAAAAAAAGACCTAACAAGCTGTGAAATGCGCTGTTTGGCTTGTTCCTGTTATTTCCACATTTAGTAGATATGGAAAAGAGGGAATTTCTAGAATGTGTTTTAGGTATGGTGTAAAGTTTCCATTTGAAGCTTGTGAGTGCTGGGCTGCAAGCACACATTCATTAACGCTACTGAATTAGCAAGGTAGGAGTATGTTGAAAGTTTTTTGGTAGAAAGTATTAAAGGAATTATCACTTAGGTAACTGCAAATAAGTAGCATGAATGTCTTTTGTGCTCCCTTATGGCCAAAATGACAGTCTTTTTGTTTGTCTTTATGGTTTGTTTTTTTTTAAGAACTTTGGTTTTGTTACGTGGAACTTCAGTGTTGCTTCATTTCAATTTCGAGGTTGGAACTTGCAATATTTAGGACACAAATTTTATTTTTTTTCCTGAGGAACTTAAAAAAAAATCCTAAAAAAAGTGAGCAGTAGACAGTGAAACTCGTATAACCTGGATGCTTAAGTTAAAGAGTCGAGTCCATGCACTTGGCAGTACTCTACAAGTAGAGATGTTTGCTCTCATTTGTTGTGCTGACAGACCACCTTGTTTGCATTATTCCTCTTCCTCTCTGCTGGTAGGACGCAGCTGAGGCAGCAGCGCTTCCTGCATCTTGGCACCAAATGCTCAGCAAGTGATCGCAGAGTCTTTTGAGTCTTTGGAATTTGAGCCCTTGCAAATGGGGTTGATGTTATTTTGGCAAAGGGGAAAAAATAACCCCAACGCAGAGGTTTGCTCTTTAACATAAGTGGTGTTCCTTATGCAAATGTGGTATTTCCATTTTGGTGACAAAGCTAATGCGAAGTCTCAAGCTTGCAAATGAATGCACCGAGCCTACTGGAATGTGTGCATTAACAAGTCCTAACACCTCTGTGAAGTGATGGTGATTTAGCTCTATTTATTCCTGCAGTCCGCTGCAGATCAGATTGGCTAAAACTGCCTTTGACATACTGCCATTTTTTCCCCCCCCCAAGAAATCTGTAGTAGTGACCCAAAAAAGAATTGCCTGAAGAGGACCAACCGTGTTTTTCTTACTCTGAGAAGCACGTAATGGAGGTTATGTTCTTTTTCTCTCTCAGCTCCTGTATAAATGGCACATACTTGTGTGCCAAGGTGCAACAAGAGAAGGTACAACATATTGTTCTGAAGTGTATGCAGTGTTGCTTTCCAAATTTGCTAAATTCATCTTTAGCTAAAAATAGTCCCCAAGTTCTTACCTAACTAGTTTTTCTGTTGTATTTCTCATTTAGATTCTTATTTGGCCTTCTGTGATGCTGCAAATATTATCTTAAGTAGTATCACTCACAGTTGGTTACTGGTATATATGAGAGTATTGGTAAGAAGTAGGATGCGATACAGAGCACAGACATTTGAAACACCGGCTGTGTTTGAAACATTGTTGATGCTATGTAGCAGGCATTAAAGTTTCAATGTCAAACTGACCCAAACACGCCTTTATGTGTTGTCTGCTGTTGGTCTGATCAATTCGGCTATGTTACCGATGAATTTGTTACAGGGGTTTTCTGCTTAGAATCAACTTTACAGTATGTAGCCTAGGGGTTGAGTTGGGAATACTGAATAATGAGAAAAATGAGAAAATAGAAGTAGTACTGCGTGTTCTGGGAAGCAAAGTGCAGGCACAGGCAGTGGTTCTACACAGGTTCAGATTTGGGTCCAGCTCATTGACAGGCTGGAGAGCTGGGCTGGGAGAAATCTAATGAAATTCAACAGGTGCAAGTGTAAAGTCTTGCACCTGGGGAGGAATAACCGACTGTATCAGTACAGGCTGGGAGATGACCTGTTGGAAAAGAGCTCTGTGGAGAAGGACCTGGGGGTCCTGGTTGATGACAGGTTGGCCATGAGCCAGCAGTGTGCCCTGGTGGCCAAGAGAGCCAATGGGATCCTGGGATGCATCAGGAAGAGTGTGTCCAGCAGGTCGAAGGAGGTGATCCTCCCTCTCTACTCTGCGTTGGTCAGGCCCCACCTGGAGTATTGTGTCCAGTTCTGGGCTCCCCGGTATAAAAAAGACAGGGAGTTCCTGGAGAGAGTCCAGAGAAGGGCGACAAAGTTGATTAGGGGTCTGGAACATCTCCCCTATGAGGAAAGGCTGAGTGAGCTGGGTCTGTTCAGCCTGGAAAAAAGAAGACTTAGGGGGGACCTAATTAGTGTTTATAAATATCTTAGGCATGGGTGGCAGGGGGAATTGGCCAGCCCCTTTTCAGTGGTCAGTGGGGACAGGACTAGGGGCAATGGCTGTAAGCTGGAGCACAGGAAGTTCCACACCAACATGCGGAAGAACTTTTTCCCAGTGAGGGTGACAGAGCCCTGGGACAGGCTGCCCAGGGAGGTGGTGGAGTCTCCTTCTCTGGAGATATTCAAGACCTGTCTGGATGCCTATCTGTGCAGTATGAGCTAGGGAGCTGCTTTGGCAGGGGGGTTGGACCCGATGATCTCTGGAGGTCCCTTCCAACCCCTAAGATTCTGTGATTCATTTCATGTCAAGATGAGCTCTGGCATGAGCCTTTTGGAGGGGGCTGTATACTTAAATAATGCTTTCCAGTGTTCTGTTTTGTAGGAAGCTTGCTGGCTCACCCGCTGTGTGGATCTCGCACTGCTCTCTGCATTCGTACACCACGTGCTCGAGACTGGAAAACCCCAACTATCTGCAATCCGGAGCCTTGTTCAGGGCTGCATGAATCTGAGATCATTCGAGCTGAGCCTAAGTTAACAGTCCTGATTGATTAGCTTGGCTCCATGTGGAGTTAGTGTAGATGTCAGTTCGCTACTCTCCCACATGAAGAAATTTGGTTCAGAAAAAGCAGAGTCTCCTGTGAAAGCAACTGCCTTTCTTCAGGGGTGGCAGAGCAACCTCTGGGCTAGAGCTGCCTGGCAGCAGGATACCTGTGTCTGTATGTTGTGACACCCCAGTTAATAAACCCAGACAGATACAGAGCAGGCTTGGCCTGGAGCCGAAGTGGCACTTCTGCAGCTGTGCCTGAATTGTGATAGGCAAATTAGATAAAGTGTCCCTGGCTCTTTATATGCAACAAACAGAGGCAGAACAAACCTTTTCAGTTTACTACTATATTCATAGCATACTGCAGTTGATGCAAATTTTTTCTAGAAATATGTTTCTATTGATCTATTTCAGTATGTTTCATACATGTGCTGTGCTGTTGCACTGATGTGGACTTAAGAGTTAAGGCAAAAACATAACTGCCATTTCATTCTTTTGTGTGTTTACAGGCATGGATGGTCAGAAGCCCTTGCAGGTATCAAAAGCCCCCATGTAAAATACATTTGCCCACATGCGTAAGTTTGTAACTTTTCTTGGTTTACATTTTTCTGTGGAGTTACTTATTAACGTGTTTGCAATGTCTCTGCATTTCCAGGGAACATGGCAGGTGTCCCTGCCTACTGCAGTGGGGTTGGACTAGATGACCTTTAAAGGGCCCTTCCAACCTAACACATTCTATGAATCTGTTAATTTCTATATAAAAAAACCCCAGTCTAAACGAATGTCCATGCTATTAAATATTTTTTTAAATTTTATTTTTAGGAAATGCTGTGTGACTTACTTTATGGCAAAACTGCATTTTTATTCATATTTTGCTTTTGTTAATAATTCAGACTGAACACATACTTTGAAAGCTTTATGTGCAAAGTTAGATTGTTTTGACTTTATGTTTTCATTGAATTCTTTGTTGCTTTTTTTTCCCCCCAACAGTCATTTGTTAAAATGTTAAAAGCCAATCTTAACAAGGAGAATTTTTTTTGTGTTTTACTGACCCTTAAATATACTTTGCATTAGATGCATGTATAGTAGATTAAATTTCCCTCTTACTGACAACAGGCTTTCAAAGATTGATAGGATATTCATATTTTCAGCAAATGATGCAATTTTGAGAAGTGAAATACCCAGGACAGCATGCTCAGAGAGTCAGTAAATGAATCATTAACATCTATCTAGTATTTACTTAATGATAGAAAAACTTATTAATTGTAATCTTCATTTTAACACAGAATTCAGATTGTCTTTTGCACCAACATGCTTGGGAGATGTGGAGCAGGGATGATAGGGAGATAAATAAACAATGTTTTGCTGTATTATTGATTACTGGGCTGTGATGTATTTATTTATCTTACCACGTGGCTGCACTTTGCTGAGCCTTTCAAAAAGAGCTTGGTGGTATCTGCTGTTCCCTTTGCTTGCCCTTTGTCTTCTTTCAGTCTTTCCCTGCAGAAATGACATTCCTCAGTTTGATTAGATTAAAAGTATTTGATTCATGGTTTGATCCATGTCCTGTTCCTTAGCAGTTGTTTTGGTGTGTGTGAAAAGATCCTGAACACCAGCATAAGGGTGGGAAGGAGTCCTTTGGTGAAGGCAGGCACTGCTTATGCAGATTCTGCTCTAGAGAGAAGCCTGTGTGGCCGGGCTGCTATCCACCACCGTGCTGTGCTTGGCTGCTACCTTAGGTTTGCTGGTGCTGCTGTGTAAGGGGCTTCCATCCACTGAGCACGTGTATGGAACTGTTACTTATAAATAACTAAATGAGGTATATGTGGGGTTTTATATATATATAAATATATGAAATATATGTACTCACAAGTATATAAAGCAGCCCATTAATGCTTTGCTTGCTCTGCATAGAGAGTGGTTATTCAACCCTGAATATTAAATGTGTTTAGGTTGGTACATTTCAAGGGAGGTTTCTTGAAGGGACACTACAAAGTAGCTAATGTTAATTATGGTTTTAAAGTAAGACAGAATTTGGGATGTGTAATTTCATTATATAACTGCATGTGCATTATTGAATTTCATTATATTTCTTATGTCAGTGGTGTTCATTCTCATTTCTAGGCCAGTTATGCCAGTTTCTTTGAACATGAACATGGCTATGCCATCATGGTAAGTATCTGTTCCATTGCAGCCAATTCTAATCCAAACATATCTAGGGGGTTGAACTCACTCTTCTTAATTAAAAATCATGAACAACCTGATTCACTGGTTTTAATTACACCTAAGTATAAAAAGTTTTTTTGCTTTAGTTGTGTTCTTATAAAAGGGCTCTCAGGAGTATAGTCTAATTCTCTTCGTGTATCTGTGGTAATGGTTATTCCTCAGGACTAATCTGTGTGTCTTAAAATACAAACCTCACTTTATTTTACAAGTATGAATTCATCATGAGTCATAGTAGAGACTTATAGTGGAAATATTTTCACTGCCAGTGAGTAATATTTGGTAGGTCAGTACAATATCTAGAAACTGTTCTTTAGAACATCTGTTCTGGATAGAGAACAAAAAAAAAAACAATGTTAGATTTCAATGGTCTTAAGCCAGTCCTCTTCAGTTGTGGGGTTTGTGGTTTGGGTTTTTTCTATTTCCTTCCTCAAGTAACTTGTGTTTGTTTTTCCTTTTTTCTTCAAACAGTATTTTAATTTTGCATGTGCAACTGATAAATTGAAATCCCTGATGATATTTTTGGAGCAAATATCAAAACTGAGCTGCTTGATCTGCAGTAAATTACAGAAGATATAAAAATTCAGAAAAGCTGTGTTGACTAGAGCTCATCTTTTAGCCACGTTCACAGATTGTCCCTTATTTCTTATCATCTTTGGGTGGTTGGCAATAAAAAGAATATGTCAGCTAACATTTTTTTTCTGGAAAACATCCCAATTTTATTATTTGTATTTTAAGTGTAATGGGTACTCTAATGAGTAATGCTCTTGTTAATATTTTTGTAAGGTTTGATATCATTGGACTTTCTCCAGATTCACAGGAAGATGAAGTTGGGATCAAGCAGGCAGCAGAGAATGGTATGCTCTGGGATAATTTTTTATGTCTTAAAAGTATTTTCATGTATTATTAAAAATGAATTATCTGCCTGAAACAGATTTTCCAAAACCAGAATTATTGGGGAAAGTAATACGTATATATTGTATTAATTTTGATCAAGGTTTAGCTAAGTACACAGTTTGGTTTTTTGTTTGGACTTTGTTGTTGTTGATTGCTTTTGGTGTTTTTTTTTATTTAAAAAAACACTTCATGAATGTATTGAGCAAGGATTTGGTAGCAAGGGAGCTCCAGGGGTGTAGTAGAGTATAAGTAAAATAAGTATACGTAATTTATAACTAGAGTAATTCACCAATACGAACACTTCATACTCTCACATATTAAATGTACATGGGAGCCAGTGTACTTTCAGGTTTTTTTAAAGACCTTCTGGGTAGTACAGCATGTTAGAGCTGTGTGAGCATCCACTTGTGATGGAGAATGGTTAGAAGGGGATACCATCTTCCTGGCAGTGTGGCTTTTGCAAGACTTTCCTTGTGTGTTCTTTTCTTTGGGGAAGGTACAGTGCTGCAGGAATTTCTGATCATCCTCTAGATTTTCTAACACTTTTTAATATATAGCAGCCTAGATTTTCCTTTCATTAGCTTTATGTTGGCATAGGGGAGAGAGTCTCTTTCCTCTTCCAGACTTTCTATGGAATGGAGTGGTTTTTAACCACTGGCCTTTATTTATGTTGCAGTTAAAGCACTAATAGATCAAGAAGTAAAAAATGGAATTCCTTCGAATCGAATTATTCTGGGAGGCTTTTCTCAGGTAAGGTATGGTTGGAAAGAGCTGTATCACTTTCCAGGGAAGTAACCTAGCTTTCTTAACGTGGGAAATACAGACACTTGGGTGGAAGAGGGCTGATGTTAGATACTCCTAAAATTTTAAGGTGTCAGTTTCCCCTTGCCTTAACAAATTAAATCTTTCAGTTCTATGCAAATAATTACTATTCACTGTAAAATGATCCTGCACATAAAGAAAAGATACTGAAGTTAATAGTCTACTTATATGCACATAGCTTACATAGCTTTGCTTGAAAGTCTTGCTAGTATTCTTAATTTAACCCTTACTTTGGTAGATACTTGGTAGTCTGGATTTATTTGCATAATTTGTCCCTTCATACTTGTAAGACATCTGCGTTGGTAGGTTAATAGACTAATCAGTCCATGTAATAACTTCCCAGTCTGCATATAAGTAAAAAAGTAGCAATAATACTGTTGTGAATGATAGTGCTTCATTTCATGGTTTGGGTTTTGGTTTGGTGTCCCCACACACCTCCTTGCTATGCTAAATTTGCTGGTTTACCTCTGAATTGATCACGTGGACTTGGGAGGGGTAGAAAAAGCAAAATAAATGTACAGGAATGCTGGTTTTGGTGTTGGCTCTAAGGAAGAATAGATTAGGATAGAAAAAGAGAAACCAGAGATCTGCAAGCAAGCCTTAAAAGGAACATTGCCATCACCATTCTAATAATTATATCCTTTTATCTTAGGGAGGTGCTTTATCATTGTATACAGCTCTTACAACACAACAAAAATTAGCAGGTGTTGTAGCCCTCAGCTGTTGGCTTCCTCTACGGGCTTCTTTTCCTCAGGTATTTATGTTTCTTTCCTAAGACAATTTGCACTTGGGGGTGAGTATATCTGAAAATTCTATCTTGTGCAGGAATTAGTGGCCATCATTAGTGAATATTGACAATTGTTTGATAGCTGAGTTTTTGAAATAGGGCCCTAGAGTTTTAGATTGTGGCAAGAGGGAAAGTGAGGAAATACTCAGTAGCTATCTCTGTTTAAAATTACATTCCTAGGAAACAAAAGCTGCAGCAATTTTTTCCTTGAAGATGAATTTTCTATTTGCCATTTGTGCCATCTGCAAGGTACTGTCATTGGAGACTAAGTATTTAAACAAATTATCATATTTTTTTTGTGTGGCCATAAATCATGTTGTTCTGTTCTGAAATTAGTGCCAAAATTTTCTGTTCATGTTTTTGAACTTAATGTATTGTCAGGCACAGAGCTTACTTCATAAGGAGCTTGCATTGTGTTTTTTCCCTTCAGAATTCAACTTACTTGCCACGCCATAGGGCATGGTGCCACAGGGTTATTTGGTCTTGAAGATGTTTGCCTTACCTTAACTTAATGTCTCTTTCTTGTCTTCACCCCTCTAATTCCACCCCTAACAGGGCCCTATCAGTGGGGTCAACAAGGAGATTGCTGTTCTTCAGTGCCATGGGGACTGTGACCCATTGGTTCCTTTAATGTTTGGTTCTCTGACTGTTGAGAAGCTAAAGAGTATGATAAATCCAGCCAATGTAACCTTCAGGACTTACTCTGGCATGATGCATAGTTCATGTATTGAGGTAATTTTCTTAATATACACTGCTTTAGCTGGGTATGGTTAACTCTTTCCCTCAAAACAAATATGCTTGGGTTCTTTTGTTGTTATGTTCTTTTATAACAAGTGCTTTCTGCTACTAACTAACTTCACTGAACAGCTGAATGTCTGTCTGAAAAAGCATCCAAGGCAGGAGTTGATATAACTACTGGGAACTTTCTCATAAGACTGTTTTTGGGGACAGGGAAGGCTAGTTGAGCTATAAAATATGCTTCCTCCCACCCCCTTTTTACTATTTGCTTCCTGTAAAAAAACAAAACAAGAAAAAAACCCCAAAAAACCAAACCACTGAATTGGAAGGCAGATTTTCACAGCATACATCCAGATTGGTGTTTTGGAGAAAAGAATCTTGTTGGTTCTATGGAAGGAGACATCAAAGGAATGGTAAGGGGAAGGTTGGTGTTATGGAAGAGGCAGCCTCAGAATTTATGTTTATGGATCTAGGGCAGCAGGCAGCTGAGCTGATGTAATGGCTTGTTGCCAGCAGAAAGGGGTGGACTAGTTCCCTCTGCTTGTGACCCCTTCTTCCTTCTGGCACCATCTCTGGAGCTGATCAGAAACTTCTCTGAAACATTTGAGCTTGCTAAAATGGCCAAAGCTGGTGGCTTCAGTTTTTGCAGCTGTAGAGAGCTGAAGCATCAGTGCTCACACAAAGTGAGTGGCAGGAGTAAGAAGCAGAAGAGGAGACGAGGAACAAGCCTGCCAGTTGTAAGCAGCTGTAATTGCTAAGTCGGATTGTTGCATTGTATGGGAACTGTACCCTTGGACAGTTTTTGGACTCTTTGGGACATTTACCAAGTTGAATTGTGTTTAGGCAGTAACAGCACTGACTTTTCACACAGATGCATCAGTAATTTGCTCTTTCTTACAACACTGACTTCATAAAAAGGAAATTAAATCAGATTATTTTTAATATGAATTGTTTTCCCAGTCTAGTTTGCTATACTGTGTTTTCCAGGAAGGAAGCATTCTGGGTGTGAAACCGCATGGTTAGGAGAAGAAGCTGCAGGATTTTCACACTGCTGCCAGCTTGCAAAAGTTTAAAATATACCCAGAGCTACAGCTTTAGTTAGATTCAAATCCTGTCCAGGCTCAGCCTGCTGCTGTTCAGATCACTTGATGATTTATTATGTAGCTTCCCAGGTCAACTTCATAGAGAGAGAGAAAAAAAGTAGTTTGTACTCTTAAATTATTTTAGCCTCCTCTAAATGTATAGTGCCTTTGAAGAGTTACCAGCCTTGAATTCTTGTGGAATGGTTTTATCATCACTATTTGCATCCCAGCTGCTCAGTATAACTGAAATTTTGAAAAATGTTTTAGTGTGTTGTTAGTAAGGAACTAATACAACTTTTTTTTATTATTTTTAAATCTTTAAACAGGAGATGATGGATGTAAAACAGTTCATAGACAAACATCTACCTCCCGTTGACTGAAATGATGCGTGAGAAGCCTTCTATATAAATACACCAGCATCAACTGTGGTAGAGTGTTAATCTTTTCATATGCCTGATAGGAAGCATTACTTCTATACCTGCAGTGTTACTACTGTCTTGCAAATTTGTACTTAGGATGAGGACTTAATAACACACATGTACAAGAAGTGATAATCCTTCTAGTATCAATCATCCACTGGTGGGACTGTATGAATGAGGCAGCTAAGTAACAATGACAGAATGTCACCTGAGCATACTGTTCTAAGATGTCTAATTTTTTTTTGATTACAAAACTCTAAACTATTTGTACAAGTAATTAAAAATGAAATTTAAGCAAGTGACATAAGTGTGACCGGTTTAGCTATACTCAAGACATGATTTGTTCTTAATACCCATGGAAAACCTATTAAAACCTTTCCTTTCTGAAACAATGTGTAAAGTACATGACATGTAACATAGTGGGCATATGATGATAGAATAAATGTTACCACGGACAAAGCTTAAAATTACATGTTAATCATTACTCTGCATAAGGAGGGTTTTTCTATAATGGCCAGAAGTCAGCAAAGGTTGTTCTTCTATTTGAACCACCTCAATTTTAAACTATTTTCATATAGGTAGATGTTGCAGGAATTCTAAAGGGTCTCATTCCTTGTTAGGCTGTCATTTGTCACTTTTTATTAACAAAAAAACCCCAAACCTCACAAGAAATGCTGACATGGAACACAATTCTGAGGAAGTGCATAAGATTGATTCAAGCTTAATTTAAAAATTCCTGGTTTTGTATTGAAATTCATCTTCTATTTCAGTCTTTCTGGCTTTCATTTGTGTAGAAATGCTGATATATTTCACATGAGCAATTCCAGCATTTAGTTCTGATTTTTCTGTCTGCTTTGAGTAACTAACTGAAAACAGTGCAGCTGTGTGATTTTGTGTATTGTTGAAATCTCACCTGTAGCACAGAAATACAAGTGCATTTGGGATCTAACTTACTTATTATTGCCATCTAATACTTTCTTTTATTGAATGTTGAGGTTTTTCTGAAAAAGAACAACTAATTTTATTTTCAAATCTGTCATTCTGCATTTCCCTAGATCAGTATAGCCTTGGAATACAAAGGCCTACTATGGGGAAAAAATAAATCTACAAGGTAGAGGATGCCTCTTCTTTCAAATGCTTAAAACTGTAGAAAGCACTGGGTTACAAAAACCAGTGCACACTCAAGAGCTTTTTGCCATTAAGAGCCATACTTTACTTCTGGAAACAGCTGCTTCCTGTAGAGCTCAGAGGCTGTCACCACACTAGGAGTTTTTTAAAACCACACTACTGCTTTTACCACACAAAATGCTGCATAACAACATTCTATACTGTACTGTGTTTGCAAGCAAAGTATATTCCTACTTTGGATGCATCTGTCATGTCAAGCGCTGTGCTTCATAACTGCATTTAAGCTACTTTCTTCTCTCCCAGCTTAATCGAGTGGTCCTCTTACAGTGCATGTGGATTTACATCTGAGGCATCTGCCAGTAGAATACATCTGCCCACAATAAGTGGGGAATTTTGCCCTTATACCCCTTCTTTAACACAGCTGCTGTGTGAAATCTGGCTTGTTCACCTAGTGTCTCAGTTGTCTTCTTTTTTTCTTCGTATGTCTCACATTTTTTAGGAAGTTATTTTTCCTATATAATTTCTCTGGGTTATTAAACATCTCTGAATGTGTGAAGTTGAAAGGGAGGGTTTTTTTTTTTATTCTCCATGGTACTGAAGCACTTCTAGATATTCCATCTGTGTGGTTGAGAGGGCATGTCTATTAACTTTGAAGTTCAATTAGTCTTTTCCCTCAGTCACTCTGTTCTATAGATCTGCCAATTTGTCTTTCAGTTAATTTAGTTCACAGAAGAAACCATCATATTCTGATTGTAGTTGTGCCAAAGTTCTATTGAGAAAACAGTGTGTCCTAGCTTGGAGTCATTCCCAAATGGCATTAGCTAATTGTGCAGTTCTGCTGAATTGCAGTCTTGGTAAGCAAGCTCTATGTTACTTCTAGTTTTTAGATTTATCCTTGTTCCCCAGTTGTCTAAATAATTCCCCGAATATTGACATGTTTCCAAAGATCTGCATAAGCTTCTAATTTTCCCTTTTGAAAATTTTCCTGTTCTGTTTGTAAATTGTTCAGTAGTGGTGTTCAGCTCTCTTGTTCAATTTGTAATTGACTCTGTACTCAGCTCACATAGTCTTTCTTCTGTTAGAATCAGTTTAAAAATACTTTAAAGATTTGAAAATAAGATCAACCCTAGCTTTATTCCCTTAGCTTCATAATACTTTCTTCCTTTTGGTGAACTGTGTTCACAGCTTGTGGTCAGTTTCTAGTACTTACCATTTCAAACCAAGTCAGCTTCAACTCTCCTCTCCCTGATGCTTTCACATGTTTTTCTAGAAACGCTCTGTATGTTAAATTTGTTCCAATACTCAGCTCTCAGAACAAGATTTTTGTCATGGCTGTTTTTGCTGCTTGCTTTATCTACAGAGAACTATGTTACCAAAGTAAATGTAAATAAATGTTGTGACTAATTTTGAATTTCTGTAATCTAGGAAGAATTCTTACTCTTAAGGTCATGGGCTTTTTGGTTTTGGGTGGGGTGTTTTTTTTTGTTGGGCTTTTTGTTTGTTTTGTTGGTTTGGTGGGTTTTTTTTTTCTTAGGTCAGTATGTATGTTGTAGTTGGGGGGATTTTAAAGAGTCCAGGAAACTTCAAGGATGTATTTGAAGTCTGTCTTGTCTCCTCCCATGTTAGTGTGCATCTTGAGCTCCTGTCTTTTGTAACTTCCAGCTAGTTGGAAAGCTGTATGTATGACCTTGTAACTGAACTTCTTCCCTACTTGAAGGGATTTGATGCTGGGATTGTCGTCACGGTTGCATGTATTTTTAGTCTGAATGACAGCTCAGTCTGGTGTGGGGTTTTCATAATTACTAAAATGCAGAAGTTAGACTGTCAGTGTTCTAAATGTGAATGTCCTATCCTCATAAGCCACAGTTTGAAACCATCCAATAATTAAGTTTCTCTTTTGTAATGTTAGGTTTTCCCCAGAAGGGAATGATGTCTCTCAAATCTAGGAGAGCATTGATAGGAAAATACATGGCTTGCAGATCAGTTTGCTTCCAAGGTTATCTAACTCCCCAGTGTGTTTTTCATTCCAAAACGGTACTGAAATTTGGCTGCAGCTTTGTGTGGTCAGAAGTCTGACTTCTTGTTGAAATATGTTGCCCACTTTTTAAGAAGCATGTTGAATTATGTACTGTAAGCCAAATCTTCCAGCCATTCTTGAAGCAAACCTGTACTGTGGTGACAGCTGTATGATTTGGTTGCTTCCTCCAATCTTGTATAATTACAACACAGTGGATTTGGTAAAAGTCCTGTATGCTGTAACTGGTGTTAGAACTGTTAATTAAAACAAGTTCTCTCTAAAGGAGTATACTGCACTTCATTGAATTCATTAGGATGCATCTTTTATGTAGGGCTGCTATTTTTGTTGATGGATGAGACGGAGAACCAACTGTGTAAGATGTTAATGAAGCCATATGTACAAGGCCTGTGTTTCTTAAATTTTATAAAGAAATACTGAACACTTACTCCTTGTGTCATGAAGTATAAGCCACCTAATATACTCAGTTTACCCATTTTATTGACGATAAATCTTAATTTTTAAAATTATTTCTGTAGGAAGGGAAAGGTAAAGTATTTCCATTTTTATCACTGTGAAATAAATTTCAATCAGCATTTGGGCAAGTACTAGAGACTTACTCTGTACTTAACCTCAAAGAAGTTGGGCTTTCATGTGCTGTGAAACAGGCACTTTAGAGGCTTTTTGCAAATGTATTGCATGATGCTATAGTAGAAAAGAATGATGATTTGTAGTTACTGGGGAAAAAAATCACCAAGTTATGTTTTTCTACCTTGTTGGCTTGTTGAGGGAATGCGAAGTATGATTTGATATTTTTCATAGCCTGGGTTAATTTTATTTTGACTTATTTTCTTGGATTTGGCAATAATTTTGAAAGATAGAGGAAATTAAAGTATTTTCTAGTAGCCATATTCTAGGACACTAAAGAGCTAAAGCCTTCTCTCACTGTGTACTGCTACCCCTTTTCTCTGGGGGTAATGTGGTGTTGGGGAGCCCTTGCAGTTAAGTTTGGCTTGGTGTACGTGCCGCTTACTGTATTTGTTAAAGAAGTTGTCAGGTTATGTGTCCTCTTTCAGGTTATGTAATATTTGAGGCAGCTGAGTGTTGTATGTAGTGTGGGGCACTCCAGAGAAAACCCCAGAGTATCTGGGAAGGGATGCTGTTGTAGGTGTGGTAAAGGTAGACTTGCCCCCTCAAGCAACTAAAAGGCTGTTTGTCTCCATAGGCTGTGGTGTCTGTATGTCAGTGTTGAGTACAGTTAGGAGGCTCCTCTGTGTCTGGAAAGACAGTGCTGTATGTGAGCGTGTGGTGGCACCTTGAGGGTGTAAGAACAGATAGTAACAACACAGATGTGGTACTAGGCAGAGTAGTTTGTTGGTTTATATTTTATGTGAAACTTGTTGAGTAATATTTATTTTTGATCTTGACAGGCTGGAAAAATGGGCCCGGGTGAACCTAATGAGGTTCAACACTGCCAAGTGTCAGGTCTTGCACTTGGGCCAGAAGAATCCCAGACATAGATACAGACTGGGAGAAGAGCTTCTGGAGAGTAGCCCTGCTGAGAAGGACCTGGGTGTCATAGTGGATGAGAAGCTTAACATGAGCCAGCAGTGTGCTCTTGCAGCTCACAAGGCCAATGGTATCCTGGGCTCCATCAGAAGAGGGGTGGCCAGCAGGGACAGGGAGGGGATTGTCCTTCTCTACTCTGCCCTCGTGAGGCCCCACCTGGAGTACTGTGTCCAGATCTGGGGCCCCCAATACAAGAAGGATGTAGAACTGTTGGAGAGGGTTCAGAGGAGGGCCACAAGGATGATTAGAGGGCTGGAGCACCTGCCCTACAAGGAGAGGCTGAGGGAGCTGGGCTTGTTCAGCCTGGAGAAGAGAAGGCTGCGGGGGGACCTCATTGCAGCCTTCCAGTACCTGAAGGGACCATACAAACAGGAGGGGAATCAACTTTTTAAAAGGGCAGATAATGGCAGGACAAGGGGGAATGGTTTAAAGCTGAAGGAGGGAAGGTTTAGATTGGATATTAGGGGGAAGTTTTTTACAGAAAGAGTGGTGAGGTGCTGGAACAGGCTGCCCAGAGAGGTGGTGGATGCCCCATCCCTGGAAGTGTTCAAGGCCAGGTTGGATGGGGCCCTGGGCAACCTTGTGTAGATCCAGGCCTGAGGTTGGTGGCCCTGCCTGTGGCAGGGGGGTTGGAGCTTTATGATCCTTGGGGTCCCTTCCAACCCTTGCCATTCTATGATTCAGTTTCTGTTGACTTTCAGCCCCAGCATCCCTGAGGAGGTACCTATGAGGAGAAACCTTGCTTAGAATTAGCATAGTAAAAAAAAAAAAGAATTATTACAATGTACTATTGTACTAAACTTTATGAAATACAGTGTGAGACTAGCACTGGGAGTGAAGAAGGTGACCCAAGAAGTTTTCAGTCTGTTAGTTAACTTTGAACAATAATAGCTGTAAAACAGATCATTTTTTTCTCTTCCCCTCCCCTCTGCCCCCCCTTTCCATTGCTTCCCACTCTCAGGTTACCGTTGTTTGCCTTCTGGATAACAGGTTTTGTTAATTCCCTTTGAGTGAAACAAGTGCCTTTGATGTAGCTGATTAAAGCTAATTTAAACAAAGTACTTGGATAATTTAATAGGTATCCCATTAGGTGAATCAGTTAATAATGGTTTTCTCTTGGTTCCAATTACTAGAAAATAGTAACCCTCCTTTTTCTCTGCAAAACTTCAAACTTCTAGTCACTGTGCAGTGGTGTAGTGAACCTTGCTTCAGGCAACCAAGTGGGAGGCTTGCCTTCTCTGTGTGATGAAGGTAGACTCCCTTGAAAGAGTGTTCAAAGAGTTTTTAAATTTTTTTTTTGTTTTAAGGCTCCTTGTCTGCATTAACATAGGGAGCAGATGGAATTAAAGTTTCAATTTGAATGTTCCCTCTTTGTGAACATGAGCTTACTCTTAAAGTAGATCCTGTTTGTAGTTATTTGCTGGCTATGTTGCAGTATTTAAAATTATTTGGGGGAGGGAAGTCTTTAAAAGACTTGAATATTTTCAGTCTATGTACGAGTCCCCCAAATATGTCCCTGAGAGAGAAGGCATTATTTTCTTTAAGGAATCATTCCTTTGGTGGCATGGTTAGTTGGAATGGGATTTCTTTTTTTTTTCCCTTGGGCCAAGCAAACAAAACCACCACAAAGTTTCCTGATGCTTCTCCAGTTCATGGCCCAGATTGAACTTGTGGGAAGACCCTAATAATTGTGTCTGCTTCTGCTATGCCTGTGTATATGCAGGCCTTTCGGCTGGCAGAGGCCGTGACCATTGTGCACCTTGATGCTGACGTAGAAGCGCCTGAAAACCACCAGTCTCTGTATGGCTTCAAAACATGAGAAAACCCTGCTGGGAAGTACGTGACCCATGAACCCTCCTTCTTGCTGTAATCGCTTCCTTGAGCCTCTTTTCAAGGAAAACACCCCCCTCGCCTGTTCTCCAAATCGTATCTGTTGTGAACAGAGGGCTGTAAAACGTGGGCATCTACAGCATTAGGCTGCTCGCTAATAATAGATCCCAGAAGGACGTGTAAGCACCTAAGTAGGGGATAATCGTCACGCAATCTTTCTGTAACCTTCAGATGCGCTTATCAGTTTCTTGAAGTAAACACTTCTGTCTCCCAGCAGAAATGGCTTAGTGATGCTGATCCCTTCAGCACCACATCGCAGCAGCAAGGCGTGTAGCAACTCCGGTGACGAGCAGAATTTCATCCGTGGCCCATTTTACAACCCTGTGGAACTGAATAAATGTGGTATGGGCTGTGGGACCACGTGCAACGTTTATACTGGTTTTCAAACTTGGAAATGCCGTGGCAAACCGCGGTGTGATAGCCGGCCCATTCAAATGCTTATCTCCATCTCTGTTGTGCTAACTCGCACAGCTGAACCGGCTCTGAAATTGCAGCTTGAAATTCTTACTCTGATCCACAATAACTCTTCAGGGAGAGACCCCTTCCTGTTGATGGGAACTGGGCATTTCCCACCTGCTTGGAGCTAACAAACCCAAGTGCCTGCTGCAATTCCGAGCCTTCCAGCAGCTGCAGCAAAGCTTGGCGGTAGGAAATGAGGTACTGCTGGTGCGTTCTGCTGCGCGTCCTGTGCCTGCGGGCAGGCAGCGCACTGAGGCGGTGGGAGCGGGGGCCTGTGATGCAGTCCGAGACGTCAAACCGTTTAAATTGTTCTTCTGTAGGATTTCCGTGCATTGTTTTGGGGCGGCGAGGAGGCTTACCCACGCCGCTTTCCCGCCCAGGCAGCAGGCCGCCAGCTCCCCGCAGCCCCCGCCCCCGCGCCCCGCCCCCGCGCCTATGTGCTCGGCCTGCCGCAGCGCTGCCTGGCTCCCGCGGCCGGCGCTCGACGCACGCTGCCTGGCGCCGCCGCTCTGGCTGCTGGGTCGGGGCGCTGCGCCGCGGCCTGGCTCCCCTCCTGCCCGCAGAGCTCGGCGGCAAGCCCGGCAGCTTCCCGCGCCCCGAAGGGGACGTGAGGGGAACGGGGCGGGGGTCTGCACCTCGGGCTTCGGAACCCACCCGCTGCGCCGTGCCCCGCGCGGGCCGCCGCAGCCATGACCACGGAGGACGAGATCATCCGCATCGCCAAGAAGATGGACAAGATGGTGCAGAAGAAGAACGCGGTGAGCGGGGGCGGGTCGGGACGGGACGGGAGGCGGCTCGGCGGCGTAGAGCCGAACCGGGCCAGCGCGGGCTCCGGCTGCTCCTGCGCTCCCTTCTTCTGGCGGGCCCGGCGGCGTCGTCCTTCCCGCCGCGCGGCTCCGGCCGTCCTTAACCCGTCTCTCTTCCTCCCTCCTTTCCCCCCCGCTGCTTGTCGGCCGTGGCGGCTTTCTCGCTGGCAGGGCTGCGGCGGCTCCCCCCGCGCCGCCCCGCTGCGAGAGGACGTGGAGCCGGCGCGGCGCGGCCCGCTGCCGGGGAGCCCGCGCCCTGTCAGCCCGCCCTCCTCCCCGGCGGGTTATCCCCGGCCGCTCTCCGCAGCGCCGGCCGGCGGCGGGCTGGGAGCGGCGGCGGGCTGGGAGCGGCGCCTCCTCCCGCTCCAGCGCGGCTTGGAGCCCCGGGCACCGACCCTGCCTCCAGACGGCGTTTCCCTCGCCGCGTTCCGTTCGTTACAGTCGCCGCGCTGGTCTCGCTCGGGACTTGTGCGGGAAGCGCTGCGAGAAGCCCCGTCAGCGAGAGGAGAGCGCTTGCAGCGGTGGGCTCCTTCAGGTAGGAGGGCCGGAGCTTTGCGTGGGGCGTGCGAGCTAGAGTATGATGAAGAGCTCTGGTCCTGCCTCGGCAGAGGTGCCTGGGCAGGGGGGTGTGAGCCGCTTTTTTACCTTCAGCCTGAAGGCAAGCACAAACATCGCTTTGACCGCCTTTATCGATTCAGGGAATAGCTCCTGCCTCAGAACGGAGGCGGAATGTGGTGGGGTGGAATTCAGTTCGCTCCTTCAGGCGTTGTTTTCAAGTACGGATGGTACAGAACTTAAACAGCGTGTACCATCCGCACTGACCCCTACAGACACCTCGGAAGACGTGAACCCAGAGTGTGGGGCAACAGCCAAGCGCCCACATGCTACAGCACAGAAAGCAGAATACAAGTGGAATGGTAACTCTGTTTGCTGCTTCTTTATCAGGTGGCGGCACCGTTGTGTCCTTGTAATTTGTGTATTTGTGATTGCTGCTCTTCCTGCTAGCTGCTGGGTAAAGTTAAGGGGTCCTTCTGGGTGTTATGGTGGTGCACTAAGTGCTCAACATGAGTGATAGCTCAGAGCTGAGTGGTGTGGAATTTCAGTCTCTCAGTCTTTTTGTTTGTGTTTAAGATAAATGAAATTGTAAGAAGGTTTAATAAAGTGTGTGTTTTTGTAAAAATACCAGTTGCATCAAACCAGTGAAACTTGCTTCATTCAGAATCCAAACAGATTGGTTACAAGTACACACAGGCCATGCTTCACTGTTTCAGAATCCTTGCTTTTCCATGGTAGTGTTTAGCTCTGATACGTTTGAACCCCCTAATGATAAGGTGTGGAGACAGGACTTTAATAGAATCTTTTACAACCAACGTTTATTATTCTTTTTATTAGTTTTAGTTTGTTGTTTTTTCTCTATCCTCTTCATTTTATTTCTGTCCCCCATACTTTTCAGCAGAAAATAATGTACTGTTCCTCTTTCTTGACTCAAAAATTGAAGTTGTGCCTCTTTCCTATGAGGTGTCTGAAGAGGGAAAGCCTATGGAACGTGAAACAAATACCGTGGTGAGAATGATAAAGTGCAGTCAGCTCAGTTTTATTTGGAAGACTTGAAGAAAATGGCAGCTGGTAATATGGGAATGATTTTTGCTTCTGGGGACCATCACTGTGGTGATCCCAGAGATGCTCCTGGTGACCACAGTGTATTTCTCTGTGATCTGGGAGGCTTAGAAGTTTGGATGTAACTCCTATCAGCAGCTGGGGACACGTATTCGTACTCTAGCCTGTGGAACCTAATTAACTTCCAAAGCCCTGGGGAGTAGTGCAGCATCAGAGCTGAGGTCAGCACAGGTCTGATGTGGCCAAACACAGTGTGCACAGCTGGGCCAGGCTGTGCCTGGCTGAAGCCAGCCCCCGAGTCCAGGAGCACAGGCAGCACCAGAAGCAGTTGTGCTTTTGTACTTTGTTGGAACAGAGCTCGTTGGTTCCAGCTTGTTACTGCACACAAGTGCTCTGTTGTTAGACATGATCTCAAAAACCCTCTGAGGCTGAGGGCTTGAGGTGCCTCTGTGGGCCATAGCTGGAGTTCTGACAGTTTATCCAAAGCATGTTTGTGTACCATGATCAAAACCCTTGGTTGTCTAAGAGAGGAGGTATATCAGTGCTGAACTCAGCTCTGGTCATGGATAAGGTATTTCTTTAGTTGAATAATGTGATTTCCTACCTAACCTTGCCCGACAGTTAAAATGCTAACTTTAGGGAAATTCATTTCTAGGAAGAGGTACTTTGGTGTCACACAAAGATGAACTGAGAAATGCATTCTTACCCAAGTACCCACTGGACAATGGTGCTTCTGACAAACCCTTGTATATCTTTCTCTGGTTTTATTCAACAAGAATAGCTGTTTGGTGTATGTCTTCCAACATGAATGATTTGTTGAAACCCATCAATAAGGGGGGGGGGGGAAAGCTTTGATACTTTTTCACTTTGAAGTTCTCAGGACTCAGATGGTGAGAGGTGCTTCATCTCATACAAAAGGTGACTCTGGCTGGTGGCAAAGTGTTCTTTGGCATTTCTTTTGATGAGTTGAAAAGGCAAGGCTGTGCAGACACCCTTCCTTGAGTCAGGCTTTTGGTGGTTTGCCTTGGCTAAGGACTTAATTGTAGCTGTGCAGATTTCATAGCTATTTTAGTGAAGTGATGTATGCAGTTCTTTTGTTATGAAGGACTAAATAATAATGTGGTATTCCATTTAATGTGCTGTGAGACACCTATTTCTGCTGTTACCTCAAATAGTGGTTGTATGCATGGAATACATGTTACGTCTTCAGAATAACTCTGATTGGATCAAAACATATGTAGTGCCTTCCTTACAGCTTTTGCTTAAGGTAAGGACACTTTTATTGAGCTGCTGTAATGAATAGGTGTGTAAAATAAGGTTACACCCATAGATTAAAAAAATCAAGAACAGTTGAGTAAGTTTAGAGAAGGAAATGTAAAATTGTCTGTGTTAAATGTTTGCTCCTGTAAATAGAAACTGAATTATAATTGGATGGCTCTGCTGTCTTCAGAAACGTGCTCCACTTTCTATCACCTGAAGCATAGCTTGAAAATATGATTATAGAACATCACTCTGGTGCTATGGTCTTATCAACTGAGAGAAGCTGAGAGGAGTAATTCCTATATCCGAATGGAGTTATGTCTGTTATTTCAAGCAACAAGGTAAACTGGAAGCCAGCCAGCCTAGTGGAATAAAGTATTGCCTTTTGTTTCCTATAAAATTGTGGAAATGCTTTTAAAAGAAGATTTATAATAATGTTATTAGTGGTTGGAATTTGTTTGAACAGAGAAGTCTTACATTAGAAAAATAGGAATTAGGAGTTTGACTCTGGTTTTGAGGGAAAGAGGGCATTTGACTTTATGCTGAGAAAAATGGTTATGAGAATCTGATTAGTTGCTGTGAGTTTTAAACTCCTTTTAAATTTAAAGCACCTGATTCTTGGTATGCTTAATGACAATTTGGTAGAGAAGAGTGAAGGCTTAAAAAGCAGCACTAAATGAGAATTTTTGGTAATTTGGTACAGAAAACATCATGAAATGTAGGTAACATCTATGTGGAGGGTTGTTTTTTTTAACTTGTTCCATGGTTTGTTACCCTCCTTCTATGTGTGAAGGTACTAGCTTTAGAAAGCATTTAGACTGGGAATAAGAAAGTTGTTTTGACCTGTACAGCTGGAAAGGAATTTCAGAGCAGCAGATTTTGACTAGACTATATTTCTAAAGTGAGATA
This sequence comes from Laterallus jamaicensis coturniculus, assembly GCA_022605575.1. Classification (NCBI taxonomy): domain Eukaryota; kingdom Metazoa; phylum Chordata; class Aves; order Gruiformes; family Rallidae; genus Laterallus; species Laterallus jamaicensis. The sequence goes on along the minus strand of JAKCOX010000002.1, from coordinate 49,985,499 downwards.
AAAAGAGTGCTACTTTGCATGACAGTATCATTGTTATGCTGAAATTGCAGACTAAACAACCTGTGTTTATTCTGAAATCTCACACTATGTACAGTCTGCCAATTACTTGGTTGGTTTGGGGGGTTGCTGATTATGTTTTTGAAAATGAGAGGTTGACTTCTGTCACTTGCTTTTTGCTTTGGGGAAGACTTTTCTTGAAGTTGTTTAACTTGCTTTGCGTGGATCTATGTTTGCACAGAAGAAACTCTGCTTATGGCTGTATGTGAACTCAATTTAGCACCTGAAAACAGCATGACATTTCCTAGTCTTGCATCATTGCTGCTGAAATTCTGTGGTTAAAGTTTTGTCTGTCGCGAACAAAAGTTAAATAAGAGTTTTTGCCATCATCCCAGAATAGTAAAAGTTTAGTTTTGTAAGTGGATTGGGTTTGTGTGAGGTGAGGCACAGCTAAATGTTTGGTTTTTAGAGGCTTCCTTGCAGCACTATGTGTTTGAAAACAGAGGCTGCAGCAGACTTGAAAGTGTCCAAAGCTGCATCTGTTTGGCTGTGACACAGAAGTTCCAGTTTCATATTCCTCAGCCTCTCAGTGGTTATTTTATGTGCTGCCTGTACTAGTTAAATTTTAAGATGTGCAGATGCAGCAGGAGATTGCAGGAGTTCCCTTGCAACATCTGTCATATTTATTAGAGGTCAGTTAGGGAGAACTTTAAAAATAAAAGCAAGTAAGATGCATATTAAAGTAAGCAAAACAGGATGAGTTGAGGTAGAGGTAAGGAAAGAAACAGATTCCTAAGAATTCTGAGATGGAAATTTTGTGGGGTTTATTTCCAAACCTCAAGAGTTAAAAAACTGAAATAACCCCCCAAAAAAACCCCCAATAAATGGGAAGGTGATGTGCTCAGCTGGGATAACATGGCCTCTTCTGTCTGAAGGCAGTTGCCTTCTAGCTGTTTGTGGCTCACAGGTTCAGAACCCTATGCACTTGAATATCAGCACAATTGTCTCAGCCTTCAGGAGGTTGCTACGGTCTGACAAGCCATCTGCACAGTGAGGAGAGGATGGTGCAGAGTTTTACTGAAGGGGAGGTTGTAAATTATCAAACATACAGAAGTTAAAGTAAATCATGAAGCTCACATATATGAAAATTTTAGGTTGGATATTAGGAAAAATTTCTTGACTGAAAGGGTTGTCAGGCACTGGAACAGGCTGCCCAGGGAGGTGGTTGAGTCACCATCCCTGAAGGTGTTTAAAAGAAGAGTAGATACTGTGCTTGGTGTCATGGTCTAGTGTTGGACCTAGTAGTGCTGGATAGATGGTTGGACTCGATTTTTGAAGTTCTTTTCCAACTGAAACCATTCTATTCTATGATTCTAAAATGTTTTAAGGAAGACCAGTGTTGCTAAGGTTGAATTGTTGGCCAGAGTAGCTGCGTGTAGAGCTTATTACTGCCTGACAGTGCAAGCTCTGAAATGAACTTGTTCATCTAGAAAGTTGATGCTTGGGCAGTCTTAGTTTGTATTTTCCTTAGCAGGGGGGAAGGAAAAAACCCAAACACATCAGTGACAGCCAAGTAATAAAGTGCATGTTACAGCACATCAGGCTGGGCTCTGGCTTCTAATTTGGAATGTGCTTTGCCAGTCTGTTATAGGTTGAAGAGTCTTCTCTGCTCCATCCTGTGCAGCTTAATCTATGTATTTCATTGAATTAATATTTAAACTGAATAGTTGAAAGTAAGACTTGAAAGCAGGGCTTGCTTGGATTTTTTTGGGGATTTATTTTTTTTCCCCTCTTTGGGCATTTGTTGGTAGACACACTCACTCTAGTGGGGAAACTATAGCTGTGTCTGGTAAAAGAGTGTAGACTGATCACAGTTTTTAAACCAGAAAACCTTTTCTGGCTTTACCACACCACTGCAAATATGGTTAAGAATGTTGGCTATGTATGTTTTATATATAGTTATATAGATACACATTATGCACTGTTGATGGGCTATGCAGAGCTTCTAAGTTCTTGTGCTAAAACAGGTGTGGTTATCCTGAATTGAAAATTGCTGCTGTCTGACTTGTTTCTGGTGCTGTTAAGGGAGGTACCCTTGAGGCTGGGTTTTTTTGAGGATGTGTTTTGCTTAAGTAGCAGTTGTCAGAATGCTTTTAACTGGAATTTGAATTATATGGGTTAAAACTTCTCTAGCCTTTGAGTGGATACTTGGGTTTCTGCGTTAAGGCCTGTTAATGTTGAGAGTTTTGTGAAGCAGAATGTTCTTTGTGCAAGAGTTGTTCTGTGGATAAATTGGGAAATGTTGCTTTGAATCTAATCTGGGACCTTGAAGGCAGGTAAGAATATGTTGGTGATAACTATATTTAAAGTACCTGACTGCTACCAAATTGACATTTTTCCTTTTTTAACTTTCTCTTTTGCAGGCTGGAGCTCTTGATTTATTGAAGGAACTTAAGAATATTCCTATGACCCTTGAGTTGTTGCAGGTATGATTTTCTTGTTGTTATGTTGCAGATATTGACTCCATGAGAGAGCCCAGAGAAGGGCTACGAAGATGATTAAGGGCCTGGAGCATCTATCCTATGAGGAAAGGCTGAGAGAGCTGGGGCTGTTCAGCCTGGAGAAAAGAAGACTGAGGGGGGACCTAATCAGTGTTTATAAATATCTTAAGTATGGGGTGCAGGGGGAAATGGCCAGCCCCTTTTCAGTGGTCTGTGGGGACAGGACAAGGGGCAGTGGCTGCAAATTGGAGCACAGGAAGTTCCGCACCAACATGCGGAGGAACTTTTTCCCAGTGAGGGTGACAGAGCCCTGGCACAGGCTGCCCAGGGAGGTGGTGGAGTCTCCTTCTCTGGAGATATTCAAGACCCATCTGGACACCTATCTGTGCAGTATGAGCTAGGGAGCTGCTTTGGCAGGGGGGTTGGACCCAATGATCTCTTGAGGTCCCTTCCAACCCCTACAACTCTGTGATTCTGTGAAGGTGAAGCCAGTAACTTCGGAAGAAGGATGCTTTATTAAAGGAGATTCCTATAGAGAAACTCCTTGGAAGAGTCAGTGTTAACAGAGGGTAACTAGTCTTAATTCACCCTGATTTAGAGCACGTATCTTAGATGTTTTCCTCCAGTAGCAAGCTCCTATGGCATATCTTTTCTGTTTTGAAGTTAAAAGTGGTGAATTTTGTCATGGAGAGAGGGGAAGAGCTGCTTATGAACTTGTCTTACATATAATCTTAGGTTCTTACTGATATGAATATGATGTGTTTCCCTCTGAAAAAGTGCACCCAGTAACAGCTGTTAACTTTTATGAGGTTAGTTCTGATTTAGGATTGTAAGTGAGAAGAAGCGTAGTTTGTACCTCCAAGCAAGCTGTATTTTATAATTTCTTTTTTTTTTAAACCCCTCACATAATTCTGAATAGTGTGTTTCTTAATGTAGTTATTCCCTTTTTACTCCCCTGGGCAGGAGTGATGGTGTGGTACAGTCTCTCTCACCTGCATGCCCACACTCTCTGTTTTGCTTCTATCTACATCTCTTAATGTAGTATTTTATATATTATTTATAAATTTTTTCTAAAACTAAGTCAGTAAACTTTATTTACGTGTCAAGTCAGAGTTTGTAGTGTAATTCATCAATGAACACCTTTTGTTCCAAAGTAACTAAATAAATCTAACAGTTTTCAAGTGGCAGAAGTAAATATAAGCTGATCTGTGTGGTAGCCAACTAAATTAGAAGAGACCAAAAAGTAACCTTTTTTGAAGTGGCAGTTACTGGTCACAGATACAGGATTCACTATACAGTTCAAATCTCAAGTGTCAATAGCAGCGTTGTTCTTGACACGTGTGTCCTGTATGTTTTCAGAATATACTTAGTATGTTATTAGTAATACTGTTTGTGACAGAAAATAGGGATTTGAAAGTGTTGCCTTCATGCATGAATGAGCATCTCTGATGTGGTGCTGCAACCTTCTCCCCCATATCCAACCCCCTTCCTTAAAAAAACCCCAACCAACAAACCCAAACCAAAACCCCTGTGAAAGAAACCACATCCTCAAGCCCTGAACAAAGCAACAACAAAACCCAGGAGACCCTTCCGTTAGCCTGACTCTTTTGAGTTCTTTGTGCAGCTCTTAATACAAATATTCTGTGTAATGTTTTTTTGACTTTGATCAATGAGGGTCTGAAGAATGTACAAGTAGATAACTTAGTCTTTGGTCTTTTTTTTTTTTTCTTCCCCCTAACTTGCAATGAAAACCTTAGTAATCATAGAATGGTCTGGGTTGGAAGAGACCCCAGGGATCACAGAGTTCCAACCTCCCTGCCTCAGTCAGGGCCACCAACTTCCAGGCCTGGACCTACACAAGGTTGCCCAGGGCCCCATCCAACCTGGCCTTGAACACCTCCAGGGATGGGGCATCCACCATCTCTCTGGGCAGCCTGTTCCAGCACCTCACCACTCTCTCCTTCAGTTTTAATCTGTTCCCCCTTGTCCTGCCATTATCTGCCCTTTTAAAAAGTTGATTCTCCTCCTGTTTGTATGTTCCCTTCAGGTACTGGAAGGCTGCAATGAGGTCCCCCCGCAGCCTTCTCTTCTCCAGGCTGAACAAGCCCAGCTCCCTCAGCCTCTCCTTGTAGGGCTTATCAGCAGAGGGGAACGTTTAATCTTGCGAAGTACAAACAAATTAAACTGTTTGCCTTTTATAGCACTTGTGTGACCCTGGCTTCGTTTATACAGGGTTGCATATTAATTCTGTCCTGTTTTCTGCCCTATTTGAAAGAAGCTTATTTATTCCAATCCATACAACACGTACCTGTTTGCAGTCAAATACTGGTTTTAATCTCTATTGGGGCAGGTGCCATCTGAGCCTGTAAAGAGGATTTCTCTGTGCTACCTGCTCCCTTTAGGGTCAGGTATTTCAGCATACTCTTGTGTAGCTGATGAAATGTAGCTTAGTTAAGTTTTTTTTAAGTATCCATTGCTGTATTCAAAACAGTTTGACTGCATAGGATTGCATTTAGCAACATGTTCAGGCTCACGTTTACATGATTTTTGTTAAAGAGTTTTATAAGTATGTGGTCTGCTGTAAATGGTCTATGTTAGTCTCTGAAACTTGCTTAAGTAATGGAGGATTCCAAGCAACTGTTGAAATGCAAAACAACTACATGCATTGCTTTGGTACTGGGTCATTAGTGTGCTAATGTCAAGAAGGGTTATGATCATAAAGTGGAAGCACTGGCTTCCTCAGTGTAGATTGAGTTATGATGTGTTTGAACTGATGTAATGCAGGGCACAAGTGAAAAATGTGCTTCCACACCCTTTTTTAAGCAGTTTTGAGAGCTGGCTACGTTGAGGAAAGCACTGGTAGCTGGAGAGATGGTTTCATTAGTTATGTGTAATAAGAGAAGTGATGAATTTTCCTGTAGGATGACTGTTGCTTCAGTCTGAGACAGTGAGGTCGCCTGGACAGCAGTTTACAGGTGTATGGAAAAGGACGGTGCACATCAATGGTCTGGACTTGTCTTTCTCACCTGATTTTTGTCACAGAAAGCTGGTTACACACAATAATAGGAGTGTGTCATATCTAAGGAGTTTTAGGCAAGCAAGCTGATCCTTGCTCAGCTAGGCAGGGAGCCAGTAGCCTTCCTCACAAGTGATCTATCTAGTGGTCTGTGGTTTATCTGGCAAATCTGTTTAGCAGCTGCCACACAGTATTAAAGGCGTTGCATTCCTGGTGCTAATTGTGGGTAGTGCACAGCCAAACAGTGAGACAGGCAGTCTTTATTTTAGCAAACAGGTTTTACTGGAAGTTACACACACAGTGGGCAGAGCTAGGTTAGGGTGTACAGTCCTTCTCAATGACTTCTTGGCAGTTCCTTGGCGAGGCAGGGAGACCAGGGGACCTGGAGGTAGTTATTCTTCATGGGTTGATTTGGCTCTCCTTTGGTCCAGGTGCTTACTAATTCTGTGTCCTCATGCTCTCCTACAATTTAAAGTTGGTGACAGCTCTGCTTGCTCCAGTGGAAGCCTTTCTTTTCTAACTAATTTTCCCTTAGTTTTGTCCTTTTCATTTGGTTTAGAGACGAGTAACCACCACCATATGCTGTTTTATATGTTCAGGCAGGGATGACAGACCAACTGCTTGTGCCACCTGAAGGCTGCTTGGCCTACAGCTTGAATGCTTGAGGGGTGAAAACAGCCTCTTTACACTCAGAAAGCCTTGGAATTTGATGTGGGGAAGAGTAATTCATTAAAATTGCATTTTGGACAGGCTGAGGAAGGTTTTTGTGTGCCTGATATATAAACTGGAACAGAGGTAAGGCAGTTCCACAGGTTACACTGGGCTAGGCAAAAATTCCCAAGTTTTCCACTTAAAATAGCTCTCAAGGATAGCTTGGTAGGCTTGAAGAGTGAGGATATTTAAAAAGCAGACAGCTAGTTTGTCATAAAAGCACTGTAATGTTGAGAACATAACACTGATATTGTGAATTACTTGTGTGAGTTTGCAGGCAAGTAAATTGATCATTCCTTCCTCTCTGTTTGGAGGAAGCCAGATCCAGTGCTGTGGAAAAGTAAGCAAATGAACTATGTTTATTATACTGCCTTAAGAGAGCAGGCAGTAGACACCATAAATTAATTTATTCCTCTGATCACACAAGAGAAACAGGTTATCCAATTAGTTCTGAGTTTTACTTGAACTTTTAAATATTACTTACCTAATTAAGGCTGTTAATTTGGGGTCTTTCATTTTTGTTGATGAGAGTAGTCCATAGTTGTGCCCATTTATCAGTGAGGTGTTGTTTGGTTTTTTTAGGTAGGTTTTCCTCATTCAGATAGGAGTATTTTATGGATTTCCATGCACATGTTATTCTTTATTATATGAACATAATGTCCAGAGTATGTTTTAACATGCCAGGAGTTGGCCAGTACTGTTAGTCTGAGTGAGCAGAGTCCTACTTGAAACACTTTAGTTACAGGTGAGTAACCATCTAGTTTCTTTAATGCAAAATACCCTTTTAGAGCTGATGCTCAGACCTGAGGTTATTTGATGTGTTTCCTTTGCAGAAATAGCTACGGAATATTTCAGTGCTTTTCCAGTCATTTAGCACCTCCTTTGTGCCCCAAAAAGTGTTGTGTGGGTTGTAAGGAGTAATTTACAGGAACAAATTATTTCCATTTTTAGTGAGCTGCAAAGATTTATGTTTTCCTTTAAAGGAGAAGGAAATTTTTGATGAACTACTGCAAAAGTCAGTAGATTAAATTAGATTTAGTGAGTCTTGTGAATAGTAAATGCAACAGAAGTGAGCATCATGAGAACATTTTTAAAAGTGTAGTCATCAGTCAAAATATGACACCACCACCCCCCACCACCCCAAGGTGTCACAGGGGAGATGGGGAATGGGAGTTTTGGTCAGTTCCTCACGACTCGTTTTCCTTTTTAGTAGGGGTGGGGGGGCATTCCTCACACCCTCCCCCTGCTCCAGCATGGAGTCCCACCCATGGGAGACAGTCCTCCATGAACTTCTGCAACATGAGTCCTTTCCCACAGGGCTTCAGCTCTTCACCAGCTGCCCCAGCGTGGGGTCACTGCTATGGGGTGCAGGCATAAATCATAGAATGTCTCTCAGGCCCAGACTGCTCCAGCCTGGTCCCACATGGAGTCGCAGCCCCAGCCCCAGCAAACTTGCTCTGGCATGGGACTCTCTCTCTGTGGGCCGCAGGTCCTGCCAGGAGCTTGCTGCAATGCAGGTCACAGCACCTTCTGTATGTCTCTACCCACTCCAACATGAGGTCTCTCCCGGGGCTGCTGGTGGTATCTCTGCTCCCCATCATTATCCATGGGCTGCAGGGGGAACACGTGTTCCACCAGGGTCTTCTCACAGGCTGCAGGGGAATCCTGACACCTGAAGTGCCTCATCTCCCCCCTTTTTCATTGACCTTGGTGTCTGCAATTTCTTACACCTTCTCACTCCCTCCTCTGGTGGCAAAGAGCATCTGTTTGCATTTTGTTTTCTCCTAAATGTGATTCCCAGAGGTGCTGTGACCATCACTGATGGGCTCAGCCTTGGTCAGCAGCAACTCCAGCCTTGAGCCAGCTGGTGTTCACTCTCAGGGGCCTGCAGAGAGCTTCTGGCTGCTTCTTGCAGAAGCCACCCCTGCAGCCCCCCTTCTCCACCAGAACCCAGCCATGCAAACCCACCACAATTATTAAGAGCTTTTTTCCTCTCCTAAAATGCAACTAAATTTATGGCCTCGTGTTCCCAGTCAGTGGATTGTAAACAAATCTCCTCTTCACTCTAGGTGGCAGTAGTGCCAAAGGCTTGAAGCCTCTCAATGTCATGGCCTTCTCAGTGGGATAGGCCGGTCTGTCTACCCTGAGAGCAGAACCCTCTGTATTTAAGATTATAAAGAATTTCAGTATTGCCAAAATTATTAGGAACCTGAAATGTGGCTACTCACAACTAGTAATTACTGCTTCTTCCACAGCCACTAAGTGGGTATTCTAAGAGTATGAAGTCACTGAAGCAGTTGGCAAGCTTCTGATCATGTCAAAGTATACGTACAGTTATTGCTTCAGAGAAAAGTGAGCTTTTAAGGCTAGAACCTTTGCTAAAAATGTTAGATAACATTGATCTATATATGATTTTCACACTCTTAGGGGCTTTGAATGGCATGCATTGTTTAGGGAATCAGTTCTGCAGAGCTTTTTGAAACATTTTGGGAGGAAAAAATCTTCTGATTGAATCATCTTAACCCCCCTACCCCCCTCCCTCTCCTACCCCTAAACCTCTTAATATTGGTTGAATTTCTTTTTAAAGTGGCCACGTTGTTAAAATAAGTTTTGTTACAGACTTCCAGCATTTTATCCTGATACCCTAAAAAACCACCAACCAAACACAAACCAACCACAAAACCTGAAAAAACAATGTCAAGGTACAACATGTATAATGTTTGCTTGTTAACTTCTCTTCACATCACCTTTGACAGTGTGTGTTTTTATTCCTGTTGCAGTCTACCAGGATTGGAATGTCAGTGAATGCAATCCGCAAGCAGAGCACAGATGAAGAAGTTACATCTTTAGCAAAGTCTCTTATCAAGTCTTGGAAGAAACTGTTAGGTATGGCAACACAAACTTCCCCCTCCCTCCCCTGCTCCTGCCCTTGCATGGTTTAACTGAATGCAGTTTTGATATAAATCCTTCACCCTGCCTTGCTTCAGATACCTTTGTGCTGTTGTGGAAGTATTGAAGTTTTCTGCACTGATGTAGTTGTTTTTTGCTCTCTGTCACCAGTGCATTACTGTGAAAGTGTATTCAGAGAAAAAGTTAATGTATTTATGCTGGGGATGGTGAGCAGTAGGAAGTCAGCTTTGGTGACATGACTAATTTCTGAAGTCTCATTGCCTGCTGTTGAGCTAGAGGGACTGCACTGCACTAGTAAGCACTAACGAACCTGTTCTGGACTATTTCCTTTGTCAAATATAGCAGGTACTGTGAAGAACTTGTGTGAAGTCTCATATGAGAGTGTAGGGGCTTTGAAGTTTGGTTATAAAGCAATTTGTGAAGGGAAATAAGATGCTAAAAACTTACATTAAAAATCTGTTAGAACTTGCAGAAAATAGAGCTGCACTTTCTAAAACCTTCAAAGTTTTAAACAACTTTCCAATTAGCTAGTGAATACTTCTTGTTTAATTTAGCCTTGAAGCAGTGAATGCAGTTAGTAAAGCCTTTCTGTTAGCTGGGTTGTGTCCAGGTATTTTTGTTCATATACTCTTATTTTGTTCCTTTGCATCTCATTTTAGGTAAACGTAAACTTTTGAAATAGAAAACAATTTATATTATTTTTCTACTGCCTAGGAAAATAGACTAAACACCAGGAGGTGTTTAGTCCCCTGCCATTTGAGGTCCTGTTTTTAATCAATTGTGTAGTGGTCTATCAGATACTTTGTTACTCCTGTGAATGGTGTAAAAGTAACTTTGTATCTATGTGACAAGTCTGTGTGTCTAGAAATGGACAATTTGTCACAGCTTTCAACTTCTGTATTCTACCAGGAAGCAGTAGCAGCCCAATGTTTTTAACTTGCCTTTAAAGGTTAGGAAATAGTAATTCTGTTAGCTTTAGTAATTAAATTCAGATACTACTTGATATGCTGATAAAATACTTTTGAAATCATTGCAGTGATTTTTATTATAAATGAAATGTATGCTTTATAAAGGATCTGATCAGTGTCCCTTGGTTAAACAGTGAAAATTATGTACTTTGTATGTTTAAATCTCCACTTAGAGCTTGAAGTCCAACTGTATTAGATGCAGTTTCAACTTTTGGGAGTGCCCTAGGATCCTGAGTGCCCTGGGAGTGAAGTGTAGGGTAAGGTGTGCTAACCCTTCTGGGTATGGCTGTCCTTTGTTCAAAGAAACTGCAACTTATTTCTGGAGACAGCAAAGACAGGCCTCTGTCTCTGTGTTGGTTTTGTTGGTTTTTCTTAAACACAGTACTTAAAGTCAGTCAAACTTGTGTTAATACACTGTTATATATAACTGATCTTTAAGTGTTCAGATGTTGTGAACAGGCAGTGTTATTCCTGCCAGTGTTGTGATGCTGTAGACATTTGGAGTAAAGACTGTGGTGCCTGATGGTCCAAGCAGGTCAATCTGGCTGTAGGCTGCTGGGGAAAGGGGTGGTCCTGGCTTCCCTTTTGCACAGGTGTCTCCTTCCTCCCCCCTGTGCTACAGGGATATCTGAGAGACCAGATTGTTTTGTTCATGTCTTCTGGTTTAGATTTCAACTGTATTGGTTGTTTTTCGGTCCAGCTTGTTTGCAGTTACTGTTTGCTGTACAAGGATTGCGGCAGTAACATACAGCTGGGGCAAACTGGACCATCCCCTTTTGATGGCTTGCCACATTCAGATTGTTTTAAGACAGTTGGGAGACTACCAAAGGCTGCTTATATCAGGTGAAGTCAAATGTGAGGAACTGGAAAGTCAACAGCAAATATTTGACATTAATCAGAACTGAATACTATCTTCTTGAGGTAGTGGGTATATGACCCTTGTTCATACTTCGTTGCAAGGCAGATATTACTGTACATTATTGTGCCAGGTCTAGTACAGTTGTGGTTGTGCATTTAGATAAAAATCAAATTATTCCTGGAAAGATAGCCCTGCTTTTATTCAAAACTTGGCTGGTTAAATTCTCCTTCATCACGTAGACCTTACAATGGAGCATAGGAGGGGAAACATCTCACCTGTCAGTAATTCGTCAGAACGCGTAGACCCTCGTAACTGGGGAAGATAGAGTGTCTGGGCTGTGTGAGGTTTGGGTGGGAATCTTACAAAGTGCTCTCATTCTGTTTTATCATTAGTTTTGACTTTCTCAGAAGAATACGGGATACTGTATGTTGAGCTGCTTGAGAAATCAGTTTCCATTGTGCTGTTCGTAGTGCATGTAAAATGCTATGGATCAAAGATGGCAACAGAAGCGGACAGCTGTTAATCCTACCGAGCATTGTACTCAGAGAGCTGAAGTCTTTGTGAGTTATTTTTAAAAATGGCATTTTTCATTTAGGCAAGAATGTGTTCACTGTTCAGGCTGCATGTACTGTTGAAGTTCAGTGCTTTTGGAACTTAGCGTTTTAAGAATGCATGGGGAAACCTGAGAGGAAATCAGAGTAAGGTTGTGCATCAACAGATATCTGTGGCTTGACCAGAGCTGGGCCTGGTCACCCATGTTGTTCCAGGGGGGTGGGAAGCTGCCTGGCAGAGGGATTGCAAGCACTGTTTGAAGTGACTCACTGAGTGAGCTGCAGTGGAAGATCACTTTCAGATGTTAAAGACGTTAAACCACACAGTCAAGTTGGTTGCAACTTGCAGAAAGAAGCAAACTTTGCTCTCAGAATAAAATACTGTTCGGTTATAGTATGGGATTTGTAAACAACCACTGCTTAGCCAAGTAGCTAAGTATACAGTTTGTTACACAGAACTAATCCGTGTGTACCCACTTGGGCTGTGAGGAGTGTTCCTTTATATTAAAAGCCAATTTTTTAAAACGAATTTAACATTCTCCATCACAAATAATTGTGCAACTCTTAGACTATACACTCAAAAAGAATGTCCATGCTCCTAACTAAGTAGGCTTAGCTCCAGTAATTTATGTGCTGAACTGGAAATGAAAAAATGACTGACCAGTAATATTAAGTGCATGTGGGATCATCTGTTGCCAGTAATAAAAACTAAAAATGGGGCCAGAAACATTTCTAAATGCCTATTTCAAAAAGTGCATGCCTGAGTAATGTTATTTTAGAAGAACATTTAAGTGCTTCCTGTTGTCAAGAGAAGATAACACCAGCCAGACTTCACAGAAGTGTTTTACTCAGATTATTATTTCAAACCCAAGTTTGATTCTGCTGGAGCTGGTACAGTCTAGGACTATCTTACAGGTATGTTAATGCTGTCATTTGGTAAAGTTGTTCAAGGACATCTAGTAGCCTGCTGGCTTTGCTTAAAAATAAAAATTGTTCTGACAAAAGTTCCTGAATTGCAGTCTAACAGCATTTAAGAGTGTTGCTTACTTTTGATAAGAGGAGTACATATCTCTGTAAGATACCACATAGAATCAAGTGCAAAACCAATTTAAGTTGTTTCATTTTCATATCAGGTATGAGCTGTGGAAATCACCTCCTGTCCAGTGTATGTTTGGAATTGTTCCATGTACAGTTACTAGATCTGTAATTTGTTAGGATTAACAATGGGGAGATAATAACACATGTTGCAAATGGCACCATACTGTATAGATGAGAAAACTTGTATAGCAGAGAAGTTGGTGTCATGTTCCTTTGTTATTTTGTCACTTAGGATTATTTAATTATTTAGGATTTTTTAAAATGCCAAACAGTTAATGATTTTGTTGTTTATAGATTTTTGGATGTTATTTCTCCCTATGCTACTCCTAGGAAGAAGCTTTTCTGACCTTCATGTTGTACTGTATCTTGCAGAGGAACTACTGACAAGTGCAGTTACTTTTGCATCTCGAGATTGTTTTGGTTAGGGTCTGGAAAATGGGACCTGAAGAATTTTTAAATATGAGGGTCATTGTTAAGGACTGTGCTATCTGTTACCTGTTCTCAAATCACTTCCCTTTAAGGTACCTAAACAACATACTCGGAACACTTTACAATTTTTGGTTGTGATATCTGAATTGGTAGTATAAAATAACCCACTGAATTAACTTATGTGCTTCTGGGAATAACTAGCCATGTTTCCTTAACATTTATGGAAAATTCTTACCTGGGAAAAAAAAAAATCAAGTTAAATTAATGACATTGCATCTTTTTATTTTCTGACTTTTTATTGTCACTAGAAAATGTCTTTAGTTCACTTGCATATTGCAAGTTATATTACTTGTATATTACTTGTTATATTACAATGAAGCTATTAAATGCTTGGAACATTCAGATTAATTATGTTATCTCTGGTCATATATTATTATGAACTAAAAATTTTGTTCTGGCAGCAAAGAACACTGTAATGTGATGTTTTACTCTGGACAGATAGAGGTGGAAAATGTCTTTCAAATTAATTGCAAGTCCCAGATAGAAACTGCAATTCAGTAATCAGAATTCGATAGTCTTATTCCAGTGGCTAATAGTTCATATTACTAACTTGCTCTCTGTATTTTAAAGAAGCATTAATATAAATAAGCTTAAAGAGGGTTTTTATGGCCACCTGAATCTGCAGTAGCTAAAACTGATTTTTTTCCATCCCCAAATTGATGGCAATTTTAGTTTGCTTCTGAAAAAGAGTTTTAGTAAGTGTTAATAGCTGTATGAAGTTGAAAAAGTAATTATGCCTCTTTAAAGCCACTTGTAATTTATATTATATAAATATTTATGATATTCTCTAGACTTCCTGATATGAATCACTTGCTTATTGGAATTTTTAAATACCGTTCACAGAAGGGCCATTTTTTCCATCTTTCTTTGTTAGAATTTCTGTGGCTGTTTGTAGTTCCCATTAGGTGTCATTTTCCTTCTGTGTGAAGAGTCTGGCTGTTGAATGTAAAATATATAAATTAGTTGGGACTTCTGGTTTCTCAAGGACAACTTTTCCCCCCCCTTACGCCAGAGGATAGTTGAAATGCTGTTTAGCAGGCTGCTAATTACCTTCTGTTCTTTTGTCAATGCAGGATTTTAATGAAATAGGAAGCCCTTGTTAATATGTGGGTTTATGAGTAAATACTGCTGGATGCTGGCTCTCCTCTCCTCAGTGCTTTCCAATTTATGATCTGTAAGGGTGAATGACTTAAACACTTGGGAAAATGTTTTGAGCAAACAGAGAAGGTTGTTAACTTTTATTTTCAGATTTCTGAAGCTGAGTTAAAGAGGAGTGTCTATAAACTCTGTTTAAGAAGTTGTGGTTTTAAAGATGTTTGCTGAGGATGGTCCAGTTGTCTCAGCTGTTGAAGTTTGACCTTGACTTGAGAAATGCTTGCGCAGACTGGCCTGCTGGTGTAGGAGAGTTGTGCTTTACCTCCTGCTTTACTCCCATGCCTCCCACAGACTCTGCTCTCCCCAGGTGCAGGAAGCAAGCAGGGTATTTATTGGCAGATGTTCTCTGGTCCCTGGCTTCGCTGATGAATGGTGCTGGGCTAAATGGAACTGTTTGATCAGCTGAAAATAGGTGCCAGCTATACCAGTGTGAGGGGTTTGATGCAAAATAAGCAGGAGACACCTAAGCTGGCTCTGAATTTGGCAGCTTGTGTGCCAGGAAAAAAAAAATGGGCTGAGGCAGAGCTGAACTCTAAGGCAGCTATGCTGCTTTGCAGGACGTGAGCTGTACCCCAAGGTACTCGTTTGATGTATCAGTTTGTCTTAAAGCCCCTGACAAAAATGATCATGTACTTAAAAATCAATGAGGGAAAATGCAATTACATGCACATTGGTTTGTTGGGTTTTTTTTTAAATTGTATATCATGTGTTTGTTGCCATAGAGAGTAGTCATGTGAATATGCATGTTAAAAATGGGATTTGTTTTTTTTTTCCTCTGATCATTGTGCACTTTGGGTCTGAGTATAGAACTGCTGTGATCCATTCAGTTTTATAGCCTTGTTTGCTTTCTCAGTGAAATTACTTTTTATAAATAACATTTGATTGATTTTATATATTTATTGGGATTTTTTTAATAATGCCTTTATCCTATTAAAGACAAATCAGTCCAATTGCATCATTTACTGTCTGGGATTTTCTTGTGTTTATTTTTTTCCTTTAGTGGAGAAATTTGTTGAGGCTTGAATACAAAGTTACAAACTGTGTGTGAGGAAATCACTAAACCTTTTAGGCTCTTGAAGACTGGGGAGATACTCTGAAGAAGTATCTTTATGTGCTTGTCTGCGTCCTGTACTGTCCTGTCCTGTACTCTTTTTGGGTATGCCTGGAGACAGGACAGTAGGCAGGTGCTTGGTCTGATCAGTGCAGCTGTCTGTGGTATCCTTTTATGATGCTGATTTATTTGGATTGTTTTTTGTTTTTTTTTTAACAAAGTGATATTTGATTTGGTAAATTCCATAACTCAAAAGTTAAGGAAAGGATCAAAATCCTCTTTAGCTTAGTATTGTTTCTGGGTAGCTTTAAGTGTAAATTGTTCCTGTTAAAAATAAGCCAGTGCAGCTACTTTCTAGGAAAAAAACCAAACAACTGAGTCTCTTGAATAAGAGACCTGAATTTGTGTGTTCCATACCACCAAGTCCCACGGAGAAATGTGGGGATGGAAATGAGGATGCTTTTAGATGCTTAAACAAGGATTTAGATACCTAGTTCAGGACATCTCCATGGGAAAGACTGAATCGTGTGAGGTTTCCATGCTTTTCTTAATCTGCTTTTAGTTTTTTTCAAAGTTTGCAATTTATGTCTATGGATTTAGATGTGTAAGAGCAGCTTTATGAGGGTTTGGAGAGAGAAATTCAGAAAATGGAGTGATGATGCCAATCTCACAAGGCTTTCTCTGTAGGCAGTGGAGAGTCAGCCTTTCTGGAGACCAAATCAAAGCAGGAGCTCAACTTTGCTGCTCTGAATTCCTCTTTACTGTAGAAGGGTGTATGTGTTCTTGCTAGGCTGAAGTTAAATGTTGCGATTGCCCTTTTTAATAAAGGCTTTCATCTGTATTCTGTATACAATCATCATTAAACATAGCATATATGGAAAAGGCAAATTCAAGTATTTTTAAATCCTAAGGCAAATAATTTAAGAGCTGTCACAGAAAATGCAGTGTGTGTGTGTGTCTGGAAAACTCCTTCAAAATCATACAAAAATGGTATCTGTATTTTTTTGGCAGCCATGATATCTCTCACATGAGTTGTTTGCTTCAGTCCTTTGGTTGAAATCCTGTGAATATAATTAAAAAGAATGACATGTACTTAGGAAGAACTTATATTTAAAACATGGAAGACAAATTCCAGAAGCTTGATGCAGTAGTTTAAGAAGTTATTGTCTAGCTCGTGCATTAGAGTTGGCAAAAATAAATCAGAGAAGTCTGCATTTTCATCATGTCTTCACTGGCAGTTGAAGCAGATGCTGGACTTGACTTGAAGGGTCTGAAGTGTTGTCATATTTACCATTTTCTGGGTTGGGGAGGGTGTTGGGGAGTGGAAGTCTGTACTGCAAGAGAAGGTCAAAGCAGAGAGTGGGAGCTGGTATCCTTTCCAAATGGTTTGGGGGAAAACATCAAAGATATTTTACCATTGCTTTAAATTGGTTACTATTTCTGGGTAAAAGAGTTTCTCATGTTTTGTACTTCCAGATGGACCTTCAACTGATAAAGATTCTGAAGAGAAGAAAAAGGAGCCTGCATCTTCCTCACAAAACAGCCCTGAAGCAAGAGAAGAAAGGTGCTTAATTCTTCATGACTGTACAAATAGTCTCACTCAGTATAAATTAACATTAAACTGTTTGGTCCAGATTTGTCATATTGGAGACCACTTACCCACTCTTTTCAGAAATAGAGTTGTACAAGAACTGATGTATTGTTAGGCAAGTAAATCCTGCTGCTGCTGCCGTTTAAAGAAGACGAAAGCCATGGGTTAAGATGTGGCCAGACTAGTTGTTGTTTGTTCCATCTGTCAAATCCTCCTTCTACTCAGTGCTAGCACTGAGCTTTGAGATCTGTAAAACAGTTTTCAGTCACAGCTTTATGGTAGCTGCATATGTTAGAGGTTTAGAATGCTACTTTTGTCTGTTAGCTTGGATGTTTAATATAGTCTCATTCTGCACTTGTTTTGGTAAACACAGAATAAATGTTATCAGAGAAAGAACCCCGTGTTAATGACACTATAGGAGCTGAAGAACACATGCAAAACAGTATCTGCAAGGCCATTTCTTCTGTACGTTTCTAGTCAATCTGTTCCCAGCATCCATTTTCAAGTTGAAACTTAAGATCTAACCATTTGTCCAAAACTTCTTGGTTTACAGTTTGCAAAGCTTCATTACTTGTTTGTGACCACTTTGGCACAGTGAGCAGACTGGATGCACTGCGTTCACTGCAGGCTGGCTGCTTGTGTGATTTACCTTTGCTGCTTTGTGAAGTTACAAGGAGGGGAGCAGAAAAATCATGTGTGTGTAGAGAACTGAGAATTAAAACGCATGTGCCACAGAATGGAGTACCTGCCATGTCTCTGCTGTGGGGATTACCCTGGTGAATGTTCTAAACACACATTTAAAATTACATTGACTCCAGTGCTACAAGTAGCTTTAAAAAGGTGTCCCGTGTTCTCTTTTTGGAATAGCATCAAATGGGTATAGCAGAGGACCTGGAACAAAGTTACTTGAAGAAGTGGTGTGGGGGGGGAGAAAACACATTAATATTAAGGGATTTTTGTCTTTTTTTTTTTTTTTTTTAGCAGTTCAAGTAGCAATTCCAGCAGCAGGAAGGAGGAGGGTAGTGCTCCCTCAAATTCTTTCATCCCTTCTTTTCCCCGGGCTCCAAGCACTTCGGATTCTGTACGAGTGAAATGTAGAGAAATGCTCTCTGCAGCTCTCAGAACAGGAGGTGAGCTTTGTAGACAATACTTTTGAGTTTAACTCTCTCCTTCTTTTTGTCAGTCCTTTGCACACTTATTTTTTTTAATCCTGCCCCTTAGGGTAGAATAAACCCTCTTTATGTCCATTTGTGTGTATATACCTATAGCCCAGGTCACCCAGGTTGCAAGTAATGAGTAACCTTGACAGCATGGGTGTGTATTGAAGTCCATTTCTGTTGATGGTCATATGGGAGATTTTGTGGTTTCTGTTCATCTCATAGGTTGCCTACAGTGGGACTTCTTTTTAGGAAGGTTATTGCCTCCTTAATGCCTCCCTTAAATCTATTTGTGGAAGCTGCTGGTTTTTTATCTTGTCTCTGAGAGTGTCACTATAAACACACACCTGCCTTTTTCTTACACCAGAGTTCCTGTGGGCCTTCAGGTTTTTGATTTTTGAAGGCTGCTTTTCTGTTTTGATGTAATCAATAAGAGAGTCTTGCACTGCCCTGTCTTCGTGCCTTTTGAGTATCTGGAAATTCCTTAACTGTTTTGGGTGGTTTGCTTGTGGTTTTGGTTTTTTTTTCTTACCCCCTCCCCCCATATATACTTGGTGACTTCAAGCTGACAAATTGAGTTATAGGCTTGGTAAGGAGCAAATTGAAAGTTGGTCTTGTCAGAATGACCTGGCATTTTCCTTGTCAGTCTGTCTCTCCTACCAGAACTTACAACCCAACTCCTATTCCTCTGTTCTTAGTTGAGTGTAACCTGACCCAGTGTAACCAGACTTCAGAATCACACTTTTTTTTAATCCTGTTCATTTTTTTTATTCTTCAGTTCACATAAATTCAGATACTGACAGTCATCAAAGCTGACTTAAGACAATGGATTTTTGGTCCTTTAGATGTGAAGTTTATAGACTTCTGTGACCAAAAAGTCACACATAGCATTTTAGTATTCATAATTCTATGTAGTCATAATCTGAATAATGTTTTCCAATAATTTTTTGCTGTGTTACTTTCTACAGCACCTATAAACTGATCATCCATTGTCGGGGAAGACAGCAGGCCTGCTAGCAGCCTACCTCTCTTCTCCCAAGATTTAGGCCCTGACAATATTCTTCTGTTCCCATGAGAAAAGTTACTCATGCAGAGAGGATCCTAACAATCACATTCTCAAAACACAGCGGCCTTGCTGATAGGTGTGCAGGCCACCCTAAATCAAGAAGCAGTTATGGGAAGGTATTTGGGAGTAACAGAACATGTTAGGAACCAACCATAACAAGATGGTCAAACAGCAGGCGTGCGGATGCTTTTAGGTATTAAAGGTAAACTAAGAACATTTAGCTATAAGATAGGTTTATCAGAGCTCGTTATAGTTACTAACCAATCAATATGGTGTGAACAGTGTGTGTAACCAATTAGCAGTTTTTTAGCTTGCCTTGTTGGTAGTAAAAAAGGTATAGAATCTGTGTGATTTCACCTAACAAAATGGCTGGCTTCACCTAAAATATATATATTGAATTGCATGTTGCTTCCTGCTGGACGCCACAATCCAACAAGGACAAAACCAACAATAAAGCTATTTTTTGGTTTTGTGGCCTTCTGCATGAGATTAAAGTAGAAAAGGTGTTTGGATTACTCATTGAAGTACATGAGGAGGAAAACACATACCATATCTAGTTTGTCCTTAGTTGTCTTGGAAAGGCAGCTGTCTTTGTGAGTAAGAGCTTTGTTCAGAAACAGTAAACAATTATTTTTGAGACATTTTAGATAAAGTCTTGCATTTTCTTCAAGATTGCTGTGGTTTATTTCTTCTAATTTACATCTTTTATAACATCTCTGCTTTTCATTTTTAAAAAATATCTAATAATATTGTTTCTGTTATTTAATTACTGTGTTTCTAATGAGATCTTTCTCTTGCATGCATGCAAAACATTAGTTGCTCGTGCTTGTTATGCCTGGACTGAAATAATTGATGAAACACAATACAAAATATTTTCTTTTTATAATAGTCTATGCAGAGATATGCTGAGGAGATGGATACTTGCCAAGCTTGTTAAAATACTTAATTTTTTTCTGTATAAGAGAGGGTTTTTTTGGTTTTATTTGTTTGCAACTAGATACCAGAATTTTTTGTTTTGTGAAAGATGCAGGGTGGTTCTACTTTTTTAAACTTCCATTGCTCTTCATTTCACTTTTGTTCTTCCATGTAGTACATTAACAAAGGTTTGAAAAAGGGTAAGTAGACAGTAAATAAAACTTTCCTATGCAAAAAGGAAATTCACTGCAGTTGTTTGATAATTTGTTGAGTTTCAGAGTTTTGGATGGGCTCTCAGGGGTGTACAACACTGATGAGATTTGTGAGGTTGCTAATATTTCAAAATTTGTTTTTCCAGATGATTATATTGCTATTGGTGCTGATGAGGAAGAGTTGGGTTCTCAGATTGAAGAAGATATCCTTTGTTGTATATGTGCTCTAGAACAAGGTTATTTTTTAAAAGCATTGAAAATGTTAAAATTCACAAGCTTTATCCTCTATATTGATTATTTTAAAAAGTAAACTGTGTTCAACACATTGAGGCAGAAATCTAGGGTTTAAAAAAACCTATCACAACCTAAATGATTTGCCTTAAAACATGTAGGAATGTGTGTAGGTGAGTGTGTGTGGGTTTCTGCAGTATGTTTTTCTTGCAGCAGGAATACTATATCTTACTGAAGCATTGTGACATAAAATGCTGGGTTCTTCTATGTTACTTTAAAATGTTATTAACAGTGTAAATATTTTTTTTAATGTCTATTTCATTTTCTACATGTTTATTTCTAAATTGGAAATTTCAGAAGAGTTGTTCTCGTAGCAGTATTTGAGTAGCTATAGAGCAGAGGTCTGGGCTTCCTTTTATTTTAGGGTTTGAGGTTGTAGTTGTTTTTGGGGGTGGTTTTTTTTGGTGGGGTGGGTGTGATATTCTTAAGCATGGAAACGGTCTCAGCTTTGCAATTCTAATTTGCTTGTGCCCTTTGGTGTCAGCCACCATTCCTGTCATGGAATTTCCTGTTTCTCTTGCAAATTTGGTTTAAAATTCAGTGGGCTGCCAGTGTTTGAATATTTGGTTTAGAATTCAGTTAATGCTCAGGGATATGAGGTCAAGGAACTGGACATAGATTTCTGGGTGACTTTTCACAATTTCAGTTGAGATCCTGCTTCCCAAAACTTCACGTTTTGCTGACCATGTGCTAAGGGAAGGGAAGTCTGCTGTGTCAAACAGGAAAGTCACTGTTGATTTGGGGGGTGGAGAGGGAAGGACTTGGTCAGCAGTGAAGTACAGTGTTTTAGAAAAGTTGCCCCAAAAAAGAATCCTTTATAGAGCTCTGTGTTAATTGGTGGGTTTTTTTCCTTAAATGCAAAGCACCTATTTTTCAAGAACTAAAAAACACTGATATGAAATACAAAAACAGGGTACGAAGTAGGATAGCTAATCTCAAGGATGCAAAGAATCCTAACCTAAGGAAAAATGTGTTATGTGGGAACATTCCTCCTGACAAGTTTGCCAAAATGACAGCAGAGGTATGTAAACCATATGCCTTGAACTATTGCCCTATTGGACTTAAATCCTGGCCTGTATTTATTAGCCATAAAAATAATGTAAGCTGGACGCAGTTCTGAAAGGCTGTGGCTTGTATGTGGCTTGCACAGACTGAATTAGAGCTGTGTTTGGGGCGGAGGGAATGAAGGTGGTGACTGTTAATGGTTCCTAAATACCTGGTTTTATCTGTAAATCAGGAGGCAGGTAATCTGCCACGTACAAATTTCCTGGAACAGGGTATGTTGTGCTGTTTTTGAGATGCCACGTGATGTATTGGTGATAGTTTTTTAAGTTCAGAAAGATGTAAATGTGTCTGGCTTAGTGACTCTAAGCTGCTTCCCCATTCACCCTTCTGGATACTTAAGTGTTAGCCTGTCTTGCCATTTGGTTTTCAAATGCTATCCTCTGCTGCTATAATCCTGTGTAAAGTATAGCACCGTGGTTTGAAAGATCATTCCCTCTCCTGTTGGCATTTTCAGTGTTCATTAAAAGCTTATCTCAAATTTGACAGAATACTTCAAAGGATTTTGAAGAAAACTCTTCACAATAAATAGACAAAGCCATATATGATAGTGGAAAGAAGCTAGGAGAATTGCCCTTTGAATCAATTTGTTACTGAAAGAACGTTTTTGATTGCTGTTTAGATGCTCAGTGTTTTGACAAATCAAAGTAAGTTTTAGGAAGTCAAAAATTAGATTTTTGTGGGAGCTTTCAGCAAACAGCCTGGTAAAGGAATGTGAGGAGAGAAGTAGGTTTAATCATCAGTGTGTATTTTGAGGTGTGCTTTAATGCATGTTTATGTACACTTTGTGTTGTCCAGTGCCCATTCTTTATTTTAATTAATGTCCTGGATTAAAACTTTACTGTCTAAAATACCCTCTCATGCTAAGCTTACTTCTAAATTGAAACAGCATTAATGACAGATTTGTTCCACATCTATGTGGGATGTGGAGTAAAACTTTATTTGAAGTGCACAATTGCCTACTGTGCCCTGGGGAGATCCTGCACATTTAAAGGAAAATTGGTGAATCTGAGCAATTTGGTTAGTGTTTTCAAATTACATGTGTAGGACTTCTGGGAACATATGGTAAGTTATGGCTATATTGCATTCCTAAATACAAATATGGAAATACTAAAAAAGAAAATGAAATGATCTTCTGTAGGTAACGAGATGATAATACAAGAATCTAACCTAGGGAGAAGCCCTTTTTTGTCCTCTTTAGAGAACTTTCAAAGCCTCCTCTACCATGTCTCTCTCACATTCCTGAAATTTAGAAATGCATTTTTATAGGAATGTTTCTAGGTGCTTGATGTTGTAACTCTTACTGATTTTATTTTTTTTCCCCCTGTCTACATAAAAAAAAATTAACTTTTTGTAGCTTCTGTGCTGTGAAATATCCCCACTTAAAGCACATGCAACTGAAAATGTGTGGCAATGTTTTTGCCTTTTAATAGAGTTGGAATCCTTTGTGGATTCCAAATCAGAAATGGTATCTGCACACACAGCAATGACTTGTTTAAAACAAGAATTCTCCAGTAAACTCTCTCGGCTCTTTGTCCGTAACAGGAAATGGCAAGTGATGAGCTGAAAGAAATGCGCAAAAATCTGACCAAAGAAGCCATCAGAGAGCACCAGATGGCTAAAACAGGAGGTACCCAAACTGATCTGTTTACATGTGGCAAATGCAAAAAGAAGAACTGTACATACACCCAGGTACATCCTTATTCAGACTCTTCATTTCCCTTTTTCCAAAGCTTAAGTCTTATATAAAGAATGTAATTGAAAAAAAAAGCCTTCTTGAATGCATTCTGTAATTAAAATGCTAACAAATTACAGAATATGTGGAGACAGTGGGATCTACTTAGGCATGCTTACATTAAGAATGTTTGCTAATTTAACAAAGTTGTTGTTTGTTTGGTTGGTTTTTTTTACAAATCCAAGCTGAGTATCTATCTGTATGACCTGAAACATCAGCTTCTTTGCCATGATGAGTTTTTGCTAATTCTTATTAATATGATTTAAGTGGAGAGCTGACTTATTGTTTTTAATGTGTGTAAACTTTTCTTTACAGAGGTAATGGAAAATAATAATACATATACTATATGTATACACACGTATATATTTGTTTATATGTGTAGTCTACTGTATGAGTAATACTGGATGCTAATTTAAACTAATTCTTACAATCTATCTTTTTCTCTTTTAATTAAGAAATATGTGCAAGAAGGGCTTTAATTTGTTCAGTAGTGCTTCAGGAGATATGTTTCTTGGATCATAGGATCAGCAGCATTTTATAACTTAAGACTGCATATCAAATGCTTTTAGTAGGGAATTTATTTTCAATCATGAGACTTTTTTTAAAAAGCCTTTGCATCAGTAAACATATGTAAAGCTGTACTGAACATGTAGTCTTACTGCAGAATCTTTTCCTACAAGTGTGTGGACAGTTTCTGTGCTGAAATTGATATTTTAAATCTGTCAGAACATAAGCTTATGATTGCACTATAGTCTAGACAAAGAAAAGAGTTTCAATTGGTAGAGAAACTGAGCTTGTATTTTTATCCATATGTGTTTCTTTAAACTTTGACTCTTTTTTTTTTTTTTGAAAAACCTTTACATTGAACACATACTAACAACAGTTGAGATACTAATTTTCCTTTCCCCCTCTGGCTCTTTGCTAAAGGTTCAAACCCGCAGTGCTGATGAACCCATGACAACGTTTGTTGTCTGTAATGAATGTGGAAACAGATGGAAGGTAAGACTGTTAGGCTGCTCTGTGTAGCTGATAGCAGGCAGCCAGGCTCAGTGCTTAACTTTGGTTTGCAGTAAATGACAAATGAGTTTCTGTTGACTTTTTGGTTGTTTCTTAGCCTGTTAATAACATTATGTGTTGATAACTGCAAAATAGCTTTAGGTTAGACAAACCTATTTGGCTGAAGGTGTGAGGCCACACAAGCAGCGTGGCGTCAAAAGCAGAGATGTCAGAACATTGCCTTAGCCCTTCTGACGTTTAATTACAGTACTGCTTTGCCATGCAAAGTAGTGGCAAGTTTGTTACTGGTTCTCTTTTTTTTTTTTTTTCCACAAAAAGATAATCTGACAATTTTTAATCTCTGCTTCAATGCCTGGAAGAGGCCTTTTTAGACCTTTTATTGTAGTGTTTTTCTTTTTTCTACTCTGAAAAGAAAGGAAGGGATAAAATCGGAGATGACTGCTGCTACATTCCTATGACAGGATAAGCATAGGGCAGTTACAACTTTCATTTTCTTAAATAAAAAAAAAAATTTGAGTTGTAAAAGCTGCTGAGGAACATTGGTAGTTGAGTAAAGTGTAGAAACCCTCAAATGAAGGCCTGTAAAATACATGGTGTAAGATGGGATGGTGTGCAATGTGGAGTGTGGTGCCTTCGTTCCGCTGTTTCTCTCTTAGGAATGCTGCAGCTCTGCAGAGCCATGTTGCATGGCATACACTAAGACTGCTGCATGAAAAAAAATATCTTTTATGCATCTTATTTTACCTATTATAGACTGCTGCTCAAATCTATGCTCCAAGATATCCAAATAATTTATAAAGCTTTAGAAATGGTTTTGTGCATACCCGGAGACGTTCATCCGTGTTTAAAACCTTCTGTAAGGTGGTGGTGGTTACAAAAGTCTCCTCATAAAGATGTTTGAGTGAAGGGGTGGCTATAATATAAGCAAATGTTTTAACTAGTAATTTCCATATGCTAAGTACGGTGTCATATTTCTGTTTCTTCATGCAAAGATTTAGAAATAAGCTGTATGAAGATCTCATAAAAATTCTTTTCTTTTGACAGTTCTGTTAGAAGAAGAAATTGTCAAGACATCTGGACCAGTATGAAAGAATTTTGTAATTAGCTTTAAAAAACTAGGCTAAGCATCTAGCTTCCTGCAAATGAGAGGGGTTTTGGGTTTTGTTTTCTTTTTCTTCTTTTCTTTTTATTTTTTTTCCCCCAAAGCAGCATACATGCCTAAAGGTAGCCTTTGTTTTGACACAACCATCATTTCCTGAAATGCCTTCCTATAGCTGATAGTCAGTAGGGCCAGGTTGCTCAATTGTATGGTGAATGTTAAAATATTTTTTCATTTTTATAAGTAAGTTGACATTAAACTTTTACCAATTAAACATTTTGGTAATTGGCTTGTTTTTTTTTTTTCTAACTATGTGGATAATGCCCTGTATTTTGGGAGGTCTGAAAGATACACGCTGCTCACATATGTATTTTACCTCTCCACGTTTTTTCAGTTGTAAGAATAGAATTTGTTTCTTGCTGCTGTGTTGGCTGGTTTTGTAACAAGAAAAGGTATCTAACTTAATCCAGTTACATTGATCTCAGTTGTTAACTGAAACACAATTAACTCTCTAGTTTGTACACACTGCTTCTGAATTAGGACTAAATTTGTGATCATGGCACTTGGAAATTTATTAGTGGATATGATGACCTCTTTTATAGTGGTTGGTTAAGCTTGTTTATGTAACCAGCTTTGATCAATGCAATATATTTTATTTACCAAAGCATGTCTCTTACATTCTATCAGTGGGTATTATTTCTAGGAATGTCTTAAAATACTCAGTTAAATCTGATTTGAGTGTTCAGTTTTGCTTAAAATGCTCGACAACCAAATTTGGTTTCAACTTTGTAAATAAGCAAAGGCCTTGTGTTGTAGACGCTCCTAGCTAACCAGTTCATCACAATATAAACTGACTGGGAAAGTCATATTAAATTCACTTTATGTAAGTGACATTGATTTTGTTCATGAACTGGATTTTGAGATGTAGAGTACCTGATGTCAATCATAGACCTGCAGGTGAGAATGAATTATTAAAGTTACGGTCTT
Organism: Laterallus jamaicensis coturniculus; assembly: GCA_022605575.1. Classification (NCBI taxonomy): domain Eukaryota; kingdom Metazoa; phylum Chordata; class Aves; order Gruiformes; family Rallidae; genus Laterallus; species Laterallus jamaicensis. Next base: position 49,959,061 of record JAKCOX010000002.1, on the reverse strand, counting down.
TTCCATTTGTGGAACAATGGAAACACTGCTTTGTTAGAGCCTGCTTTTTTACCAGCACACATGTTTAGAAGTATTTTCAAAAGAGCTTTCAAGGAAAAACACGTCAACTTCTTTACAAGAGATTAAATTCTTTCATTATACTGAAGTTTATTTAATTTATCAAAGCGTGGGGCTGAGGACTTCTGTCCTGCCAATGTATAAAGGATTCATGGGGGGAGGGGGTTGGGAAGAGTATGTGCAATTCTTGGGGAATAAATTCCTTGACTGTAAAGGAAGAACATGGTTTTCTATGGTGAATGTTTTTTGTGTGATGGTCACAATCATGACAAATGAGTTGGCAATAATATGATGACACTTGAACTTTGCAAGACAAGAAGTGTCTGGTGAATACTTTATGGAGCAAGCTTTACCAGTCAGCTTATATAAGGAGGGAAGAGTGGCTTTTCTTCTGAAAGGAAGTTATTAAAATAGTAGTTTAGTTACAAAGATGTTTCAGGCGAATAATTATCCAGCATTTAGAACTTCTTGTGTAACTTTATGTAATTAAACTTTTTTTCCCTTATATTTATGCCCTAATTCAAGAAACTGTTTTTCTACTAACACAAGGGGTTTATTTTTAGTCTGTGTTGTAGGTCCTTTGGCAGGATTGCTTTTTAAGAGCTACCTAAAAACGTGTAATTCATTATCATTTTTTTCCCCCACATTAAAACAACAAACTAATGACAGACATGTAATACCAATTGTAGTGTTTTGTTTGGAGACCTTTGTAAAGGAACAAGTCCAAAAAATGACAGTAAAAATGATTGCAGAGTGGATGCCAAGGAGACCTAAATATCCACTGGCATCCACAGTGCCTGTGCTGGGCAGGCACAGGTGGATTGGTTGGCATAACCTTCCTCACGCTACGTGTCCTGTAATCTTTATGCCCAACTGGGACACTTAGGAAAATTAACTGTTAGGGAAATAGAGCAATTGTCTTCCTGTACTTAGTGACTTCGCTCTGGACTTCATTACAAGAAATAGAACTGCAACAGGGCTTTCTGTGATACAGCTGTATCCAAGCAGGAGTTCAAATAAAATGCTGTTTCACCTAATGTTACCTTATGGCTGGACAGAAGCCTTCACCCTTCCTTTCTTCTGTCCCCAGGGTAAAAAGAACAGTTTCTTTCTCTCAGTGAAAGATAAAAGTCCAAGAACTAGATTCAAAAAAGACCATAGGTGCCTACATTCTCTTCACACTTCATTTTGGTTACCCAACTGGGTGCACCTCAGTTCAACAAATACTTTAGTCTTCCTTCCTAGTTGTCTGAAATTGCCCTCTTCTGCCTGAGAGGATGCAAAGTCTGAAGGCTGAATAGGAGAAGGATGTAGAGGTGGTGCTGGGAGTGTATCTCATCTCCCTTGGTGGCTGATTCATCTGCTGAGCTGCAGCCCTGCTGTGACTGGCCCAGTACACACTTCTAGGCAGTGAAAGATGCCAGAAGACCTGGTGATGAATCTTTTGTCCAAGAGTAACTTAATAAATCATTCTAAAGAATAACTTGTTTATTACCTTTATGGACATTCTTTCAGGTGAAGGAGAGACTGGAGCCTTGTTGCCCTACAACTTAAAATAATTTACATTAATCTGTTAGAGATTCCTTTTAGTGTGAATATGGGGAAATCTTTAAGGGTGTCACCTTTCTTCTGTAAGGAAGGCTGGAAATTTCTGCTCTTCAGAAAATACATCTTCTAGAGCCTTCGTTAGAAGCCATTCCCTCATACATGGTTCTTTTAATTTTGTCAGGAGAAAATGTGGGTTTCAAAATACCTTGTATTACATGAGTCTCATTGACTCATGTGAAGCAGAAGGTAAATACCTGCTCATTGATTATTTTTTTTTGTGAATTCCACTTTGAAGCCTTATTGCACTTTCCAAACATTATGAAGTCTTTTTTTATCTAGAGTTTGGGATTCTGCTTGTGGTTGTGTATGTGACTTCTAAATTGAAAATGACATACCAGCTTAGGTAGACTTTAAATTCATCAGCATGAAACCATTCAGCAGAACGTGGTTGCATTACCTTTCAAACACATGCCTTTTGAAGTAGATCATTAGTAGTCATTCATATAAACCAACCTGCTGAGTGTGGAACTCTTTAAGTACAATTTCATACAGCTGTATATTATCTTCTCTTTCACCAGATCATTACTCATCTTGAACAGTTTCACCAGCTTAAAAGGTTTGGGATTAATTTATTTACAACACCAGTGTAGGAAATCTTACATTAATGTAATTGAAACAATACTGGTATCTTTCATGGCAGAAGACACCTGTTCTCAATTACTGTTTAGAGCAAATTTGTTTAAAAACTACTTCACATTGAGGTAGTTCTTCACTTGCTCTTTTTTCAGATATCCTTTGTAATCAGAATGCATAAATACATGATGTTTGTGTCATAAATTTTAATCCATCTTTACACAGTATAGCCCTTCAGGGTAGGGGTATGCGTGTGTATTTCCCCCCCTGCTCCCCCTTCATTTGTATTGTGCTAATGACTATGGAATTTAAAGGTCAGCATAAGGCACGATACGTTGGCTGGAGGGGCCCATGCAATTTTAATACTGCTTAGCAGGCTGGTGAAAAGAGCAGTCTTTAACGGTGTGCATGTTCTGTGGGAGTTACTGGTTTGTGCAGTGCAGGCATTGAAGAGGGAATGCCAGTGGACTGGAAAGTTGTTGGAGCTTAATGATACCCTGCAGTTAGATAAATGCCAAGACAAACCAACCATGCTTATTTTCAAGCTAGGATAAATTGATTTTGTGATAATTTCTTACTTGATGAATTATAAATAATGTCTTGTGTCACTATGATTATCTTCTGCTATTCATGTAACAGCTTGTCAACAGTAACTTTTCAATGTAACTCACTTTTGCCCCTGAGAAAAGTTTGTGCATAATGAGCAAGTACATAGTAATGAAATGTTAAAACTTGTCTTCTGTGCAGGTTGAGTTTTGTTTTCTTTATTTTCCCCTGCAATTAAATCCAGCACTTAGCAGCCTCAAAATAACATGATGTTTGGGGGGTGAGTGGGTTGGTTGGTTGGTTAGAAGATACTTTTGGGGCATCTGGGGACTGGACCAGCATTCTGCTGTTGGTATTGGGTGTAAGCTTAAACCTAAACCACAACAGAAAAAAAAGGTTAGGATTTTCTAGGAAAGATGTGCATTTCAAATGGTAGCATGTTGTAACACCGAAGTAAAATGAAAATTGCCTAGGGAATTTGAATTGCTTAGGAGCTGTGGCATGTAGTAAACAAGATTAGAAATTAGTATTTTCTTTTAATGGTCACATCTGAGCCATAGAACTGCCCAAAACAATATAGTTTTCTCTCCCCTCTAGTTTCATTGCATCTTTTTCTTTCTTTCTCTTGCAGAATAATAGAATATATTGTTTGATATAAAGTACGAGTGTTCAGTCTGTCTTCCAGCTCCTAATGAGGTATCTTTGCAGGGATATCTTTGCAGGGAAGGCAGATAACTTAAAAGAAACTAAATCCTCCATTTCATGAAATGACACACTTTGAACTTTTTTTTGATGTGCATGTCTGATCTTTCCAACAGGCTGAATTTGACCTAGTTAAACTTACTTTAACTTCAAGTTCTGGAGCAGCCTTCCACTCCCTGGTTAAGACAAGTACAGCATGGCCGGTTTGACTGCAGGCTCCCCATGAATGCTGCCTTACCCATACATCTGGCTGGCTTCGTTGAAGTTCCTGCCTGTCACATAATACTGTGTGGAAAGAGATTGTATCCATAGCACCCCAAATGAGTTTACTAGGAATTCAGCTGAGGTGACCAATATTGATGCATTCAGCAGTGACAACTGGACGTTGGCTTAAATAGTGGTATAGAGAAGGGCATCCTCTTATTGTAGTTACCCAGTGCCGTGCTACAGAGGGCAAAAGCACCTTGTTTTGCTCTGTCTCATAAGGTTTACTTTGTTTATGCTGATATGTTGAAGAGTGCTTTGTTTTTTTGGAAGGGGATGATGATAAATCCTCCACACCTATCACTGTTGACTTCCTGTGTGTACCGGGGTCTTCTCCTGTGGTGCTGTGTAATTGTTAAACAACTGACCATGGGGTTTTTCATGTAAATGCAGTAAGGGGCAAACGTGTTTGCTGCTGAGAGTGTGGAGGGAACAATTAAATGGATCTCCTAAATTCTGCTTTGTTACTCCCGTTTCCTGCTTTTCAGAGCAAGAAAGTCTCTGTTTTGTGCTTTTCCATAGTGCTGGAATTAGGCAAAGAGTAAGCTTTAGAAGGCTGCAGTAAATGTCACTGAACTGCGCAGGTCTGGCTCTTCCCTTCTAGGGGTTTTTCTTTTTCCCCTGTATTTCCTTTTCCTACCTATATATATCTGATTGAAGTATGTGTGCAGGAAAAAACACAACTTAATGGAAGTCCACTATAAGCTCCAAAGTTTAATATAGTGGAATTGGAGTGAATCTTGCAATTTAAAATAAAGAAGTCATTCTCATAACAGATCTACATACAAACTGATTATGTGGATCCCAATTACTTTCATCCTAGTACTTCCCATGATTACTGCTTTTGATATATGATCAGAAATCAAGTGTAACTGGAGTATTGTGTCCAGTTCTGGGCTCCCTGGTACAAAAAAAGATGGGGATCTCCTGGGGAGAGTCCAGTGGAAGGCTATGAAGATGATTAAGGGCCTGGAGCATCTCCCCTATGAGGAAAGACTGGGTTAGCTGGGACTGTTCAGCCTAGAGAAAAGAAGACTGAGAGGGAATCTGATCAATGTTTATAGATATCTGAAGTGTGGGACACAGAGGGAATTGGCCAGCCCCTTTTCAGTGGTCTGTGGAGACAGGACAAGGGGCAATGGCTGCAAATTGGAGCACAGGAAGTTCCACACCAACATGCGGAAGAGCTTTTTCCCAGTGAGGGTGACAGAGCCTTGGGACAGGCTGCCCAGGAGGGTAGTGGAGTCTCCTTCTCTGGAGATATTCAAGACCCATCTGGATGTGACCTGTGTGACTTGTCCTAAGGAGCCTGCTTTGGCAGGGGGATTGGACTCGATCTCTGGAGGTCCCTTCCAACCCCTACAATTCTGTGATTCTGTAATGTTCTCAGGATACTGTAAATGGATGTGGTTTATTAGCAGATAGCACTGCTGTTTTCCTTTTGGGCAGTCTGAAATAGCACTATATTGGAACAGAATACTTCAGGCTTCCTCCTTTTGTCAGTTAAATGTATGAGTATCTCTAGTGGAACCTTTTCAAGACCTGTCAGGTTTACAGGAGAATAGAGTATGTACAAACAGCAATTGGTTGAATACCACCATCCTTTCAGAACAGAATGATGAATTTTTTTCTTTTAAACATCTACCTGCCGAGGGAAGAGAAGATTATGTGAGAATTCTTGTGCTTTATTTCAGAATTTAAATGCCCAGACTCTTTTTCCTCATTAAGTAAATAATTTATAAATATCAACAATATGAACTTAAAAATGCTTTCGGCAAGACCCTGGTAGTAAAATAACAATTCTTCAGCAAAAGATTTTTATAGGCAGCATTATTTCAACCATTAGCTTTCATGAACTTGAGATTGCCATACTGATTTCCTTTAGGGCACCGTATGTGCAGCGGGTATACCAAAACAAGTGGAGTGTACCTGTGCCAGGTACGATTTGTACAGCATGTGAATCGTTGTCTAGTGTAACTTGGATATTGACAGTACTGTTTTCACTTCTGTCACAGTGTGGATGGGGAAACTGGTTTGGATTTCCAGAAAATTCCAGCACTCTGCTTTTATTTTAAGTTTAGTTTTGGTGCTCAGTTGGCATTTGTAACTCAGACATACGTTGTAACAGATTTGCTACTGAGTTGCGGGCTGGGTTTGAAAAAAATACTGCATCTTTTTTGAACAACACTTTCTCTCTTCCTTCTCTTTTGCAATGTAACACTGAATTTGATCAGAAACTGTAGTTAGCTGATTGTGTCAGAGCCTTGTGCGGGTTTAAATCATTCAGTCTGTGGTCAAACTCGCCTGAGTTATTTTCAGGTAAATATCTGATTAAATTCCCTGTGGATTGGTGTAGCCCAGAGTTCCATTTGTTTTAAAATAAATACATTTAAGAAAAAAAAAACCACCCCAAAATCTTATGCTTCAATGGATTTTTCAGATAAGGACCGAAGCAAGTCCTTATAAATAGCAGAGTTCATAAACCGTGGGTAGGAGTCTCTGTGCATTAAGGTATAAATCTGAAGCTGTGCGTCATCGAAGGTGTGTTGTGAGGGTTCCAGCATATTTCGGTTAATAACTTCTCTTACTCTGGAGTCCAGGCTGACCTGCATATTAAAATAGAAATGACATAATTAGTGGTGGTGAACAGTACGTGCGGGGGCTTTGGGCTTGAGAAAACAGTCAGGTTTAACCATTTCTGCTGGTGTCCTTCAAGAGTGTAAAATCTGCTAAATATACTTGGGCAGAACTGACTGTGTTTAAATTTGCAAGCAGTAATCTCTCCAGTGTGGATAGAGATGTTTCCTCACTGGGGCGACCTTACAATCTGCTGCCTGCAATCCCCTTCTTACAGAAACCTGGGAGGTGGGCAGACTATTTCCGGAGCGACTCCCTGCTTCCACAGTAGGGAGGATCTGTAATTTCTTGTGACTGTTTCCCCAGGAGTTAGGGCTGTTGTAGAGACAGAATCTGGACTAAGCAGTATGACGCAGATGGAAACTGTCACCTGGGAAGCTGTGGCTTAATCAAATTCCTGTGCTAAAAAGCAGGGTGAGTGGATGCACGCCACAGGTATGGCTCTGTAATGACTCTGTACAGCATCCAAGTCATGTCACTTTATTTTTTCTGCTGGGCTCTGGTGTCTGTAGAAAGATGTTTTAGTCAGTCTGCTGCAGTAATACCAAGTTAAAACAGCGTTTCTCTACGTGCTTAAGTCTGGTTTGCACTGCAAACAATTAACTCTGTGAAATCTGCAAGGATATTGAAAGGTTTAAAATTCCAGCCTGCTTGGTAGGATTATATTAAAACTGAACTAAAGAGTCTTGGAGGCTTGACATATTTGCTAACGGCGGAGTGGCAAGTAGTTTTGAAAATGTTCACTAAGTTGGTGTGTTTGTTCCGTGGCATGTTTTGTCAGCTGCTCTTTGAACAACTTGGGCTTTGCAGGTAACACTTTATGTGTGGCTACTGTGTTTTTGGAAACACAGGCAGGCCCCCTCATAAGTGCAGAGCAAAAAGAAACTGATTTGTCCAGCAAATAAAATGGAAGTTGAGCAAGGATGAAGTGATCACCTGTATGATTGTGCCTCAGACTAAAGGCTTCACATCAGCATGTCAGGGTAGCACAGGTAAGAGCTTTCTTGCAGCCAGTGAAAGTAGTTTTGACCTCATCTTGCCACAACAACTGCTCTACCTTTTCCCCCTAAATCTCCATTGTTGGCACTGGAATGTGGGGGGGAAATGTTCTCCCCAAGTGTAGCCCTGGGTGTGACGGGGTGTTAGAACTAACTGTGCAAAGCAGGATCAGAGAACGTATTGGGGAAAGTAACTTACCTCTTTTGGAGAAAGGATAGAAATATAATCTTCATAAATCAGTCTTGCTTTTTCTTCGATGACACTTTTGTTGGATTCTTGTTTTAGTTCCTCACAGGCCATCCAGAAAAGCATGTTTTCCTCACTGAATTCTGTTCGTAGGAATTCACGAAAAGCATTTCTGCCAGCTGGAGTGAGCATCAGCTTGTCAAATGACTGAGCCCAGGCATTTACTTCTTCAAGAGTAGGAGCAGGACTTGAGGAAGGAGGAGAGGACAAGAAGAGAGAAATGCATGATCGTTACTCAAGCTGTTTGCAGCTGGCAGGAGGCATCTGCCATCACAGTGGAACAAAATCACAAGGTTCACAGGGCTCCAATTCCTCACCAGAACTACCCAAGTGCAAACACCAGTAAACTTATTTCTGAGATGCTTTTTCGAAAGCGTGCTTAGGGAAAGCTGAGATGCAGGTGATTGCCAGCATTTCAAGGCAGAAATTGCAGTTTACTGCTCAAAGTAATTGCAACTAAGAAGTTCCTCTGCAACGGCTCAGGATTTTTTCTGTACCAAATCATTGTTAAAAAGTGAATGAAAACGTGTGGAAAGAAGCAACAATTCAAACCCCATAACAGGCACCTTCCTGTCTGTTATGTTTTCACAGGTGCTCCTACCTGCTTGAGCAATTCTGAAGAGACAGTTGCCTGACCCTTGGGAGGATCGACCTCCTCTTTATTACTTTTGTGAGGCTGAGCTCTGCCAGTTACCTTCATTGCATAGTTGCTGGGTGGGAACAGGATGTATTTAAAAAATAGTTCAGAAAAAAGGGAAGGTGGTGTTTACAATGCTGGTTTTGATCTGCCCTGTTATGAAAGTAGGGATGTGGTTACATGCTGCATGTAAATAAGGTAAAATATTCTAGATCAGACCTCTGGTTCCTTGGGAGGTACGAGACAATTACTGCAAACTCAGCATAAATGAGAAATAGATAATAATAGTTATTTGTCTATTCTGTTTCATTTTGGCTTGACAAACACTTTGTGTAAGGACCATACCTTTCCTCACAGTTTGGAATACTCTCTGCTTGGAGCTCATGAGATGTTCTTGTTCGCTCTTCGTCTTGATTTCTAACAGTGAGACTGCAAGGTAGAAAAAAGGAATTAGCTCCCTTTCTAAGGGAACAGGCTGACATACACCAGGTGCTTTTCCTCTGATACTTAAAAAAAAAGAAAATCGGACAGGAGCACAGAAGCTGCCAGCTGCCACATTACTACTCAGTTGTAGAAAGCTGGCAAACAATGCAGCTGAATGCTGTTCAGGATTGCATCACGTAGACTTTCTGTGCAGGGACTGTAGATTCGTAGAGTATCTCAGGTTGGAAGGGACCCATAAGGATCACTGTGTCCAGTTATGTCTGTGTACACACACACAAGCGTATGTACGTGGGGCATGTGTGTAAGCACATGTATATTCACAGGTACCTGTGATCATAGATCTGCTCCCCACTGGCACTGTGCTGTGTGTGCTTGATGCAATGGCTTTATGTGAGTTGGGTTTCAAAGTTGGTGGTCTTGGTCTTTTGGTTTTGGGTTTGTTTTTTCTCCTTGGCTATTTATTTCCTTGTATCCATAGGGTATGGTGAGGCCCAGACTCTGGTTTAGCTTGGTGATACTGTGTTACAAGACAGCTAGAGCTCAGGAGCTGGAGCAGAAGCTTTAAAGTGCTTCTCTCTGTGTGGTTGGCAGTGTCAGTGTCTGTCAGAGTTCAGATGTAGGTATAGCCAATCTGTGTGGTAATTGATTGTAACTTTAAGGAAGCGCTAGTACCTGCTTCAAACTGTGAGGCTTGGAGCACAAAGAGCAGATCTATCATTGCCAGATACCATCTTGAGCATGTCTGACTGGAAATGAGTATTAGCTTGTTCGTAGCTTTAAAATACAGTAATGTTTGCTGTCATTGCTGGTGATCACTGAGAGAGGTTTTCACATCCCATGGAAGGGGAGCTGTCAGCTCCTGCTGCTTTCATTCAGTGCTAGTTAAAGTAGCTAGTTTTTAAAAACCTGTAATGTACATGGAATGGGTCCTCCAGCTGAAGTAAAGCAATTCTGTTATAAATTCTAGGAAAAGATCAAACAGTTTCTTACTTTGTGTCTTTCTTTAATGCTAATGTTGTAACAGTTTTGTTCCCTTAATCCTGAAGAATTTGGGTTCTGTCTAGTGAGGCTTTTCCTTAAACCAGTTGATTTTTCTGTCCTTTCTGCCTTGTAAATGAATGGCTCTGTCCTATTTGCAGCCTGGCTCTTCACTGGCTATCTCCTCCTTTTGCTTCCTTGTGTGTTAGTCTATGATATGCAGAGCTGCCTTTTTCTGCCAAGGCAGCCCATGCACTGAAGAGGCAGGGAAGCTTTCCTGTTGCTAAGCTGGAAAGCACTTACTGCAAACATTTTTTTCCAACCCCTGCAACATCTGAACTGTAGATTGAAGCCAGCGAGGTATTTCAGTTCTCATTTTCAGAAGAAAAAAGTAAGTAATGTTAGTTTTCTCTTCTTTTGGGGTGTATAGGACTCAATCCTTTACTATACTTTTTACCAGTGCTTCTTGCATTTGTTTTTTTTTTACTCTGAGAAGTGATGTATTATGTATTTTTCACACACAGAGGAGAAGTGGTATCCTTCTCAGAGCTATTCTTGGCTTGAGGGGAACCAACAGATCCAACGGGAGTACTGTAGTCTTCGCAGGATAATGCATGAAAGGGGAAAATGGCAAATGAAATCACAAAAGGTTCCTCAAAATAACAAAAACTTCCTTGAGAAAGCATGCTATGCCTCAGAAAATGCCTTGCAGGTAGGCTCTTTCCCTAGAAATGAAAGGGAAAATAGAAAGACACTAGTGCTGTAGTGCATCTTTTCAGGATCTGGAAGAGTAAGGCACTGGAGTCTTGAGTTTTGGCTGTAGGAATGAACACAGGCTCCGAGCATCCAACTGAGAGGCTCATTTCACCATTTCTTCACTCTCAATCTACTATTAAGAGTGTGCTGGATGTTGGATGTTCAGCAGCTCAGCTGCATGACTCATGTAGACAGTTATTTTTATTCCTATTCATAATTTTTCAGCTCAAAGTACTTGAGTTATTTTGAGGAAAGGCTTTATGAATAGGGAACTGAAATAGCTTAATTACGGTTTGTTTTGCATTTCTTGCTACTAGAAAACAATTGTTCTCCAAAAAAAAAAGAAAAAAAAAATCTGATTATTTTCAAGCTAAACCAGGCTGCTCTGTTTTGGAGCCTGTACTGTTTTCCCAGATGATTCTGAAATGCAAATAGGAGTTTTAAGCTTATCATGAAATTTGAGTAATTTCACACACCCTATTGAGTAAATTGCTTTCTTTGAATTGTTTGAATATTGAGATGCACAGAAAATGAGCATCCTGGAGAATATCAGGTAAAATGGAAAAAAAAAACCCAACACTTTATCCACAATTTGAAGGATAAAATGCAAATTGTCTGTACTCTGACTTAGTAGATAAATTTATCTCCTCTTTTTTTTTTTTTTCCTTTTCCTTCAATGGAAGAATGCAGGTTTGTGTAATAGGCAGCTCTAGATTGAGCCACTTGGGCCTGTGCTGGACAGCTGTTCTGATGGTGCTGGAGCTTGGGTGCTAATGCTTTAGTGTAGATGGCATTCTCTGAGGCAGCGAACTCTCAGGTGCACCATTTAATCTCCCTTTAAACTCTGCCTTAGTTTACCTCTAAGCTGCTGAAGGCCTTTGCAGGATCAGAGCCAGTTCACTTGGGATCTTGCAAAAACAAACACTGCAAGCAGCCTCTTGTCCTTACAACACATTCACTGTTGGTGAAGATGGAATTGGGTATCTCGGCTCCTGCTGAGCTGGGTACCAATAGCAAAGGAGTAACTTGGTCTCCCCTTGCTTCTAATGTTGTTCTCCAAGGTGTTTGCTACCAGCTGCTGTTAGGGAAAAGGAAAACAACCCTAAAAAGATTCCTAGCCTGGGCTGTAAAGTTGTTTATGACTTCTTCCCTTCACCTCAGTGCCGGGTTTGCTTGCCCTGAAGTGTTTCTGTGGTGGATAGCGTGCTTATAAGGAGCGCTCAGCTTGCTGCAGTGTTTTGGCTGAACTTCTATGGCTGTGTTAGGACTGTTTATTTCAGTGGAAGTTCTGGCCTCACCCATGGATTGACACTTGGCCCCTAACAGATACAGGACTTTTGAGTATCTGAAACTTTACTTCAATTTTGAATTAAATCAGTTGGTTGTGGAGGATATGCTAAGAGAAAGAAGGTGAATGCATCATTAATTTAAAGAATTAAGGTGGTTCCTTTTCCTCTTTTGCTTCCCTGGTAAGAAAGAAAAATTAACAGCTTGTAATGGGAATTCTTCCGAATTCTGTATTGCTTTAACTCATCCTGCAGCCAGTCCCACAACGTCTGAAGTCTCTGATCCTAAGGATTAACTTTGTATGAGTTGCAGTTGCCGTGAGTTGGCAGCACCTTATTAATGTCAACAGATCCAGTTGCCTTTGAAGCAACAGAAGTGCTGGGCACGTGGTTATTCATTTTCTGACCTACAAATTCTTCTACCTTCTCCTAACTCCATTTAACACTATCTGTGCTGCTCCTTAAGTCCCAGTCCTAAGTCTAAAGCTGTTACATTTTTTACTGAAATCTAAAGCTTCCAGTTTTTACTGGAAGACTTGGGTGAAGGTCAATGCTGAGGAGAACGTGGATGAAACAGACCTTCCACTACATGGTATTAACAACAAAAGCACAAGAGAGACACTGCAGAAATTTAAAAAAAATTAAAGCATCTGGTATATCAATGGTGGGGAGGGACAGTAAACGAGAAGGTTGTGCCTAGTGCTGGAGCACAATCATCTCAGCCCCAGATTTGCAGAATGTCCCAGGTGGTTTGTTTGGCTTAGGTTGTTTTACACCCTGTCTTATGCTTCCCTCCCCTGCAACTCTGCTCCCTGGAGGCTCGAATGAGAGAAGGTTACCATGAACAGCTGCAGCAACAGCACCAACAAAAGCAGCAGGCGTTGGACCCTCGATTTCCTGTGCTGTGCTGAGCCTGTGCGGCGCCTGGGGTCTCCTGGGTCGTAGACATCTGCCGTTTGCGCATCTCCATCCGCTCCGATCCCATGGGCTGCAAGACAGCAAGGGAAGGGGGGAGTAATAAACATCTCCCTTTCCTTTTGTTTGCTTTAAAAGTCTTACCAAGAATTGCTGAGGGCCACAACTTCAGAGGAACTAAAAAGCTAAGCGCTTGATTTCCATCCCCCTCCCCAGAAGCTCTTCTGTGTTGAATCCTTTGGAAAAATCCTCTCAGTTGATGTAAGTGGCATGGTGATGAAAGGCAAAGGGCTAATGAGTTCTGCACATGGGTGGGAATACAAAGAAGAAAGTGGTGATGCAGAGAGAAAAAGGTGGAAGTGAAGGGTCTCAAGAAGGCTGCAATGCAGGGTATAAGTAAGCCTAGGAGTTGAAAAAGGTTTCCTGAGGTTTTTGACCTCAAGGCCAGTCCCAAAGACAATGGCACAGAATAAAGGTAGTTAGAGCCTTTTTTCTTCTCTTTTTTTCCTTTTTTTTCCTCTTTCCTCTCTCTCTCTCTCAGCCACTGCACAGCCTTAGTGGAGTTTGAGTGTGACACCTGAGCTCTCCTGAAAATGCGGCCTTTGGCAAGTATCAAGGACTCTCAAACCTGCTGGTTGCCCTGTCTGTAGTGAAGGGGAAGGGCCAGCACTTATCTGCCTGTTGTAGCTCTGATGGCCACTGGCTTTTATAAAAATGTTTCTCTCTCAAGGAGGAATCAAGTGCTTCTGTGAAGATGAGGAATTACTGATGGAGAAGACACACACAAGCGGACATTGATACTGAGGGTGCAGGTTTCTGGTCACCTCCCCCAGCTGAAGACAGCATGAAATGATTTCTGGTGGAAACACTTGTTTTTACGCTGTTCTAGGAAACCTTTTTGGAGCCTGGATTCTGCAGCCTGTGCAGAGTAGTGGTGGTGATGAAATGACCAGTCCCCTTTCAAGTCCCTTTCCAACCCCTCTCTGAGCTTCAGCCTTGCTCTGTGGTGCTTAATAGTGCTCTTCCTATTATGCTGGGGGCTGTGCCGTATCTAGGTGACAGGTGTCTTTTTATAGATGAAGTGCTGGCTTGTACAAAGATGAGTACATTTTTCTTCATTTTTACTGTATTTGATTTTTGGATACGTAACTAGTCATCCCCCTGTGTCGGGAGATCCTTTGGGGTGTAGGTTTTTTCCAGGTTGCCAAACCTTCTTTTGAGGCCATGACAATTGTAGGGGAATTAAAATGAGCCTCTACCAATTCTGAGTTCTTTTCTGAATCGATAATTGAATACCAGACTTGAAACGTAAGCTGATGAGCTGAATAGGGGAGGGTTAAAAGTTGCCTTCCTTTTGAAAATCTTCAGCCAGGTTTAGGAAATACTATTGTTGGAACTTGGGGGAGAATGCACAGATGTTGTCGCAGACCCAGGAGAGGTGTCAGGAGAGGAGTATTTTAGTAGAGTGCCAGATATTTTAATGCTGGATTTGTTTCTCTCTTACAGACCTTAATAGTTTTTGGTTTTGTGAGAACCACCCACTCTCCCAGGAGAAAAATGCACGCCATGCTGAGCAGAAGATGCACCTGTTTTGCAGGAGGAATGAAATATAAAAACAACAGTACAGATAGAAATGATAACCTATTTTGTAACTCTGTAGACCTGATCTGACAAGCAATGCCTAAATGCCCAGAAATAGAGAACTAGGAAAATAACTCAGCTTCCAAAAAGCCCACAACCTTTCTCACTTCAAAATGTGGGAGAATGAATGTGAAATGTAAAATGCATTTGTTTGGATTTCTTTCCTTCAGAGTTTCAGATTCACAGCAATAGAAGGAAGCCCTAAGTATTAATTTCCTTCCTGATACCTATGCTCTTTTAAATGGAGCATCTTCATATTTCAGCTAGAAAGTGATAGCATATAGAGTGTCACTGGAATGATAATATATCCAACAATATTTCGGGTTTCTTTGACTAGTAAAAAAATATTATCGATTAGGAGAGTGTAACTTGGGTTCAGATACGTGCAGTTTTTACAGCCTAATCCATCCACTCTTACTTCTGAGATGTTTTGTGTGGATCGTTCCCACGTGTGTGTCTGTCTAATCCATGTTACCATTGAACTGATGGCACTGTGAATAGAAAAGCTGGTTCCTGTTTGCTTTTTTTTTCCCAAGGAGAAAGGTAAAGGATGATGGGAGTAGGAAGAATATGCTCACCCTCCCCACATCATCCCACTGTGGCTTAATTTGAGAGACCTTTCTGGATCCGTTGTTACCATCTCAGATGGCGGCTCTTACTCTTTGAGGCCTTTGAAACAGGGAAGAGTGTATAAGGGGCTCTGTGGCAAAAACTGCCCAGCAGCATCGTGACACTTGTTTCACCTGAGAATCGTGCACCTTACTTAGAAGACTTGGTGGAGTATTGTGTCCCATTCTGGGCTCCCTGGTATAAAAAAGATAGGGATCTCCTGGAGAGAGTCCAGAGAAGGGCTACGAAGATGACTAAGGGCCTGGAGCATCTCCCCTATGAGGAAAGGCTGAGAGAGCTGCGGCCGTTCAGCCTTGAGAGAAGAAGACTGAGAGGGAATCTGATTAATGTTTATAAATATCACAAGTGTGGGAGACAGAGGGAAATGGCCAGCCTCTTTTCATGGGTCTGTGGGGACAGGACAAGGGGCAATGGCTGCAAGTTAGAACACAGGAAGTTCCGCACCAACATGTGGAGGAACTTTTTCCCAGTGAGGGTGACAGAGCCCTGGGACAGGCTGCCCAGGGAGGTGGTGGAGTCTCCTTCTCTGGAGATATTCAAGACCCGTCTGGACGCCTATCCCTGCAATATGAGATAGGGAACCTGCTTGGGCAGTGGGGTTGGACCTGATGACCTCTTGAGGTCCCTTCCAACCCCTACAATTCTGTGATTCTGATTTTGGTGCGATGGGTTTTCACCAGTGCATGTCATCGGGTGAGTTCTCACACAGTTTACAGAAAATGAAGGATTGAGCAACACAAAAAGTGTTTCAGATTAAATGGTGCTTTTTCATTTTCATTTGGCAGGTGCATGCTAGCTGCCTCGCTGAATGAGCAAGTAGGTACTGGTCATTTATGTGATGAAGTTTTGTTTTGAGAGAGATTTTTAGCAGCTAAAGTGTACTCTCATGAGCTGTACCAGAGTAATGGGAAATAAGAGAAAGAATGTTAGAAAAAAATTTTTCACTGAAGGAGTTGTCAGGGCCTGGAACAGGCTGCCCTGAGTCACCTCCCTGGATGTGTTTAAAAAAAGGATAGATGAGGTACTTAGGGATATGATTTAGCACAGGATGGGAATGGTTGGACTTGATGATCTTAAAGGTCTTTTCCAACCTTGTGATTCTGTGAAAACTCTGAGGCACCTGTTGGCTTAAAGACAGCCCAAGCTTTAAACATCTGGAGCTGTCCAGTGATCATTCCATATGGATTTCCTGTGGCTGTTTGTTGGGGAAGACAGCAGGCCTGCCAGCGGCCTAGCTCTCTTCTCCCAAGATTTAGGCCCTGACAATATTCCTCTGTTCCCATGAGAGAGGAAAATTTACTCATGCTGAGAGGATCCGAACAATCACATTCTCAAACCACAGCGGCCTTGCTGATAGGTGTGCAGGCTGCCCTAAACCAAGAAGCAGTTATGGGAAGGGATTTGGGAGTAACAGAACATGTTAGGAACCAACCATAACAAGAGGGTCAAAACAGCAGGTGTGCGGATACTTTTAGGTATTAAAGATAAACTAAAGATGTTTAGCTATAAGATAGGTTTATCAGAACTCATTATAGTTACTAACCAATCAGTATGGTGTGAACAGTGTGTGTAACCAATTAGCAGTTTTTTAGCTTGCCACGTTGGTAGTAAAAAAGGTATAGAATCTGTGTGATTTCACCTAATAAATGGCTTCACCTACAATTCATATCGAATTGCGTGTTGCTCTCTGCCGGTCGCCACAGCTGTTGGCACTCATATTGTATGTTTGATAGCAGTTTGGAGTGGATCACAACCTAATCAGGATGTGACTGTCACATATATTAGCAGGAATACTCTGGTAAGATACAGGAAGTAATTTACTTCTCTGCAAGTTCTATGGGTATTGCATTCCAAGAAAGAGCATTAGAGATTATAGAGCAAAATTTAACAGGAAAATTGTAGGAATTTGGGTTAATCTAGAAAGGGGAACTGAGAAGCGTATTGATCTGATCAGTGAAAGGTTGTGATACTCTATTGTTCTCTACTTCTTTCTGAGACAAATAATGAGTTATCTTGGGCTAAATAAAATCCAGGCTTGATTTCATAGGATAGCAGGGTAGAGAGCTGAGGAGTGATGGGGGTTATTACAAATTTCTAGAAGCCTTTTTGGCACAGATTGCCTTGCAGGTGTTAATGCTAAAACATTGGGCTGGAGCAGGTGCAGAGAAGAAGCAACATTCTTCCCTGCTTGGTTGATTTTTTTTGTTTGTTTGGGTTTGGGGTTCTGTTTGTGTGGGGTTTTTGTTGGTTTTGTTTTGGGGTTGGGTTTTTGTTTGGTTTTTTAATGCAGCTCTGGCTCTAAACCATTCAAGCACACTATTCTGCGTACCTTTCTACCTGAACCAACTCCCTTTGGCAACATGAGAATGATTAATCTGCAGAAGTGTATATCTAACATTAAAAGTTAGAGTTTTGTGGTTCATCTGCTAGCCAGAAATGCAAAATAAGCTTAAACAGCTCTGTTCTCAGCACAATTTGTTGCAAATATGTATCCCAAACATGACTGGACCAAGTCCAGGCAGTGCTGGACACGAGGCTTGATGTGTCATAATTTCTATGTACATTGATGGATACACACTGGGGTTTTTTTAGATTTCTTTGCTTTTTTTAAAAAATAGGTGCAGTTGAAAAAAAGAAGCTAAACCAAGGAAAAACAAACCCTGCAATATTGCAGCAGTGCATGGGGATCTAAGATTACCATGAGCTCCCTGTCTCTTGCTTATAAACTGCTTATTGTCTGGAAGAACAACAAAGACACAGACACACAGCTTGTGAAAGTCATCTAAGGATTCATCTTCAATGAAAAGTACCTTGAAAAGCACTGGGTTGATCAGAGTCTGACTATTCAGGGAAGTATAACTGTCTTGGAAAGTGCATGGGGGGAAAGAAAAGAAAATGAAGCAAGTTGAGATTGTGCAGTGAGCTAATGGCAGAACCACTAATGGGACATAAACAGCAAAGCCTTATTTTATTGTCTGTTGTTCTCTTTCTGCATCCTCTAGTACATCCAGAAGTTCTCCCTGGCACGTCGCTGCTGCTTGCTGCAGCCACCTCCAGTGTGCAATGAGCCTTCCCAGGCAACTGCTGGAATTACTGGGTTTGAGCTGGGCTGCGTGTGGGAACAGGGGGTAGATTTATCCACAACTCCAGTCAGTAATATCTGCAGGAACACACAGAAGCTCTTGCTGCTTTATGGTGCAGCCCCTACCAGCAACAATTTATAGGACTGTGTGACTGACCTGCAGATCTGTGGGAATGGAGGCAAGCTGGGCTGGTTTTTTTACCTTTAAGGAGAATTTAGGTGCTCAGGGCAAAAGGGAAACTTTTTTAGACCTCCAGTGAAAAGGTCTGCTCATGTAATATTAATTTGTGACATTGGATGGTCTGAATGGATCATGGAGCAGCTGTCAAACCAGTGGGAAAAATTTAGTGTTTGTGTGTTTTGCATCAGTGAGGAGACTCATAGTATGTATTACTTAAAGAACTATTCATCTCTGGATGCTACTACAGCTCTAGTCCATGGTACCAGTGATTGGTGACCTCTTCCAAGTTTCTTATCCCACAGTCTTAGGCCAAAGGACTTCAATCAATCAACTGTAATCAAAACAAGTGGAAGTGTGACCTCTAATTTTGCAGGAGTGCTTTCCTTATTTTCCAGGCTGATATTGTGAGCAATTGGGTTGTTCTAATAATGAAAAAAATTAAATTATAAACAGCATTATAAGCTGATAGCTTGCCCTGAAGTTGTTAAAGGGAATGACATATTGTGGTAACTAGATTTAACTAAATATTTTTGTTTCCTTATCCCAGTTGACAATACATTCTGCAGACCCGCAAATGGTAGAGTTGGGGAACTGGTTTCCTGCTCTACTCTGCCCTGGTCAGGCCCCACATGCAGTATTCTGTCCAGTTCTGGACTCCTTGGTACAAAAAAGACAGGGATCTCCAGGAGAGAGTCCAGTGGAGGGCTGGATTATGATTAAAGGCCTGGAGCATCTCCCCTACAAGGAAAGGCTGAGCAAACTGGGGCCATTCAGCCTTGAGAGAAGACAACTGAGAGGGAATCTTCTTAATGTTTATAAATATCTGAAGTGTGGGAGACAGAGGGAAATGGCCAGCCCCTTTTCAGTGGTCTGTGGGACAGGACAAGGGGCAATGGCTGCAAGTTGGAGCACAGGAAGTTCCACACCAACATGCAGAAGAACTTTTTCCCAGTGAGGGTGACAGAGCCCTGGGACAGGCTGCCCAGGGAGGTGGTGGAGTCTCCTTCTCTGGAGATATTCAAGACCTGTCTGGCCGCCTCTCTGTGTGACCTGTCCTAGGGAACCTGCTTTGACAGGGGGGTTGGGGCCCATGATCTCTGGAGGTCCTTTCCAACCCCTATGATTCTGTGAATCTGTAATATTCTTGGGATACTGTAAAAGGATGTACTTACTGGAAGCTTCCCTTGTACTGCTGCAGTACTGCAGCACTTCTATTATTGTAATCTAAAAAGCGGGCCTACTGGAAAGTCGTACTGGAGTTTCAGTTGGCATATAGGTTGGGTGGGAAGTTAGCTGCCCTCTGGCTCAGGGGGGTGAGGGACTGGATTAGGGAAGCTGCTGCTGAGAAGTTACAGAGTGGAATCACAGAACATTAGGAGTTGGAAGGGACCTCAAAAGATCATCTAGTCAAACCTCCCTGCCAGAGCAGGATCACCTAGACTAAATCACACAGGAACACATCCAGGCAGGTTTTGAATGTCTCCAGAGAAGGAGACTCCACAACCCCCCTGGGCAGCCTGTTCCAGTGCTCTGTCACCCTCACAGTGAAAAAGTTCCTCCTTATATTCACATGGAGCTTCCTGTACCCCAGCTTGCACCCGTTGCCCCTTGTCCTATTGTTGGCCATCACTGAGAAGAGCCTGGCTCCCTCCTCTTGAGACTCACCCTCTATATATTATGAACATTAATAAGGTTACCCCTCAGTCTCTCTCCAAGCTAAAGAGGCCCAGCTCCCTCAGGCTTTGGAACAGCACAAATCCCGTTGCGATGAGACAACACTCCATCCTAGTTTTTATACATTCAGTTTTGAAGCACGGATGCTTAGCACATGTAGCATGAGTCAAGTTTTCAGCTGCTGGAAAGCAGCAGCACCTCCTCGCTACGGCCAGCAGAGACATGGGGCTTACGTCAGCTGCGGATCGGATCTGGCGCCGGTGTTTGCGCTGCAGGGAAAAGTGACTTCATATTTTGGGTTGGACTTAATACCAGGTGGAGCTAAGCAGAGGTGTTAGGAATCCTCTGAAACACCTTTCTTCAAAACTCAGGTAAATGTTTTGTTTAAACCTCCTCCTGCTTCCTGAGTGCCTTCACGTGGATGGTTACAGATGGTGGGAGTTTTATCACTGAAAGCAACAGAATCACAAGGTTGGAAATGACCTTTGAAGATCATCAAGTCCAACCTTTCCTGTCCTATGCTAAACCATATCCCTAAGTACCTTATCTACCCTTTTTTAAACACATCCAGGGAAGGTGACTCAACCCCCTCCCTGGGCAGCCTGTTCCAGGCCCTCACAACTCTTTCAATAAAAATTTTTTTCTAACATCTAATGTGACCCTGCCCTGGCACAGCTTTGTGCCATTTCCCCTTGTCCTATCTCCTGTCACCTGGCTGAAGAGACCATCGCCCACCTCTCTACAACCTTCCTTCAGGTAGTTGTAGGTGGTGATGCTTCTTCCATCTTACACATTCACCCTCTGCGCTCCCTTCTGTGCACATGAACAATTGTTCTCTGTTTCTGCTCTGACTGAATAGTTTTGCTTTTATTCTTTGAGAGAACTCCTACTGTTTGACTATGAAGTAAATAGGAGATGAATGGGTTTGTTTTTTCCCAAGGTAGTTTAAGTATGTTTGAATGTTTAGGTATGTTTCTTTAAATACTTAAAGATTTCAGATCTATGAAATACCTTTCTCTTTTGCTCATTGAGCTCCTCACAAGTTCAGGAAGACAAATATCTCATGGGTTCAAGCTCAAATTACTCTTCTGGTATTGTCTGGGGTTTTTTTAGTGGGTAGTCACACTAAGCTCTACTGAAATCCTCTGGATTTCAAAATCCTCAGATGCTCCCCACTCTCTTGTGCAATTCTTTATGACCTTCAGTTCCCTTGCTAGGTTTCTGTACTACAGGAGAGACCTATAAAACTTGGCTTGCTGAGGAAGAATAAGCCTATAAAAAATTGCTTTTCTTCCTCCAGGCTCTCTTCTTCATGAAGTGGAAATTTCACTGCTCTAAACTCCCCATGCAGTGAGCCCCCTTTATCTTCTCAGACTTCCAGACCTCCCAAAAAGCACCAGGAAAAGAACAAATGATGTGAAAACCCTCTGTGCTGGATACTCTCTGCACTTGAGAACAGGGGTCTACCTTCTCTGTCCTCACCATCTGGAGCAGATATGTGTCTTGTTTGAAAATGGGTTGGAGAAGAAAATGGGGGAATTAAAAGCTGGAGATGGCCCACCATCTCGTACGTGTTCTGTAAGGAATCGAAAAATACTTGTAGACCACTGAAGGAATGAGGTGAGAGACTTTTAACCAAAGGACTTGAACTTCTGCCACCTTCAGCCTTGCTCAACCCCAGCCTTAGTTTAGTTTTAGCCAGTTACTGGACATAACATGAAATCTATGTCAAGTTATCTCAGTCTGACTGCCTGAAGTAGCGACAGCACTGTCACAGGCACCTACATCTGTTTGGGGAGGGCTTGGGTTGCCATAATTTCACATCAAAATATTATGTTTTTGTTTGTTTATAGGGATAGGGAAGGGCTAGAAGATGTTACTCCTCTGGTTCTTGGGTAGACAATGGGATCTGATCTTGCTAATATGGAGTCACCATGGGGAATCTAATCCTTGGACAGTCAGTTAATGTCCAGATGCCAACAGGAGTTTGTGTTGCAAAGATCTTTGTGGTGGTGGTGGTGGCTGGACCAGATGACACTCCCTGAGCTGTGTGGACATGCTTTCCACACTTTCCTGCTGTGTGGACACACAGTTCTTGTGTCTACCTGGCCTGTGCTCCTTGGGACCACTCCAGCACATGTATGACCCATGTCTAGTGATGATCTTGAGCTACATAGAAACCATCTCCTAACTACCTAAGCTATGTCTGAAAGACTGTCCACCATGATCATTCCTGTATCGACAGGAACTTTCTCCTGACTACTTACAAGTGATGGGTGACTTAAAGCTTTCCCATGGCTACCTGCAATTGATGTAGAGGTGGATCAATTTTGCTGTCCAAAAGTCTTTGGAAGAGCCAGATTCTCTGCTCCAGATGTTGATCAGCACATTGACATGTATGGGGACTGGTCTGGGAACAGTAGACCTGCTTGAAGGAATCTACAGGACTGTCCACACAGAGAGCAACAGTTAGTCAAATGCTTCATTGAGAAAGTGGAGTAGGAGTGGAGTGCAGTTGACCACCAGCTTGTCTCTGGTCAGTTCACTGTTTCAAGTCAATCTAATGTTGCAGCTATGCAGATGCCTAGGTGCAGAGTTTCTGGATCTCCCAAGGAGAGAGAGGTCCTTCTCTACCTAATGATAACAACTAATTTAGCCCATTATAAAAAATATCCCTAAAAACCCATGAACCAAAAATATAGGAAAAATAAGGGCACGTGTTCTTGCTTCCTATCCAACTAGATAGCACCTGTGCTTCATATAAAGAGCACACACTCATATTCCTGAGTAATAAGAAGTAATTAAAAAACAAAACAAAAAAGTCCAGGGATTTAAGCATCTGAAAGCTACTTTTGACTGGAGCAGAAAAACTACTGTATGTCTGAAGAGTTGTGTTGAGGTACTGGAGTAAGCATGTCTGCCCTACCGTTTCCATTCCAAGGCGTGCCTATCTGGCATTCAGATGATGAAGCATTTCTGGATGTAACCTTATGAAAGCCAAGGAGCGTGAAGGTCAGGAATGAAAATGATTTCCCTGGTTAAAAGTGCCTCAGGTGATATTTGGCTATATTTAAAATCTAAGTCACAAATGTCAAATCTGAAAAACAAAGCCAAATAAAGAAAAATAAAACAAATCCCACCACACAAGCCAACATGGAAGAGCTTGTAGACAAAGCTTTTCTACTTTTATCCTCATTTTTTATAGGGATATAAAAATCCCTATAAAGCATAGTGGCTGAAGCACAGTGGCATTTTCTCAGCTCAAAGTGCAAAGATTCTATTACTTAAACATAATTACCCAACGATAACGTGTGCAAGGAGCACGCCTTGCAGCTGGGCAGGTGTGCAAGCCTGAACTTCTGCTCAGGTCCCTTTTGCATGGTGACAGCATGAAGCTTTCACAGTAACCGGGGCTGTGAAGCCCCGTGCTGTAACGCTGCCACACAGCCCGGAGCAGTGAGTGCATGGGTGTGCATCCTCACAGCCTGGGTATTTTTCAGTAAATACCTGATGAGAACAAAACCCACCTATTGCTCTTGGTGAGCTCAGGGCAAGGTAACTCCTGCAGCTGCTACTCTCCCTTTGGGCCCCCCCCGAATAGTGAAAATGGGTGAGTTGAAAGAGAAGAGGTTCTTGTCTGCGAATCCCATAAGAGGCTGCAACTGGGGTCAAGCTCAAAGGCTCAAATCTCTGAATCTGTATTTTTATTAATTCGTAAATATGTCTATATTTATCTGTATTTGTATTCATTCATAAATCCATATTTTTCTTAATTCCAAAATACTTGGGGCTGCAACATACTCCCACTGGAGCCTGTGGCAATTCATTGGCAAGTGAAACACCAACAGGGAGCCTGATGCTTCTTCCTCTTCATTGACAAATTTGACACCAGGCAGGCTTTCTGCATTGAGCAGCATACTATTTTAGATGGGAGAGGAATTACAATGTATGTTAATGGCCTCACCCACACAGCTGCACATTGCCTTAGGCGCTGTTATTGGGTTGCCCACTCTTGTCAGTTAAGAGCAAGAGCTCATCAGGAGTTTCTTTTGTGTAGCTGGAGATTTGGCATCTTGAAATGGGATAACTGAGAGTTTATGGAAGTGGTAGAGGTTAGCAGAGAGGCGACTGCCAGCTGCACCAAATAAAGCAGCTTCTTATGTCACTGCTGTGCCTGAGTCCATCAGAGGCTTAACTGGGTAAAGTTTCAAGACAAAGTAGTAGCCTTCTCTGAGTTTAATAACAATTCTGGGATGGTTTTATGTAAAATGTCTAGAAATTGAGTGCCTTTGCCTGTTTAATTTCTTTTTCCAGGGGAGCAAGCAGCAGCTCAGAGGAGCTGGGTTCATCTATTCCAGTTAAAGCACTGCCGCACATTTCGAAAGGTAAGGCTGTTGTTCCGACCCAGCTGTCTCTGTGGGTGCTGTGAGCAGTATGAGTGCAAGTACGGATATAACTTCATCCCAGGCCGAGTCCCTTCACAAACCAGGTCACTGCAAACGGCAATTAAGTTAAATCAGTGTCAAGCCCTCCTCTGCACAGCACAGACTGCTGGCATCCCTTGCCTTGTCTCCTGTGGCAGCTGGAGTCAGCTTCAGCGGACATGCACCAGTTGACACAGGCTGATCAGCTGTCTCAGAAGCAAAACCAAATATAATAGACCCCAGGCTTCTCCAGTGTTGGGAGTTCTACCACTGCTTCAGCCCTACTTTCACTGGCTTTAATGTCAGAGGAAGGATTTGCTTCTGGTTAGTTTTATGCAGCTTGCTTTAAAAAGAAAAAAAATTCACTCAGCCTGATAATTTACAAACCCCTTTACTATGCAAACAGTGAAACCAGTGCATGCAGCAGATAGCTCTGCTCACTCCCATCATCTCCTACGGAGTGCTTGGTTGCATCGTGCTTAATTATGAATGGTCTCCAAAAAAGCCCGTTTTACTGTACTATGAAGTGACTCACATCACACAGAAGCTCTGACAACTCGCACTGGGTACCGGAGTCACATGGCGCTGTATTAGTCGGTGACTCATTTCATATTGTACTCGGTACTGAGATCTGACTCATATCGAACTGTGCGAGGAGCTGACTGACATTGTGCTGGTCTGAAAGCAGGTTTGAATCGGGATGACTCACCCCAGAGTGCATTAAATAGTGATTCACGTACCGTTACCTATTGATTCCGATTGTCGCGATTCGCTTCGGACTGTACTACGCTGGCATCCGGCTGCCCTGGCAGGGTGGGCACCGTGGCAGCTGCCCTCCGCCTTGCGAGCTCGGCTGTAGTGCCAAGTGGGGCGGCGTCAGGCATGAGGAGTAGTATCAAAGTCACTGTAAAGCTGAAGTAAGGTCAGAATCTGACTTAGCACACTGTCGTGATGCTCTCTAGACCTTCTTTCCTTCACCCGGCTATGACAAATTTTGGAAGGTCCCTATGAACAGAACGTTAAGAGTCATGAGCCCCTAGCTGAGGATGCTCTGTTGCTTCGGAGCGCTAGGAGATCTCTGCAGTATCTCCGAGACTTGCTGCCTCCTTGTGACAACTTTTCTCAGTGACGAAAAGAGGAGATGAATTTTTAGAAGTGACTGAGCGCTGGCAGCTGCCTACGCTTCGGGTTCATCAGCGTGTGACCCGGGCTCCGAAAGACACACAAACCTCATGCTCGGAAAACTCCTTCCTGGTACTTTAAGGTGGGACTTCAAACATGGCCAGTCACTCTGAAAAACAGGTGCTGCTCTTTCCAAGAGAGAAAGAGGTGTGCGACAGCCGAGGCGATGCTCCCTCAATCAACAGTTTGGGACCCAGAGTAAAGATACCCAACCGAGTATGGACGGGAGGGGCAGATGAGAAAATAAAGGGGAAATAAAGTAACTGTTCTCCCCTCTTACAGCATTTTATAAAACACAGTGCTACTTTACCTTCAGCTGGCTTGAACACGCTCTCATTTCAGAAAGACGCTCCTAATTTTAACCCAGCACTTCTAATTTTAACCTGGCCACAACTGGGACTCTCCTGGCTGACCGTTATTTCGGGGCTTCGTTTGATTGAACTAGTGGTTACTGGTTCTTTCTGGTCCCGTGGTCCAACAGTGCTGTTGCCGGCACCACGGCACGCAGCTCCTGACTGACGGCGAGGTGCTGGGGGTGCGACAGGCACAGAGGTACAAGGGGATTCCTCAGCGCTACGTCATGCCGATGGCACCGAGGGAAAAGTTTCCATCTCACGCTTTTTAACAGCAAAAACGAAACAAAGGAGTGGCTGCATGAAGTCAGTCACACCAGCACTAGACTACCGTCATTCTTACTGGCACGGGCACGGATAATCTTACTTCACTTTCCAATGCTCGTTACCTGCTTTTTCGTACCTACTGACATGTAACTGCTGCTAGAGCTCGGGAAGAGCTCTTCCTCTCACTCGAGGATGCATGATGTGCATCCTAGGGTGGGAGGATTTTCCCAGCTGATCCTGGGAAAACTCCGCGCGGAAACGCTTGTTGCTACTCATCTCTCGAACTTTGCAGGGGAACCGAGAGGCCCCAGAACGGATGTGCCTCGGGACCCCCTTCGCGAAGGGGAGTAGGGTGGGTGTGGGGGGATGGTGATGGATGCTGCCTTATCTTCATCCTCACTCGTGAAAAGAGGAGGAAGGGCTCCTGACCCTACGGGCGGGAGCCGAGCCGGAGTGGTGGTACCCGCGCTGGGGCGAGGGAGGGGGCGCGGAGGCGGCCAGGGTCCGGGTCCGGGTCCAGCGCCCGGGTCCAGCGCCGGGAGCCCGTAGGGAGGGACGAGGCGGTGCGAGCCCCAGAGCGGGGCGCTGCCGGCTGGTGGCTCCCGACCCTCCGAGGGACGGGGGAAAGCGCCTTTTGCTATGGGTCCCTCCGGTTTCTCCCCAGCCGCGGGGGCCGCCAGTGGCAGCGCCGCCCAGGTGCCGTCCCGTCCCGTCCCGTCCCGTCCCACCCCACCTGGGGCAGCCCCCGTTGCGGCGCGGGGGTCGCGGCTGCCGGCGACGAGCCCGCGAGGGGCCGTAGGGCCCGGCGGCCGCCAGGCGGGACCGAGCGGTACTTACGGTGTCGGCGGCGAGGCCGCGCCGGGAGTCCTCGCCCGCTTCCCCTCCGGTAGCGGCGGGCTGGGCGCCCGGGGACGACGGCTCGCCAGCCCCGCGCATGCGCTCGACCCTCGCGGGCTCGTCTCACGGTGCCGGCCGCGGGTGGGCTTCGCTCGCCGTGGCCGGAGCGGCGGGGAGTGGGTGGGGGCGAGGCGGGCAGCCCGCGCTCCCCGCCCCGACCCCGGCACGACGGGGCGGGCTACCGCCGGGCCGCCCCGGCGAGACGAGCACCGGGGGCCGCTGCGGCTCAGGGGCGGTTTGCAATGGGAGCAGCCGCCGCAGCGCCCGCACCGCGGCGGCGGGCTGGGGAGGGCGCGGGGGGAGCCATGGGGCCGGCGCCGTTGAGGGAGAAATGCCGGAGAAGCCGGCGTGAGGGTGTGCGTGTGTGAGCGAGCGAGCGTGTGCGCTCAGGGGAGGGGCGGGAAGGGCTGGAAGAGGCGGCGATGGTGCCGCGGAGCTCGGGGCCGGCGCTTTGATGTTCATAGGTGCCTTAAACGAGAGCCGTGCTTATAAACCCGGGATTGGAGCGCGCCTGCATTTTAAGTAACTGCAGGGCTGCATCTTCCCTCCCTCCCCTCAGCCGCCTCCTGCCTTCCAGCGGCGCACAGCTCTCAGCCGCCGGGCTCTCTCGGTCTAGTTCTCCCGATTCGGCGGGGCACGATGTTACCCAGCTGCGGCAGCCGCGCAGCGCGGCCCCGGGGAAGCCGTGTGCTCGGCCCCACGCAGGGCGGCGGGCAGGAGCCGCCGGGCTACATGCTCACCCAGCTCCTCCGGGACGGCTGTACCAGCACCGCCCTTACCAACACCTCCACGTTTTGGGGACTGTCTCACGGATAACGTCCCGCCACGGCAGCCCCCCGGGCAGTCCCAAACATCGTCTGTCGTGAGGGCGCAGCGCGCCCGTCGGCGGGACAAGGGTTAATGGGAGGGCTGCGGCTGGCTGGTGTCACTGCCGTTCCCGGGCAGCGCGACACGATCTTCCTGTCACACCGAGACTGAACCGGTGCATGAACGCCCTCCGCGTACCCGTTTCCCGGAGCTGAGCTCCCGGTTACCGGGAGACGTGGGGAGCAACTCTGCCGTCGGGGCTGCTCCCTTCCCGTCTGCGCCCCCCGGGTGAGGAGCACGGCGGCCGCAGGAGCCTCCTTGCTGGAGCCAGCGGACCCGGGGAGCGATGAAGATGGCAGACGGGGAGCGAAGGGCTTTGCCTGTGGAGCCCGGGGCTTTCAGCCGGGGTAGCTCACCCAGCGCCTCCGAGACCCCCACGCTGATGCTGGCTGGAGGGGGGACGGGGACGTGGGCGGACAGCGGCTTCCCCGGTGCGGGGAGGAGGAAGGGGCGGACGCGGCCCCACGAGCGGTACTCACAGCGCCGGGCGGCTCGGGGGCAGCGTGCGGCGGCGCGGCTCCGTGACACGCCGGGCATCTCCGGCGCTCCGGGGGGAGGCGGCTGGGCGGCGGCGGTGCCGGGGCCGGGGCGGGGGCCGGCAGCTGCGGCTCAGCCCAACGGCCCCGCAGCAGGGCGGCGAGAGGGCAGCGGGCGGCCGCCCCGCTCCCGACCAGCAGTGCCGCTAATCCCGCGGGGCCCAAGAGGAGCCCCGGGGAGTCTCGACGGGGCGCCGAGACGAAGCGCGGGCAGGGCCGGCGGGCGGGGAGCTGCGGCCGCAGGAAGGGGCTGGAGAGCAGAGCTGACAGCGGGGCGAGGGGCCCGGCAGGCCTCGGACGCTGCGGCGTGCGGGGGAGGTGTGGAAGCGGGGGGACGGGGCGGGGAGAGAGAGAGGAGAGAAAGAGAGAGAAAACACAAAGTAAGCATTACCGGGGGGGCAGGCGGGCGCCCTGCGCAGCCCAGCCCCGAGAGGAGCCCCTCCACCGCGTGTTAATCCGTGGGGTGGCAGACTTGAAGCCCCAGCTGTCAGTCCTTGGGCGCTCGGGCTGCCCCCTCACCCCTCCCGCAGACACGCTCAGTGTTTTTAACTTTTCTAAGCCGCCCCGTTAGGTGCGGTGTGAAGGAGACTTCTCGTACCGACCCAGCGCCCCTTGGGGGTCAGGGCTGCCCGTGGAGGACGGGGAGGAGGTTGACCAGTTACAACCTACGTGCCAAAAGCACCCCCTAAAGAAAGCCCCAACCCACCCCGCAAGCCAACCACAGTCGGCGGGAGGAGATGCTGCGGAGGCAGACGGGCCGCCCTCGCCCAGAGCCCCCTCCCGTTCCGACCCTGTCCAGGGTCCTGAAACAGCCCCGCCGCATCCCGCCCCTCCGGCGGCTCGGGAGCGGCCGGGCAGCTCGGCGAGCCGCTCCGGTCCCCAAGCATAAGGGCAGAGCGATCTCCCCCTTCCTTGCTGAATGTCATGGTCCCGGAGAGAGGGAGCCACCCTACTGGGGTATGAGCCTGGAACAGGAACAGGCAGGAACCACTGCCATGGGGGTCCCGCCCCCCTTCTCTCTGCCTCTTCCTGTTCAGTGTTCCATATCTTTCAGCAAGGCCCTGGCCTTCCCAAAACATCTTCCCCATTTCTGGCCTACAACCAAAGAGACAAAGAGACGGAGAGGAACTGAAGTCTGCACAGTGTGAAGAAAGTCCTTCCTACAGTGGTGGTGCCAAAGCCACCTCTACAGCAAGGGGAGGGCACGGCTGAGGTCCCGTTGGTGCCAGGAAAAGGTGCCCGTTAGAGCTGAGACCTGCAGGGAAAGCTGCCTTTCCTGTATATAAGTAAAGCCTGTTGTTGCTTAGCAGCAGAGAGTTCCCCTAGGTCTGTTCTGAGAATTGAACTAGGGTGGGAACTGGACAATGTTTCCATGAGAGTGGGAAAGATAGGTTGATTTCCTCCCCACCCACACTGCCCTCTTAGTATTTCTCCTGCCTGGTGGCAAGAAGCCCTTCTGCAAATCTCTGCCCTTTTTGTTGTGGCACAAAGCACACAGCTGGGATGTTAAATACACTTCCGTGCTGAATTACAATTGTCAAGGCCCAGGCAGGACCTATGGAGGTATTACAGGCTGGAGAATTAGGATTAAATGATACTTCCTCACTTCTTGGCAGGGAAAAGGAAAGAAAGACTCAGTAAATATATCAAGGTGGTTCTTCATGTAACGTGAGATCAAGATCAAAACACCTGTTAATAGCACTGGCCTTTGAATGCAGCTCCTAGTCATGCTTCTTGGGTAGGGCGGTCATTTTTCAGACCAGAGAGTGGATGTGACACCCCAAAATCCTCTCTAGACTACAGTCTCAGGTGTTTTTCTAAATTCTAGCAAGAACTCTTGAACAAGTGTAGGCTTAAAACGTTGCACAGCGGAACCCTCTTTGGAAGGGATGGTCTTGCCCCATCCTTGTCTCAGGAGGGTCATGATCAACCCACACCTTATGAAAGATGGCTACTAAAGTACCTTCTTCTGCATGTGCATGCCTGTGGCCGTACTTAGTCTGCACTGCTGCCCCACTTTGTACAGGTTAATGCAACTGCACAAAGACATAGACAAAGCAAAGTGTGTTTGCACATCTTGGCATGGGAGCGTTGGGCCTGGGTCTTGGTTTTGTTCCAAAAAGTACGTAACAGAAAATGGAGTGTTTCCACATGTATTCAAAAAAATTATCCCACATAGTGGCACCTTTGCTTGTAACATGCAAGGTATATTTTAAATCAGTACTCAGTTTACGTATTGATTTAGCTGCTACTACATAAGTCATTAGAAAATCATTTAAAAAGTCTCTTTACTAGACTTTCCTGAACATATCTCCTTAAGACTTCATAGGTTATTGATAAACTTCTAGGAGGGAAGTCTGTCCAGCATACAGCAGCTTTCCTTTATTCCACATCCGAAAGGAATGGCTCTATCTGAGGGTGCTCCTGCTATTTAATATTGTCCTTTTGCGCATCTCTCAAACTCCAGCCTCTCTCTTTCTGCAGACTTGTCCACTTTGCCTTTGTGGAACCAAGGAAACCTGTTACTGTTGTTATCATAACATTATTATTGAAAACTTACATGGCTTTTTTTTTTTTTTAATTTTTAGATTTTATTTGTCCTCATTAGAAAAAGATATGAAGTTACTAGAAAGGCAATATGGAACAAGTATCTGTATTTTAATAAAATTGTATTCCAACATTCTTGTAGTCCCACTTCAGTGGGTGTCATTATGCACACAGCAGCTCATCTGGGGCCTGTGTTGCTTTAAGGTGTTAGGACAGGTTGCTGCACCTCCACCTGAACTTCTGCTCCTTGCCCAAGGACAGACCACACACCCTTGTGTGGTTGCTTACGGGTACTAGTCTATTTTAGCGTTTCCTGTTCACTTCAATTGTTAAATAGAGAGTTTCTAGACCGTTGAATGGAGCTGATTCATAGTAAATTAGGGAGCAATTCAAACAGAAAGTAAGAAGCCATTTTTGATTATTTTCATTGACATGAAAGGGCACTTGTTACAAATCACTTTGATAGGCTGATCACAGATGGATAGGCTTTTCTGGGAGAGGAGGTATTTTCAGAGGGAAATGAGTTTCCAGGGACTTTAGTTGAATTTAGATTTCATATATATATATATATATATATATAAAAGATCTTTATCTATACACACACACATACACATATGTATGTATATACACATACATGTATGTATATGAATTGAATTGGCCAGCCCCTTTTCAGTGGTCTGTGGGGACAGGACAAGGGGCAATGGCTGCAAATTGGAGCACAGGAAGTTCCGCACCAACATGCGGAGGAACTTTTTCCCAGTGAGGGTGACAGAGCCCTGGGACAGGCTGCCCAGGGAGGTGGTGGAGTCTCCTTCTCTGGAGATATTCAAGACCCGTCTGGACGCCTATCTGAGTGATATGTCCTAGGGAGCTGCTTTGGCAGGGGGGTGGGACCCGATGATCTCTTGAGGTCCCTTCCAACCCCTACAATTCTGTGATTCTGTGATTCTGTGATATATCTCAGCAGTATTCTAGCATTTGCTTTGTCTTAATTAAAAACTTAAAATGTAAATATATGTACATACTTAAAGGATGCACCTTAGGTAACCACAACTTGAACTGAACGTAATGAAGGCAATATTATGGGAAATAGCTTTCTTGAACTTTTAAATATTTGCATTCTAAATATTTGTATTCTTTCAACATTGGCCATGCACAGGTGTAAGTTACTTTTCTTAATGGATCTGTTAGTGATTTATTTCAAGTAGAAGGGGCAGGTTCAGTGTCGATGGCAGGCAGAGTAAATCGGAGTCTTCAAACTTGTAAAACTAACCATGGGGTTGCAGCAGCCCACAGAGTAACTTATAAATAACTTATCCCACATGCAGGGATGCCTGTGAGTACTTGATTTTTCATCAACAGTAGTAGCAATGCGTTAATTCAGCAGTAGAGTTTATTCTGTGTAATTCCAAGTGTTTCCAGGGGCAGATCCCAATGACATGTCAGTCAGACCATCAAAATGTTACTGCTCAGGAGCACAAATGTAGAGCTCAGGGTTTTCCTTAGTCTTTTGCTGGGGGGTTAAGTTTCCTCAAGGTCCTGTGCCAACTCCTGTGATTACATTATGTTAGGACTAGTGCTTGAAAAGTTACTGCAATGGTTAGGCTTGGCTTAGTGCTCAATACAGCCAGAATTATTTGCTATTGATGGCTCTGCTTAGCACTTTGCACTGTGAGGTTGTTTTCCAGGGTGATGTACTTTCTTAGGGTGGGCCCATCTCAGATGTATGTTCTTCCAAAACTGTCAGCCTCAGTATTTACATCAGTCAGCCTCTACTCCGAAGACTCAGGCAGTCTGGAAATTAGCCTCTGCTGTCTCCACTCACAACCCTGTTTCTTTTTGACACCTATGCATCCCTTCTTTGTTACTTCTAAGGAAGAGGAAGCTTAAGGAGACATAATCTTTGAGATGGCATTAAATATTAGAAACAAGGAGATGTTTTCCAGTAATAGGACTGAATGCTGGGTTTTAAAGCATCAGTCAGCCCAGTAATGGCTCTGCTCCCCATTCTGGCCCCAGTCCAGCTGATGCATGCAGGCACCGTGGGGTTCATGAGCCCTCGGATGGAGTTCTGTGGCACTACTCGTGCTTAAAGTCCTTGGTGACTCAGAGATTCTGGCAGATTGACAGACTGCCCAGGAAGCTGTCAGCTTGGGCAAGGAAGGTCTAATTAGAAATTGTGACATGACACATACCAAAAAATGAACACTTTGCTGAACTACAGCTGCGTTAAGTAACCACGTCATCAATTTCATTTGCTGTGTGTGGCAAATTGAAGCCTCACCATATTCTGTCTGAGCTTTTCTTCCTATGTTATGTCAACAAATAGTTAAAAATTTAATACCATTTAATGCCAACTAGGTATTT
Organism: Laterallus jamaicensis coturniculus; assembly: GCA_022605575.1. NCBI lineage: Eukaryota > Metazoa > Chordata > Aves > Gruiformes > Rallidae > Laterallus > Laterallus jamaicensis. The sequence continues at coordinate 49,925,765 of JAKCOX010000002.1, read as the reverse complement.
TTTTAGATCACAAGGCTAACACACATCCCTAATCCTACCTTTTGGGTCTTTTTGTGTGTAAACCTTTGAATTATTTGAAACCGTAAAAAAAACCCCAACCCTACAGTGTTGGATTGATTTAAAAAAGCCTTACCACAACAACCTTCTGTTAGTGCTGTTAGTTCTCACATCAGGGAACCTGTACCAAACGTCTGGGGAAAATGTTGACCAGAAAAAGATCATCATCTTCTACATATAAAAATTCAAGTTTCCAATGGAAGCTGCTCGGTAACTCTCATTACATGCTTCCATAAGGTGTCACTGTGCACCTACAGTTTGCATGGGGAACCTCAAGAGCTAGGGATTTGTGCTGAAGCATTATTCCTCCTTTTGGCAATTAGGGGTCCTCTGCCCATGATGGAAAGGAACTGAACTAAAACTGGGGACACAAATATTTTCCTTCTTTTTTTTTAATGCAGAGAAAAGGGGAAAAAAAAGAAGTCTTCATAGTTTTGATGTCACTCAAGGGGTTCCTATTCAAACAGGACCCACAGGAATATTCCTGGATCACACATAACCTAATTACTACACAGAATCCTTAACACACAGGTGCTTGGTAAGAAAAAAAATACATTTAAAGAAGAATCAAAACCTGATATGACTGCAATTGTTAGATCTGAAAAGTAGCTTGTAGTTATATTCCAGAACTAATTCAGAAAGGAAGATTAATGGGGCAATTTGGAAGCAATGTTCCTGAACAGCTCGAGGTTTCGGAGGAGTTCAAAGTGTATCTGAAAGCCTGGTTGCACAAAGTGCCAGCACAATTATATTCCAGCCTGACCAGACTCCTGAGGATGCTCCTGTGACTTCTGCCACTGACTTTTGATCAGATTTTGGGGCTTTAGAAAACCTTGAGGAACTAGGGGAGTTAAACAGCTATGTTAAAAGGCTGATGGGAGAAAATATAACTCACAGGATGTGGCAGAGAATACAAAAATATACCCGAGCTAAAATACACTATAATTCCTTTGAAAAGAAGAACAAAAGAATAAAGAGCAGGCAAAGACAGACTGCTAAAGAATATGTGGTTAAAGAGATTACTATCATAAAGGAGAGTGTTCTAGGCTGGTATGGGCTGGCATGAAGAGCAAACTGTGTTCATCTCAGTGGAGATTCATTTGAGGTGGTGACCAGCAGTACTTCTCCAGCATCTAAAAAAGGACCTGTGAATGACAATGGGAGGGAAGGGAGGTAGTTTCATATGAATGATGGTGAGGAGAAAGTGTGAACATCTTTGGGAAATGAAAAACTTCAGGTAATATCTACTCCAGTGTACTAAGTTATCAATGGAACTGAACAAATACTGATTTAGAGAGGTCAAGCTATCCCTGTTATGTAGATACTCCCATGGAATTGAGCAGAAAGGCATGGGGCCTTCCTTGCAGAATCTTATACTAATCTTTCTTCCACAGATCCCTGTGATATAAGAGTGAGCACCTGGATTAGAGAGGCTGTGATTGCAGACAGCACAAATTACTGTCTAAATGTCATGATTGCTTTAGGCTTAGGACTTACAAATGGTTATCTGTTCCTAGGTCTCCCTTGACACCACAGATACCAGATTGCTGGTTATAGATACAGAGGACCTCTTGGGGAAACAAAAATGGGCGGGTGGGGTGGAAACTCAAGAGCTACTGAGCTTTTGGGGAAGGAACTTGACGTGTTCCTGTGAGACCACGTTTCTCCTGCCTGATGCTCAGAGAGACACTTCTTTCTGCAGGCTAGACCTTTTCATCTGGCCACTCCAAGGATGTCTGTCACATTTCCCTCCACCTGGAAACACACTGCACTTTGCTGTGGTTCTAGAAGTGTCCTGAGAGAAGGAGAACAGCAGTGCAGGTGCGTAGGAATCTGGGCTAACCTATTGTTGTATCTCATCTTCATGTCTTGTCGTTCAAAACCAACTTGCTAACAGACCACGCTGGTGGCACTTCCCCTCTGTTGCACTACTGTTTTGAATGACCATGTCCTCCTCCTGGGTGGATGAAACATCCATCCCAATCTACTTTCTGGGCTTCATTTCAAACCTACCTCCTGACTGAACCCAGAAAAGACATAGTGAGCCTGCAAATGTCCTGCCTGCAATAGCCTATATTTTCTTCTCTGATCTGTAGCACCCTTAACTTACTTCTCCTGATCATTTGGAAAGGCTGGTAAGAAACCAGTAGAGTTTGGCTTTTCTTTTTATTTAAAATGTGTCTGCTTACAATGCAGAGTGATACTTGAGCAAGCACAGCTATTTTATGAGCCTGAAACAATTTTATAGTCTGAGTAAGCCACTGTTGGTCAGGTAAATCATTCAATTAGATGCTATTCTTGCACTTAAATGAAGTGCATGCATTTATCTGCACAGGGTCTGTATGAGCAGAGTGAACACAGTGCAGCAAGGAAGGCTAGTCTGTCATAAATATAGGAACCATCTTTCAGAATAAAAAAAAATAATCAATAAACATAAAGAAATTCTAGTTTGAAAGAACATCCCTGGCATTTAAGGCTGTGACTCATTGCATCAGTCTTCTGACTGGAGAACTATCCAACTATTCTATGTCCAACTATCCAGAAGATCTAGATGTATACTGAGAAACACCCTGTAAACCTCTTATTTAGATCCCATATTAAATATAGTTGTTATAGATGTCCCATTTATTGACATGCAGAATTCTGGGTAAGGTGGATCAACAAATGAATGAAGAATTTGCAAATTAAAATCCAGGACACTGGAACAGAGAGGGGATGCTCAGCCACTTCCCTGGTGCAGTCTGTATGCACCCTGCACATCTGAGCACAGGTTTGGAGTACCAGAAAGGAACGAAGGGTGTGAGTACCAAAGCTTATTTGGAATACTAAGCTCCAGGACTGGCAAGGAATCCCTCAAAGGAAATTCCCTTCCCCAAAAGCATTCCTCCCAGCAGAATGCTTGTGTTAAAACAATCCAGTTTGGTAATAAAAAAGAGAAGACCACCGAATTTACAAAATCAAGCACTGCAAGGAAAGGAATACTTTATTATAATCCTCCCACCTCTCATAATAAATGTCAGTCTTATGCAGTTCAAGAACAAATACTTTATCCTATCTTGGTCTGATTTTGCTCTTAGCTTGATTATCCTCAAAGAAAACAGTGAAGTTGACAGAGCAGCAGGAACGGTTTTGCTCTTTACTGAGTCCTAAAGTAAATTACACAAGTGGTCAGAGGAAAAAATCACAGCTTCTTGCTGAAATTAGGCTGTGTTCACAAAGGCAGCCTAATGAATAACAAAGTGAAGTTTTCATTCCCCTTTTTCCATATGAATTCCTCAGCCTACATCTGACATCTTTAGACTCTGGAGAATAATTTTCATTCTTGTGAGTGTAATTAAGCACTTGCAACAGTGAACCAGGAAAAGTGATGTGACATTTTTGTAAGGTCATCAGCTGCTGCTTGAATGGCGTCACTGGGCAGCTCCTGGTTTGTTGCAGGCTGTTCTTACCTTTAGCAGTTGGTGTGGTGTTTTAGATTAGCTTTATTTTGAGACTAACACTAGAATAACACTGCTCACCAATCCTTGCCATTTCCCAAGTGTTACCCTTCAGGACACCTTCTGCATGTGGCTGATGGAAAACCAGCATTCTGCCTGCCTCAGAGTTAAGTTTTAATGCTTGTGATACAACATGCAGTTACTTATATTGAACATAACCAAGGTGTTTTCATTCCCTGTGTGGCCTCTGAGAGGGGAGTGATGGTTTCTCTCCTTTGCTTTCCCTGGCTCTGTAGGGCTTTGACTTTGACCTCCTCTCAGGAGGATGCTCCTGGCTGTCACCTAGCAACCTGGAGCTGGGCTTTGAAACGAAGACATTTGTGGTAGGATATTGTGATCTCTTTTTTGCATCTTTCTTTTGACTGGATTATAAAGAGATGCAAATCAATGGGAGTAAGAAGCTGTCCTGTTACTGCACAGGAGGGGCCAGCAAAATGTAGGACTGAGTAAGGTCTAAATGGCTTGAAAGGCTCTTTGAATTCTTCTTTGGTGGAAATTGCTGTGGAAAAGCACGTATGTGATTCATGACTTTTGTGGTTTTGTACCACCTGCAGGAAACTCACACTAGGGAACATGCATTGTATACAAGCAAGTGTAAGGAGTCTATTACTCTTCGTGCTTACTACATATACAGCAAGGAGCAATGGATTTAAGCTGCAGGCAGTGATATCTAGGTTAAATGTGGGGTTTTAGTGGTAGGATGTTGAAGAAGTAGAGCAGGCTGTCTCGACTGTGGAGTCCGTATTAGTGAGGTTTTAAAGAGCTGGTGAGTTATAATTGTTCCAGGAAGGGCTTGGGGCTGGTTGATCCTAGCAGCAAAGGTCAGGCAACACTTTTAAGCTCCCAGTCAGTACTGCCTTTGATGATACTGCACCCCACATTCTTGCCCCGGTCACTGGAAGGATTTACTAATTAGAATGGACTGGCTGATACCTGCAAACCAGGCACGACTTATTCTGGCACTTAGGGATTCCTCTGGGACTCAGAAACCCCCGACAAATCTGAGCTGAAAAAACCCACACCACAATTCCCCTTGCAATTGGACCCGAGGTGTGTTGGAAATAGAACAGGGTGTGATGGGATCACTGTGCTCAGGTGATCTCTCCCACATGAGGGCCTCTAGGAGAAACCAGAAATCACAGCAACAGTATGTCATCATTCTTGGGCTTGTGTTGCACAGTGGTACTTCATTTCAGGAAATCACTTACTCTCATCAGTCTGTGTGTGAGTAAAGGTCAGTTTCTCTTGACTCAGACACCCAAACTAGCTGCCTTTTCCCAAAGATCACCATGGTCTTCCAGGGAGACAGAGGAGTTGTTTATCCCTAGTATCCTCTATCTAAATTGTTGATTCTTGCTCCTGGAAGAGTATCCTAAATGAATATATTTGTAAATCTGAAGTTACCCATGTCTCAAATTAGTAGATTTAAAACTAGGCTGAGAAGGTTACAACATTTTGTTCCACTTAAAGAAGGTCATCATGTATCAATGAAAACAGCCTCTCTAGTTCAAGTTCATCTAGGATTGTTTTGCTGAAAAAACTTTGGAACTACTGTAAAAATAGTTTCTCTTTTGGTTTTTGCACTACATTCTTTGGCAGTAATATCCTAATCTGCCCAGGACTCTGCATTTTTCCCTTTCAAAGGTACACAGCTAGAAAGGAAGTTTGAGGGCTCTTTCAAAGGCAAAATATGTAAATCACTAAATTGGAAAAACACATGATTGCAAATTAGTACAAATGATCTGAGGACTTGAAAATTTGCACACCATTAATATGCAAGTAAGCCACCCATTAATGTGCAGTACAGTATTGTTTTGACAACTTTTCCAAAAGAATGCCCCCTGATTGCTGCCTGCGCAGCTATTATTGGTTCACAGACAATGCTGAGCAATACAGCAACACAGCCAGCTATTCTCAGAGCAGTGGTTCTGGGTGCAAGTGAAAAACCTTTTATGAATTAAAAAAAAAAGGTATTATTATGCCAGGTAATTACAGAACAGTTTAAAAAGAAAGACACTGCGAAGAGCTCTTTGTTTCACGGAAGAGTTGATATTGGAAGGGGCCTCTGCAGATCATCTAGTTCAACCTCCTGCTCTAAGGCTTTGTAGGACCGTGCTAAGGAGGGTTTGAATACGTCTGTGGATGGAGACTTCACAGCCTCTGTGGGAAACCTGTCCCACTGTTCAACCACCCACACAGTAAAAAACCCCACCTTTTTCTGCTGGATAGAATAATTCCTGCAGAAGCCACATTCTTCTGTTCTTACATTCACAATTCACCAATTTCTACCTGACCCCTCTTTCAGGGTTGGGTGCTGACAGGTCTTAGTTTTCCAAATAGGTCTGCTGATGAGATGCACCCTGATATTTTGCTGGACACTGCTGGTTTCAAAAGGATTTATACTTCAGGATGACACAGTCTAAAAATTTGCAGGAGTACCCCTCTCTTAACTAGAAAAAAAAACACTTCAGGGAAAAGAGAAACCCTTGTTACAAAGGAATCATTTCAATGAAAGAAAATTAACCAGCACAGAAGACCACAGAGAGATAATGTTCTCCAGCTTGTCCTATAAATAATTTTGATTACCTTTAAAGCCAGCTGCATATGATTTTACCTCATTATCTTGGTCTGTAACTACTCAGAAAAATACCCACTCTTTTCCCTGCCTAAAAGTATATTGCATTATCAAAGAAGTTGTCAATAAGACTAGATGTTCATTATTTGGAGGTCCTAAATACTCTGCACTACTCCTGTTTCTCTCCCAGAATACTGTATCTTTGCATCATTGATCCTGAATAAAACAGACCATCAAACACATCTCAAATTTTGCATCTGCTGTGTAAGAATTTTGGCAGAGATGAAGAATGTTGGCTGCCAAGTGATTCAATCCACAGCCATAGGCGTTTGCTCCCTCTGCCCATCTCAACACATAAGAATTAGATAAAATGTGCCTATTAAGCTCTCTTTCAGCTTATTTAACTCAGCACAACACCTGTGCAAAAGAACAGAAAGAGGGTGTTCTCACTATAAGTTACTGCTTGGTTTGTTCCTAACAGGGAACATCAGAAGAGGGGTGGCCAGCAGGGACAGGGAGGGGATTGTCCCTCTCTACTCTGCCCTCGTGAGGCCCCACCTGGAGTACTGTGTCCAGAGCTGGGGCCCCCAATACAAGAAGGATGTAGAACTGTTGGAGAGGGTTCAGAGGAGGGCCACAAGGATGATTAGAGGGCTGGAGCACCTGCCCTACAAGGAGAGGCTGAGGGAGCTGGGCTTGTTCAGCCTGGAGAAGAGAAGGCTGCGGGGGGACCTCATTGCAGCCTTCCAGTACCTGAAGGGACCATACAAACAGGAGGGGAATCAACTTTTTAAAAGGGCAGATAATGGCAGGACAAGGGGGAATGGTTTAAAGCTGAAGGAGGGAAGGTTTACATTAGGTATTAGGGGGAAGTTCTTTACAGAGAGAGTGGTGAGGTGCTGGAACAGGCTGCCCAGAGAGGTGGTGGATGCCCCATCCCTGGAGGTGTTCAGGGCCAGGTTGGATGGGACCCTGGGCAACCTTGTGTAGATCCAGGCCTGAGGTTGGTGGCCCTGCCTGTGGCAGGGGGTTTGGAGCTTTATGATCCTCGGGGTCCCTTCCAACCCTTGCCATTCTATGATTCTATGATTCTATGAACACCCTATGACACAATCACAAGCTTTAAGACACACACTGTGACTAAGTATGAAAAACAGGCTTCGCCAAACAGACACTCCTGACATGAAAATGTACTTGGGCGAGATTATATTGAAGAGAGTGAGTATATTTACTAATGTCAGGACTTCTCCTCCTCTTATAAAAGATGAAGACAGTATCTGACTTCAAAGGGACTGTTAACAGTAATTAATGACTGACAGCACTCATCACCCAAAGACACTAGACTACTTGGCAAAACAGTGCAATCGTTGAACTGGCATGTTGTACTTTGCAAATAACATATGTTATGATTTTTGACCTTTCTGGAGTTGTTTGAGAACGGATTCTTATTTTATCAAACAAAACATGATTCAGAGCAGTTGCTGAGTAATTCAGATGAGCTATGCATGGTCACAAGTGACTTCCACACTACACTACAGGCAGCTCACAGAATACTGTTCGGCATCTTCCAACCCAAAGGATTTCTGCAGATCTGAGATCAGACAGGTGAAGGAAAGAAGACACCACACTTCCCTTGGGCTGTTCCCCTGGACAGCGTGTCTTGACCCCCCCCCCCCCCAGAATTCAAATGGGTAGGATTCTGCAAACAGAAAGGCAATGCTGGTGCAACTGGGGTCTCCTTGGGCCTCAGCCTACAGGCTGATGTTAAGGGAGGCTTAGTAGTTGCTCTCCTTTCTTGGTGCACACCTTCTCATTCCACACTATGCTTTCCTCTCTGCTCTGTGCCTTGGGGAACAGAGGGAAGCAAGCCCTTATAGGTAATAAATCTTTATAGTATTTAGGAGGGATTTTGCTTGTCAGAGAGCAGCAAGAGCTGGGCTGTTCCCTCAGGGAAGGTGCAGGGATCCAAGGTGATCCCACAGCCAGAAGGACAGGAGCCTCACCAGCTACAGTACTTGGGCAAGGCAAACAGGATAGACACAGATCTGGTGCAAGCAAGGTCTGGGCCATAGGCAGTATCACTGCAGGGTAGAAGTCAGCCCCCCAGATCAAGGTTTAATATCAAGTCCCATGATCACCAGGTAAGCCCACACAGACAATGGACAGCCAAGATCAAGCCCTATTGAGAGGGAGCGTCCTGTGTTTCAGTTTGTGCCCACTGACCCTTGTCCTGTCACTGGGCACCACTGAGAAGAGTCTGGCTCCATCCTCCTGACATCAAGGCTTTACATATTTAGAAATATCAATCAGATCTTCTCAGTCTTTTCTCATTGAGTCCCCTCATCATCATCATAACCCTCTGCTGTACTTTCTCCACTATGTCCCTGTCTTTCCTGAACTGGGGATCCCAGAACTGGACACAGTAATACAGATCTGGCCTTGGCAGGACAGAGTAGAAGGGGAGAATAACTGCCCTTGACCTTCTGGCCATGATCTTCTTAATGCACCCCAGGATACCATTGGCCTGCTTGGCCATCAGCTCACACTACTGGCTCATGGAGAGCTTGTTGTCTACAGGGACTCCCAGGTTCTTCTCTGCTGAGTTGCTTCCCAGCAGGTCAGCCCCCAACCTGCACTGGTGCCTGGGGTTATTCCTCCCTAGGCACAAGACACTACACACACGTTTGCTGAATTTATCTTATTGCTTAGGTTTATCTCTGCCTGACTCTTCAGGTCTCACTGAATGGCAGCACAGCCCTCTGGTGTATCAGTCACTCCTCTAAGCTTAGTATCATCACCAAACTTGCCACGGGTCTCTATCACTCAATTAGAGGTCACTACTCCTTCAACATAGCTCAGGCAGGGAGTAGGCTCCTAGGACAAAGCTTACACAATGCTGCTGGACCCATGGGTGTGGGGTGAGGTCCCAGGTGAGGCTGGTCAGGACCATTAAGACTTATTAGTGCTCTCATAGCCCTGATGCTGTTGTCATGGACTTGCCCAGTCACTTATTGTCTGTAGGTGTATTATTCATGGAATCCCAACCAAATCTGGAGCCTTTATGTTTAGAAATCATAATTATGCTACTGAATTTAAATGGGTCCAATGCAGATGTAACCTGAACATAAACTAAAAAGTGACATCTCTCTGGAGAACATTCTAGTCCTCTTCTGAGGAAGTGATGGCTATGAGCTCTGTGTAATGGGACTTTGGTCAAATTTTGTTATTAGGCAATTATTGGGCCCAGGTGAACCTAATGAGGTTCAACACTGCCAAGTGTAAGGTGTTGCACTTGGGCCAGAAGAATCCCAGACATAGATACAGACTGGGAGAAGAGCTCCTTGAGAGTAGCCCTGCTGAGAAGGACCTGGGTGTCACAGTGGATGAGAAACTTACCATGAGCCAGCAGTGTGCTCTTGCAGCTCGCAAGGCCAATGGTGTCCTGGGCTCCATCAGAAGAGGGGTGGCCAGCAGGGACAGGGAGGGGATTGTCCCTCTCTACTCTGCCCTCGTGAGGCCCCACCTGGAGTACTGTGTCCAGATCTGGGGCCCCCAATACAAGAAGGATGTAGAACTGTTGGAGAGGGTTCAGAGGAGGGCCACAAGGATGATTAGAGGGCTGGAGCACCTGCCCTACAAAGAGAGGCTGAGGGAGCTGGGCTTGTTCAGCCTGGAGAAGAGAAGGCTGCAGGGGGACCTCATTGCAGCCTTCCAGTACCTGAAGGGACCATACAAACAGGAGGGGAATCAACTTTTTAAAAGGGCAGATAATGGCAGGACAAGGGGGAATGGTTTAAAGCTGAAGGAGGGAAGGTTTAGATTGCGTGTTAGGGGGAAGTTTTTTACGGAAAGAGTGGTGAGGTCCTGGAACAGGCTGCCCAGAGAGGTGGTGGATGCCCCATCCCTGGAAGTGTTCAAGGCCAGGTTGGATGGGGCCCTGGGCAACCTTGTGTAGCTCCAGGCCTGAGGTTGGTGGCCCTGCCTGTGGCAGGGGGGTTGGAGCTTTATGATCCTTCCAACCCTTGCCATTCTATGATTCTATGATTCTATGATTGTGGTCTATTTGTAACCTCTCACTATCTCCCTGAGCAGTGCAATGTTTCTGGGGTGTTTATTTTGCCAACTGGCAAAAAGTACATTGGGAGCACATGAGAACGTGTCTGTTATTAGCTCTGGGTTAAGTAAGTTCTTGCATCTTTGTGTTGAGACTTCTAAAAAATTTATTCAGTTTTGCAAATTGAGATTAGAAATAAACAGCTCATGGAGCTGATTTAAATGTCATGAAGAGAATTTAAGAGGCCTTTAAACTGCCTACCACATCTCAAAAACATTTCTCTTGTAATTCAGTTCCCTTTGAAAGCATGTTCATGAATAAATAAACCTAATTCAAGCATTCTGTTAAAAGACATTTTTTTGTTTTGGTTTTTTTTAAAATGCAAATTTATTTAATATTTCAACTTTTTTGCTATTTGCCATGTTGAATTAGATGGCAACTTGCTCTCAAAGCAGCTACTGCTCTCACATTCAGAAGCATCAGATTCAAAACCTCACCTAAGGTGGAAGAGAACATGGGAATTAATGAGGACTGGGAATCAGTTTGATCAAATCCCTGTCAGTCAAACAAATGTATGGGTCTAAGGACATAGTTTGTCTATAGTGATTAGTGTCACAAACAGGAACATTGTACTGGAGAGAATCTGAACTTTCTGCAGGCTTCAATGTCACTGAAGGAAAAGTTTTGGTGTGATCTTGTCTATTTTGGGAGTGTAAGTGACAAACTGATCTTGAACCTTACAAACTTGAAGTTGATTTCCTAAGTCTCAGGAAATCTCATAAACCCTCTGTGTCTTTGTTTTCTGTGATCTTTTCCCCAGCCTTAGGGCTGTGCACATTTATAGATGGGTAAGCTTTCTAACTTCCTATCATGAGCACAATCCTTGTCCCTCAGAGACGAGGGCCATGCCAGCAGAGCTGCAGCACTTGGAAACAACTGGCAGCACTGGTGTTTAAGGAACTGTGGACAGTAAGTGAACCTTGCAGTTTCACTTAGGCTTCTCTGCAGATAAATCCTTCCACAGAACAGAGGAATAATATGTTGTCCTCTGTGAGGCCCCTGACTAGGTCCAGTGTACCATGTTCCCAGAGATTCAGCAACAAACTGATTTTCAGGTGAGAACTGTAAAAGCCATCACCAACCTGAAAGGAATGGTTCACCTGGGATAAATAGCAGGATGGTTTATGAAAAATGTTCAGGGACAAGAGCTGTGAAGAACTCAGTATATGGGTTTCAGAAGGTATGACTACCAAGGGTTAAATTCAGGAGCCAATTGTGCCTATGACAAAACCCCCTCTGCCTTCAAGAGGGCCAAGAAGTCCCCAGGCTCCTGTGCTAAATGGACAGATAATGAGACAGAATGACATGAAATTCTGAAAGGAGTGTACTTGGGTCATTATCAGAAAGAGTTTCCTGATAGTGGCTAAGCAGGCTGAGTATTTCCTCTCAGCAAAAGCAGAGAAAGTCATTTAGGATTTCTGATGACTGTATTTCTGTAATTCAAATGAAATGGCCTCCTGGAAATGGGAATGCATTGGCTGAGGACATGGGATGGAGAAGACAATTCTTGCTTAAACCTGAATGTCTGTAGGGCAGACACTGGGGAATGGGGAATGTCTTCCCCTGTCTTCCTTTTCACCAACACTGCCAACAACCTCAACTAGCTGCCTCAGTCCCTCTCTGATCTGGTACCAAGTTAGTCTGAAAACCCCCCAAACTTTGTGGCCACAAAAGTGTGTGACTTTGCTAACATATTCTCTTCCCTGCTGTGCACCCGTGTGCACCACTTCTGCACCGAAGTTTTAATAAGATGTTTTATTCCACCAGTGGACCTTGCTCTGTTGTGCTGCACAGGAACGTGCTGCTCACCATAAATAACACTGGTTCACCCCTCAGGCAGCCTCCAGGCTTTTGACAAAATCTAGAGGATAGATGACTCTGGTTTTTAATTAAGGAAGATGGTTCAGCTCTCCAGGTTGACTAAAGAGGATTTACTGTAACACCCTAATAGATGTTCATATTAGACTGCAGCATGTTTTCTTTGGGATATCCTCTTTTGTAAACTACCCACAAATGTAGATGTCCTCAGTGTGTAAACACCATGAAGCCCCAGGCTTTGCCTTGCCCTTTTAACCACAGATCAGCTCCTCAGAGCACGAATCACTTTTATGAGTTGGATGGATGTGTTTAATTTGCTGTCTGGAAGCAGACACCTAACAGGAAGGCGGATCACCACTTTCTTTGTCACCGTGGATGCAACACGCTGAGGAATAGAGGGCAGAGAATGAGGCTCAGGCATAGAGGAAAACTACACAAACACTGATGCTGTCTTGGTGACAGACAGTCTACGGCTGTTACAAACATTCCCTTTCTTTCCAGGTTCACCACTTTCCCCCACCTTCAGCACACCTGGCTATTCCTGGGTCTCATCTTACCTTGAAAATCCACTCTGCTGCTTTGATATCCTCTTCATCTTCACTTTGGAGGGTCTCCTTTGCTTGACAACTGTCTGCATGGTAGCTGTGAGTCCTGAAGTAGAGCAAAAATTGCCTCCACATGGAGAATTAAAAAGGCTGTTCCTGAATCCAATTTTACAGTGACCTTTCTTGGAGAAGCACCACTTTTATTTAACGATGAAACAAAACCAAATCCCAGACATTGGGCTGAATGACAACAACATAGAGATGGCTCCTCCTTACACCAATGGGCAAATGTCAGGGCCTCTTGCAGCTTGTCAGTTCTTCTGCAGCCTCTGTGGCTCTGAAGACAAACAGGATTATCTGCCCTCAGATATCTGCAGTGCCTCATCCCCTCAGCATCGTGCCAGCTTAGAGATTAGATTTATGACTTCGTAGGTTTCAGCAAGTTGAAAAGGAGGAAGACACACATATAGTGGTTGAATACATGTCAGAGGAACGGGCTGCAGCAATCATGGAACACATTCTATCGCATCAGAGCGAATGTATTTCATTTACATGTTGAAGGAAGAAGCAACTCTGCACATAGTTACACTCTGCAGGCAGCACCAAATGGGGATGCCTGTCCTAGGTCAGTGGCACTTGTCAATCACATTTTTATTCTCACCGACTGAACAGATGGTCTCCTGGTAATCCTTCCAGCCCCAATGACACCAACACATGAGTAGCAGCCACGTCTGCAGCTAGAGACAATCTAAATATAAAGACTAAGACTCCAGGTAGATTATTAATAGATTATTTCTCTTAGCTTTGCAGAGGGCTGCCAGGCTCTTGCCTTCTGCTTGTCGACATTCACTCGCTCTTTATTTCTTTGCACTTTTTGAAATGCAGATGGGAGAAACACAGAAATATTAGGAGGAATATGAAATTATTGTGAAATTTTCATCCAAATAATTATGCAAATGCTGTCTATTGTTCTGGCCACAATCAATGCTGATATAATGACAGATAAGCAAATAATAGTGTTCCTTGTGTGGGAAAGCATTTGGTGGTCTTTTAAAACACTATATCCTGGAGGCAGAAGTAAAATTCATACATATGTTAGCGTGTGCTGAAAAGAATCAGTCTGTTCACTTATTCATCACTTCAAAATACTTCTAATATTTTTATACTTTAAGTTAGGCTTTTATTAGTTAGCTGAAACTTCCAAATGAGAACTTCCCATAAATGGGGAGCCAAGAGAGCTTCTATTTTAAAACTTTCTGATGGGATATTCTGTCTGTTTTGAAAGTTCACAACATCTCTTTCCAAGCTGAAAAATATGCCTAAACCAACGTGCTTTTTCTGCCAAGAAAAAGTTTTGACAGTTCTGTGCTGTAGATGTAGATATAATGCCATCTGCCCCCATCACATCTCTTGTGAGAAGAGGTGCCTCGGTCACATCTCTGTCTTTTTTTAGAGATATCCAGTAAGTGCTCAGGAGAAAAATGAAGGACTCTGAGAGAACCCTTTTTCCAGCATTTGACGTGACAAGCTGAATTGCACTAGAAGTCATCGTACAGTCAGAAAGCTGTTGCGTAAACTCTGGTAAGTCTGACTTTGGCAGTGTTACTGCTGAGGTTTAGGTAATCACCTTCTTTTCTGTCCTCCAGCCAGGCTTACTGTCAGCAGCACTGGGTAGCTCAACATTTCCTTTTTCCTCCAAGGAGCCACTGCTCTGCCCTAGCCTCTTAAGAGACAGGATGAAGTTAGAGGATATATTGCTTTTTAAAATTATTTTAACCCAGCGGTGAGCTTTACCTCACCTGGCACTGCAGCAGTTTCCCAGGGAAGGATGCTCCTTTTACACATTCAGGTGCAGACCCCTTTGTCCAGACAAGAGTTGTTGGCACAAAGCAGCAGAGACTGACAGTAAGAGGAGGAGATATGCTACAGGTTGCAAAGAGGGGATGGAGACTCGGAAGCCTTCCAGCTTTCAATAGAGAAGCTCAGGTTCATGAGACAGAGACACTTGCCCCCACACCCTAAAATAACGTACTCTAGTATTTTAATCACAAATGCCTTTACTTCTCAAGGCTATAAATAATTTTCTGCTGGCCTTTCTGTTCCTGTTTCTGCACAGTACTTCACTTCCAATTTTCTGGCAGTATTGCATCGTGATGTTCTACCAGAAAAAGAAATTGAAACGTCCTACTCTTGGAACACACCCATGGGGGCTTCACACTGAAAGAAGTCACACTAAGAAGCCCCTGCCTACAGCTCACATCCATCCCTTGCCATGCAACATACATGCTGTCCCTTTCCACACTGCCCTGGCCAAATGGGTTTTAAGCCTTGGGAAAGCAGAATATTGAGGACCCAGAAGATCTGTTCTGAATCCCTACACGAATAACCCTAGGGTAGGATGAGGTACTTGGTTTAGGAATAGTAGTTTTTAGAGCTGAGGCTAGTCCATGTTTTTCTAGTGTATAGGTACCAATTTGAAAAAGTCCTCCTTTACAAATTTTGTCATTTTTCATGTGTGAAGAGTATTTTGTGAATTAGAGAAGTGTGTTCACTTTTCCTGATCTTCTGAATATGTTTCTCTTGGATAAGCTGTTTCTTCTACACGTGCTAAAATCTCGTGTGGACATGCAGGAGACAGCTACATGATGTTCAGAATGCTGTGAGGTTAAATGGCAGGTGTGTAAAACTCTTCTGCAATTTGCAGAATGTATGAAAGACAATGATAAATTGTTGCAAGGAGGAAAAGAGAACAGAAGAATCCTCTCACAATCCAACTGTCTGTAGTCTTACTGTGAGGATGACTCACCTGCATTCATTTTTCTAGTATTAAACTACAGATAATTTTTATTCTTTGAGATCCTGGCAACTGATGACTCTTATTTCTGCATTTAATTTTTTCCTCTATGTTTCACATATCAATAAAGTCATGTAAATACACCAACTTCAAGTGAAGCTACACTGCCAGGAGTTAATGGACAACCACTGACATAAACAAAATTAGCTGAAAGAATTGGTTTGTAGAACCTGAATCCTGAAAGCTTACCAAAATTTGGAGCATAACACTTTTCCAATCATAACCCTTAGCAAGACTCAGTTCAGAGAACCAACGTGTGGTTTTGCGTGGCACGGTTCTGAAGGAGAAGGGGGATGCTGCAGTGGGTGGAGACATATGGAAGACGCTGCGACCTGTGTTGGATCAAGCTCCTGGCAGGAGCTGCAGCCCATGAAGAGAGAGGCCCATGTTGGAGCAGGTTTGCTGAGGGGACTTGTGACTCTGTGGGGGACAAGGCTGGAGCAGTCTGGGCCTGACAGACTTAAGAGACATTCTGTGATTTATGACTGCACCCCATAGCAGTGACCCACGCTGGGGCAGCTGGTGAAGAGCTGAAGCCCTGTGGGAAAGGACTCATGTTGCAGAAGTTCATGGAGGACTGTCTCCTGTGGGTGGGACTCCACACTGGAGCAGGGGGAGGGTGTGAGGAATTCCCCCCCACCCCACACCTCCACTAAGAAGGAAAACAACTCATGAGGAACTAATTGAAACTCCCATTCCCCATCTCCCCTGTGACACCTTGGAGGGGAAGAAGGGAGACAAATCATAAATAAAGTGAAGTCTGCTGAGAACGGAGGGGTGGGGAGAGGTGTTTTAAGATCTGGTCACACTTCTCATTATCTGACTCCAGTGACACTCTGTGTGTGTGTGTGAATGTAATAAATTAGATGTGATTTCTTCTATTCTGTATTGAGTCTGTTTTGCCCTTGCTGCTAATTGCAGAGTGATCTCTCCCTGTCCTTATCTCAACTCCTAAGCCTCTCAATATGTATTTTCTCCGCTGTCCAGCTGAACAGTAGATGCACACTTTCAGCCATTAGACTTTTTTGAATGTCTCCAGAGAAGGAGACTCCACAACCCCCCTGGGCAGCCTGTTCCAGTACTCTGTCACTCTAAAAATGAAAAAGTTCCTCCTTATATTCACATGGAACTTCCTGTACCCCAGATTGCACCCATTGCCCCTTGTCCTATTGCTGGCCATCACTGAGAAGAGGCTGGCTCCATCCTGACTCTTGTCCTTTATATATTTATAAACATTAATAAGGTCACCCCTCAGTCTCCTCTAAGCTAAAGAGGCCCAGCTCAGCCTTTCCTCATAAGGAAGGTGTTCCACTGTTAACATGTTAAACCAAAGCTTTTCAAAGTTCTTTTCTATAGAAAAATGACCGTGTTGCTGTAGCATCAACATTTCAACTGCAAAGAGTAATCTGTCTTCTTTTAGTCAGACTGGATGGATGGTTGCCCCTGTACTCAGCATTGGTGAGGCTGCACCTTGAGTGCTGTGCCCAGTTCTGGGCCCCTCACATAGGAAGGCCACCAAGGTCCTCGGGCGAGTCCAGAGAAGGGCAAACAGGCTGGTGAAGGGGCTGGAGGGCAAATCCTATGAGGAACGGCTGAGGGAGCTGGGGATGTTTAGCCTGGAGAAGAGGAGGCTGAGGGGAGACCTTATCACCACCTACACCCACCTGAAGGGAGGTTGTAGAGAGGTGGGCGATGGTCTCTTCAGCCAGGTGACAGGAGATAGGACAAGGGGAAATGGCACAAAGCTGTGCCAGGGCAGGGTCAGATCAGATGTTAGGAAAAAACATTTTTATTGAAAGAGTTGTCAGGGCTCTGGAACAGGCTGCCCAGGGAGGGGGTTGAGTCACCTTCCCTGGATGTGTTTAAAAAAAGGGTAGATGAGGTACTTAGGGATATGGTTTAGCATAGGACAGGAATGGTTGGACTCCATGATCTTAAAGGTCTTTTCCAACCTTGTGATACTGTGATTCTGTAATTCTATGATTCTGTGCTGGACTCTTGCAGATAGTGCAATTAGGCCAAAAAAGTAGTCTGCTACCAGAAAAAAAAAAGAACCACTGATGACCCAAATAACATATCACTTTGGGCACCAAGCAGAAACCATGAATTTATATTTATGACATGAACACAGCAGGCTATAAACTACTGAACAATACTGGAAACAAGGACTAGAAGTGAGAGAATCACAATCATGTGTGTATTTGCACTTGGATACTGGTGCTTGGGTTAAGCCAGAATGATGAGGAAAAATCTGCTGTGCAAAGTAGACTACAGTCCAGTATTTTGTATGATTTCCTGGAAACAGGTGATCCTCAGCAGAAGAAATGGCTTTGCATTCCTAGGCAAGTATTTGGGCCATTACCTTGCTGGATACAGGGATGGGCACACAATGGGGAGCAACAGTGTATGTGTCTCAAAACTGGTAGCTGGAACTGCACTTTCAGAGGCACTGATCTGGCTTCCAGGAGTTTACTAAACTCTAAGACCATCTACTGGACTGAGCTTTGAAGGGTGAAGGTGGAGGAACACCATATCTGGATAGGAAAGAGAAGGCACTAAGTTATCAATGTTTTGAGTACTGAGACATCTTGGGGTTTGGACAGATGTATCATTGTGGACAGCTAAGTTTCACAGAGGAAAGCCTGATGCCCCTCTAGGTTAGATAAGGGCTCAATGCTGCCTTACAGCATCACTGTACAGGCCTTTGATGCCTTCCTTCTGTAAGTCCCATTTAAAAAGCTTCACCCCTTGTTCAGATAATTTTGTAAGCCCTTTTTGCTTTTGTTTATTTATAAAACTGGGAGAGTCATATGTAGTGTCATCAGTGGTAATGCAGTTTTGAAATGACTGTGGAAAAGGTGAATGTGCTTATTCCAGGTGCCTGATGGCAGAATGCAAAAGGATGGTGAGTGAAACATGCCATAAAAAGGCAGGATAGAAGCAGGAAATGCAGAACACCATGGGAGAGCAGTTACAAATACCAGTAAAAGAGGAACTGGTTAAAATTAGGCCTAATTCTGTCTCTCACTTCTGAAATAAAATTCAGATTCAAGTGAGCTTTCAAACCCCTCAGATTTCCATTCAAGATTGCGTGGCGATTCCTATGCAAGAGATGAGGAGACGTGCAAGCATTTCTTACCAACATAGGTAAGTAAGCAACCTACAAGAACACAAACACTTTAGATTAAACCTCAAAGCCCCATGTGCTGGGTAATCCACAGAATCACATTAATGGATGCATTTATTACAGACTAGACAGCAAACGGCTGAAGCATAAAGAAATGCAAATGCTGCTACTTGGACTGTGCCTGGGATTTAAGCTCAGTTATCAAGAAATCAACAGCCTTACTATGGCATTGAAAAATGACTGATTTTAAAGAAAAATAAACTTATGATGGAAGTATAATTAATCAGTGACACAGTAATGAACATCCTCCTGGAGTTAAAAAGCACTAATAGAGGTAATGATCAGGTATGATTTAAAGAATAGTGCATCTCCTACATGGAAAATACAGACACCTTGGCAAAATGAGATGTTAACTGTAGATATCTCTAGGTCAGCTCTACATCGGCTGTCTTGAGCTGCTTGCACACAAAACTCTGACCTATTTCTCTTTTCTCTGCCTTTCCTCCTTGTATGTTAGCAGAATTACTCTTCAGGATCAAGGAACTGGACTTGATGATCCCTATGGGTCCCTTACAACTCAGTATATTCTATGATTCTATCATCATTTCTGACCAGGAGTGGTTATGTCTATGCACTTCATCACAGTATGACTGGAAAACTTCACTCAGCAGCCAAAGGAAGTTTTTTTCTTGGAAACATGGAAATTTAAGCCTGTGGTTTCTGAAATATTTGGGCTCTTGGTCTGAAAAGTTTCCCACTCTATTTGCTTGTGGAGACAAAGCCCGACATATACAGGCTGGGTTTTTTACAGGAAGAAGTTGTGCAGGGTGCTATCTCTTGCAAAGAAGGCAAGGTGTGGTCATTACACAAGCCCTCAGGAGGCGAGGGAGAGGTGTGAGGCAGCAGGCCATGAAGCACAGTGGAACGCGGCCAGGCCTCCCTACCAGGAGCCGGGGTCTGCACCACCAGCCTGCTCTCCAGCTGGGGGAAAGGTTAAGCTTGTGCCATTGCGGCATGAGAGGCAGAGAGCAAGAAAGTAACCCAGGAGCATTCCAGCAGACGGGGCATTGTCCACCACCTCCTTGGCCTCTTCCCCTTCCCAGGCTCCCTCCACAGCTTGGTGGCCCCTCTCCCAGGCAGGGCCTCCCCGGGGGGGGGGCAGAGAAATGATGGATAAAGTGAAGTCTGCTAAGAAGGGAGGGGTGAGGGGAGGTGCTTAAAGATCTGGTCACACTTCCCATTATCTGCCTCTGGTGTCACTGTGTGTAGGGTACTGTTAGGCATTAGAGAGCTTTCTTTCCTTTACTCTGTGATGAGTCAGTTTTGCCCATGGCACTGATTGCAGAGTGATCTCCCCCTGTCCTTATCTCGACTCCTGAGCCTCTCAATATATACTGCCTCCCCTGCCCGGCTGAAAAGAGCAGTGACAGAGAGGCTTTGGTGGGTGGGTGGCCTCCAGCCAGGGCCAAACCACCACGCTTATGTAAAACCATTTATGCATCCATGTGTGCGCACAGATATGTGTTCCAAGTGCGCATATAGAATTAAATACCCACAGCCATGCTTGCATACAGCTAGCACCCTCTGCCAAGGCCCCGTACAGCACTGCGGCTCCCGGCCCTCCCGCTCTACCGGCAGCCGGGCGGGGCTCCGCCCACCCCGCGGCGCTCGGTGGCGGGGCGGGGCGCGCTGGGGGTGAGTTGTTCCTCGGAGGCCGCCGTCGCGGTCAGGTGAGCGGCGTCACATGACGACGGGCGCCGCTGAGGAGCGCAGCGGCGGGGGTGCTGTGGGTGCGCGGGCTCCTCGGTGCGCCGCCGTCTCCCTCCCGCAGCCCTCGCTCGCCGGCGCGCCCGTGGGGTGAGTGAGGGCTGTGGCGGGGCTTGCGGGGAATGAGGTGGGGACGTGGCGCTGCGCGGCCTCCTGCGGGGGCTCCGGCGGGCCCGGGG
Source organism: Laterallus jamaicensis coturniculus (assembly GCA_022605575.1). NCBI lineage: Eukaryota > Metazoa > Chordata > Aves > Gruiformes > Rallidae > Laterallus > Laterallus jamaicensis. Next base: position 49,905,232 of record JAKCOX010000002.1, on the reverse strand, counting down.
GAGGCGCGAAGGGCCCCGCCGAGGCAACGCAGCTTTCCCTCGGGCGCTGCCCGGGAGGCGGTCGTGCCCGTGGCCTGTGCAGGGAGCGGCGGGCCGGCGGCCGGGCGCCTTCCTCCCCCCGCTTCCCCAGGCGCCTCGCGGCTGCTTCGGCTTCTCTGTAGCTTGTGTAGGCCTGAAACCGCTGTTACCGGCCCTGTCGCCCTCTGAGGCTCGGGGGGTGTTCAGGTGGCTCTGCCTGGGCCATCCAAGAGCTAGGAAGCGTTCGGTGGCCGTTGAAGGGCACCGTAAGTGGGGACCGCGTTGTGGGTGCCGGCTCGGGAAGTAGTTTTGCGGGGAGTTCTGCTGCCCTGTCTGTCCAGGGATAGTTCCCTTTTTTCTCTTTTGTTAAACCGTGTTTTCATTCAGTCGGGCGAGTGAGGCGTGGTGGTCAGGGATGGGGCAGAGCGAGCCAGTTTGGTCTCGTGTGCTGCTGGGAAGGGAACCAACAGAGTTCAGAAGTAAGCTGTGTGGAGAGGCTTGATGCAGTTGGGGTTGTAAGGAATTCCTGCTCCAGCTGGGTCTCAAGCCTTTGCAAACACACTTCTTGTTTTGGCATCAAAGTCAGGTGGAGATTAAGCCATAAAGGAAGGGCAAAGGAGAAGTGGTGAAGGTCACAGTCAGTGGTAGAGTAGTGTGCCCTGATGAAGAGCTGCTGTTTTTTCAGTTTGCGTTTTGTACTGCAGTGCTCTTAATTTTCTAGTTAAACTAAAACCTATGTTACATAGATTATATAACTCTTTTTTTCCCCTGAACTTGCAGTTCATGTGTTTTCTGTGTATAAATACTCTGAACTAAGTCAGCCCTAACATGTTTGGGGGAGGGGTGATGTGCACTGAATTTTAACCCTTATCATCAGTCTGAACTTGGAAGGCAGCTTCTGTTATCTGTAGGGCTACTTGGGCATTGCAGAGAAGTCATCTTCAAATAATGTAATTTGATTGTTTGAAAACGTACAGGACTGGGAGTTATTTAGTAATGGTATATATATCTTCTATTTTAGCAAACTCATTATTTGCTAAACTTTAGTGTGTAGATATGGCTAATTTGTTTTAGGGACTTAATATTTTACATCCTGTGTAAAACTCTGGTTTCTCAGAAAGTACAGTTGTAAGGAGTGGGGCACCTGAAAACAGCTTACACCCTACTTTAAAATATTGGACAGATCATAGAATCATAGAATGGCAAGGGTTGGAAGGGACCCCAAGGATCAGAGAGCTCCAACCCCCCTGCCACAGGCAGGGCCACCAACCTCAGGCCTGGATCTACACAAGGTTGCCCAGGGCCCCATCCGACCTGGCCTTGAACACTTCCAGGGATGGGGCATCCACCACCTCTCTGGGCAGCCTATTCCAGGATCTCACCACTCTTTCCATAAAAAACTTCCCCCTAATATTCAATCTAAACCTTCCCTCCTTCAGCTTTAAACCATTCCCCCTTGTCCTGCCATTATCTGCCCTTTTAAAAAGTTGATTCCCCTCCTGTTTGTATGCTCTTTAGTACTTTACTCTGCTCTTTAGTACTTTAGTAAGACATCTCAAATCTGACTTGCCTTTCTAGGCACGTTTTAATTCTCAGTCAAGATGGATATCCGAGGTGCTGTAGATGCTGCTGTTCCAACAAACATAATTGCTGCCAAAGCTGCTGAAGTTCGGGCAAACAAAGTAAACTGGCAGTCGTATCTCCAGTAAGTAAAACCTTTCCACAATTCTTTTCTCCCTTCCCTCTTAATTATTATGAGTTTTTTTAGATTTTTGGGTTACACTGGGGTATTAGATTACAGTGAGGAACGTTCTCTCTTGGTCCCATGGAAGTTGTTGGAAAAAAGTCCACGTTGAGTGGAAATGGTTGGGGAAATTTTTCTCTTACTACTTATTACTGGAAAAGGAACACTGCTTCTGTAAACTGAATGCTGTAATAATAAATAATATGTTTGCACAAATCTGTGGTCAAACTGGCCTTTTTTTCCCCTCATAATTTAAAAACCATTCTCAATTTTAGCCTTATTGAATAGGAACTGATGTCAGAAGGGTTTACAGTATGAGCTGTCTTATACGTAACTGTGTTACTTTTATTGCTGAAGTGCTTTATATGTGAGTACAGTTGCACTAGTAAAACTGAACTGGTAGTGTAGGAAAATAAGCTGTACCTCAACTAAAGGAAGAGTTGTGCTGGAGAAAAATTGAAGCAAGTAAGTTGAGGGGTAAGCTGAAAAAATACTTCAGTGTGGTGCTACCACTTCATGTGAGCTCAGTGTTTACTATGGAAGGTATATAATGGCACTGGGGGTAGGAGAGGAATATTGTCTTGAGAGCTGAAGAAAATAGATTTTTGCATGAGGTAGGAAGCAGGGAGAAGAAGCTAGTTCTCTGTAGTCTAAAGTGAATGCAGGGTTCTTGCATCTCTGCATTTCTTGTGAAGAATATTGGCAAAGTCTAAATCAGTACTATCTCTTGAGGGCCCAAGTATAATAACAAATTACTTCGGTGTCTGTTGCTCTGTAACTGAATTGGCAGAAATCTTGATGATCCTAGAGGTACAAGCTCTGCTGCTGCTTAGTAATTACCAACATTACAGGTCTTAGCAAAAGCTACTGGTTTTTTTGGTTTTAGATAGCTGCAATATGTGAATATATGCTATACATTACAAGTTTGAAAATGCACATGCAAGCTGAGAAATGCTCTTGTGGTAGAATCTCATTGATGGCTACCTGTCATCAATGTCACAGCCTCGTGCTGTGTAGCTCCGCTTTGCCTGCTCCATTCTTTCATTGTGCTGTTTTTGATTGTGTATCTGCAGGATATGCAGGATTAAGGAACTGATCTGCTGAAAATGACTCTCTTCTTGTCTGTCTTTTCAGATGGATCAGTCCCTTGCTCAGTTTGCAGTGTGACAGTACAGTGCCTTTGCAGGCAGAAGAGTGAGGCTGACATGGTAACTTGCCAGTTGCAGCTACCAAGCAGTTGGCACACAGCCTAGGTGGCTTTTGCTGTTACCATATGCCCTGTTATCCTTCTGATGGGAAGCACATAGGGAAGCCTGGGCAGCTCTTCCTGTGCTGTCCTGGTGGCAAGCCAGTTCACAGTTGGGATGAAAGTGGGAGTACAATTGTTCACTGATCTAAGCAACCATGGGATAGTCTTTTTCACCGTGTCTCTAGTGGTTCAGACTGTAAGGAGGATGAGTTTCATTGATTGCTTTTGTTAGTATATTTACAAGGAGCTGTATTTTGAATACATTTGCAGTATTAATTGATTGGCTGGCTTTTATGTGGTCTACCACTTATAATGTGCCTTCATTCTTGGGATTGTTTCTGCTGCTGAATAAGGATAGGAGAGTTTTGTTTGTTTATCTGTCAGTAACTTTCTGTGTAACTTTTGTTAGGTTTGAAATGGTTCTTGTTCAAACTCTAGACGTAGAATTTGACTTTATTTTGGTCTGGAAGCTATGAAAGAAGGTTGTACTAATTATTTCCCTCTATTTGATGGGTTAACCAGTTTTTGGAGGCTACTGTAGCATATCTGGCAAGTGTTTGTGATCCTGTTGGGAGACTGTTCAGTGCTTGGTGACCTCTGTATGTCAATGACAGTGTGTCCTGTTTGTCAGAGCTCTGAAACAAATGTAATCTTTGCTTCTTGTATTTACTGATAGCAGTCTGGCTGTCTAGCTAAGGTAGCTTCAAGGGTGAACTTAAATATTGCCAGAGGGATTGTGGAGCAATGTGAAGATAACAAACTCCTCAGCCAAGGAACTAATCATTAGTTATTGGAAAATATCAGCAGGACTTCTGGTGCTTTTAAAGAAGAAATAAAATTATACCTGTTTTTTGGACATGTCCGTTTTACAACAGCCAGGTTTGGACCTTTAGATCTTTGAGGCTGGTGCTTTAAGGGATTGGTTGAAAAGTCAGTAGAGTTCTTTTGACTCATTTCTGCAATGAAGTACATTATTAATGACTGGAAATGGTTTGTCTCTAATGAAGCTGTTAGTGGCAGGTCAGAGTGGCTTATTCTCTCCTGTAGAGTAGAAGGAAGAAGGGGTACTGATGATGTTGAAGGACGCTTCTCTTGCTTTCTTCTGAGCTGCTGTTCAGTCTATGCATTTATTACAGTAAGCTTTCATATAAACTTACAGAGGCATACCTCAAGTCTTCAGGTGTATTTACGTAAGAGGAAAGAGATTTATATTTGTTTTCCCTGAACTAATGTGTCAACTCAGGCATGACATAATTTATGTTCCTTAGACTACAGATAACGTTTATGTAGTTGGAATTAAAGAACTTCACACACAATTCTGAAGCTTTTTAAATCTGTCTGTGATAGTTGTGTGTGTATAAAGATATATACTTAAAGACATGAGGGACTTCTGAAGTTCTTCCCTCTGTGCTCCTGAGTGCAGAAATAAGATGATGTACTAATAGCTAGGCTCTAGTAGCCTGGCTTCTCTTGTAGGGTCAGTTCAAGCTAAAATTAACTGGCGTGTTTTACTTAATTTCAGAAGCTTGTAACTCTAAATTTCAAACTATGCAAACTTTTGATGGTTTCTGTGTGTACCTTTGGCACAAAAGTGAAATATTTAGGTATGATAACTGTACATAGAACCAGTTTGCCACTGTTCACTGTGCACTTCAAAATTGGGCTGTAGGAAAAAAATAATGCTAGAACTTACACTTTCTTTGTGTTGAATTCTAGTTAGCATCTGTCTCTGAGGGAGAAGAGAGTAGCAAAACTTGGAACAGTGTAAGGAGATGTTTAGGTCTGCCAACCTTCTTGAAACTGAATGTAGTTGGGGCCATTAGTTCTGTACAGACTTTTCTGCCTGTGGATCTTGACACTTGTAGCAGTTTAGAAGTGTTGATGCCCTCTGCTAGTTGAAAATACCATGTGGTGGTGTGAATTGTATGGTTGCTTTCAGCATTTGCCTCTGGGTGTCAGAGAACCTTTGAGGGGTCTGAAGCAAGTTTGGTTTTGATTTCTAAGGGTCATAAATGAGTTCTGTGGAGAAGTGCACTTGTTTCAGAGTTTAACTTTCATCTTGCTGCACTGTAGACTTTTTTTAGGTATACATTTGATGATACAGGTGAGGTACCTGATGGCTAATTTAGACTTGGTTTTCTGTGTGTCTTCAAGTACTTTTCACAATTACACACACATATATTCTGTGGAGAAGGACCTGGAGGTCCTGGTTGACGACAGGTTGGCCATGAGCCAGCAGTGTGCCCTGGTGGCTAAGAGAGCCAATGGGATCCTGGGGCGCATCAGGAGGAGCGTGGCCAGCAGGTCAAGGGAGGTGATCCTCCCCCTCTACTCTGCCCTGGTCAGGCCCCACCTGGAGTATTGTGTCCAGTTCTGAGCTCCCTGGTATAAAAAGGACAGGGATCTCCTTGAGAGAGTCCAGAGAAGTGCTACGAAGATGATTAAGGGCCTGGAGCATCTCCCCTATGAGGTGAGGCTGAATAAGCTGGGACTGTTCAGTCTAGAGAAAAGAAGACTGAGGGGGGACCTAATCAATGTTTATACATATCTTAAGTATGGGGTGCAGGGGGAATTGGCCAGCCCCTTTTCAGTGTCTGTGGGACACGACAAGGGGCAATGGCTGCAAATTGGAACACAGGAAGTTCCGCACCAACATGGGGAGGAACTTTTTCCCAGTGAGGGTGACAGAGCCCTGGGACAGGCTGCCCAGGGAGGTGGTGGAGTCTCCTTCTCTGGAGATATTCAAGACCCGTCTGGACATCTACCTGTGTGACCTGTCCTATGGAGCCTGCTTTGGAAGGAGGGTTGGACCTGATGATCTCTGGAGGTCCCTTCCAATCCCTACAACTCTGTGACTCTGTGATATATATCTGTGAATTCTGATAAATTATGTATCTTCTAACAGCTCCACAATTAAAAACCAACCAAAGTCCCCAACCTCCAGAATGACTTTTGGTAAATTATTCGAACAACAAAAAAAGGAACAAGAGCTGCTGGAGGAAATGCACAATAAAAAGAAGGAATCACAAGTTTCTGAATCATATTGGGAGACCAAGAGGGTTTAAAAATGATGGTCTTGCACGTTCATGTTTTCTTAATCTTATGTAACTTCAGTTTGCTCTATTGTAGCTCATGCTCTAGAAGGCCTTAGTACCTCAAGTACTGAGCTTTAAAATGTGGTCTCCTGGTCTAAACCTGACTTACTGAGACAGCTGAAGTGACTTTTAACTGTTGATAAAATAGTGTGTGGACATATGGAAAATAGGAAAGTTAGGAAAAGGGATGGAGGGAGGCTTTGATTACTTGCATTGCTTTCTTAAAGGTGCTGGGAAATTCCTGTCTCTTTGAAGATGGGATGAGGAAAAAGTAGTAATAGTGTAATAGCATCATGGTAACTGGTACCAGCTGTCTGAGGCTGCTCTTTTTTTTTTTTTTTTGCACTGGTTGCTAAGTTTTACTACTGAAAAAGAAATAATCAATTATTTAAATTTTAAAATGAGATGAATCAAAATGGATGCATGTTAAGTTACTCAAACTATTAATCAGACTTAGGAGATTCCAATGAAATATGAACAGCTTGCTTACAAAGCTGTCAAATCCCTTGTACTGTTTTATATGGGTTGGCAAGTGTCTTTTGAATGGTACTTAAAAAGCAATGACAAGTAAACCCCAAACTTCAGTAGTTAGGCAGTATCAATGCCCACACTTTTTTTTTTTTCTTTTTTCCTGTGGTCTGATGGAAGATGCCAGCAACAGCTTGAAAGCTTTTTTCCTTGACAGTTTGGTAGACTTACTCTAATGGCCTTGCTTCCTCGCTATAAAGAAGCATCTCTTCCTGAACTGAAGAGCCTTTTTCAAGCCTTAAGGCTAAAATTTAAGGATTTACCTGATGTCATCTTTGCAGTGCTTCCTGAATGGCAATAGCCTCACAAACAAGCTGCTCATCTGGTTACTTTTATGTCAGTCTTATCCAGGAGTCCCTGGCTTGGACAGCATTTTTTGCAGTGTGAGAGGCTTCTAGTTATGGGTCGTGAAGTCCAGTGTTTGTGGTGAATGAATTGTCCTTATCTTTCAACAACTGCTCAAATCCATCCTTCATAGGCTGGACAGAGCATGAATCAGTCTAGGAAGCATGTGGTAGCAGTGTGGTTGTTACTGCCTAATTACTTTTTTTTCCATAACTAGCTAGGCTTTAGTAGAAACTGGTTGAGGACTACCCCTGGCTTTCTGAATCTTCTATCTAGTAAGTCTTAGCTGCCTTCTGTCAGTGCATGTAAGGATATTTCTCACAAAGCAGCTGGAATACTGGAATAGTGTACATGGTACTGAACTACTTATGTTCTTTGCTTGAAAAGTAAATAGGTAAAAGGTGGCTTGGTTATGTCTTGAAGATGACCTGATCTTAAGCAAGATGAGAGATAAGAACACATTGTAGTTCTTGTTTGTTTGTATTTCAGGAAACTAAAGAAAAAGCCCAACAAATAAAGTCAAAACATGAACATTTTCTGTAAGCTTACAAGGATTTTAATGTGACCTTTTGTGGAACATCAGGAAACTGCCCTGGAATGTGGAAAAGATAGATGAAAAGACTCTGTGCTGTATAGCTTTGCAAAGTGGAAGAGATATTTGACTCAGTGGAAATGTAAGAGGAGATGAGTCTTGGAAAGAACTGAAATGGAGCAATGTCTGATACTCTTCTCCCTTGTGACTTCTGTGTTGATGAGGAAGTGCACGATGGTCTTGTTTCCTGAAACAATCCTGGTAGTAACCTAGTGAAGCTTGATTTAAAATTAGTTTTCTTACCTGGCTGTACAGTTTTGACAAGTTTGTTATTTGTTGTGATGGCAACCTTTGTATTGTAACAAAAGCACAACTGATGTTCTGCCAGGTCCTCAGCTGAGTCAACAGCTTTCTGAAATAGCCTTGATGATGGCAGTAACCCTTCAATATTAAGTTAAGGGGGAGGTCAGTGGAGATCTCTGAGCTTCTAGGTGCCCACCGTGTTTTACTATATTAAGCCCCATCACTCTGCATAGCCTGCATGCCTATCAGTTTTTAAACTACCAGGAAAAGCTGAAAGGTCATAACTAGTGAAAGCTAACAATACATTAGGAACAGAGTTCTCTGTACTCCTTAAAATTTTTCTCAGCATTTATGGCAAATTTATTATAATTACTAATTTTATCTTCCTGCCTATTTCCAGTGAGATTAGACTATTACTCATGTTCTGTATTACAATTTTGGCATAATGTGCTAGCTGTGTGTATTTAAGTTCTTGCCCTTATTTCCACTGGCAGTTGTGTTTGGCCTCTAGAAGTTTAAGAATTATTTAGAGAATGCTGTTGAGCAAAGGCCATGCATAGGGAAAGCTTTGGAGAGTTTATTCTGTCATTTGTTTTAAATTGTTAGCACGTGAGACCTTTTGCAGAAAGGAGTTCTTTATGAATCCTGTATCCCACAGTAGAACTTAAAACAATGCTGTTGAGATACCAAGTTGAAGAAAATAAGGTTTGTTGCCCACCAAGCTGCTCTTATCAGTCTCCCTCATTCAAAAGAACAGAGGAAGAAATACAACAAAAAGTTCTTGGGTCAAGGTAAGTACAGGGAAATGAGTTGGCAGTTACCATCATGGGCAAAACAGACTGTTTGGGGAAATTAAATTAATTTATTGCCAATTAAATGGATTACAATAATGAGAAGTAAGAACAAATATAAAAAACTTGCTGCTTCTCAAGCTCAACTTCACTCCCAACTTCTTACCTTCTCACCCCAAGCAGCGTCGGGGGACAGGGAATGGGGCTGTGGATGGTTCCTAACACTATTTCTGCGGCTCTTTCTTTATCGTGCTCTTCTGTTCCATTGGAATCACACCCACTGGTTACAGACCCTCATAAACTGCACCAGTGTGGGTCTTTCTTGAAGGAAGTACCCCATGGATAGTGGACTGATCCAGTATAGATCCTCCTGTGAGGTTGCAAGAAACTTGCCCCAGTGTAGGCTCTTCTCCACAGTCACAGATCCTGCCAGGAGCCTGCTCTAGTGTGGGCTTTCCATAGGCTGCAGCTTCCTTTAGGGCATACCTACCTGCTCTGGCATGGGCCTTCCATGGGCTGCAGGTGGAATCTCTACTCTCCATCATCCTCCTTGGGCTGCAGGGGTACAGTCTGCCTCACCATGGCCTTCTCCAGGGGCTGCAGGGGAATCTGCTCTGGTGCCCAGAGCAACTTGTCCCCCTCCTTCACTGACCCGGGTGTTTGCAGAGCTGCTTCTCTCACATGCTCTCACTCCTCTCCCCCAGCTGCTGATGTGCATCAGTGTTTTCCCCCTTCTTAACTGTTATCCCAGAGGTGCTACCCCCATTGCCGATGGGCTCAACTTTGGCCAGCAGAAGGTCCATCTTAGAATCAGTTGGAAATTACTGTGTCCAACGTGGTGTCTTATAGAAGCTGCCTGCTATTCCAGTTTATCCATCTAAGTTGAATATAGTTTGAAATGACTTACTGTTCTTGTTGCTTATGGTTTCATAATTTGCTTTTCAGAGGGCAGATGATTTCAGGTGAAGACTGTGAATTTATTCAAAGATTTGAGCAGAAGAGAAATCCAGAAGAAAAACAGGAGTTGCTGCAAACAGAAGGCAATCAAGTAACTTTCCTTTCTCTTAATAATGTATCTTTTTGGGAGGATGGGAGGAAATTTTTCATACTAACTCTGCTTTAATGTTTGCTATATATAGTTAAGGTGCTGCAGAAGATGTATAAAACTTGATTATTATGACCTATTTTTTGATATAGGTTGGACATTCTTTTAAAAGCCTACTAAATATCTATTTTAATAAACCTTTAAAAGTCTCTGTTGTGGGACAAGCTACCTCATGTCTTTTCTCATCCTGATTTACTTGACCATTTATACTTGTACTTGAGCCACTTTTTTTTTAATTGAGGGCTACTACCAGTGGCATCTCAGCTCCGTTAGCTGAACAGTTACAATTGCTGGACTCCACTGACTGCTAAGGGGATTCAATTAGATGCAGGTGTCTAGTGTCATTTAGACGTGGGAAGATAGGAGACATTTGCATTGGATAGAGCTGATGGAAGATTGATAGGTGACCAGTGCTATTTAGCTTATGGAGTCCAGGCAAGATGTCAAGCAACACTCTCATGATCTATGAAGCAGTAGAATCTCAGCCTCAAAGCCTGAGGCTCTAGAAAGTTCAGATGTCAAGAGGGTTGGGGGAGACAGGGAGGAAGATGAAAAGTGGGAAATGCATTCAGGATGGAAAACTTTCCAACCTTTTTTTCTGCTTTAATTTTAGGCTGTTCTGTTGGGTTTTTTCCCCCAAATTGTATTGTGTGTATGGTCCATAATTTGCATTGGGACAAAAGCATATATGGTGAACTTTATATACCACTATATAACTACAGCCTAGCAGTTCAGCATTCTGTTTTTATTTCAGTTTTAGTTGTATGTGGTGAAAGGGAAGGAGGTAATGCAAAAAGTATCGTTGTGTCTATTTTAACTTATATCTGTTGCTGAAATTGTAGAGTTGTTCAGGAGGCAGAAAATAGCTCAAATATGAACAAAGATTTGCCTACAAGGTATAGGAAGTGAAGAGGTAAAATCGACCTGTCTTCCCTCCCTCTGTTCAAGTTTGTTGCTGTTTTGTCAATTTATTTAGCTCTTTTACTGCCTGCCATAAAAAGACGGTGATGGAGATTTTTCTAATCAGTCTTTCAACAAAGCAACTTGCTGATTTTTCACTAGTGAGTTCTTGTTATTCCATTTGAGAGCCATAAAAGACTTTGTAAAGGGTAATGATGACTGTGACAGAAAATTTTCTTTGTAATATAATGCCAAATGTATTCATCTGCTGTAGTGGTTGAATAAGGTGTTGGGATGCTCAATGTTTATGTCAGACTTAACTGAATCAATGAGGTCCTGTTTTATAATATCAAAAGGAGTGAAGACAATCACTGATATTAATTTTAATGTCTCTCTCATTTTTCTAGTGTGCTAAAACATTTATAAACTTGATGACTCATATCTCCAAGGAACAGACGGTTCAGTACATTCTGACTATGGTTGATGATATGTTGCAAGTAGGTCAATAACTTGTCTTATTTTTCAGTCTTTAAATGCGTACTTGAATGCTTCCTTTGCCTAATTCAGGTCTCTCCAGTTGTTTGTCATACTATATTAAAAAGATTCTTTTAAATTTTCAGATCTTGTTTTCAGAAGTTAAATGCTAGCACTGAAGTTGTAAACATGTATGTTCATATTCTGGAAATAAAACATATTTGTATGCTTGTCTGTTGCATCAAACATGGTTGAGAAACAAAAGTTGGACGTTCAGGCATGATTTGTGGCTTCCACCCTTTACTCTTGTGTAGACAAGATACAACATATAACTTGAAGCTTTTCCTGTGAAGGTGTTGATTTGGCCAGCCTCAGCAAGAAGGGGTATTTTCTGCAGCTTTATGTTTCCAATATAAGTTACACTGTTTAGGATGGGTCCTGAAGTTCCTTATGGTTTAATTATAGAAGAGGAACTTCTGATTGAATGTGAGTTATAGCTCTTTGTAGCTATGGGATACTGTCACTTACAAGGGCAGGATATTGCGTTTGGTGTCTGGACTATTTTTCTGACCTGGACAAGTCAGGAGGGAACTTTACTCAATCAGGTAACCCTGCTTTTGCATTTCTTTGCCCTCTAGTAGACTGAGAAAGTGGTTGGAGTGATGATATAACAAAATGTGTTGTGTGAGGTTTCCTCCTGGTATTCAGTTAAGAGTATCTGGATGTCTGACAGTTTTTCTTCTGCTGTTTTATGTTACACTTGATACAAAGTTGCAGTGAAATGTGTCTAGTGATAACAGCTTAGGGCATTGACCTAGGAGGTGAACCATGTGAGTTCCAGCTCTGGGTATTCAGGATTGTCAGCAGGGTTGCAAAGTGTGGCCTTCTCCACAGCATGTGTCAGGGGGGATTATGGTATTCTTTCCAGTGCCTGTCTACCCGTGAGGGCCCTGACTGTGAGAATAATAGTTGGGGTGGCAGTGGTTTATTCCTGCCAGTCTGCAGCTTTGTCACTCTGACCCTCTTCCTCTTTTCTTTAGATTTACTTTTTCTCAAGTGTGATACAAACATCAAGAAGCAGAGATGATGAAAGGGGCCCTCAGTATTGTTCCTTGATTAGATCACTGAGTTAAGAGTGCTTTGTTTTGGTCTATGCATTTGATGACAAACTTTGTATTAGTAAGATCTCTGGTTTTTATGGCTACTTTTGTGAGGAATGGCTTTTTTTTTTTTTTTTTGTGAGGAGATGGTGGCTGTAGAAGTAATCCTTTCACTTGCTGCTCTTTGGAGCTTTTTGTATTAATAGGTCTTGTTTTGCTTATGTGCTTTGGCATTAGCACCTAGTCAATAGCTGTGATACTGTCATGTGCTCTGGAATTAGTACCTCACAGGTAAAGGTTTTCACTGGCTCACTCTTGAACAACTGCGTTAGTTGTAGGTGGCCACAGAAAGTAGTTTGGAGTAATATCTTAATTGCCCTATTGGTTCTGTCATATATCTAGATGATCATGTTTTCTTGATTTTATGACCATGGACTGACATTTCCATTTCCAGGGCACTATGCTGCCACAGAAATGGCATGTGTGGCATTCTTAACTGTACTGACTTTTAGTTGTCCAGGTTCATAGTGATAGAGGAGAGCAGAGATTTTTGTGCAAATTATGGGCTTGCTTTTGTTTGAAATTGGATGCCTCTTTCACTTTAGAAATTGTGCAAGGCTGCACTGGCTTTTGCAGTGCTCTGTTATGGCTTCATTATTCAGGGATATCCTGCTGCTGGCAAAGAGGGTTTGTATGCCCGTGTCTGCATGGCGTCATCCCAAAGCTTCCTAACCCTCCACATCTCTGCTGGGCAAGGCTGAGTCAGGACCTGTTTGGTGCAGAACATGGTCTTTTGGCCACATTCAGATGGTAGAACACACTGTCAGCAATGCCTTCTAGGCCCTAGGTTGCACGTTTTTGGGGTGTAAGATTCCTGTCAGAAAGCAGCATATTGGCCATTGTTCAAGGACATGGCCTGTCATGGTGCTGCTGACTCTTTCAGTAAAATAGTTTTGAGCAAGAATGTTCATTGCAGTTCCATGTGATGAACAAAGAGCACTTGAAAGGTGAAACTTCTAGAAGCTATTGTAGGTAACTGTTTCCAGCTTTAGTCTATGTTGATAACAACTCTGGTTCTTCTATTATCTTTCTGTGCTTTTCTTGTGAGGTTGTAAAAATCATACCAACTGTGTTTTGAGCACACAAAAAGCCTACCTGGGTATCTAGGATTGTTCCAGCAGTTCTACTTACAGGTTTAATCATCATTCTAAGAATTATTTATTTTTTTGGAAGCTGGCAGAAGTTAAGTTAATGTGGTGATTGCCTTACAAGAATATCACCATTCTGCTTATTTCTGAAGGTGGAGAGTGTTAGCATACTGAAATCCCTGAGGAAACATTTCTTATTCTATTCACATGATAAATACTTGGAACAATTTCTCTGGATCAGTGACCCCATCACACTGCACAGCCTGGTAATTATGAAGTCTTTAAGAACCTGTGCTGGTTGCAGTACCACCCAAGTGAGCTTCATTATGCTGCTTCAGAAATGACAGATGCTAAATTATTCAACTGTTGGTGTGAGAGCTTCAGGTTTTTCTTTTTATCAGGGTAGCCAGCTGCCTGGGAAGGTGCTGCACTATATACTTCAGGGCCATAGGCAGTTCTCCACTCCTTCCCTCGTGTCTTTACCCTGAACCTTAACATCAAACCAGACTAGTCTTCTGATTGGCAGCATGTCAAAACTGTCTCAGCTTTTCTGCTTCCAGCCATGTCTGTCTCCTCAGTTGTGTTGTAAGCTGAACACATCGATCTTGTTGGGTTTTGATCTTTTGAGCTAGAGTCTGTGTAGCACAACTGTAGATGCTAACTGACTTACTAGATCAAACTGCTATTTTTTTTAAATCAAACTAGCACTCAGAGTGGAGGCTGTCCACCAAGGCACCGTGCTCTTGATGTTTCACTCTGTTTCATAGTTTGAACAGTAAGTTTTGAGAGGATATCTGAGTACTTTTTGGTAGATGCCTTGGAGAGCGCTAATCACTGTAAGGGTTAGGACTGTGAGGTTGTGACTCCTGACCTTCCTCAGTCAGTGGTCAGGACAGCAGTTTGCAGCCCCCATGTAGTGTAGTAACTGTGGTACTTTCAAGGAAGGGTTGGTTGCAACTCTGATGCTTAGTACTATGCCAATGTTTGGGTCATGGATATGTTTTGTGCTGAACAGATCATATTCCCATAAGCAGATTCTCAGCCCTTAGAATTAATAATAGGGTGCTGAATGATGGTGCAAAGCCCTTCAGCTAGGGGAGTTGGTAAACGTAATTCATTGGGTAATGGAGACTAAGATACTGTGTTCTCATGCGAGTTCCCTAATTACAGCATTTCATACAGTTTTTTTACTTTCCTTGGTAGTTGTACACTTGGTTCTAGTAACTTGACTTCAACAGGGACACATTTCTTTAGAATGAAAGCTTACTATTCCCCAGGTTAGAAAGTATATGGAAATGCTGAGGAAAAGCAAGAATCCAGGCATTTGATTTTTCGGGAAGACTGTCTATATTCTAGACTGTTAGGGTCTGGCCTGCTTTAAGGTGACCCACAATAGCTGCTTTTCACAGTGGTCATTTGGTAAAACACTTGAAGAAACTCTGTGTGGTGCCCAGGTTCAGATGCTTGTGTTCTCTTGTGTTTCAGCCTAGAAGTCATGGGGAACAGAATTGTCCTCTCCCAGGTATACAGATTGTCTGAGGTAACAGCTGAAACAGTGTCAGCCTCACCTGGGAGAGAAAAGCTAGCTTCCCATTGAGAAGAATAGAGAGACAGGGCTAAATTATGTCTCTGAAGTTTCACCTGTAGCACGTGCAGCCAAGTTGAACAACGGGCTTTTGTGTGGAAGGAGCAATACGCAGACAGCTTTGTGTGGACTTTATTCAAGCATAATTGATTGGATCAAGAGTAGTGTTCCTCTGGAAAATGGCAGTATTTAACTAGTCTTTTGTTTCTCTCATTCTGATGGCTTGCTCAAAAAGATAACATCCGTTTTTACTCAAGCAGGTGCTGGAGTACTGAAGTGTAACTAGGGTTTCAAAACCTGTTTCCACACCCCTGCCCCAAATCTTAATGTTGGAGTGCTGAAATGAACTGTATCCACAAGTAACTGTCAAATGGCAAAACTTCCATGGGCTGTTACAAGCCATGATAACACTCTGATAATGTATGCCAACATGATGAGGAGCAAGTAGCTGCTTTATGTCAAGTGCTTTTGGAAGTCTCTCATCTTTTCCCCTCTCCCAACTTTTACAGGAAAATCATCAGCGTGTTTGTATCTTCTTTGATTATGCAAAACGTGGTAAAAACACTGCCTGGTCCTATTTCCTGCCAATGTTGAATCGACAAGATCTTTTCACTGTGCATATGGTAAGTTTGAAATGAACCTGACTCTAAAGATGGTAGAGAAAAATCTGGGTTTATTTTTCTTCAAATTGTGGAGTTTGAAGCTAAACTACTGCTGGGACTGGAAACTTTTCCTCTTACAGTCTAGATGAGTCATTCTTCATATAAACTTTACATGGCTGCTACATTTTAAAAAGAAAGAAAACTTTCTGAAAGAAAAGCTACATTGCTTATTGAGACTTATTTCTGGGAAATTTGATACTCTGCAAGCACTGCTCAGTAGCAGCTAAAATACTGGCATGCTGTCAGTGCTGGTCACCAGTGTAAAACACACAGCATCATGTGGCTGAGAGGCTGAGCTGAACTCAGTTTTCTTTGTATCAGCCCAAGCCCAGTACAACCATATCCACTGTATGGTGTCTGCTGTGCTTTAAGCCACTGGGTGCTACTGGTGTGTATGGAATAACTTTTCTGGAATTCTTCGTATTATTCTGTCATCTGTGGTGAGAACTGGCCATTTCATCTCAGTAGTTGTTTTTCCCATGACAAGGAAAAAACATGATTGTATTACTGCAAATTCCTAATGGAGATTAGACTGTTGTTTCCACTACTAAAACTGGTTTTAAGGTTTCAAGGGGGAGGAAACTGCACAACTAGAAATTGTTCTTCGCTGCATATGTTCCTGTTGGTGTGGTAGGATCATGTATCTCAAACTACAAACCACATACCTGTGGCTATGCCATGGTGGCAGTACCAGTGAAAGGAATTCCAGGAAGATCACATTTGCCCTTTGCTGTGGCTGGTGCAGCTGTGTTTCATGCTGTGCTGTGACTTGAACAGTAAGCTGGCCTATTTTCAAGAAAAATATCAGGCTTGATGGTTTTAACCTGACTGATTTGCTGCATGGCTGGTGCAGCTGAAGGGAAGAAGCTGTTGGAGGTTTGTTTTAGTTTGTTTTTTTAATTTATTTTTTCCCCTTTTTCTAGTTTTTAGGGTTTTATGTTTGTTGGTTGTGGGTTTTTGTGGTGTTTTGGGTTGTGTGTGTTTTTTTTTTTTTGTATTGCTGCTTAAGACTCATCTTGTTAAACTGCAGTCTGAGCAAACTTGACTTCGTAAGTATACAGGTGAAGTATACTTTTCAGATCCTTGCAGTGAATTCAGTGAGTCACCATGGAAAGGCCATAGTGTAGAAATGTCTGTTTGGTATTCATTTGTTCACAGATGTGTTATGCAGCTGGCTACTGCAGAAGTGCACAACTAACTTTACAAGTCCCAGAGAGCTTCATGCTGTGAATTCACTTTAAAACACTAAGCTTGTGCTCCCTCTACTTACTTGTGCCTTCTAGTACTCAGTGTAATTCTTTTTTTTTTTTCTTGCCAAACACAAACAGTTTTATGTTTCAGGTGTGGGTGTTATTTTTCCTTGCTGAATACACTGGAAGACCTTTGATGCCACACCATTGCATCTCATGGGCAAATGAAAATTGTTGTCCTTTGTAAGGAAAAACTTCTTCACTCTGAGGGTGACGGGGCACTGGGACAGGCTGCTCAGAGAGGTTTTGGAGTCTGATTCTCTGGAGATATCAGAACCCACCTGGATGTTATCCTTTGCAATCTGCTCTAGGTGGTTCCACTTTAGCAGGGGGAAAGAACTGTACTCCAGAGATCCCTTCCAGCCCCTACCCTTCTGTGGATCTGTGCCCAGGCATGAATGGCCTGTTGTTTAGGTAGCAGTTTGAATTCCGGAGCATGATAAGCTAAAGATTTAGTATCTTGTGTTTTAAAGCTGAAAGGATTTTACAGGGCTGCTTGGCTGCATTCAGAAGTGGACTTGATGCGTTTTCAGTGTAGTGTAGAGATTGTTGTTCTAGCTTCTCACTTGTGATCCCTCCAGAAATCAGTGGTGGTTGTGCTGCACATCTGAATGCTGTATAGTGGAAAGGTGCCTGGAATACTCTCCTTGTTGCATCGTGTAGCTGTATGCAGGCAAATGAACCGCTGTCTCGGTGTTTCCTGATTAGGGTGTCTCTTTATACTGGCTCAAATGTTGCTGCAACTGAGCTGCAGGCTGCAATGTCGAGTTACTTCAAACATAATTTGGAATGGCTGGCAGAGAAACATACTCTTCTGGTTTGTTATGTGTATTGCTTTGTAGGCCTAATGAAAACTCGTAACGTGACTACATTTTCACTCCTCAAGGTCATTCTTAAATTCTACCTTACCTTTTCATTTTCAGCTCTTTTTCTGGGCTTGAAACATCTCCCTCTTGCTTCAGGTTAAATACAAAAGCCTAATACGTTTGTGTTGGCATATGCTATACTTGCTTTAAAGTAAGCCTGCTCCTGTATGTTTTAGGCCATTAAGTGTTTTACTGTTGATGGATTTCTGATTGTAATGGGATTGTAATGCTGTCGTACAGCAGTAGCCCATTGATTGTTCTCCCCTTCAACTGCTGTCCAACTCGGTCAAATGCAGGTATCTGGTAAACTGTGAAAATATAATAGTTATTAAGAAGTGAAAGAGCAGAAAGCTGAAGAAACCGAATTGCTAGGCATGAAAAGTCACCTGCTTAGAAAATAGATAGAATATCTGTAAGGTGCCATCTTTTACTAAAACGTGGTTTCCAGAGCTTGTAGGACTTCTCACTGAATCCTGAAATTTCTGTGTTTTGAAAACTGTTTGTTGCATTCTTTTACAGGCAGCAAGAATTATTGCCAAACTAGCTGCGTGGGGGAGGGAACTCATGGAAGGCAGTGACTTGAATTACTATTTCAACTGGATTAAAACTCAGCTCAGTTCACAGGTAAAAAGCTACATTTTTTTGCTGTTGTGTTTTTTTTTTCCTAACACATCACAGTGACTTCAGTGACTTTGGAGTCTTTTTTTCAAGAATATGAGATATAGATTCACAAAAGGAGTATTTTTCATTTTTACATTGTAATTCTAAAAAAATAAATATTCTTTATTCAAGGTCATAGTTTTTAACTTGCCACTTTATTTTCTAGTCTAGCCCTTGAAGTGTAAACTGAAAAAAAAAAAAAGGCTTTTTGACTTTTATGTTGGTTAATATTTATTTTCTTCTGGACACTGAGGAAAATGTGATGAGGTGTCTTTCTTTTTATGTCTTTGGCATTGTCTTGTTTCTCAGAGTTTTTTTGCTGGGGAGAAAAACCACATGGCAGCAGGAAGTAAATTTCAAAACATTTTTTCAGTTTACAGTAGCACGAAGCTTTTAGTCCTGTCTCTTGACACTGAATAAATCCTGACTTATTTAGACAGTATTTCTGATGGTATTAGCTCAGTATGAACAGCTTACTGTTGGTTTGTCCTTCAAAAATGAATCATTCTCCTTGGTATGAATTTTTGGAGATTTTTCCTTCAAACCTTTTCACAACTCAGTGATTTGTCCTTCTCTAAGGCAGCATTGTAGCAGAAGTGGAATCTGTAGATCCGAGAAACATTCAGTAGGCTTAATAATGGTGTATTTTTTTCATAGTTTTCCAAACTGGATTGATTAAAAAGTTTTTTTTCCCCTGGAAAAAGAATCTTAAAGTTGGGTTTTCCTTCAGAAAGATTCAAGAGAATGTTTTTTGAGTTTTAAGATGAAGATGGATAAGTCTTGAGTAAATCCATGCTTAGATAAATAAAATTAAATCTTAATATCCCAGGATCAGCTTGAAATGTGTTCTTCTAGACGTGGTGTGTGAAATAAATACAATATATTATCAGAACATGTCGAGCAGGAAAAGTATCTAATGAACTCTTAATCCTTTTAGGACTAGAGCAGTGAGAGAATGAAAGAAATTTGGTAACAACTGTTCTGTGAGGGTAAAGGACAACTGATTGTAAACTTTTTTTTTCCCTAGAAACTACGTGGTACAGGAAGTTCTGTGGAAGCAGGAGCAGTCTCCACAAGTGATGTGAGTATATCTTTGAAGTCAATTTGCTGTTTTGAGCAGGTGATACCTACTCCTTGGCTTAAGGTGCAGAGCTGTTCCTGTGTCAGTAATAGAAAGTACCTGGAATCGGAACTGTATGGCAACAGAGTGCCAGGTGATGGCGCCAAGAAACAAAAGTATTTTTAAAGCATTGATTACACAGAAATTTCTGGCAGAGGAAGTACGTACCTTACAAGTTGGCCTAGGTTGTTAAAACTGTAAATTTATCTAGCATTTTCTTTGTTAAAGCTTTAAAAAATGTAATTAATACTTGAAACAGTGCTGTCTGTTCATCGCTGAACTGTCAGACTTAGTCTCAGGTTTCCTGTCCAAGTCGCTTTTGGCTCTCGTGATGTGCAGAACTGTGGTGGTTTGGCCCTGGCTAGAGGCCAGATGCCCACCCAAGTCACTCTATCACTTCCCTTTTCAAATGGACAGGGAAGAAAATATATATTGAGAGGCTCAGGATTCGAGATAAGGACAGGGAGAGATCATTCTGCAATCAATGTCATGGGCAAAAAGAGACTCAACATGGATTAAAAGAAAGAAAACTAATTTATTACACTACACACCCAGTGGTACCAGAGTTGGGTAATGAGAAGGGCAGCCAGGTCTTAAAGCACCTCTCCCCACCCCTCCCTTCTCAGCAGACTTCATTTTAGTCATGATTTCTCTCCCTTCCTCCCTGCTGGCATTGCAACACAGGAAGGGGCAGGGAATGGGGTTTTGGTTAGCACCTCACAAGCTGTTTTCCTTCTTAGCTGGGGGGGCATTCCACATGCTCTTCCCCTGCTCCAGCCTGGGGTTCCACCCATGGGAGACAGTCATCCACAAACGTCTCTGTGAGCCCTTTCTGTCAGGGTGTCAGCTCCTCACCAGTTGCCTCAGCGTGGATCCCTTCCATGGGATGCTGACCTTTGGGCCCAGACTGTTCTGGCCCCACAAGTCCCCCAGGAAACTGGCTCTGGCGTGGGTTGGTCTCTCCACAGGCTGCAGATTTCGCTGCCAGGAACTTGCTCCAACGCAGGCTTCCTATGAGTCACAGGATCCTTCAGGTGTGCCTACCCACTCCAGTGTGGGGTTGTCCACGGGCTGTAGATGGGATCTCTGCTCCCCATCATCATCCATGGGCTGCAGGGGGACAGCCTGCGTCACTGTGGTCTTCTTCATGGGCTGCAGGGGAATCTCTCTCTCCGGCACCTGGAGTACCTCATCTTTCCTCCTTGCCCTTCCCCAGCCCCCTTCTTCCCTGGCCTTGGTGTCTGCATGGTTTCTCATATATTCTCACTCCCTTCTCTGGTGGCAAAATGTGCCTGTTAGCAAATGCTTTTTTTTCTTCTCCTAAATGTGATTCCCAGAGGTGCTGTGACCATCACTGATGGGCTTGGCCTTGGTCAGCAACAACTCCAGCCTTGAGCCGACTGGCGTTTGCTCTGTGGGGCCTGCAGAGAGCTTCTGGCTGCTTCTTGCAGAAGCTACTCCTGCAGCCCCCCTTCCTCACCTGAACCCAGCCATGCAAAACTGTGACAAGAACTTAGAAAAGGACATGTCAGATAGTAAAGCTAACGTTGCCCCTCAGCCTCTGTAATATGAAATGACAGGAGTGCTTTGAAAGCTGTAAGCTTTTCATATTTGAGTAGTTTGAATTCCGGGGAAAACAGACTGTCCTTTACACATCAGTATTTATATTGAATTTCATGTAGCTATAATGGCTATTGAGCTTGGGGATGAACTGCAGCAGTATAGCAAACCCAAGTGATCATTTTAACTGGATTTTCTGTTTTATTGTGGCACAATGAGGTGGTTCATTGTCGCTTTTGAGTGTGGAGTAGAATTCAGCAACCTGAAAGTGTTTTCAGTTTTTCAGAAGACTTAAACATGGACCTGAAATTTGTTTTTCTTCTAAATGTTGTCACTGCCTTAAAGTGTTAGCTTCTAGTAGAGCAAATCCTATTAAATTACCGCCTGAATGGGGTTTAAAATAGAGAAGAGGAAAGACTTCTTGACCATGTTATTCTTGCATACTAAGTTATTCTTGACCATGGTTAGGGGGTAAAATTATGGTTTGAGTATAGAAATGGATATATTTTAGTATTTCATATGTAGGTCTGTGTGCCATACTGTTAGATGTTGTCACCCCTTGGTCATACAGACTTAAAAAAGTAAATAGTCCTACAGCATGCAATGCTGCTGGTGATGGAGCTGTGAGCTCCCCTGACGTGCTTAGGAATCTGTATTCGTTGTCCTGTAGCACTGTGTGGACGTACTGTGCCACTGTAGGGTCCCAAAGCAGCAGAATTGATAGTGCAAATATGTTCTAGGATAATTTAGGTAAGTACTGTCTTGACCTTGGTAGTGTTCTGATTTCAGATCTAGCTTGTGCAGGATTTCCAAGCCAGTCCTAACTAATTTATTTCAGAGTAAATTAGCGATGCAGTTGTAGCATTTTACACAGGAAATGAAGGCTGGGATTTATTATGAAATTCCAGTCATAATAGTGTGGGAAGAGAAAGTTTGTATGACAGTCTTTACAAAGAAAATTCTAAGTTCAGTAGTATAGAGGTGGTGACACATCTCGGTAAGTCAATACATTATTTGGAGCAGGAGGGCTGTCTATGTGTGTATAGCTGGTTTGTTTGTGTGGAGTGTGACTGTAAATACCTACCCAAGGAAATGAATGTTCTGCATGATGATTAGGGCCTAGATGTTCAGACTCAGTTTTTACATCAAGGTCTTAATCTCTGATGAGTGAGATTTAATTAAATCTTTATTTTAAATTCTGTTTATTGGCACTTTTTCTCTTCATATGGGATTGCCTGACTTCTCTTTTCCATTAAATCTTTGAAAGGTTTGACCTTGCATTATGTGAGTGATCTACAATAAGACTTTAAGGCACTTAGAAAAAGGCTTATAGTGGAAAAAAACCCAAAAAAACCAACCCAAAAAACCTCATAAAACCTCACTGACACCTTATCAGCAACGTGTCCGAGTATTAGTGAAGGTAATGCCAGAGATTCAGCAAAAGGGGCTGGGGGGAAGCCATCTCTGTGTTGTACCTTGGGGACTTTCTGCTGCTGTAGTGGGAGAGACAACAGTTGACCAAACCCCCTTTTTGAACTGCAGCTCATTGTGTGAGCAGTAACACATGAAATACGTGCTTGTAGAGATGAAAAGCTCTGGAATGATTTTGTCTTTGTGCCTGGTCATATAGGAGGCTGAATGAAAATAGAATTGAGTGGTGTATCTTTCAGCTCTTTCCTAATGAGAAAGTTTTAGTCTTATTCTTTTTATAGCACTGTGCTAAGTTTTTAATGAAAAGGGGAAAAAAAAGGCAAAGTTAAACTTTTGAGGATGATTTAGTATACACATCTTTCTAATGGTACTTTTTGTATAAATATACATCTCATTATGATAAGCATGGCACTTACTGTGTGCCACATGTGTAGGAAAATACGCAACTTTAATGACACCACTGCTGGTTTGAGTTGGAGAATGGGAATGGGGAGAACTTCAGCCTGGGAATCCGTTTCCTATAGTGGCCTGTAGCAAACTTCTGCAGGCTCAGTAACTGGGTTGCTGGTTTATTTCCCCAGGATTTGCTTAATAGAATAAGAGTTGACTCTCTGCATCAAAGGGCTCTGGCACTGTAACCAACCCAAAGACAGCCTTCATTCACGAAGCATGTTCACATGGGCTATAAAAATTGTTAGGGTAATGTAAAATGCTATCACTTGCATGACTCCTATTCAAAACTCTAATCCATGTATACTTTGCTTCCCACTCTTTCTTGTGAGGTTGTCTTTTTTATTTATTTTTTTTTTTTAAAGGGAGACATAAAGCATTCTAAAGGTGAATTGGTCTAACTCAGAAGTGTTGATGAAGAAATAGACGTGTGTTGAAGTATGCCAGTAAAAACTAGTAAAGCCTAGTTTGGAAGACTGAACTTTAGCACTTACTGTGTAACTGTTCTTGTGAGAAGTGATGTATTCTTCTCTTCACTCAGAGCTCCCAGTACGTACAATGTGTTGCTGGATGTCTGCAGCTGATGCTCAGGGTCAATGAATATCGCTTTGCGTGGGTAGAAGCAGATGGAGTAAATTGGTGAGCATTTATTTCAATTTATATGGATATACTTGCACTTACAATAACACGTTCCCCAGTGACCTCTTTTGGAATAGAACTCTCTTGCAAAAGACAGCTGCTCTGTTCGAATGCAAAACCTATTTGTTTTCAAACAGTAATACAGGCAAATTGAACTTGCAGATACAGGTACCAATGTTGAGGCTTTAATGCTGCTTTACTTTTCATGAAGAACTGTTTAAATAAATATCTGAAAGGAAATACAGCTGTTTGTCTGCAGCTGAAGATGCAGTTTTTCATTTAATAGAACAAGGACTAACAAAACGAGTTTCTGCCAGTCTTCCTTGTCTTTCCAGATTGGAATTGTTCAGTCTGAAAATAGAGAAGGGAGAAATGTTTTAGAGCTAAGCTCAACTTTTTTTCATACATGGCTTCAAGTAGGTCATTCTTTTATCCAGAGTCTCTTCATAAATAGCTCTGCATGAGGCTAGGATGTTGTCACTCATAGTATTTAAAAAAATGCCTGTGTATAATAACGCTCTGTGTATAATAACCATGCCTCTATTGGGGATGGTGGCTATACACTTTGCACTTTAAGAAAAAAAAAACACCTTGTACTCTGAAATGGGAAAAAAAATTGACTTGCCAGCAAATGGAGAATTCAGGATTTATGTGTGTGTCAAGGTGACAGTATTGAAACGAACATTTTTATCAAGGAAGCTGTTTAACAAACTACTAAGGCATTACCATAAGCTTGTGTTTCAGCAAGTTGGAATTTCTTTGTTTTGATAGCAGTGATCTTGAAAGTAGTTTGATTTATTTTCTGGTTCTGCATTTTTTTGCTTTTTTTTTTTTTCTTTTAAACTGGGTTAGGGTTTGGGTTTTTTTTCTGCATGAACTTGTTACAAGTTGAACAAAGTATCTATGCAATTTCTTTGAGACCTTGTGATATTACACAAATCACCACTAGAAAAGTAGTATCTGTGATGTGGTATCTATAAGCTGTTTCATGAGAACTCACTTGTTAAATGACTGCTTCAGCTTATTTTGGGCACTCCTGTGGAGAGAGAATCAAGGAAACAAGTTCCATTTGTGTAGATTTTGTTCTGTCTGTTTACGCCTCCCTCTCAGGTCTGAAGGAGTAGGTATGTGTTTCTATTTCTCTTAGGATGACAAGTCATGCTCTAAACGTGCCACTAGAAAAAAAGAGTCTTGGTGAACCTCAAGATGGATACGGTACCCCATCAGTTCATATGGGGAAAAACTGCTTTATAGCTGTAAAGCTAAGGAGGAAATAACTAGATCTTTGAAAGGTGTTTTTCTGAACAAGCTGCTTGTACAAAAATAAGTACTGGTGCAGAATACTGTGAAGTGTGTGTTGTATACCCACCTGGAGCAGCACTTCCCAATACGTTCCTGCTAACCATTTCTTCTATGTTTCAGGGTACAGCAGTACAATCTATGCAGCTGTTATTTACAAATCAGATGTATGCTCTGGTAATTTTTCAGTATCATGGGCGTCCTGAGCAACAAGTGTGGTTTCCAGCTCCAGTACCAGATGATTTTCTGCGTGTGGCTGCTGGCCTTTAGCCCTCAGATGTGTGAATACCTCCGCCGGTATAACATCGTTCCGGTCCTGTCGGACATCCTTCAGGAGTCTGTCAAAGAGAAAGTCACCAGGATCATCCTCGCAGCGTTTCGGGTAAGTGCCTGCTGGCTGCAGTTGCACTGCTCCTCTCTCTGGCAGCTGTGTTTTGCTACAGCTAATATACATGCTGTTACAGGTAATACACATCTACTATTCAACATTGCCTTAATAGAAGTTAAACCAAAAACCCCTATACTAACATGAGCACTAGGGATTTCCCTTCACTTTAAGAGGGTTTTTTTTTTCTACTGGTAGTAGTGTAAAGCAATGGAGTTACTAATACATGATAAACTTTGCTTTATGAAGCTTTAATTAAAAAAAAACCCAACCCTGTAAACACATAGCTATCCAACTGACTGACTTAGAAATTATTTTTATCTATTAGTCTGAAAAGATTTTCTTGGTGGCTCTGTCAAGATGAAGATGGATATCCATGTAAGAGTAGTTAGTTGACTTACTGTGTCTGTGTTACCTGAAAATTCACTGGTCCTATTTAAGATAATTTGGAAGGAGCACCTAGGCCTGATGTCTTCATTGTGAACGCCAGTTTGTGTTAGGTATTTTTATGTGCATGCTTGCCAAGTGTCTTGTGTGCAGTAGAGGAGTTCTGTAATAACTTGTAATTCTATCTTGAAACAGGACTTATGTCCTGAGTAGGACATGTAGATCTTGGAAACTTTGTTTTCTGAATAAGGTAGATGGTAAAGATAAGGTACATATCCTGCTGAAGAAGGTCAGTGGTGTAAGGTATTTAATAGGGGCTGTTCTTACTGTGCAGAAGTCTGTAGGTGTTTGAGTGTTCTTTAGGATCTTAATGTTAGGATTCAATGGGGGCGTATAGTAAGACAGCTTGGGGTGAGAGTTCAGGGGCTCAGCAGTTTTATATTCAATTTCTTCAGATTCCAAGGTCATAAAAAGTAAACAAAATCTTAGATTTAGTGTGTTTTGTGAGAGGACATGGCAGTGAACCCAAGGTCTTTTAATAAATAAAAGTGTAGAAAGAATAAGATGGTTCTGTTACAGGCTTTGGGGAAAAAAACATAGCTGTTCTTTTCTCCAGTGTTAAAGGCTAGTATTGGCATGAAAATGAAGTTATAAACTGACAGCCAGGAAATTACAGAATAGAAATTAGATGAGGAGCTGTGAGTTGGGTACTTCTGGTTATTTTCAATCAACTATTTTCTCTCCTTACCTATTAAAATGTTTTTTCCTCATTATTCTTAGTATGTTTTATGTCTGTTTCCTACCTGTAATTAACTTTGTGCCTTAAGACTTATCACTGAGTAGTTTACTGATCCATTCTATTTAGTCATGTGTTCCTGTTTGTACTTTTCTAATTTATCCTTTCATTTTCACTATAAAAAGCTTGAATATCTCATCAGGGTATGAGATGGGTATTAATACTTGGAGTAGCTTCCACATTTGCCTGTAATTCACATAGCCAGGAGTTTTTTGGTAACTGGTTATGCTCCTTGAACTTGCTGAATTTTGTCTTTTGAGGTTCATTATTTGTTCTTTTGCTTTCTTTAGCACTTTTAACTATAAGTAATTTAGCATTATTTTCTGTAAATTACCTCTTCTCAGGGCTGTTACAGAAATAGAAACATTTTAAAGCACATTAAAGCTAATTGTGTGTGGCCATTAAAAGCAGTAATACGACTTTTAGTATGCAAGTTTTAACACTTATTTGCAGTGTTCTGCCTTACTAACTAATATGATATCAGATATCTTAGAAACCTTAAATGTAATTGTCCTGTGGCATGAGGGCTGCAGTCAAATTCCTTCTATATGGTTTCATTGCTTATTTCTTTATAGATGTTAAGGCTTATTTATATGAACACATGTTCTGTTTGTTAAGGACTTTGTCTTTTATATGGAATTCATGTTTTCACAGATTTATCAAAAAGTGCAGGTGGTTAGAAGCTGATTAAATTGAGTAGAAATGTAATGAATAAATGACATTGGAACTTGACTATTACACTATGTGCTTGTAATTCCAGTCTTGACAACAAGCTTCTGTTTGAATAAAAAATGTCTAGTTGGAATATTCCCAAATTCAAAAGAAGTTTGTCTAATCCAGATGGTAGCTCTTGAGTTGGAAAGATGACTTCAGGGATTTTTTTGGTGTGTTTTTTTATTTTAAGACTTTCTTGCTTTATGCCATTGCTGCACAGAAAGCTAAAACGATAATCCCAGAGAGTAGCAGTTTATGGCAGAGACTCTGAGATTTGGCATATAAGCCTGTCCTTCTTTGAATAACTTTTGTAGTCAGCCTGATTTCTTGTGGAAAATGATCAAAGCAGGTATATTGCTTACTAATACAAAATCAAATATGGTTACATTACTTGCATCTTGCATAACAAAATCTTTCAAGTTCCTATTTGCTGTAGTGACAGATATGAATACTCTTGTATAGCAAGGTCAGTTCTAGGCAATTAATGTTACTAATTGTTGGTGTCAAGCAGCCACTGTGTGGTAGACATAATTATACTTTACTGCTTTGGAGAAATTACTTCAGGAAGTGGTCAATTTTCTCACTTATCAGCACTTTTTTATTTACTAGGAATTTCTTAAAAAAATCACTTTGTTTCAAAGTCGACTGTTCTTAAACCAAAACAAATAAATGAATTTTTACTTCCCTAGAATTTGTTAGAGAAATCTACTGAGAGAGAGACTCGCCAAGAATATGCTCTTGCCATGATTCAGTGTAAAGTTTTAAAGCAGCTAGAGAATTTGGATCAGCAGAAATATGATGATGAAGACATAAGTGAAGATATCAAATTTCTATTGGACAAGCTTGGTGAGAGCGTGCAAGACCTTAGGTATGCTTTACAATGTGAAATTTTAAAAAAAAGCAATTATATGACCATTAGTAAAACTTTTTTCATTTTAAGGCTAAACAATGAACAGAATTATGATAAGTAAATGCTGGTTGATAAGGTAGAGCATATGGAGATGCTGGTTGTATATAGAAGTTTCCTATTCTAATTGAGTATTGACAGGCTGAATAGAAAATAAATTATTGCTTCTGGATATGTGATTTTGTAACTTAGTTACAGGATTCCAGAGGGATCTTACAGGGGTTCCAGCCTAAGGTGAAAACAACCTGGTTAGAATTACATTTTGCTGTCCGGTTTTTGCTAGTGCTTATCTAATTCTCTTGTGCCTAAATTGAACTGCATGTTGTAGCTTGTGTCAGAAGTTTAATTGGATGAAAGACAAGGTCTGGGATTCTTGGTTGGGGAAGTTAGAACCTAGAAAACAGGCAAAATAACCAATTAAATTCCCAAATGTTGTGGTTGTGTGGTTTGGCTTTTCCCCCCTTTCTCTTTTCATCCCCCACCTCCCTTCAGGAATTGTGTTTTGGGGTGGATAGAAGACTGTTTGAAAGCAAATTCTTTTCTTGCCCTTCATGCCTTTCCTTATTTTTAGCGTTGAACTCGGAGACTGGGAAAAATTGTCATAGTCTGTACAGAGCTGACTTGCAGATGCGTCATGGCAAGGTGTGCTCCAGTTTTGTCTTGCTAGGGAGAGCCTTGTCGTGGTTCAAACTCCGTTCACAGAAGTGTAGTTAGGACGTTACCATCTTGCAGCTCATTTGATAAGTACAGTTAGGTGTTTCTTGTTGCAGCTCATTTGATGAGTACAGTTCTGAGCTGAAGTCAGGAAGGCTGGAGTGGAGCCCTGTCCACAAGTCTGAGAAGTTTTGGCGGGAGAATGCTGTAAGACTGAACGAGAAGAATTACGAGCTACTCAAGTAAGTCTTCAAGTTTTGAATCACATAGTTCCCTAATATTTTCTGTGTTTAACTGAACCTGTATCTAATACAGGTTTTATGTTTCAACATGTAATAATGTCTAGAATCAGAGCAGGCCAGACCATCTTGCAATTTTTAGAAGGTACAGTCCTTATTCATGTGTGGTCTGTTTTTTTTAAAAAGCAGAATTATTTATTTTCCTGGTCAAAATGTATTGATGATGATGTTACATGGAATAAGTCTAGCTTAACTCCTGTGCAAATCTGTGTCACTGACACTCTTAATGCTTTCACTGGAAAACCAACTATACTAATTGGTGTTATTAAAAATGTTTTTACCATGTCTTAGTTTTGTGGTGTTGATGTGAGTAATCATGTCCTTTCTGGAATTCTTGTGGGTTGAATGTTATGGTACTGTTCCGTGGAAAATCTGCTGCATTAAGTTGCAGCCTGTCTATTTTGTATTGGGATTGGTGTATGTAGATTGTTAGATGAAGTGAAACTGAAGCTCATCTTTCTCTTGGAGTCTTGGACTTATTTGCTGGCTGCTGAATGTATGAACTCAAAAGATGTCTAGGTCTTATAGCCTGCAGGAGCTCTCAGTTGTTCAACTGCATCGTCATAAACGGGTAATGTGTGGTGATCTTCCTGTTTGATGTTTGTTAATAAGTGCCAGACCTGACAGGAATCAGGAGGTCGAGGGGAGTGTGTGAGATGTTAGAAGGCAGGGCAAGAGCAAGCTGAGCCTGAGCTTTATGTGCATTTCAATCTGCCCTGAAACCTCACCAAAATGTCTGATAAATTCCTCCCTGAGGGCATATTGCTGAATATATAGATTTTTAACATTTTTAACTTCATTTAACAAGCATGAATTTGGTGTTGAAGCTTAGTATTTCCTATTGCAATTGCAGTGTTAGTCTGTATTCATCTCTTCTGGTTCTGGGACTGTGTCAGCACAAACACAGTAAATTTACCTAGCAAAGTCAGTGATCTAAAATAGTTCTATTTATAAAACCCAGCAGCAACAATAAACCCCCAAACCCCAACCAACCAAAAAACCCCACACTGAAAGCAAAAACCACCACCACCACTCCCCCATGAAGAAGCCCAACCTAAACAATCCCAGCCACTCCCTCTCCAAGATACTGTAAAGATGCTTGCACCTTAAAACTTCTCTTTTGCATTGCAAGGCATTTGGCAGACAGTCCTTTACTGCTTCAGGCCACATAATTTTATTTCCCGTTATCTGCCAACTTAATAATTTTCTAACCCTAATATACTTAAGTTTTCTGTTAAATGTACTTTTTTCCTGCCTCCTGCTGTTATTGGCTACTTAAGCGATGCCAGTATTTTGTTCAGCAGTCTTGTATGGGTGGATCTTCAGTGTCTTCTGACTGGTGTTATTGGTCCCAAGTTTCTGCTCCTATTTCCTGTCCAAATTAGGAGTGCTTTTAAAACAAAAAGTGTTTAGTCTTTCACTTTCTTGCTTCGGGGGACATAGTGGCTGTGCCAATTTAATTTTATCAGAATGTTCTTCTTTTTAATTCCAATTAAATTTTTAACCTACTTATTTCAACTTGTTACTGACTTTCTGTGATTAGAGCACATTTTTCATCTCACAAAGTGTAGAGGAATCTAATTTTCCAGTGATGTGTATGTTTTATCTTTTTAAATGTGCTGTTAGAGCCTAACCTTCACATCTTCATATCCTTCCCTCCCCTTTTATGGACTAGAGAATAGTGTTACTGGTAGCTGTTCTCCACTAAAACTGATTACTTAATTAAAAAATGCAGATTTTATTAAGAGTTGAGAAACTGTTTTCTAATTCTTACGACTTTTTTCTCATGGTAACAAAACAATTAATATATAAAATTGGAGTCAATTGCAAAGTATAGCTTTCATCATCTCTGTGTTGGGATTAAGCTGCTTTTTAGACCAAAACAGTTGACTGAACAAGTGATGTTTTTGAGATTAAGTTGAGGTTCTTGAATTGAGAGGTCAGGTACAGAGACCAAACAACTTAGTGTGCTGCTTTGTTCTCAACTGCTAGTGTGCTCTGTAATTTTTAAATTACTCTATATATTAGTGTTCTGCCCCTCTTGTGCTTCTGTGCTGCATTGAGCAAAGCTACTGTTGTAAGGTGAGGAATAGTGTTGTGGACAGGCTGATGGATGCCAGACCCCACTTTGACGCATCATGAGCCATGCAGTCTTACCGCTTTCCGAATCCACAGTGCAGGAGCTGGCAACAGCATGCAAGCACCACCTGGCTCTACTGTACAACAGGAGCAGAAACATCTGTTGGCCTTGTGTAGGCTTTGTGCTTGTCTCTCATTCCTGTCTCAGTCTATTGGTAGGCTTGGTTAGGACAGGTCTTGAAGCCAGTGTGTAAAGGAGGCATTTGTAAGCCTTGGTGTATAGGTCTTTAGATACAACTCACTACACTTGCTCTAGTGAATGCTCTTAATAATTCTGTTAATTGGAACAGGATCTCCATTGTTTTAAGCACAAACTGCAAAGCTGTTCTAGGTTTGCTATTTGACCAACTTGTGAAGCATGTTTATGGTTACAGGCTTTGGTAATTCAAGTTACTAGTTATTTTTAAAAAATCAAAAAACTCAAGCCAACCGAACACCAGAAAAAAACCCAAACACACAAACCAGTACCTGGGACTTGACTGTTTCAAATCCTTTCCTAGAATCCTGACAAAACTTCTGGAGGTTTCTGATGACCCACAAGTGCTGGCTGTAGCTGCTCATGATGTGGGAGAATACGTACGACACTACCCCCGCGGCAAACGGTAAGAGAAATACCAACGTGCTGTTACTCAAGAGACCAGCTAGAGTATCTGCTTTGCCTCTGGCTTTTTTTGCTTATTTATATTAAAATATGCTACATAGGGATGGCAGGTTATGCATAAGTTTAATTCACTGGGTTGGTGAGAAAACAAACTAGATCTTTTGACTTAGTGTATTTCAGTGTCAGAAGTCTTGAATAGATTTTGAGCCAAAAGCAGAAAACACAGGCCAGAAGAATTTAGAACAGCTAATAAGAATTTAATCAACAAATAATTTTTACCCTCTGTTATGACTATTGGATTATAATTACTGGATTTACAGTAGAGGTGGGACTATTTCAACAATGATTAAGTCTGTTTTGTGACTTAAGACTACTGGGTTAAGGTTTTTCTCACAAACAGTTGCTATTGTAATTTCAGCGATGTCAGCACAGATTCAGTTACTGATCTTCTATTTTAGCATGTTTTGGCAAAAGTGTTAATGTTCATTTTAAATCTGAATTCCTATAAAAACAGACAGACATTGCTATGTTTTCTTGCTTTGTTTTGTTTTACAAGCCTGTGAGCAAAGATGTTTGCTGAATAATTGCATCTCTAAGGCAGAGAGGTTGCTGAAGCAGAAAGGGGCCTTTTGTTCTATGCAGGAATCATGCTCGTCAGTCACCCAAAGGGGCATGTGGCAATTTTTGTAGCAGAGAAGTCATATGTTTCTGGTTTTCACATAGGGTTTAATGAGAAAGATAAGAATGGTCTTCTAGGCTTTCTGGGAATTTTATGAACGCTTCTTGAGCAGGCTGCTACCTTGACAGTAGTAGAATACAGGCAACAGACAGAAACTAGGAAGACTTGTTCATTCTAAAGACTCACAGCTCTTGTAGTCTTGTAAACAACCTGAACTGGAGATATTTTTAGGTTTGTTAATTATCTGATTGTTAACAAACTGTTTTCTGACCTTTCTTGGTGAACCTAGAAATGCTCAGTGTGTACCTCTTGTACTGAGCAGTGCTGTGGATTTGCTACTTATCTCCTGAGTCTTCCAAAAGAGACCTAGGTCAACTGATGTTTGGAGGAGAGGCAGAGATACTCTCCAGTAAGGTGGAAACTCACACTGCTGCTTGCAAGTGGGAAGGCTGAAGGACTAATAGTGGTCCAAAGCTGTGGAGATGGATGGATGGATGGGTGGATAAATGGGACCTGTATCTCTCTGTTTGTAGTTAGAAAAGTGTCCTGCTGGTGAGACCCTAGCTCTGTTCAGCTCCTGGGCTGTTAATCCTATTCTGAAGTGCATCAGCCTTCAAAAGGAGTGGTCATCAGCAAATAAGTGTCTGAGATACTATTCTAACCCACATTCTTATATCAAATTATAATATTTAGCTGCTTACTGCTGATGGACTTGGCCTCTTTAGCTTTCTGTAAGATGGGCAAACTGAAATGCCTCTATCTCTTCCTTTTAAAGCTTTCCCTTTGAAATCCAGTGTATTTTTGCTAAGTATAACTTAAGCATTTCTAGGACCAAAAGCTTAAAACACAGAAGGGCTGTGTGTCACTTCCCATGTAATAATAGTCCATTTTTTACCATGAAGTTGTTTAATGCTCCCATGCCTGAGTGGCATGTCACACTCATTGTATGACTCACTTTGAGAACATATGCTTGTTGGTTTAGAATTAGAATGTCTTAATATTTTTGTTTCCTTTAAGTATTTACCTTTAACTCTTAACTGGATTGTCCTTCAGCCTTTGAAGGTTGCAGAGCCTCAAACTTAGTTAGTTTACCTGCTGTGCACAGTAGAGACCTAGAGTTATAACTCCAGTTAATCTCTCCCTTTGACAAAATAAAATGTTAATCTAAATACTACATTTTTCGTTTGGTTCTTCTTTAATGTTGTCAGCTAATTTGAACATGCCTTTAGAGGTGCAGATTGTGGACTAAATTCTTAAGGCAGTAGCACTGTGGGCTTCTAATAAGGCTCACCAATGGGCATTTTTCTGGCAACTTAATAGGAGAAATAAAGTCCATCGTTGGAGTTTGCTGTCACTGAAAATAAATGCAGATTAAAGATCAGCCTTCTGTGTGGCCCAAGTGTTACTGCTGTGTAAGATCAACACTTTCAGTCACCTGAATGCCATCAACATGCATTTTATGTTTTGCATGTGCAGGAGATTGACACCTAGAGCTATTCCCTTCCTTAGCTCATGATTCAAAACCATCTTAATTATGTTCCCTTTTTCATTATGGTCTGTTCTTAAATATTTGGTGTGGATATTGTATTTTTTTTTTCCCTGTAACTGTCAAAGCTGCTTTCACTTCATCTCCTGTTTCTTTTTCTCCCTTTAAATGGGTCATGTTAAAATCTGGCTCTTCAGCATCCATAAACTTGTTTGAATTGCCACTGTTATTATGGGCAATGGTCCCTGCAGATGATATACATGTACTGTAACTGGCCCACTGGGCTTTGTTACTGCTGGAAAGTAAGCAGATGTTTGGAAGAGGGAAAATGGAACTAAAAGTAGTGTTTTGGAGCTTGAAGGAATGGCATTCACTGTGAACTTTCTCACAGTTGCTTACCTTTTGGTCTAAAACACATAGCTGGGGAGTGATGTGTACCCGTAGTCAGTGTTATGCAAGAATGGTAACACTGTTCTCTGACTTTTCATATTATCAGCCAAAGTTTCACTGATAGACTGTCATCTGAAATACTCTTATTTACTGACTGTGATTATAGGATTTAAACTTTTCATTTTGATTTTTGCATGCTCCTGGCATAAAAAGGCCATTGAAGTTTAACACCTTTTTTACCTCCTTTCAATTCCTGCAGTGAGGCAAAAAGCTCTTGTTTGTGTTTCATAGTCTTGTCCTTGTGTGCAGTGGTTTTGTATTTAACGTGTTTAAAAACTGAGACATGGAAGGCAGGCATAAAAGTGCTTGTGGGTTTTTTTTCTGATCAGTTACATTGCTAATAATTTCTTGAATTCTTGGCAAGGATTTCCCAGCTCAAAACAATCACACTTTTGTAAGTGCTTTTCTGTTGTATGAAATATCCTTAAATATTTTAATATTGTGGAAAACAGTAGTCCCTGTGGTCTCCAGTATGGTTTTGACTGAGTTGTGAAATGCAATGGGAAATTCTCTTTTTCATCTTTGTGTTATGCCTTTATACCTGTTCTTCTGTTTACTAAAATGTGTTGTGCAGCAGTAATACGTTAATTTGGCCATGAAAAGAACAGTAGTAAAAGCAGACAACCTGATGCTATCCTGCCATTCTAAGCTTGCATTAACTAAGTATAATCCATCAGCGGCCTCTTCAGGGGATATTATGTTTAATTACTCAGTGACCCATGAGAGAACTGATGTAAAAATATATATGCAAGTCAGTAAATAATCAGGTTACATATTCCTTGCAAATTCTCTCCAAACTTTCTTTTTAATGCCAGACCAAAATACTGCATGTAGAGAGTCATCTGGATAAAGGGCTTCTTCCTTGATGCTTATTTAAAAATTTATGGAAGTAGGTAGTGGGTAGCAAACAGAGTTGTCTGATGTTGTGAATTCTTATAAAAAATTCATTAGGTAGTATGAGATCTGCGTTTTTAACGTGTCAATATGCTGGGTAATAAATGAAGTAATTACTATGTGGTATATGCTTGACCTCATAATGCCTTGGACGTGGAAGGAGTTACATAGGAGAGCTACTGGGGAGCTGAAGTAATGTAACAAAAGAAAATCCCTTCTCTTTCAGAGTGATTGAACAACTTGGTGGTAAACAGCTGGTAATGAACCACATGCATCACGAAGACCAACAAGTTCGTTATAACGCGCTACTGGCTGTACAGAAGCTGATGGTTCACAACTGGTATGTGAAGATTAAACACATTACCAACAGCAACAAATACTGGCCTGTAGGGAGAGTATTTAAGGCAGTAGATTCCTTTAAGGGGGGAATAACGTTTCATGTGGTAAGACTGTGGTTGTTAAATGGCAGAGCAATGTGATGTTGATGTGTAAGATCTTAGCTGTGTTTCTGTATGTTTCGTTTGCAGTTGAATTGAGTAGCTTCAGCTCAAATGAGTAATTCACTTGATCAATATATTTTAACTTGACCTACTTCATATTTATATTACCTGTAATTTAGGCTTGTGTGGTGTTTTGACCCTGGCTGGAGGCCAGATGCTTGCCAAAGTCACTCTGTCATTCCCCTTTTCAGATGGGCAGAGAAGAAAATATATATTGAGAGGCTTAGGAGTTGAAATAAGGACAGGGAGAGATCATTCCACAATTAACATCCTGGGGAACACAGCCTCAACCTGGAATAGGAAAAAACCTATCTAACTTATTATACAGACACAGTGAAACCAGAGTCAGATAATGAGAGGAGCAACCAAAAAACACCTCCCCTTGCCCCTCCCCCTTTAGCAGACTTAACTTTATTTGTGATTTCTCTCCCTTCCCTTCCTGAGGTGGCTTGGGGGAGAGGGTGGGGATCGGGGATGGAGGTTTCTGTCAGTTCCTCATGAGTTGTTTTCTGTTTTAGCGGGGGTGAGGGGCATTCCTCATACTCTTCACCTGTTCAAGTGTGAGGTCCCATCCATGGGAAGTCATCCTCTATGAACTTCTACAGTGTGAGTCCTTTCCCACAGGGCTTCAGCTGTTCACCAGCTGCCCTACTGCAGCTGGTCATTTCTATGGGGTGCTGTTTCTCAGGCCCAGACTGCTCCAGCCTGGTCCCCCATGGAGTCACAAGTGCCCCCAGCAAACCTGCTTTAGCGTTAGCCTCTCTCATCATGGGCTGAAGGTCCTGCCAGGAGCTTGCTGCAACGCAAGTCACAGCATCTTCCATATGTCTCCAACTGCTCCAATGTAGGGTCTCTCCAGGGGCTGCAGGGTGATTTCTGTTCCTCATCATCTTCCAGGGGCTGCAGGGAGATTTACAGATCCACAAAGCTGTAGGGGTTGGAAGTGACCTCCAGAGATCATTCTGTCCACGCCCCCTGCCAAAACAGGTTCCCTAGGACAGGTCGCATAGATGACAACCTGCTCCACCATGGTCTTTTCCACAGGCTGTAAGGGAGTCTCTCCAGAGCCTGCAGTGCCTTCGCCCCTCACCTTCTTCACTGACCTTGGTGTCTGAACAGTTTCTTACATCATCTCACTCCTTTCTCTGGTGGCAAAAAAGTTGCTGCTTGCCTGTTTTTCTCCTAAATGTGATTCCCAGAGGCACTGTGACCATTGCTGATGGGCTCAGCCTTGGTCAGTGGTGAGTACAGCCTTGAATCCAGCTGGTATTTACTCTGTTGGGCCTAGGGGAAGCTTCTAGCTGCTTCTTGCAGAAGCCACCCCTGCAGCCCCCCACTCCTCCAGCAGAACCCCACCAAGCAAAACTACAACAGCTTGCAAAACTACACTCTTCAAAATGTTAAGGATGTGTGTAGGTATTTTAGAAAGCTTCTTAAGCTCAGCTGAAGGAATTAGTAGCATGATGTGAGAGTTGGTGTTTCAAGTACTTAACTTGCAGTTGCTTTGCGAAGTGCATACCTGACCATTCATTGCATTGTTGTGTTTTGTTGTAGTCCTTTCCCCTGTTCTACACTATTATTTTTCTGTTGCTATTTTAAAGGGTGCTGGTACAATTTGTTCTGAGCTCCTGGAGTAGCAGAAGTTTATGAATTGGTTGGTTAGATGAAGTTGAAAATCACTTGCTGGTATCTCTTTCATCAATTCCTGAGCATAGCATTTAAATGAGGTTTTTCTTTCATTGTTTATGGACACTTTCTCTGATAAAGCTCCAGAAACCCTCAAGTTCTGTCCACAGAACTTGCTGTTGGGTGGTGGTGCCTTTCCAACAGAGCACACTCTGTAGTGATGCATTGAGGAGCTGAAGTGCTCATGTAACAACTTTGAGTAACTTGCTAAGCTAATTAGGTATGCTGAGCATAAAGCACAGAGAGTTAAAAATACTAATGAGGAATTCTTAATCTGATAATTAATTATGATTTCACCAAAGCTTCTATTTCCAATTTGGCATTGCCTTAGACAAAATACAGCAGTACATTCGAGTACATTGGAACAGAGATACTAATTTAATTTTGAACTTAAACCAGCCTTTTATTTCTGAAAAGCTTGATTCTTGGAATTTCCTATAGGTTCTGTCAATTTATTTTTCCCACTTCTGACAGAATATGATCTCTTTAAAAGGCTGAGTAGTGATGGTGCTAATGGTGTGAAAGTGGTAGCGGAACAAGCTTTAAGTCATCTACTTGCTGTAGAAGACAAGCTAGTTAGGCTGATGAAAAGTTTCTTTCCCCTCAGTCTGTAGTAGATCTGGAAAAAAAAGCTGATTCCCCACCCCCCCTTCCCCCACCTTCTGAATAATAGGGGTTTTAACTCTTACTTGTGTTACACAGAATCACACAATGATAGGGCTTGGAAGGGACCTTTGAAGATCATCTAGCCCAACCCCCCTGCTAGAGCAGGATCACCTAGAGCAAGCTGCACAAGACTGCATCCAGGCAGGTTTTGGATGTCTCCAGAGATGGAGACCACAACCTCTTTGGGCAGCCCGTTCCAGTGCTCTGCCACCCTCACAATAAAGAAGTTCCTCCTCATGTCAAGGTGGAATTTCCTGTATTCAAGTTTGTGCCCATCACCTCTTGTCTTGTCACTGGGAACTAATGAGAAAAAGACTGACCCCATCCTCCTGACACCCGCCCCCTGAGTATTTATAAGGCTAAAAAGTCCTAAATCCCTCAGCCTCTCTTCATGAGAGATGTTCTAGTCCCCTCATCATCTTTGTAGCCCTTTTTTTGTACTGTCTTCACTAGGTCCCTATCCTTCTTGAACCATGGAGCCCAGAACTGCATGCAGTATTCCAGATGAGGCCTCACCAGTGCAGAGTAGAGGGGAAGGAGAACCACATTTCTTGGTTCACCCCAGGATACCATGGGCTTTCTTTGGCCTGGAGGACACAGTGCTGGCTCACAGTTAACCTGTTGTCTATCAGGACTTCCAGGTCTTTTTGCACAGAGCTGCTTCACAGCAGGTCAGCTCCTACAGCCTGTACTGGTGTTAAAATATTAATTTGATTGTGCTTCCTCCCAGTCTCATACTTGTGGGAACCTTCTGTAGTAGAGGAAAAACATGCACATCTAGATAACCTACTATGATACATCCAGACTTAACACTCTCCACTAAGGAAGACTTTAGTGTATAACATTAAATTTCTGAGTGTGTGGAGGAGACTAGATGGGTGGTCATGTGCGACCTAATTGTGAGGGCGGTATTGTTGTCCTGGTTCTGGGTAGGACAGAGTTAACTTCTCCAAGGAGCTGAGCTGGCCAAGGGTGTTTTCCCTACCATGTGACATCATGCCCCATAAGGGGGGCTGGCTGGGGAGGGATGGCTCCAGGATGGGCTGAATTCGGTGGTCTGGTCAGTTGTCGGGTTGGTAAGTGCTCTGTGTTACTGCTATGGGTGTATTCTGTCCTGGGCTCTGCTGTTGTTCCCCTCTCCCTGTGCTGTGTCAGCAAACTGCAGGGGAGGTGGGGGAGCTGAACCATGCCAATTGCTGGCTGCTCAGTGTAGTGATAATGCCGCTTTCCTCACGATGCTCTTCTGATACATTTGAAGTATTATAAACCAGCTCTAGCCAAATAACAATGTGGAAGGCTTAGTTAATGAGGGTAGGTCTTATTTCATGTACGTTCAGATGTCTTGAAAATCTGGCAATAGAAATATAAAACTGGTCTTTCTCCAGAACAAACCTCACTGGTAGTAAAGCTTTCCTAGATGCTAATTTGGCTCTTTCTCACTTTCAATTTAAGCATATTAATGTTACAGACATTACATCTGGTCATAGGATTTGTGTGTCTTTTTTAATGGCATGAACACTTAGTTCTTTGCATGTTTTTCACAGTTTGTGGACCTTTAGACTTCAGGCTGAGAGACTGCAGTTTACATCTAGCTTCAGATCTTCAGAGGTGTCAGTAGAAGGGGTCTGTTTAAGTTAGTGCCATTTTCAGATTCATATTGTCATATCTGTAGGAAATATGTTCTTGTTAAATTCTTATTGGAACAAGTGTCTGGGACACATCATTCTTGGGTTGTATTTTTCGAAGCAGTGTTCCCCTGAAAATGGACATCAGATAGCTTGAGTTAAGGAGATGACACATCATGGGTACGTGGGAAGCTAGATCTGTCTGTCTATAGATCTGGCTTTTGATGTGTGTCAGGAGCTTTTCTGTTTCCTAGCTTGTGTGGGGAGAAGAGAAAGCAGAGTCCCAACCACTGCACAGTGCCGTTCAAGTGCCTGCTTAGCTTTGCTTTCTCATTGGAGGGATTACTCTGCAACTTCGAGGTTTCACTTAGCTTGGTCTTCAAAGTTGGAGAAACAATCCTCACTTCTCCCCTTGCTTCCATGTGTCTTGGAATTCCTGTTACTGCCTTCAAAGCAATTTTTTTGGGGTTTTTTTCCTTTAATGTAGCTGGCACGGAATAGCTCTGCATTACTCTGACACAGGCATGGCAGAGGTGGTCAGGCTCTTCCTAGGTCTGCAAGGTGAGAGAAGGATGAGAAAATAAGGGGCTTGCTCTACCAAGTTGAGGCTTGATGCATGTTCTGTCTGGAGCAGCAGAGTGAGGAAAACGTCTACCTGAATGGGGGGGAGTGTCATGGGGCAGCTGAAGTGGCATTCTGCTTAAAGCACAGCTGCATCATTGTCTCCAACTCAGCTTGGAGACAATTAACTCCTAAGTAATTTGAATACTTCATTACAGGCTGCTCAACTGCCTTTTCCTTAGGGGTTTTTAAGTCGGGGCTAAATGGGGGGAAACCAGACTGTCAAGCATTCTGTTTAAGAGTGAAACTAGGTTGACAAAGGCAGTAATTGCTGTCAGCTTTTCAGATGAGGTAAGTTCAGGTGAAATATTTCAGTTACAGTTGGATATTAAATGTTCACGCACTTGAAGTGGGGAGTGAAGGTATCTTTTTAGCTATTCTTCGTGTCTTTAAATGGTAATTTAGCCTGTGTTTTAATCTCACTTGAGCTGTTAGTCATGGCACCCTATGCTAATGATAAAAACTTGTTATTGGCAGATGGGGGAATTTGGCATGGCAGTGATGGTCCAGTTGTGGCTTTTTTTTTTGTCTCTTGTTCATTTTGTG
Source organism: Laterallus jamaicensis coturniculus (assembly GCA_022605575.1). NCBI lineage: Eukaryota > Metazoa > Chordata > Aves > Gruiformes > Rallidae > Laterallus > Laterallus jamaicensis. The sequence continues at coordinate 49,864,343 of JAKCOX010000002.1, read as the reverse complement.
CTTGAATTGTGTATGAGAAACATAATCTCCTTATTCCTTGTCTTTAGGACAGGAAATAAAATGTTTAGAGGCAATAGCCAATGTGAACATTCTAGTATTAGGAACTGGCTTGGGGAACCTAATGCTGGTTGAAGCAATGTTTTTAATGATGCAGCCTTGTAAATTACCAAATAATTAGGTTCTGAAGTGACATCACTTATATATGTCACTCTAAAGAAACCCAGTACGTTAATCTCTACAGATGAGGCACGTGCCTTTCATGTGCTTCATGGCATGATGTTTTGCTGAACTTCAGTGATGGATGTTGTAATTCAGAGCACCTACAGTTTTAAGCTCAAGTTCCTTCAAGAAACAATGGAGAGAAGCAGGTTGTTTTTCAGGGCACTGCAGAGCGGCTTCAGTGCCTGAAGTTGACCGCTGGGAAGAGCCTTCTAGGACTTATGAACACCCTGGCTTCGTCCTGAAGGGGTTAATTCCAACTCTTATTTCTTCACTAAAAGAAGAGCTAGATGAAGGGCTAGGTTAATTCTAGAGGTCCTACGTTTAATTTGTACTTTCTTTATGACCTTACAGGTCATCTAGAACATACTGTATTAGTTTCCACCACTTGCTTGTCTTTTACCTAGCTGGCTTAGGCCCAGGAAAGGTTTACTTATGACTTATGTAGCAAGTGCAGCATATTTGTGTTTCTTGCTGGGTCAGGAGCAGTGCTGTTGAGAGTTGGGGACCAGAGGTCAGAAATGAGAGAGAATTGTTACAACATCCAGTCTAGCTGAGGCATGCAGCAATGGATCATGTGTGCTCTTTGTTCATACAGATGTAAAATGCAGTGGTTTAACCTCTGTAGGTCAAAAGGTCTTTAGTATTTGTGCAAGTCCTACTGAAACCATGGTGGAGCTGGCTGCCGACTCGTTTCCTGACTCGTCCGGAGGAAAAATATAATGGCAGAACCCACAGTGTCTTTTGGCACTTGCTCCTATTGACTAAACTGCTGAACTGTGGTGCCCCACCTCCCTGGTTATGCCATCTCCTCAAGAACCTTTCACCTGAGCTGTAAACTGCCTTTAAACATTGACTTGGTACTGACAGAGTGTGAGCATGTTGGAGGATGCTAAGCAATTTGTGTTAGGATGCATCATTACTGCACGACTGAGTACGTTATTGGAAGTAAAATTAATAAATAGCATACTGAATGAAGCAACAAATTCAGATAGGCTTTGAATCTGTGACAGATATATATATAATTTTGAGAGTGCATGTCCCAGAGAAAATTACTTTCAATCTTTTCAAATGATTAGTTACACAGAGAGACATTAAAAAGCCTGAAACTGCCTGGGATTCTCAGCATATGCTATATTTAGAAGCTGTAGTTCGTAGAGTTAGCATGGAATATTCAGCTTTTGTCACTATTTTTATTTGGTATGAACTTTGTTCTCCAAAGCCCATGTATCCTAAGATAGCTTCTGCACCACACTTTTGATAGTAAGAAGTGAAAAGGGTAAGGATAGTTAAGTGGCAGCCACTGAGTTTGCAACCCTTCCCCCTATTTCTAATAAGACTAAGTAGTGCTTAACAAAGTAGGTTCAAAACTAGGAACCAATATGTATGTGATAATGCAATCCACAGCATTTATTCATCCTTTTTCTTAGTTTTCATAAGCAATATAATTCCTATTTAATAGTTAACAGAAGTTAACTGAAGAAGACAGATTGTGTCCCATATAAAAATTAATATTTGTTTTAAGAGGACACTTCCTTGCTAGAGAGAAGCTAGGCTAAAATCCAGTTAGTTCTAGTCACACTTGATGCCTTTCACTGTAAGGGTGACATTTCACTGTAAGGGTGACAGAGCCCTGGGACAGGCTGCCCAGGGGGTTGTGGGGTCTCCTTCTCTGGAGATATTCAAGACCAGTCTGGATGCCTATCTGTGCAACCTGTCCTAGGGAGCTGCTTTGGCAGGGGGTTGGACCCGATGATCTCTGGAGGTCCCTTCCAACCCCTACAATTCTGTGATTCTAGTATAAGTGCTTCATCTTTTTATGTGAACATAGATAGGTGTTCTTGTAAAGCTGCACTCCACACAGGTAGGGACTGTGATTTGGATTGTGTGTACGCTCTTTGGGATTTTACATTGTGATCATGTTTTATGTAATGAGATCTGCACTGCTTGTAAAACATGCTCTAATTTTTCTAGAGCTTCTGTTAGTGTGGAGTGAATATCAAACGTTCTGCTCAACTTGCATTTTCCTTCTTTCAAAGAAATTCTTCATTTTCATGTGCTGTGATTGGAAAAAATGTCACCAAAGAAGTAACTGCTTGGTACTTTCATTTCTGACTAGTGTTCCGTTAAAGATTTGATTTCCTGATAGGAAAATTCAGTTAAACATTATCTGTGTGTGTCAGAAATACTCTGTGCAAACTTAAAGCCCTTAAGTTTTGAAAGCATTTTGCTAACTGTTTCTCAGTGGCAACTAAATCTTCTGACTAAATGTAAAACCACTTTTAAAGCAGGTGGCGTGGTTTAGTCAGTTTGGTTCTCTTTAGTTCTCAGAATGGCTCTCTGTAATTGTTAGCTTTTAGCACATTTGAAGTGAAAAATGACTTATGTCATTTCCCTAACAGAAAGGCATATATTGAATTGAATTTCCTAGATATTTTTCTTTTTATAATCTAATAAAGTTGGAGTAATAGCCTTGTTATAGGAGCTCATTGATCTGATGTTTCTTTATGGCTTGCATGTGAAATTGTGAAGTGGAAGTCTAGAATTATTGGGAGGAAACAATTCACTTGAGTTAAATGGGAAAAAAACCCCAGTGTCTCACCAGTGCCTGGATGCATGCTCCATTGACAAAGGCAGGCACACGTGACTGGAATGGGTTTGAGGGTGACTCTGCCAGCTCTGTCGTCGGCTGGTTTGGATGGGGACTTGAGAGAGGGTTGCAACCTTGTCCTGGTGTCAGCACTTCATGACTGTTGCTTGGAAGGTTCCAGGGATTGTCACATCTGTGGAGTGTTTGCAGCAGTCTAGCACTTACCAGCCCAGTACTTTCAAGGGATTAATTTACATCAGTTGTGCACCTTGAATACCTTTTAGTAAAGCCACAACGAATGATTAAAACGGTTCTGTCTCAACAAATCCAGGTTATTAGACCCATAGCAGAAATGCAACATGCAGATGGCAAATTTGTTCAAACTATTCTATCTGCTGCCTGTCCTCTGAACTTGTTTAAATATTCATTGTATCTTTGATTAGTCTGTGACAGTGTATTTTGAGTTGCAGTGTCGTTTGAGTTGCTTGAGTCATGTGGCTAGACTCTTTATTGTAGCTTTATTATGCTTCTGTACCCTTTCATAAAGGGAAGAACGAGCTTTTCATTTTTACTTTCAAAACCATAGGACTCTTCTCTATCTAAATATAAACCTAAAATCATTGTTTTTATCTTCTCAAGGGAAAGCTTTCTGCTTCTTAGGAACCTCAGTCTGCTAAAACAAGGTAGAAATTACAGATGTTGAAGACAATTTTTTTTTTATAATGTAGTTCTTTAATAAATTGGATTTAAGCAATATTTGAATTAAATGTTGTTAGAAAAGAGAGAACAAGAAAAAAAATCACCCTTCAGAAAGGGTTTTTAGGCGTTGGACTGGGCTGCTGGGGAGGTGGTGGAATTGCCATCGCTGGAGGTATTTAAAAGCTGGATAGTTGTGGTACATATGGATGTGGTTTTGGCAGGTTGGTGGTTGGACTTGGTGATCTGAAAGGTCTGTTCCGACCAAGAAAATTCTGTGATTCTTTTCTTCTGTGTTTCATCTATTTCCCTTGCCTGCCAAAAGGAAGAATTTCCAGTTTTCCTTAAAGGATAATCTAACTGCACTGGAATTTGGACTGTACCTCTAAAATTAGTAGTTTTTAAACTGCAAGGCTTGTTCTTTTTAGTGCATGACCTTGAGAAATGTGCTAGAAACCTTAAAACTTTCCAATCTCTCATAATTTGGTTTTGACAATGGTCTTTTGCTCCATCTCTGAAAATTAGCACAAAACTTTCAGGTAGGGTCTTGTGCCTATTTGCAAGTCCCCTTATTCCATCCTTGCTGAACTTGGTAGCTTAGATTTTGGATCAGTTTCTTGTGCATTTTCCTAAATGAGCTTTAAACACTTGCTGTAATTATTATGGTACTTGCATGTATCTCAGCTTGAGGATGTCAGTGTCTCATGTGCCAACAAAACGAATTAAATAAATCTGAAGGAAGAAACAAATACATGTATTCACCTCCAAGCTTCCTTTTCTTCTTGGAAAAAGCAGTTTGAGTACCACAGAAAATTGTGTGTTTAAAGATTAGGCCCCAAGAAGGGGAAATTGCTAGTGTGGAAGGAATCTTACCTAGTTATTTTAATACGAAGGAAAGATGAATTTGGAAATGGAAATTACTTATGCCTCACCACCAGACTTCTGGATGACTGAGGGAGTGAGAAAATGTGGTGGTGGTTCAAGTCTTGTTGATCTGAGCTTTAGTTGAGAAATGGAGGATTCTGTAACTATTCTGAAGTGTTGTGCTACACCTGTGTGTTTTGATGCTGTTGTGCAGCACAGAGGTATAGTTTGTGTCCTTGTAAACTTACACTGAATCAGTTGTTTCACATTTGAATGCAGTTGACTGTAGATGCAAAGCTTTGTTTGCTTTGTGATAAGGATGGGTTTATATTTAAGGTAGTCAGAAGGGGATGAAAACTGACCCTTAAACTGACTTTCTGTTCCAGTATGAGGATGATGGTTGAAGTGGAACTTTTTGTTCCATAGAGCTAAACTTACATGTTTGAATTGTCAAAGTACTTGGGTCTTCACTCAATGAACTTTACATCTTAATTATTAGTGCTGAAGGATGATGAATTGCCTCCTTGTTCTTGGTTGCGTTAGTGCTGCTTCCAAGTTAGTTCTATTAGGAGCTGTTGCGAGGTACCTTAAAAATATCCAGAGTTTACTATTTCCAACTGGCTTTTGAAATACTATGTAGAAGCACAGGGTGGTTTGGGATGGAAGGGACCTCAAAGATCATCTAGTTCTAACCCCTAATATATGCAATAACACAGTGTCTACTCAAGATAAAAGGCAGCTTTCTAGTGGAAGGAATTGGTAACTAAATTTGTTGTTGGCCAGGACAGTATTTTGTTGAATTTTCCACAGATTTGTTGAACATCTTGTAGATTGCCTGTTGAGCAGCACTCTGCAGATCTGCTTGATCTGGTTAGAGGGGAACATGGTATTACTGCTAAGACTGCGTATTGAAGGACGTGGTGTTTGTGGGCTCTGAAGTTCACCTATGTCAAATGTTAGCAGGATATGTTTTCCCTCAGTCTGTAATAAGAGCTGATCAGGCATGCATGAGTGTCTGCTAGTAGAGGTCATGCTCATATGTTGTATAGTTTCCCTTCTGAATTTAACCATCTTAGAGACTTGATATGCTTGCAAAAGACCAACCAGGATGTTTTTGTTATTGTAAAAGTGGTCTTGTTCTGAAGTTATGAAAGAAGGACTAACAAAAGTTTAAAGTAGGGTGAAGTAGTCCAATTCATCATGGGTTTATGGCTTGTCGTTTTAAAGACTGAGTATTACCCCATTACTCTCCATTGTAGTGTGCATTTCTAATCTCAGATGCTGCTTTGAATATTTTGTGAAGTGATTTGTTATCTTGGTGGCAAGATCTGTCCTTTCATCATACATCCTTTTGTAGTGCATGCGATGAAATATCGGTGTTTAAACCCCTCCCCCCCCAAAAGCAAACAACAAAGCAAACCCAGAAAAGCACCAAAAAACCCACAAACAAAAAAACCCCTACAGTTTTCTTATCCTCTTAGCATGTATTTTAACAGGCTGAAAATAGGGGTCTACTGAAGCTACTTACAGTAGCTTTGAGTTTTAGTGAAAGATGGGAGGGAGCAGTGACCAAAGGCCTGTCAGAGTAACTTAGCAGTCTGCTGTCCGAAGGCTGCACATGAAAGCTTTACATTGAGAAGCCGTCTAAATCCCTCCTATCCCTTTCAGCATCCAGCATAGACCATGCAAGAACTTGTCCTAGGTTAACCTTAATAGTCAATTGAACATAACAAATAGAAGACTAAGTGGTACTTGTCTCAGCAGGTGGGACAAGTGTTTTTGCTCTTCAGCACAGAGCGGGACCTAAACCTCACACCTGCTAATGAACAACTGAAGTAAAAGGTTTTTGTAGAGAAGGTGCTTTACTCTGTACTGAATGCCCTAAAAGTTGAATATGTCTTTTAAGGCACTGATTACCTACAAAATATGCTACTGCTCTGCCTTCTCAGAGAATTACATTTTTTTCTGAATACACTATGCTGTGGTTTGATTTTGGTAAGCCTTGGACATAGTTCTGCACCAGTGTAGACTGTGCAATAGTTGTACTGTTAGGGATTGTTAGCTTGCTTGACTTTCCTGCAGGTAAGTAACTGCATAGGAATATCACATGCAAAATGGTTCATGTATGCTTTAAGAATAAATAACTTTGCAGACTTGTGATGCTGTGAGCAGAGCCATGTACATGCAGCAAGTGTCAGTTGCTTTCAAGGCTGGATGTTAGAGAAGAATCAGGGTGTGTATATTGACATGAAATAAAGACAAAACCAAAACAACCCAACAAACAAACCAAACTCTGAGGGAGCAGAAGGTCTGGTGAATTTGGAAGCTCATCCATAGTTGCCAGCTGTGTTTTCAGGTGACTGTCAAATTTTTATTTATTATGTGGGTACAATTTTCAGTCCTACAAATCCACGAGAGAGCAGCTTGTTTCCTCCTTTGCCATCAGGAGCCTCTACTTTGAGGGTGGTAGCTTAACCTGTTATGATCAAGAGTCCTATCTTTAGTGCAGCCCAAACATTAAAACACTGCGGTTCTGCAGCAACATGAAGGAACATAGCTCATAGCTGAGCACATAGCTCAGCATACAAATTGTGTATTACTTGGATTGCCAGTGCAGTTGAAAGTCAACACAATACTTGTCAATACAATTTTGATTTTCTACATACTTAACTTTAAGAAGTGCTATTGGGTGTTAGAGTTGGGATGCTAAACTTTGTTTTGCAATAGGAATTCTAATGCAAAGGGAATAGCTGTTCATCAGCAACAGCTGCAATACTGAAACATTTTTGAAATGTGCAGTAAGAACCAATCTTTTTTTCTTATTTTAAATAAAGCAAAAGTGCATAATCTTGAGGGCTTTTTAAAGAAAGCTTCATTTCAAACATCATTTCTCTGAACTGCTTTTAATGTTTAACCCGTGTAGGTTGAAAAATACCTGAGTAGTGAGAGAAACTGTGGTGCCAAGTGTATGATCAGAAATGGAAAAAGAACGCCTACGTTTCACAGGTCCTGAAACCTCTCTTTGAGCTGCTACAGTGGTACAATTATTGAAGTTTATTTTCTGTAGCAAGCAACAACCCAGATATTACTAAAGACCTCTTTCAGCTTCTTTGTGGTTCTGTGAAGTGTTGAGCTGCTTTCATGGGAGACAGTGAAAGATGGGAACATTCAGAAGAATCGTGCAGCGTTTTTCTATAGAAGTTAGGTATTGTTCAAGGCAAACACTCTGAATTTGGGGTGTGTTTGTTCCAGTGCTGAGAAAACAGATATAAGATAAATGACTTGATGCACTTCAAAGTACAGGTGAGGAAAACACTTTAAAGATCATCAGTTTTGTTGATGCCTGGTTTGTACCTTATTTCTGGATGGATAGATGATAGCGCCAGTTGACTATCAAATATTAGTAAACATTATTTGAAGAAATAACTCTAAACTTAAAGCTTTTGCCCCTTTCTCTACTTCATGTTTCCCACCATTATTCTATTCTTCATTCTTTTTGTTGTTGTTGTGTTTCAGGGAATACCTTGGAAAGCAGCTGCAGTCAGAACAACCTCAAACAGCCACCGCAAGGAGCTAAACACTTCTGTCAGTCCATGCTTATAACTACAGTATGTTTGTCTTTAAATTAATATCAAGGAAATATTGAAATCACATGTTCTTTGCCCACTATTAGCACATAAATTCTCTGGCTTTCCTCCAGTGTTGTTGGCTTAGTAAAAATTTGTTCATTCAACTAGTTCTGATGATTATGCCTATTAACTTCCTGTTATATTCTGAATGTATATGAAGAAATGTGGCTAATATATTGCATTTGTTTTATGTATTTATTCTCATAATAAAAAATGTTATTAAAGGATATACATTCCATGATATGGCTAGCCTAGAACAATTGGTCTCTTCTTGCAGAAGAAAGCAATTGTGGTAATTGAACATAGACTTTCACAGGGTCTCTGTTATTAAAAATATTTGTAAATGTTAGGGTTCTGGTGATGCTTTAAAATCTATTGTATTTCCTTTATATCAAGCCAAATAATTTGGCTATCAATATTTTCTCTGTTTTGTTGTTCCTGATAGTAAAAAAGATGTAAGCATCAATAAATGAAAGATGATATTGGACTGGCGTGGGAAAACAGTCTTGTTGCACGTATAGCAGCTTGGTTCCAGGCACTTGCAACATTAAGCAGTTTATATTCTTGTGGTGTCTTTTTAGAATTAAAAGAAAAACTGATGAGAACATGATTTAATCTCATCTATAGTCTTGTAGGATGCAAGTCTCTGAGGAAGCTTAGGGTACTTGGCCATCAGGTAAAAAAAAAAAAAACTCAACACATTGGAAAAACTTTACTTACCCAGTCTCCAGTCTGGATCTTCATAATAAAAACCTAAAATTTGACCACTGTTATGATGGAGAGAGGAGACTTTTAGGGATGACAGTTATGATTTCTTGGCCAGCTACATGCACTCTGCTTAGTTCTATGTATAGGTGGCTTAAGCTTGGCATGGAGGTTAGTACCATGAGGATAGAAGCTGAAGCCTAAAAAGAATTAAACTGACTTTATTTGGGGTGAGAGTTATCTGAAAGCATTTTATCTCAGTGCTGCATGTTCACACAGTGATGAGGATTGCCTTGGTGGCATGCAGAGCTGTTTGGAGAACAAGAGTTTACCTACACTGCCACTTCTATCTTGGGCAGTTGAATGCTCTTGAAACGAATCTGAGACTTTCCTGGTTCTCACACTTGCTGAGTGAAGCGAATTTGCTTCACTGGATGGTATCGGTACATGAACGAGGTTCCTCTCTGGTAAAGCTAAACTGCAGGATGTACATTCCTGTGTCTTGGCTACTTGGTAAGTGTTCAGTCCACTGGACCAGGTAAGATTTTTGTCTGAAGTATGGCCCTTCTAAGTGCATGCAGAGTGGGAGCTGGATTCTTCGTGCCAAATGTCTTGCTTTGTGAGTTGAATTCTTGTGTCACACTTCTTGCTGATGTAAGCATAGCTCAAGACCTACCTTGAAGATGTTATAAAAGCTTGGTCTCACTACAGTTGGGCACAAGAACCATGGCAGAGCATTAATGGGGAAGGAATATAGCCCCATCAAACCCAGAAGTTTGTGCTGCTTCCTTGTCTGAAGGAAGCACTGAAGCACTGCTTGGTAAAGGGGGTTTGGCTTTGCATTTTGTGTGAAGACGATGAATGACACCAATGGTTACCCCTCCTATTTTTTGGCAACTAGAAGTTACCAAACTATAACATGAAACAAAATTGCTTACAGGGTTGTCCTGAAAAATCTAAATATTGTGTTCCAGTATTGTACAAATACCTTCTCTCTGTTGCTCTGCTAGCTTTACTCTGTGCAGAGTTTAATGCTTTGTTACGTGGTCTGTTTCTAAGCTGTATGATACCTGGTGTTCTCCATTTAGCTTAGAAATCTGTTGGAGGCAGATGAAGGTACTTAAAGAAATGACTGGAATGTTTCACTTTTATCAGTGTGCAGCACTCATACTGTGGTGCCTGTGAAACCTGAAAGCCATGATATGTCCAGCCCTGATGGTAACATTCAGGTGGCTCAAAGGGTTGTGATCTCAGTTTCAAGCCAACAACTGCACAGTAGGAGCCATGGAAACTTGGAAGAGGGTGGTGTTGGTGTTGGTGCAGAGAGGACCTCTCTGCAGCCAGTAACTTGGTTGTGAAGCTGCCAGAGCTGAGATTTCTGTAGGAGTCAGAGTGCTCATTGTCTCCTAGAGGTCCTTGGGGACTCTTGGCATAGCAGGGAGCTGCAGAGAGGTTTTCAGCTGTAGGTTCTCTAGCTTCCATCCCATGGCAGGCTTATACCTGTAGGCACTGGCAGGCTTTGCATCCATGGTCCTAAGAGACTAAATGGAGCAGAGCTGCCCTGGAGCTTTTAACATTTGAAATCAGGAAACTTGAACAGGAGTTTCCATTGAATTTCATCTTTCTTATAAACCTTTCTGCTGCATCTGATTTAAGCTTGACAAATTATAATTATTTTTTGCTTTTGCTACTGAGCACTGTTTTTACTATTCATCTGTTTGCATTAGCTCACTTTAACTTGCTCAGCCTCCCTCTCCCAAAATCTGGCATAGGGCAGGTAGGCAGATGCCACGGCGGCAGATTGAACGCCTCAGGGCTGTGTGGTGACAGTGTGGGCAGAGCTCTGTGTTAGGAAGAGAAGTGTGTGCCAGCATCTGCCTGCCTTCCCTCTGGTGACATGAAGATTTGAGATGACTGGAGATTAGCTGCTGTGGACCAGATGACTGACTTCCTTCTAAAGCAATAAGCTGCAGTTCCCTCCCATCAAATTAGGGTGATCAATCTTCCTGAAATCTTTCTCTATTGTCCTAATTTTTGTTCTCACTCTTACGTAGCATCCAGGAATAAATAAAATGGAGTTTAATTTTGCTATAGGGAAGGTAACTGAGTCTTTGAAATATTTATAAGCTTTGCATTCGAGGTTGCCTTTGCTTTTCATGATACACCTGCTTCAATTATTTTCTTAAACCTTTGGTCTCGGTGTGAAATCTGAGTGGAAATAAATTGGAGTTAGTTTGCAAGATATGCAGCGACTGTAAAAGGAATTGAAACTTTTCACACTTCAGTGCAGGAGGGATGGGGGGAAGCGTGATGAAGAACAGTACTGACATCTGACACCAAGGCAGGAAAATGCTTCAGTGCATGTTTGATTGCCACAAGCCATTTTGCAATCTGAAGGCCTGCAGCTGGATGAAGAGGAGGACGGATCTTGGTATTGAACAGTGTGAGCCACTCTGCTAGGAACAAACCAGGAGGTGGGCTGCCTGGACCCTGGATGTACCACACTGCATAAAACCTCTCTTCACTATCTCATTAGAGCCACAAAATGCCTGTGTGTGCCTGGATGCACAAATGAAGATTGTCAATAGTTTCTAATACTCAGACCTGCTGGGTCAGGTTGTTTTTTGTTGGGTTTTTTTTTTTTTCTGTGAATATGGCATGCTAGATTTAGCCCAGTCAGTGATAAGGGGTCAGAAGGAATTGTGTTGACTCACTTTTATCCCAAAGCTTTTGCTTTTCCTTTTAGCAGCTTCTGCAGAGTAGGTGTGAATTGTCTTAGAAACATGTTGTGTCAGAGTTGGGAATGGAGGTAGAGCTCTCAGGATGATCAGGTATGTTAACAACTTGATTATATTTGCTTTCTCTTAAATGCCAAAATGATTTTATTTAAAAAAAAATCTGACCTGCTGTTGAAATTTTCCAGTGGCCAAGGGTTATCATCACACAAACACTATGGAAAACAGCAGCTTTCCTTACAAATGTTCAGGGGAGCATCTAGGGATTTAACCTGGGAACTCTTCTTACCTTGGGCTATGTGTATTTCATCGGTACAGCCGGTTCTGAGATGCAGCAGACATTGTTGAGCGTGAGAGATACGCTAAAACCTTGTCAATAGCCTTTATTTAAGAACAATCTTCATGGCTTGTCCCTTGACCTTACTGCTGCTTGTACTGTGCTTGCACAGTAAGGAGCATAATAAAAACCAGAAGAGTAATGGGTGACTGCTCTGCAGAATGTCTTGTTTCTGCTACTTGGTTGTACCCAAGAACATGCTATGGGAACTAAAGTTTCTCCTTCCCCAAGAAAAATTAAAAGGGAACTGTGGCGTCCGGCATGGAGCAACATGCAATTCAATATATGAATTTTAGGTGAAGCCAGGAAACCAGAAAGCCAGACATTTTATTGGGTGAAATCACACAGATTCTATACCTTTTTTACTACCAACGTGGCAAGCTAAAAAACTGTTAATTGGTTACACACACTGTTCACATCGTATTGATGGGTTAGTAACTATAACGAGTTCTGATAAACCTATCTTATAGCTAAACATCCTTAGTTTACCTTTAATACCTAATAGTATCCACACACCTGCTGGTTTTGACCATCTTGTTATGGTTGGTTCCTGACATGTTCTGTTACTCCCAAATACCTTCCCCTAGCTGCTTCTTGTTTTAGGGGAGCCTGTACCCCTATCAGAAGGCCGCTGTGTTTTGAGAATGTGATTATTAGGATCCTTTCAGCATGAGTAACTTTTCCTTTCTCATGGGAACAGAAGAATATTGTCAGAGCCTAAATCTTGGGAGAAGAGAGCTAGGCCACTGGCAGGCCTGCTGTCTTCCCCGACAGGGAACAAAGCCCCCCTGTGTAAAAGTGGACAGTGGAAAAAGAATAACTTCTTGTTCTGTTTAATCTGATAACCCCACACTTGCCCAGAAGTGCCCAATTTGTGTAGCTGTCTCTGTGAAAACTAAAGCTGCAGAAAGGAACAGTTGTGGGTTTTCTTCACAAGTGCTGTTATGTACATATTCATGATGTATTTTTTTCTCAAGGCTCTTTAGTTAGCTTTCCATGTGTGGATTCTGCGTAGAGACAAAAATGTTGAGCTGCAAATTTAAATACCTTTTTCAGTGTCGTCATAAACTATTTTAAAAAGGTTGCACACATCCGCTCCTGACAAAAAATTGGCTGAGAAATTGGGTAGTTGATTATCACCATGACAGTTGAAACCTGTTGATTTGGAAATTGCAGAACTGCTGTTATTCTGTTACTCTTAATCCATCAAGTTTAAGTCCAGATCGCTTCCTCTTTTTTTCCCATTTAAACATTAAAATTTCCTCAATGTTATTATCATCCCTGATTTTAATACACCTTATGCTGATTTTTTTTCCTTCTAAGAAATCTGGAACAGGATGAAATCCTTCCCTAAGGAGAACGCAGTAAGCTTCCTGGATTTTGTTTTTTATGCAAGTTTCTATTTCCCTTCCTTAATTTTATTAGCCCATCTGAACAGCCTTTAGCATGGGGCAAAGCTGAGCCTGTTCTTCATGGCTGTGACTGCCCTGCAGGCACTAGGCACTGTGACTTCTTTGTTAACACAGCCTGTGTGCCTTGTACCCTTTCTGGAGATCAAAGGAATTCTTTTGAGGTTTTTGTTTTGGGGTCTTTGTTTCATAATCCAGCATAGTAATTGATAATTTTGATGAGAATCTTGTGATATTGCAACTCAACAAGTAGTGATTATTCCACGGAACCACTGAGATGACTGTCATCCTTTGTTCCCCATCCTGTGCTGTTTCTCTCAACAGTCCGAATTTCCCATTAGCTGTTCCACTGCATGGGAAGAAAAGTTCAGTCATGTATAGCTGCACTGTATCTCTTGCACTGGGATGAGTCTCTGATCTTCTCTGACTTTCCCTTCTTTGACATAATCTTTGGTGTGCTTGCCTTTTTAAAAATATTGTTTCTTTGCATCCCTTTTTTGTCCGTGGTCTGAAGTGTTGCAGGGCACAACACTGGTTTCCTCTTTCACCAGATACCTCTGGTCACATAAAGACCATTTCTCTCAGGTGCGTTTAACCCAAGTTAACTGTTCTCCATCTCCTCAAAATTGCATGTGGACTCTGTTTCCAGATTCAACTTCAGTCTCCAGGTGCTCAGTGCTTTTTGCAGGGATCATAGAATGGCAAGGGTTGGAAGGGACCCCAAGGATCATAAAGCTCCAACCCCCCTGCCGCAGACAGGGCCACCAACCTCAGGCCTGGATCTACACAAGGTTGCCCAGGGCCCCATCCAACCTGGCCTTGAACACCTCCAGGGATGGGGCATCCACCACCTCTCTGGGCAGCCTGTTCCAGGACCTCACCACTCTTTCTGTAAAAAAACTTCCCCCTAATATCCAATCTAAACCTTCCCTCCTTCAGCTTTAATCCATTCCCCCTTGTCCTGCCATTATCTGCCCTTTTAAAAAGTTGATTCCCCTCCTGTTTGTATGCTCCCTTCAGGTACTGGAAGGCTGCAATGAGGTGTCCCCCCCCCGCAGCCTTCTCTTCTCCAGGCTGAACAAGCCCAGCTCCCTCAGCTTCTCCTTGTAAGGCAGGTGCTCCAGCCCTCTAATCATCCTTGTGGCCCTCCTCTGAACCCTCTCCAACAGTTCTACATCCTTCTTGTATTGGGGGCCCCAGATCTGGACACAGTACTCCAGGTGGGGCCTCACGAGGGCAGAGTAGAGAGGGACAATCCCCTCCCTGTCCCTGCTGGCCACCCCTCTTCTGATGGAGCCCAGGATACCATTGGCCTTGCGAGCTGCAAGAGCACACTGCTGGCTCATGTTCAGTTTCTCATCCACGGTGACACCCAGGTCCTTCTCAGCAGGGCTACTCTCAAGGAGCTCTTCTCCCAGTCTGTATGTCTGGAATTCTTCTGGCCCAAGTGAAACACCTTACACTTGGCAGTGTTGAACCTCATTAGGTTCACCTGGGCCCATTTTTCCAGCCTGTCAAGATCCCTCTGGATGGCTTCCTTTCCTTCTAGGGGGGGATAAACTCTTTTTCAAAACTATTAAGCAATACATCTCTCCATAGGCATCTTTATTGGGTCTTTTTGGGTATTGTTGGAGTTGCCATCACTACCCATTATCTCTCCCCCTTTTTTCTCTTTTTTTTGGAGTGATAAAGACCACTCATTCCCTGTATTGTGAAGTCACTTGCAAATTTGGGTTTCTATATTTGTATTTTGAAGAGATGGAAATGGTTTGTGGGGGCTTTTTTTCCTACATCAGGGACATGGGAACATGTACCTCAGATTGTTAGTCTACAACTACATGTTTGCATAGTACATTTTTGTAGGCAAATATCACAAATAGTAATTTGGGTTTCAAAAAGCCAGTTCATACTATGGAGTCATCTTAACTCACCAGACACGATAAGTATAATACTTGAAATCAGTAGAGTTTTAATTGTAGAATCATTTTGGTTGGAAAAGACCTTTAAGATCATCAAGTCCAGCTGTTACATAGCACTGCCACGTTCATCACTAATCCATGTCCCTGAGTGCCACATCTACACATCTTTTAAATACCTCCAGGGATAGCAACTCAACCACTTCCCTGGGCAGCCTGTCCCAATAACTGACACCCCTTTCGGTCAAGAATCTTTTCCTAATATCCCATCTAAACCTCCTCTGGCACAAATTGAGGCCATTTTCTCTTGTCCAATTGTTCGTTAGTTGGCAGAAGAGATAACCTCCTTTCAGTGAGTTGTAGAAAGTGATGTGGTCTTCCCTCAGCCTCTTTTTCTCCAGACTAAACCCCCCCAGTTCCTTCAGCTGCTCCTCGTAAGACTTGTGCTCAAGGGGAATGATCCCTTCCCTAGGCCTGCTGGCTGCACTATTTCTAATAGAAGCCAGGATGCTGCTGGGCATGCTGCTGGGCATGCTGCTGGGCACACTGCTGGCTCGGTTGTTAACCACAACCCCTGGTTCCTTTTCCTCTGGGCCACTTTCCACCCACTCTTTCCCAGGCCTGTAGCATTGCATGGGGTGGTTGTGACCCAAATGCACTCAGCCTTCCTCATACAGTTGGCATTGGCCCATTGATCCAACCTGTCTAGATTCTTCTGTAGAGCCTTCCTGCCCTTAAGTAGATCAACACTCCCACCCAACTTAGTATCATCTGCACACTTACTGAGAGTGCACTTGGTCCTCTCATCGATAAAGGTACCAAAGAGAACTGGCCCTAGTACTGAGCCTTGGGGAAGATCACTTGTGACTGGTCACCAACTGGATGTAACTCCATTCACCACAAATCTCTGTGCCTGGCCACTCAGCTAGTTTTTTACCCAGCAAATAGTATGCCCTTCCAAGCTACGGGCAGCTAGTTTGTTCAGGAGAATTCTGGGAGAAATGGTGTTAAAAGCTTTACTAAAGTCCAGGCAGGCAACATCCACAACCTTTCCCTCATTCACTAAACTGGTCACTTTCTCATAGAAGGAGATCAGGTTGGACAAGCAGGATCTGCCTTTTGTGAACCCTGATTGCCTGGTTATCCTGTACGTGCTGTATGATGGTATTCAAGATGATCTGCTCCTTAATCTTCCCTGGTACTGAGGTCATGCTGACATGCCTGTAGTTCCCCAGATCCTCCTTCTGGCCCTATATTCCTCTCTTGCCCCAAGGTGGTTTGAGAACATGTTGAAAAATGATGATTCTGAAGACCATGTTCCAGAAAACCTTTTTGAATAGAAGTATTTTTACTCAGTCTGGTGATATCTACAAGATTCAGGCTCTGCACTATCAACAGCCTGACACTTGAAATTTAATCAGTGTCCCTTGGACTCTATAACCTGACAGAATGAGGTAATGTCTCCTCAATTTAAAATAAAATTTGAAAATAAATTTTAAAAACTAACTTTTTTTTTGCCTTGTCAATCTCCTTTTTACCATAAATCAGTAACAGTGATGTGTAATCCACTTCTGGCCAAGCGCTCTGAAATTAACTCCATTGTAGTTTATGTAGGTGATGCTAATGACTTGAGGAAAATCAAGTGACATCTTTGTCAAGACAGACTACTCTGTGCCATGTAGCCCTCCCCCTGCTCAGTGTCTCTGGCTGTATTTCATTCAAGGTGCCTGTGGTGCAATGTGTCCAGCTGTTTGCTTCTCCCCGTGTCCAGTCTGGATGCCACAGAAGTAATTGAACTGGGGATATGTGTAAGGTAAATGGATTCCAGAAGAGACCAGTAAATGAGGGATGATTTCTCAAGCTGCCCTTCAGCTGCCAATGGCTTGTATGGCCTTGCATGAGTTGTAAAGGAACGAAGATGGATAGGTTCTCTCCGCCCCTGTAGATGGCCAGCTACCACCTTGCTTCCTTTAGAAGAAACCAACAAATAAAACACCCTTCTTCCATGCTGTGTCCAGGTACAAATGCTGACTCCTAGGGCAGTGAGGAACAGCTTGCCGTTCCAACTAACCTTTTGGCTTTCTGGGAGGCTTGCAAAGCAGCAGGAGGTGTTGTGTGGCTTGTGCTGAATATATTTCATTGTGTCAACTTGTTTCCTTCTGTAAGCAGGCCTTCAGTTTCATTTTTCTCTCTTCTACTATGACTGCAGGAAAACCTTCTTCCTGCAAGGCATAAACAGCAGGCAAGCCAGGAGAGGCATTGTTTGCTCCTGGTGTAGTTATGGCTAAAGATTTACACGCAGCTTTTCCAGGGATGAGAGCTGTTTGAATTTCCTTTGAAGCTGCTTTTTAAAAAAGAAAATCTCGATTATATAATTTTTTTTTTCCTGTTATGTGAAGCTGTTAGCAATTGCAGATAAAACTTGTCATTTTATGAAGCGGTAGGCAAGCTATTTCCTACCTGAAGTGCCTGGGGAACAAGTGAAATAAAGCCAGACCTGATCAAATGACGCTTCTGAGACTTACTCAAGGGGCTCATAATCGTATTGTGGCTTTCTAACTTTAGGCTGACACATTCACCATGCCTGAGAGAGAGCATCATTCATCTCTATGGGGGCAGGAGGGACTGGCTGGATTCAGTAGGTAAAGAATCTGTGCAAGGGCAAAGGTTGCTGCTGTGTTTCTGTAGCCTGGCTGAGGAGTTGTGGCGAGGCAATGGGCAGCTGAAGAGGCCTCTGGAGTAACCCAGCTCCGTGCGATGCTGAGGTGGGAGCACTGGGACGTGGTGCTGGGGGATCAACGTGCAGCTGCCTCTGACTTCTGATGGGATCCCAGTTTCATTAAGCCCAGCTTTCCTAAGTTCCAGTGCACTGGTTGAAGTCTTGGTATTGGTCTTTGACAAGTTAAACAGGTACCTTATATACCCGAAGCAGCATATATTAATAATTCCTGCTTTGCTTTCAGCGGTGGTCCACACTGATAGCCAGAGGTTCAACCTTTAGTGTTTTCATTGACTTTTTCAAGCTTTTAGGAGGCCTTCTCCCAGACCAGGCTGATACTATTTAAGGTATCTTTTGGCTATAGTATTTTGAATACAGTAATTGCCATGAAAGGCCTTTACAATGGGGTCTGCATAAAGCTTCTCTAAATATTTGGGAATTTGCTTATAGTCAATATTACTTTGGCAAAAAGGCATGCCCTTCTCTGAGCACTTTTGAAATTGCATATTGAAAATGAGTGTCTAGCAAATACTAAGAGGGTGACCAAAGTAGGAGACAGATGGTGCTTTTCTCAGCACCATTTTGCAGTAAAGGAGTTAAAAATAAAGGTTGCAATATTATCAGGTGCTCCTGTCTAGCTTAAATAACTCAGTGTCACTGCTTAATTAAACTTGTGCTTGGCAGTGCTATTTAATTGCCACTGTTGCAGCAGAGGCACAGAGAGACTAAACAAAAGCAATTTGTGTACTGATGCAGTTCCTTATGAAAACAGCTGGCTGGATGCTGTGCGGACAGAGCTGGTTCCACAGCCAACCTGCTGTGTTGCCCCCCTTCTGAGGTATGATGTCCAGGTAACTGTATTAAACAGATGCCATGAGCAGTGTGGGGCACTGCTTGGTATCACCCCTGCTCCCCAGACCACTACAGCAGTGTGAGCTTGGGTCTCTGGTCCCCCACTCTCAGACGCTACATTAATCGCCCTTGTCGTAGAGTCAGTTGTGGTTTTTTCTTCCACTCTTCCTGTTGGGAAATTGGACTCGAAACAGACTCATCTGATGGCTTTAAACCTTCCTGAATCTGTGCTAAGGATCTATTAAGTCTTCCTCTTGTGCTGATACTTCCCAATTGCTACTTAACCTTTGGCAGCAGTAACTCTCCTTCGGACAGGCCCTGAAGTCATTTAGAGAGAAATCGCTTAGAAACACTGTTCCCTCTGTCTCTAGTGGGTCCTGAGAGTATTGCAAAGTGTGCTTTCTTCCACTCAGAATGCAAAAACCAATTCAGAGCACCGCTTGATGTCTTAGAGGTGTTACAGAGTCCTGATGTGAGCCTCACATCTGTCTTAGAGGGAACCAGTTTATGAGATGGGGGCTGTATGCATATATACGTGTGTATATTATCAGTGAAGGAGCTGGTACATCCTCACACAAGTTATAACTCTTTAAGTGTGAGCAGTACAGGCAGAACTAATGAGCTGGAGCCTTAATTACCAAACTGATAAGGCTATGTTTCTATTGCCTTTGCCAGGTCAGAGTTGAGACTTTCTGGGGAAGGCTGCAGTGTTGTTCTAGACTAAACAACGCCTTAATTAAGCTGTTTACACACACAACTATTTTTTGTTTCCTCTTGTAGGGAGCAAGACAGCTTTTATAAACCTGGAACTTCATAATTCTTTTGTGACTGAGTGTGCTGGCTTTTCATGGAGAATGAACCACCTTGTGACATGACAATAAAATTCCGGTGTATTCACTTGAAGATATCTGGGGTTTTTTTCTTGTATCCAAATAGCTATGTGGTAAAATATGTTAATCTTTACTCCCCTTTTAACCATCCTAAGTCACTCAGGTATTAGTATCACATTAGTCCATTCCTGTGGTAATCTTGTCTTGAGGATATAAGGAGAGTCACTTCTCTTGCCTCAAAATCTTTCCCTCCAAAGCTGTTTTCCTTCTTTGAATAGCTTCTTTCTCATTGTGGTGGTTTGATCCTGGCTGGAGGCCAGATGCCCAGCAAAGCTGCTATATCACTCCCCTTTTCAGCTGGACAAGGGAGAAAATATATATTGAGAGGCGCAGGAGTTGAGATAAGGACAGGGAGAGATCACTCTGCAATTAGTGTCATGGGCAAAACAGACTCAACATGGAATAAAGGAAAGAAAACTAATTTATTACACTACACCATGCACCCAGAAGTATGACCAGATCTTAAAGTACCTCCCCCCACTCATCCCTTCTTAGCAGACTTCACTTTAGTCATGATTTTGCTCCCACCTTCCCCCCACAGGGTGGCATGGGGAGAGGTGTGAGTGTGTGAGCTCTTCATGATGGTTTTTCCTTCCTAGCAGGGGACGAGCGTGTGTGCATTTCTCACACTCTTCCCCTGCTCCAGCTTGGGGTCCCACCCACGGGAAACGGTCCTTCATAAACTTCTCCAATGTGAGTTCTTTCCCACAAGGCTTTAGCTCTTCACCAGTTGCTGCAGTGTGAGTCACTTCTATGGGGTGCAGTCATCAATCAAAATGTCTCTCAGTCTCTTAAGCCCAGACTGCTCTAGCCTGGTCCATCATGGAGTCACAAGTCCCCCTAGCTAACCTGCTCCAGCATAGGCCTCTTTCCACAGGCTGCAGCTCCTGCCAGGAGCTTCCTCCAGTGCAGGTCACAACATCTTCCATATGTCTCCACCTGCTCCAGCATAGGGTCTCTCCATGGGTTGCAAGTGGAATCTCTGCTCTCTGTGATTTTCCATGGGCTGCGGGAGGAGACCCGCTCCACCATGGTCTTCTCCAGGGGCTGCAGGGGTATCTTTCTCTCTGGCACCTGGGGGACCTCCTCTCCCCCTTCTTCCCTGGCCTTGGTGTCTGCACAGTTTCTTACGTCTTCTCACTCCCTTCTCTGGTGGCAAAAAGCAGCTGTTTGCATTTTTTTTTCTTCTCCTAAATGTGATTCCCAGAGGTGCTGTGACCATCACTGATGGGCTCGGCCTTGGTCAGCAACAACTCCAGCCTTGAGCCGACTGGCGTTTGCTCTGTGGGGCCTGCAGAGAGCTTCTGGCTGCTTCTTGCAGTAACTGCCCCTGCAACCCCGCCGCTCTACCAGAACCTTGCCACGCATAACCACAATACTCATCCAAGTGCTATGATGTTCTGTTAACATTACATGGGTATTCTTGTTTCATCAGGGCCTTTGCAGCTGCCTCATTATTTATATGGTGTGTAGCAGGTTGAAGATACAAAGGGAAGATATGTAATATCAAGTAGGCATTCAATCCAAGATAACTTTATGCTACCTTATTAATCGTGTGGTCCTTGATGGCAGTGTTACTGCCCCTACTATGCTGACCCATTGCAGGTCAGTGTGAAAGCTGTGTGACAGAATTTGGGTTCTATCTGTCCTTGTCCCTTTCAGTTGTCTGTCCTGTTTGGTATTTGTTGGCCAGTATTTCAAGACATAGGCCAGTGTAACCTACTTCTTGAATGTAGCAGATGAGCCCTGTCTGTGCTCTTGATCGGGATAACTGGTATAATCCTGTGAAAGCTTGTAAGGCTTTGGAAGATTATTGAAGGGTAGATTGTGTGTGTGTGTGTGTTGCTAATTTTGTTAGCAGAGAGGGTAATGCTTTTCTGCTTTCTCTAGTTGTGGAGCTAAGAAGAGGTTAACTTCTTCTTCTGCTTGCAAGGTTTAAGTCTTCTAACATGTTTTCCTGAAAGACAGGGCTGGTTTTGCATGTGTGTGGCTACATAACGAGCTCTAATTAAGAGGCTTTGCAGTCTGCTTCCTGAGCTGAATTGCCCTGAAATAGTTCCAAAATGTAACAGATTGATTGTTAATGCAGCATGATTTAAAAAAATATATATATATACAAAACTTGTTTAGGTGATGAGCTGTAAGTGATTTATTTACCTTCATTAATTTGCTTAGGTATTGCAGTATACTCTGAGCATGACAGCAGCTCTCCTGTATGCTTACATTATAAGGAGATAATTACTAGCTGCTGAACTAATGATGCGAAGTGAAGCTCTCCAAGAGGATGAACTGGGGGCTGGAGTGTTCTCAGTTTGAAGCTGTAGTTATTGTCTTTGGATGGTGCTAGCTTGTGTCCAGCTGAAAGTGGATAGTAGAGGTAATGCTGTAAACAGACTGTCTCGATGCATCACTATCTTACATAGAAAGGTAAATACTGGGGCAGAGAACGGAGCAGAGAAGTCTGAGCACTTGTTAGATGCAGAAGACAGAGGTTCTGTCTCTGTGTATTGTCTACACAAAGTGCAGGTGCTCCAGCAAAGCAGATGGAGAAGCTTCCCAAGAACAGTAGGCTGGAGGTCACAACACTCCTGTGAAGAGAGATACCTGGTTTCAACTTGATATTTCAATTTAGGCAGATGGGTATATTTGAAATTGAGTATTCCAAATCAGATTGACTAATGAAGCAATTATTTTGAGGCTTGCAGATTTTTTCATTTAGACTTAAATCCATAAATAGCTTAAATGCTTTTGGGAGTTAATGGGAACTCATGTATAGAATGGAAACAAAATCCAGCTGGCCAAACTTGTATAGCAATATAAGTTAGTCCACTTAACACCTGGCATGGAAGGGGCTCTTATGCACAGAGAAGAGCTGATAGAATATTGTTTTAATTTTTAAGGTAGGGCTTTTTTGTCTGTGTCTAAAACTTAGTCTATAATTTCATAGATAGAAGCAATATTGAGTGGGTAACTACAGAATTTATTGGAATTATTGAGATGAAGTTTGCTCATAAAATGCCCATGAGCAGGTTGTGATTCCATTAGGGTTACTTCTTTAATTTATTTGACTTAATTTTCTGTTTAGAACTGGGTTTTGTTCCTCTCCATTATTGTTAGCAACTGTTATGTGATTAACCAATGCCATCAATTTGAGCTAGATGAGCTGCTGTAATTACATAAGTCACAGTCTATCACTTATATATCTAGATTGGAGGAAAACAGCTTTGTAATTAGGAGAAACAGTGGAGGCCACAGGATGGGGAAAAGGATTTGACTCTTGGGGAGAAATGGTGAATGAGGAGGATTGGGAAACTTTTCTTGTCCAAAGTGCTATCTAAAATGTCAATCCCAGCAAAATAGCCTATTTTTATATCCGTTCTGAGTTCAGATGCGAAATTAAATTTTCTTTTGCAAATTATTTATATTACACTAGTTTCTCCCTGCCCTGATGGGGCTGTTGCCCTTTTTGATGGGCATTGTGCACGATACAGCATCTTGCTTGTCTGCCTGAAATAGGGCCCATTGTCCCATATGTGGTCTATTAGCTGTGGAATCTTGGTGGTTTGAAAGTTGAGTGCTTTTATTTATAATTTTAACTTGAATATGTGCAGTGGTTGTTTTTTTGTTGTTGTTTTGCTCTGGGAAGCAGAGGTAGAAGAAATGTGATCACATTTAAGACAGTAATTTACTACTCAACCTACTTCTTTAGGTGCATAAACAGCATAAAATGAATGTCCAGAATTTATGGATGGTGACAAATGTGAGTTTGTGGAATGATTTTGGTAGGGGAACAGATCTCAGTACCAGGAGGGAAAAATACGTGTTCTGATAAGTTTTTGTAATTGTACACTTTAACCTGTGCGTAGCTGTCAGCTGTCTGGCTCCTTGTGAGATGAGACATCAGCTTTGCAGCTGTTCTGCATGCAAGATTACAGTCATCTGTAAGCAGAAATCCTTAATGTGCTTTCTTGCAAATCTGTAAGGTGTTTCACCTGTCAGGTTGTGAAACGGCAGCTTCCCCCTCGTTCTGTGCTCACTGACTGAATGTGATTGAGTCCTAGGAGATGGACTTGGGTGCTCCACTCCTGAGTGTTGTGAATATTCATGATCTGAAGCAAGGTCAATGGAGGGAATCATGGTGTGGTTTGGGTTGGAAGGGACCTCAAAGATCATCCAGTCCCAACCGTTCCTGCTATGGTGGGAGCCCGGTCTGCCTTGAGTAGACCAGGTTGCCCAAAGCCCCATCCAACATGGCCTTGAGTGCTGCCAGGGAGGGGGCAGCCACAGCTTCTCTCAGGAGCCTGTGCCAGGGCCCCACCACCCTCAGAGTGAAGAATTTCTTCCTTGTGTCTTATCTACACTACTTCAGCTTAAAGACATTACTCCTTGTCCTATCACTACATGCCTTTGGTAAAAAGTATCTTTTTTATAGGCCCTCTCTAAGTATGAAAAGGCCAGAATAAAGTCTCTTTGGAGCCTTTTGCATTTTTGATTCCAGAATTTATATGGTATTTTCTGACCTGAATTGCACAGATAGAGAAATAAAGGTTTTACTTGTGCTATGCTGGGTTTTCTTGTCCTTCTAGGGAGTATATCTGCTCTTGATTTTGGGAATGGACTAAGCCCTTGCTGACCAAGAAAATGGGTGCCTGCAGCATCCTATATCCCTGGATTCTCTGAAAGAGCTGTTGGAGCACAGCTCCTGTTTGGCTGCAGGAAGATTAACATCTATGGCAACAGCAGGTGTTTTTCTGCTGGCTGAGGAACAACTATTTGAAACAAAAAAGACAACTGGTGCCTACGAGCTAAGGTGGAAAGGAGAATTGAATCCTCTGCACCTATCTTCAGCGGCAGCTTCATTTGCATCTGTATAATCTGCTTGTTACTGGGGGACTGTGTGGTTTGGACTTGCTTTCTTGGGTAGGTTTTTTTTTTGTTTGTTTATTTTTGGTTTTTAAAGGCCATATTCTCTCTGTCTTTTCAGTGATATAGAAAATCACTAATAGTAAAGGTGAAATTAATGACTTTCCATGGTGGATGCACAGTATCATTTATATTTAGTCCCTGATACCCATCCCTGGTTTCCTGTTCTAGAAAGGGAAATTCTGGTTCTTCGGTTTACTCATTTGCCTGCTAAAAGGTAATAGATGCTAGATGCTTATCATAAAAAATACTGAAGTTCCCTATAGGTCTCCACAGAATCTATTTTTTTTCCTTATGATCTGTATCATGGGGAGTTGAGTGTTATAGAGCAATATTTATTTCAAGCTATTTGGTTGGATTTCTAGTGCTTTTGAAACAAGTGAAATTTTTTTTTAAGTTCCCTTGTTATTACAAAAACATCCAAACTTGGTGCTTTGAAGGCTGACTGAAGAGAAGAAAGTAGCTAGGTTTTTTCTTTTTGGTAAGAACAGCAATCCGTTCTAATGTAAGAGACTATGATTTTATTGCATTAAATCTTGTGTTCCGCTCAAGCCTAGTTTCCTATGGAATTAGTTAAAGTAAAAATTTGTAACTTATGGTTAGCCTGAAGTCAGCCTCAAGGTTACTCTGGAAAGAATTGCTGGTTGGCAGAGGTTCTGTTATACTCAGCTCTGGTGAGGCTGCACCTCGAGAACTGTGTCCAGTTTTAGGCCCCTCACTGCAAGAAGGTTGTTGAGGTGCTGGAGTGCATCCAGAGAAGGGCAACAAAGCTGGTGAAGGGTCTGGAGCACAAATCCTGTGAGGAGCTGTTGATGGAGCTGGGGCTTTACAGTCTTGAGAAAAGGAGGCTGAGGGCGGACATTATCACTCTCTACAACTACCTGGAAGGCAGTTGCAGAGATGTTGGGGTTGGTCTCGTCTCTCTAGTGACAAGTGATAGGACAAGTGGGAATGGCTTGAAATTGCACCAGGGTAGATTTAGGTTACATATCAGGAAGAATTTCTTTACTGAAATGCTGCCATTAAGAGAAAGGACACAGCTTGATGCAAGCTAATTGTCATTTTATTGTAGCAAATTACAAGTTTATATACTTTGCAAAGCCCACATGTGCCTTAGTTTCATTGGAGCACAGAAGCCATTCTTACATTTACTATTTGCTGATTGGTTTAAAAACATTTACGAACGTTATTAGAAAAAGCAGCTTAGGCCTAATCACACAACCTTTACACATATTCTGTTTTTGTTCCTTAGAGCATGTCTTGTTCTTCCTATCACAGAATCACAGAATTGTAGGGGTTGGAAGGGACCTCGAGAGATCATCGGGTCCAACCCCCCTGCCAAAGCAGCTCCCTAGCTCATACTGCACAGATAGGCATCCAGACGGGTCTTGAATATCTCCAGAGAAGGAGACTCCACCACCTCCCTGGGCAGCCTGTCCCAGGGCTCTGTCACCCTCACTGGGAAAAAGTTCCTCCGCATGTTGGTGCGGAACTTCCTGTGCTCCAACTTGCAGCCATTGCCCCTTGTCCTGTCTCCACAGATCACAGAAAAGGGGCTGGCCAATTCCCCCTGCACCCCATACTTAAGATATTTATAAACACTGATTAGGTCCCCCCTCGATTTTCTTTTCTCCAGGCTGAACAGCCCCAGCTCTCTCAGCTATCCTCATCTATCTCTCATCTATCCTCATAGGATAGATGTTCCAGGCCCTTAATCATCTTCGTAGCCCTTCTCTGGACTCTCTCAAGGAGATCCCTGTCTTTTTTATACCAGGGAGCCCATAACTGGACACAATACTGCAGGTGGGGCCTGACCAGGGCAGAGTAGAGGGGGAGGATCACCTCCTTTGACCTGCTGGCCACGCTCCTCCTGATGCACTCCAGGATCCCATTGGCTCTCTTAGCCACCAGGGCACACTGTTGACTCTTGCCTCCCAACATTCTTTCATCCCTTATCAACCAGCTCTTCTTTGTTATTTTAACTCTCCCAAGGTTTGTTTCCAACAAGTTCAGCACGTCAGATGCAAAGTGCTGGAGTTTCTGCCTGCTTCTTTCAGGCCTTGCGCTATACTGGAAGGGTTGTCAAGCTTTGGAATAGGCTGCCCAAGGGAAATGGTTGGGTCACCATCCCTGTAGATGAAGTCCTTAAGGACATGAACTAGAGGTGGACTAGTCAGGGTTAGGCTATGGCCGGACTCAGTCTAAAGGGTCTCTTCCAACCAAGGTGATTCTATGATGAAAGACTACCACTTGTTACTCATTGTCAAATACAGCAAAAAAGGGGATGTTTGCATATGCTTTTACATAGTCTGCTCCCAATTATTCTATTATTGGAATGAGAGAATAAGAACAAAATGGGTTGGATTTCGCTCTTTTTTTTTTTTTTTTTTTCCCCTTAATTTAATCCTGCTGAAGATATGGGAAGAATGATGAATAAACAGCATAGGAATTTGGAAGAATGGGTTTTTCCCAACAAGTTTGTTGGTTTTTCTCTTTGAAGGTAGAAAAAGAAGAGAAAAACCCTGAAAAACTGTTTAATGAAAAATTTAAATATATTTCCATCATGTAAATTCTGAAAGATCATTTCTGATTTCAGGATGAAGTAGACTAGCATATGAAGACCACCGTGGAATTCAAACTGCACAGAAGGGTCATGTTAAACATGATTTGGCAAAAATACATTTTGCTCCCTATTTTGTGCAGTACTTTGCCAATGTGATTTGAAGCTTATTTAACACAAGAGCAAGGGTTACCGCTCCTTTGCTAGGTTTGAATTTCTGTCTTCAAACTCACCTCCAAAATGGAGTTCTCCAAAAACATAATTATCTAATGTTCCTTCAGTATAGTTTATACACCCCAAATACCTGCGAAAAGATATTCTTCAGGTCCCAGTTGTCCCTGCTGTGTACAGAAGATTTGTGTGTTCTTGATACATAGAGTCATCCACAACTTAGCACTGCACAAAAGACAGTGAGGACTGAAGATAATTGTTTTGTTTATTAAAAAGAGATTAAATGAGACATCAATATGAAGGTATAGCAGAACTTCGGGAACAGAGTACTCCAAGAGAGAGGTGAGATGCTCTAAGAATCTGTAGTCATTTCATGTTGTTGTGGCAGCTCTCCCTCTGCAAGCAAAGAAAGCAGTGCTGATGTGTGCCAGAGCTTTAGACCAAGGGTGAGCCTGCTGGTAACATGTGGGTATAGAACCAATGACTGAAGGTGGCAAAACTGTTTGCAGGGCACATCCCCACATGTTTGAGCAAGAGAGTGGAATAGGAGGATGTAGTACATCCTGTGGAGATGTGTCTGACATTGCTCTGTCTGCACATGCACAGGTCTTGCATTAGATGTGCATGGGTTCGTGACTTACTGTTTCATGACACATCAACTATTCAGGTCATTGCCTGCTTCTGCATCCAACCCTGTAAGTCCTGGAAGATGCTGCCAGTCCCTCCAGATGCTTGTTATCTGTTTGCTTAGAGGGAGGCTATGGCAAAGGGGTGGTGGAGGGGAGTGGAGAAGTGTTTTCTCTCAATTTAAGCAAAGCAGATTCTCAGGCAGGCAGCAGTGTACAAGCTGGGTGTGCCTGTCTGTGCCTGCCTGTTGCTCTGGGTCAGCATCACTCTGTGGATAAAATAGGGTTCCTTTAGGGTGTCTGCAGACATTGGCTTTTCTCTGCTCAGAGGCTGAGCTCCAGGGTCCCCAGTGTGCTATAAGTAAGCAGAAGCAGCAGGGAACTGTGTCACAGAAAGGATGACAATCTGAAACTGTGGGTCTTGGGTTGTTTTTTTTAGTTTACAGAGGCATCATTTCTCATTTTTGTGCTTTGCATGGATGCTAAATTATGTAGAAACAAGAGAGTGAAAAGCATGTCACCTCTTTTATAAGGTCAGGTTAGGGGAAATGTCCATGACATAAGAACAAGAGTACATCAAAGGGGAGGTTGAATGAATGCCTGCTGGGCCGCTCTTCACGTGTGCGGGAGGAAAGAGCCAGTGTGACCAGACTTGTAGGCTTGTGATTGAGCAACCACTGATTATTTCAGAGATGAAAAGGTGGCATATTAATAGAACTGAATTTTTTTTAAAAAGCAGGGAAAATGAGATTTAAAGAGATTTAGGCTTTCTCTGTTCAGTGTGCATCGGTGGCTGGCAATCCTTTCTAAAGTGAAATAAATACAGAAACAATTGAATCACGATTCTTTTGCTTTACAAGTGGATAACCAGCAAAGCATCTTCAGGGCCTTTTTGTGCATGACGGCGCCAAAAATGATGTGTATGATGAGCTGAACCTAAAATGATAGCAATTTATTTGGCTGATTTAGTTATGTGCTGTTTGGAATAATTTAAAAGTCCTGTCGCTATGGCACTTACAGCTGATAAACAGCATGTTAAACGTACGTAGACAAAACCTTAGGGGATGTAAACCATCAGATTTAGATAATAGCTGCATAAGCATGCTCTGTGAAGAGCGTGTCTGCCAGGGTGCAATGAACAGTGAACTTGGGAGACCGTGTTGGTGACCATTTAACTAATTCAGAGGATGCTTTCTGGCCATCTGTTCATCCTGGGCCTGTTTTTAAACAGGGAAAGAAATACCACCATTGAGTTATTTTCTTTGAGACTAATTTTTGTCAAGGACAGTGGGCGTCTGTGAAGCTAGCTCTCACAATCTCCTGTTATTGGGCTGTCTGGTACCAAAGCCAGAATTAATGGTATGAATTGTATAGGAAATCATCTGGTGGCATTGCTGTTGCCTCTCTCTGGAGTGGTTGCTTCTGTCACATAAACACATACTTATGTGGTTTGCAGGGAGAGTATTGGCTATAAATATTCAGGTGGATTAGGGTGAAGAGGGTGCTCAGTTCTTAGCACTACCCCAAGGGAGAAGAGGGTCCATCAGGAAGGCACCAACCACTCTCGCTACGTTTGTAGCTGACTGGAGGATAAAATCAGTCTCTGTGTGGAAGGCTGATGTGCAAGCCTCTGCTATTGATAGCCATGGGGAAAAGAGAATAGCAATAAACTAGTTTGGCAGAAATCCTTTGCTTTCCTGGCAGGACTTAAGAAGAGGATATGTACCTTCATGCTAGACAACAGGCTGAACACTTGAGTCTGTTGGAAAGCTAAATCAATATATGCTTATAACTTACTGCCAAGGGACTGAGTAGCTCTGTGGATGTTTCGAGCCGATTCTTTGAACAAATAGCTGTGGGAAGATGAGTATGTTATGAATGATTTGGGACAGACATTATGTATCTAGGGGCTCCTGGAAGTAGGACTTGGGGGAAAAAAGTTTTGAGTTGTTGTTTGGGGTTTTCTGGGAAACAAAGGTTTTTGTCAGTGAAGTTTGATATGTTGTAGGACTGGCCTGCTTGGAGAAGTTATGGTGCAATAACAAAAATGTGATTTTATGACCCCCTTAGTGACTCATTTTATTCCTATCATGCTGTTGCTGTATCAGGTTTAATTTGTTTTGCACAAACTTGTCCAGCGCCCTTTTGAACCCAACTCTTTGTAGTTACAACATCCTGTGATTGCATCCTATAGTGTAACTGCCTCTAGGGTGAGGAGATATAGATACATTTTTTTTTTTCCTTTCTTCCTCCCCACACCTCCCCAAAATTAATAGTGCTCTGTATTTTCAGATCCTCAGTCTCCCTTCTGGAGCCATCTCAATGTTGGTACTACTGTATCTTGCTCTGTCGTGGAAAGACACTGACAGGAAGCCTTCCCATAACACAATGAAGTGTGACATGGCAACAAAATTATTCCTTTTAGAACAAAAAACACTATAAGCATTCAAACTAGTTTTCTAGAGAAGTATTTTTGCTGTTTTACCTTTGACCTGTTAGTATTTAGCTGGAAAGCAATTGCACGCTTGCTCTTGCTGCCTTCCTGTGAGAATAAAAGGAAAGACTCAAAGGTTTTTGGTATATTTTTTTTGGTTTTTTTTCCTTTTCTTTCTAGCTGTGAAAGCTGCTTCCTGGAATGAGTGAAAACATCAGTAGCTGCATTGGTCACTGAATCAATCCTAGTGAAGAACTGTGAATTTGTTCTTTAAAAATAAATACGTCTATTGCTTTTTAGGTCTTGAGAGGTGGCAGTAATTCAAACCTGTACTCAATAGAGGAAGAGTTTCACATATCGAAGCCAAGGAAAGCCTTCTTGGACCCTTCAGTGAAACCTGGTCTTGAATTGTCTGTCCTCTTAGAGAGGAGGAAAAAGGAGGTTTGGTCCAAAGGTGAGTTGCATTCTCAGTCTTATTTTCCTCATATGCTGTGATGTTGCTTCTGAATTTTGCAAAATATTTTTTTGAAGTGGATTTGAGCTGAACAATTTGATGAATAATTGCCCGTACACTTGCCAATATTTCATTTGGTTTTTTTTTTTCTGAAGCTTGCTTTTTTAGCTGCAAATGTCTGCAATGGAGTATCTGTAAGGTTGGCTGTGTAACAGTGAAATCCAGCGTAGTCATGATAAAACCTCCTCCCGCCCCCCAGATAACATTTTGAAGGGGTTTTGTTTTATTGATTTTTAAAATATTTAGCCTGAGTGCCACTGCCTGTGACAGAATGTTTAAATAATGCAACAGCAGAAAAAGATAAACATCACCCATAAAAACCAGCAGTTGCCCAGCTGGAGAGATTAAAGCACTATTATGCCACTAGACCTGAGGAAAAGAAACAATCCATCTAGCTTTTCACCTCAAAAGCTGAGATAAACAGGAGTGGTCTCATGGCCTTTCAGTAATCCCTGTGCATTATTTTAGACAAGGGGTGGGGGGGAATCAAAGCCTAAAACTGATGATAATTTGTAGACACTGTTCTGTTCATAGTGCTTCTTTTTTAATTGAAGAGGCCTCAGTTCAGATACTGCCAGTGACAGGCCAAAAGTCCAAAAGAAAATTGTTCCCCTGGGTCTACCAGAGACCTCATCTCACCACTGGCAGGACCAAAGGTGCAGGAGCAGACATCCAAGGCACTTACATGTCTAGTGTTGGCATACTCCATGCTGCTTTTGTCTAACTGGAGAGACCTCAGTTCAGGTATTGCTAATGACTGACCAAAAGCTCAAAAGGAATTTGTACTGTCTGGGTCCATCAGAGACCTGGAGCTGTCTAAGCACTGAAGATGCTAGAAGCATCCATCAACACATGTATGGTGCTGGCATAGCATTAGTTCGAGCCCTACTTAAGCTTGAACTGACCAGAAGATGAGGGGTAAATGAACTGAATGTTCACAGACTTGGTAGGGGGAAAAAAATAAACCAAACACCCAGAACATAATAGTGCCTTAAAAGTAAAATCCTGCAAGGTTTTTTGGTTGATTTTGTCAAAAGATGAAGTTGTTGGCTTTAGCTGGGAGCTTTGCTTCCAGTACAGCTGCAGTGGACATAAGGCAGTGCTCAGGGCCAGGTTGGACTGGGCTTTGGGCAACCTGGTCTAGTGGAGGGTCACCCTGCCCATGGCAGGGGGGGTTGGAACTCCATGGGCTTTGAAGTCTCTCCCAACCCAAACCATGCTATGATGACTGAGTCAAGCCATAGATCAGCACATGGGAGATGTTTGCAAAGCAACAGGAAAGGAAGTCAAAATACCTGTAAGTGCAGAGAAGGCAGGCACTTCTTGCTGAAGGGAGTGTGATCTGGCTTTGGGGTCATGCTATGTCTTACATGTCAGTAAAACAAGTGAACTGGAGTGAGATCCCTTCTTGCAGGGCAGGGGCCAGGGGATGAGGATGATGTAACCTCTCTTGTGTTCTGGTGCCTTCACATACTCTCCTTGTGAGAGGTCATCTTTACAAAATCTCTGATTGTGCTCCACAACACGTTTGTAGGAAGATGCCTAACAGAAGTGAGGAGGATTTAATCCAATGAAAGAGTCCACTGAAGTATTGGAAGGTTTCCTGGTGATTTATGTGAACTATGAACCAAGCTGCTTGTACCAAGCATGCTGGTCTGCAGGCAGGGGTGATCAGAAGTGTGTGATGTCAGACTTTATATGAGCAAATGTGCCAGTTTCATGTTATTCTATACCTGGAACAAACCTACAGCTATTTTTTTCTTTTTGCTCCTGTTACAGATTTTTAGCTCCATCTTTCATCTGTGCAAACAGTTTTGTGAACTTTGAGGATGGTCCTCTGTGCATTAAAATGTATTTGCTGCTGAAATGTTAAATCAGAGAGCAGCTTGAATATTTTTAAAGGTCATAGTCGCTGAAGCAAAACACACATTGCATACACCTTTTTGAATGTTTTTTTCTTTTTTCCTTTAAATGTGGAATGCTGCAGTATATAGACAATGCTGCAACTAAAGGTGTAGAGTGGAATCTGATTTTGCCCTACAGGAATTAACAAGCATGATGATGTTTCCATCTTCCATTTACCTTTTATAGGTGATTGAGAAGAGCAGCAGAAAAATGGTAATGGTCTTTTCTTAGAAAAAGCTCTGGGCAATTAGCAATTCACCTTTCCAGTATTTTCTCCATCACTCCAAGGCTCCAGGAGCACGACTGGGGCAAGTACATCAATGGCTTAAATGAAAGCTGAAGTCTGGAAATGCATTTCTGCAGCCAGGGCTGAAGGATGGAGCAACCTCCACAGCTGTGGGATTGCAGCTTTGCAAGTCTCTAAACAAATGCTCTGGCTGCTGCAGCAATAAAACTTGTTAAACAGATGCCAGATAAACAGGATGCTTTGCAAACAGACACTATTATCTTATATTGGGATGATTCTGGCTTTAGTTACATCTGGTCATCCGGCTACAGCACTGCAGCTACTATGTTCAATTCCATCTTAATTTGTCTCTTCTGGCTGTCAACCATATGTAGATATAAGTGTTTATAATATTTACAATAGTCTCAAGTACACATCTATTTATAAACCGGTAGAATTGTGTGGCATTTGGCACTGGTGCTTTTGGATATATTGTGCTCTTACTGTGCATTCACAATAAAGAATTGCACACTCAAATGGGAAAACTGATTCAGTAATAACATCAGAGATGCATTTTTCTGTTTAACAGCTTAGCTCCTGGCTCATCAATTTCAAGACCCATCTATCTCATGTGCATTATATCACATAGTTTTGGGGTTTTTTTCCCTTCCTTTCCCTTATTTGTTAATATAAAACAGAGGTGATGGTGCAATTATTTCCCTAAAGTTAATTAATTTGAAGCTTAACTAAATAAAAAGCACTTATTAGATTGTTTCCTCTGTAGCTGGTGAAATTAAAAATCTAATCTTTCCTGCACTCAGGAGGGAGAGGACCCTTAGAATTTGCATAAGTTTACAGCACAAAAAAAAAGAGGAGAAAAATAAAAAGAGGCAAAGATTACAGAGGTTCATGTAGGTTAGGATTTGAAAAGCCATTAATTTTATTTTTCACAGGGATGAACTCATCCCACAGTGATACGTGGCCATTCAGTGTCAGCAGCGGTTACTCCAGATGCTGCTGGGTGTTTAGTAGGAGCTATCCAGCAGTTTAGACCTGTGAGGTGATGGATGCTTTCCACCTCTCCTTCACTCCCATTGCAAGAAGCACTCAGCACCTTATGGACCTCGATCAAACTACTTCTAACTGAGGACTTGGGTCTGTATCCCCTGAGTTATTTAATCATTTGCCTCCTATTCTTTTAGACATGGTATGAAAGAGCAAAGCCATGCTTGACCCGTGCCTAAAAGCAGCTGCATTCTTTGTATTAGCCCCTGAATGCATTATAAATATCTGCCCATAAGGTTTTTTTTCTCCTGAAGTAATATTACTTATTGTGTCTATGAGGAACTCATTAACAACCTTTACACTCTGAATCAAAATCATTAACCTTCCTCCCCAAACCACAAGTGGGTTTTGTGATGCCATAAATGACCGAGTTATAATTTATTAATTTCACAGACTCCTATCTAGGCAGTGTCCAATCCTGTAATCAGAAGTTCCGCAGCATCAGCATCTGGTAATGGCAGAACATCAGTGTGCATATGGCTGTGCAGGCAGGGTGTTTCAGTAATTCAGGAAAAAATGGTGCATAAGTCATCTGTGAGGATGCTGGTGGAGGCAGTCAGGAGGAAAAACACCATTTGTTGCTGCAGCTGTGAGGCGGTTCATTCATCAGCACGTTTTGGTGCTCTGAAAATGCAGAAATGATGCATTCAAATCCGAGTGGCTCCTTGAGTCTGAGGGCTTTGCACAATCTGGTGCCACGGCTGATGCAGAGATGGATAAAGAACGATGTGATTTGCAAGCTTGAGGCGTGATTGTGAGCGGCAGGACGGCTTAACAGAAATTAACTGTCTGTGTTTTTAAATAGCTGAAACATTGGGAAAGCTTCCTCAAAATACTCATCATGCTTCACATGCAAATTTTTTCCCCCCAAACTGGATTGAAATTTTAATGATTTAAAATAATTTCATTGAAAGGAAAATACTGTACAGCCTGCTTAGAAACAAAAAAACCACGTTTGTCACCATGCCGAAATTCATTAACTTGAGGGAGTGTTGCAATCTGGGCAACATCAAATTATTATAATTAGCACTTCTGTGATGTAAGACCTGGGAACAACAGAGCCTCTGTGTTTTGCTTGTTTCTCTACGCATTTGTTCATTTCTTCTGCTGAATGAGCTCTCATGAATATCTACTGTAGCTCAAACTCCCCAAAATACAATTATGCAAAAAATGTAAAGTTACTTAAAATCAAAATGAGTGCCCAAACTACTGCATTTCTACCCTAAGGTAGAAATGAGTGGAGCTCCAGAGCCTCATGTTGCTGGTACCTCTTGCGTTTGATAGGGCAGCAAAATGAGCCATGTGAAACGCCTTCCCCCCTCCCATGGGTTCTGCACAGTCTGTGCTGCTTCTGCCTGCTGGCAGTCAAAGGGGAAGGTCATCAGAAAACCAAACCTTGTGGTGCGTGATGGTGAGTTAACAGCTTTCCTCTGGGCATCACAAAGCACCTGAAGCCATCGGTACTGTGCAGGATGAGGCCCTGACCCAGTGGCCATATAGCACGATCCCAGGGGAACAAGCAGACATTTAAAACCTATTCACTGTAAAAACACATGGGGTGGGGTGTAATGCAGAAGGCAAAATATTTCAATTCCAGTTAGCCCTGGATTAAGGCTTGTGTGTGTTATTAGAGGGTTTCTGAGAGCACATGATTCTTCTCCAAAGCAAGGGAGAGGAAGGCAACTCTTGCCTTTTTTCAAAGTGAGTTTTGCTGAGCTGAACCACCCTTAAAGGCTTAATAGTGCAAACTGCAGCTGCGGTGGCTGAAGCCAAAGCAGGTCATTTAGGCAGGAACACAGGATGCTCTAGAAATCTGAGGGCTTCTTGTAGTGTTTTATTCATGGTTAAGAGCTGGCTTGGAAAGGAGGAGAGAGTAAATGGGGTTGTGCTGGTGGGGAAATAGGGAATAATGTGATTGCAGAATCATTAGCAGACAATTTAGAGACCTTTATGAAGGCTGTGGTCCCCCCTCCTTCTCAGGATATACATACAGCTGTGCAACAACCTTGATGACATTTCGCCTCCTTGGCATCATGCCTTAAAGAGGAAAGGAGGCTCTCACCTGGGTGGGCTGAGACACTGTGAGGAGCTTGGAGATGTATGCTAGCCCTTTGTGCTCCATTACTGTTTGAGTGAGGCATGTGTTGTGCTCAGGCAAGCATTTTGCTCCATGTTTCTGCACCCCAGCAGGCTCTTGAGGTGTCATCATGGGTTGGAGATCTTAACCAGGTCACTGCCTCCTGCACAGAGACCTTGGGATGGAGGCAGAGAGAAGCAGGGGTCAGCTGTTCATGAGAGAGTTTGCTGTCCATCTCCTTTACAAATTCTCCCCAAAGTCACAGGTGTGACATGGAGAAGTTTTCAAGTGAAATACACAAACCCCTCATAGATGCACAGAGCACACCCCTCCAACATCCTCTCAAGGAGGAGGATAAATAAATATATAGGGGAATAAACAGAGGGGAAAGGATTTTGCTGATCTTTAAAAATACCTCCGTGTTCTTGGAGCTGCATGTGTTGTCAGAGTTATCAACATCTTTAACAGAGGAACAGGTAGGCAGCAAGATTAGAGTATTCACAAGTTTCCCAGCAGCTTCTGTCAAAATAAACATTATTTTGTTAACAGAACAAGGAGTCATGCCTATGTATTGTATAGAAACATGACTACATTTTCACTGCATGTTGCAACAACTTTGGGATAAGAAGAGTGCATCCATTTAATCACATATGTATTAATTATAATAGTTATGTTTTCAACAAAGCCTAAGTGGTTCACTGATCTAGATTTACTTCTGTCACAGCTTAGGTATTAGAAGTGTGAGTTGCTTTGGAAATCATTGGTACTTAGGCTCGGAAGCTACTTACATGCTTTAAAAATTAGATTAAATGTTTTGAAATAGAAGTGATTTATGGATAAACTATTAATTCTGAAGGAAAAAGGATTTGGGGCTAATTTAGAGATTATTCTGAACTGTTCCTAAATCTAATAAGCTAGATGTTTAAGTTTATTGTTAGTCCCATGATTATCTTAATGTATTTATGTAAATATGTATTTTAGGTTATGTTTCCAATGTTCTTTAATAAAAAAATATTTGGTATGTTCTAACCATGTGCTGTCAGAACCACTCCCAACCACACCACCCATTTCACTTCGCTAACTGCTTTTAATGTTTTGTGAAAAGCTTTATTTTTTGGAAATTAATTTTGTTCTTGTTCTTCACAGGAACAAGCCCTCACCTTTCTCAGGAAAAAGCTGGTAGTCCAGAGGTTACTTTGGGGCATGGGTATTTCTGCTAAAGGCCTTCTCTTAGATCAGATATGTAAAAATATTTTCACAGCCCTGGTTGATGCTTTAACCAAAAGGACCCTTGGACAACACTTCCTACATTATTTGGTTATCAGCAGAAATAATTTGGGGAGCCATTCAGAGCTTCCCTGTGCAGAACTGAGAAGCTTTGTACTTGCTTTTACAGCACTGACGCGTTCTCCCCTGCTCCATATCTTCACCTCATTAATGAATAGAGTTGGATTCCAAGCAGGGTGTTATGGATGTAACTGTAACAGCAGGGCCCAATGGCCAGCGTTTAGACGCTGCTCTTGCACTTGCGTTAGGCCTGTCGAGCAGGCCACAGCTCAGTGGCGGCTCATATGGCTGTTAAATTAGCCCTGTCTTGCTTGTGGAGCTTCATCTGGTGAAGTGAATATATTTTTCCACTCACAAGAATTTGCCCTAGAGCATACTTTCTGTGACTGCAAGACCATGTGCGTGTCCTTTAGATCCCTCAAAGCTGTGGATAAGGTACTTCTTGGGCTGGAGGGAAATCTTTCTGCTCAGTTTTGAGCAAGGATCTGCATCCTAGGGAAAGCATGCCAGTTACAAGACTCCAAAGTACTCTGCAGTGAGCCTCCCACAGCCTCTTCTACAACTGTCCCACTCACTGGAACAAGTATGTGAACATAAATCTGCCACTTCCAAGGTGAACGCTTCAGTGAAAAGGCTTTTGAGAGGATCATTTTCATCCTGGAAATGTTTCATGGTGATATGGAAAGAGGTGGTATAATTTTGAAAAGACAAGGTGCTATTTCATACAAAACATATTTGCCTTTAATCACTTTAAAATTGAAATGAGAATAAAGAATATCACAATGGTATCATACCTGAATACTCCAGCAATACCTCCGTATGTTCTGGATTACTCTCAACTTTCATGAAGCATTGTGAAGATAATATTTTTATAGATCAAGAAATAGAACTTAAAATGCAATTCTAGACAACATTGTAGGGCTCTAAATTAAAGGAAGCCAAACTCAATAGCTTTCCAGATCTTCATTTCAAAATTAACCAGGAGAAGTTTTGAAGTCTTCTTCACACCAGCTGAAACACACAGGGCTCAGCCAGTCCAATGACTACAGGGACTTATGCTTGTGACCATCTCTTACATGTGCATTAATATCTTGGGAGGAATTCTGACATTAATTAACATTTCATTAAGCTTTTATCCTGGTTTTTTTGGTTAGTGTTCTGTGAGGAATTAGAAATACAATTAATTTTGCTGTTCTACTGCATGGTTCATTAGCCAGAATTAAAGGATCAGAGAGCTACCCACCTCTCTGAAGCCAGCCAGCCATTCTCATTAGGGCTTGTTTCTCCCCTTTTTAACAGACAGTTCTACTTGACATCTGGCCGTCATTTTTAGCTGTCTATCTAGAAAGCTGCTTTGCAGACATTTCCTTTTGACAATGTGTCAGACAATCTTAGGAATTTTTCCTCAAAAATTTGCTGGCACAGATTTTGACATGGCTTTAAACTGCTGAATAGGTGTTCAAGTGTGGGGGGAAGAGTGGGTGAGGGGTGGCTTTAAAGGCCATTGGCAATTAGGAATGCTGGAGTGATTGAGTTCTGCTTTACTGTACAACAACGGAGGTTCTATCTCAGGTATTAATGAGCAATTTTTATGGTATTGATGATATAAAGGAAGATAGGTGCAAGAGAAAATATCTTGCCATAAATTGTGTGTGTAGTTTTATTACTGTAGAAGACAAGAACTCTCAACTCTGCTAGTGACAGACACAGAAGTTTCCTTACAGAAGTACTTACTGCAGATTCTAAACTCCAGGGTAACTAACAATTAGATGATGATTTTCAAAATGCTGATAAACTTAACTTGGTGGGAGGGAAGATGATAAAACCAACATACAGATTCTGAACAATGTTGTTAGAGAATAGTCCTTGAGAGAAATGTAAGTTTGAGGTTGAGATTACAGCATCACAGTACTTCAGTCCATGAACAAAATGAGGAAAAGAGGAAACAAATTTGTTTAAAACTATGATTAAGTAGCCTACTC
This sequence comes from Laterallus jamaicensis coturniculus, assembly GCA_022605575.1. Taxonomy (NCBI): domain Eukaryota; kingdom Metazoa; phylum Chordata; class Aves; order Gruiformes; family Rallidae; genus Laterallus; species Laterallus jamaicensis. The sequence continues at coordinate 49,825,012 of JAKCOX010000002.1, read as the reverse complement.
AGGTAGAAGACTATGTGACCTCAGCAAGTATCTTGGCAGAAATGGTGAGACCAAACCACGGAAACCAAGGACTGTTAATAATGGCTTGTTGGGATTCAAAAAAGAGAGAAAAGGGGAAAGATTCAAGGGTATGAGGCTGGAGAAGAACAAAAATAACCAGATGTGCATTTTGTAGTGACTGGCCTGCAAAAAGCCTGCTGGAAAAGGGTACCACCACAGAGTAAGTGCCATCAGTCGTGTGAGCTAATTTCTTCACATCAGGTTTTTTTTACAAGGAGATTGATGACACCTATTCAGACCTGATTTTCCGTAAAGATGAAGAAAGGACTGGACTGTTAGGTGATGAACCTAAACCAAGAACATTTTAAAGGAGAAACGTGCAGCTGTGTTTCTTTTGAATGGTAATGCAGATCAGCAGGATCCATTTTAAGCTTGGAAAGCCAAGAGACAGGAAGAATTTAGCTATACGTACAGAATAAGTTGCTGTGAGCATTGGCAGCTGCTGGAGAAAAAAAATCCTTGCTGAAGAACAAAGCAATTGGATATTGAAAGTCAGTGGTAGTTTAAAACTCTTACGTTTCCCCCATGATGCATGAAGCAAGAGGATTTTTCCAGACACCTGCTACATTTACTGTGGTGCCAAAGAAGAGAGGGAGATCGCTGCGAGGGTATAGCAGGACGTTTCTGACATGTGCCATGGTGATGGGGAGGCACGAAAGCAGGCAGATGCATGGTGTGTTCTTTACATCATTGTTTCATGTATTAGCAGTAAGTTTGTCCGGGTCTTTCTACCCTTTTCCCCTGGTATCTACAGATTTTTTCTGAGGACATGTTTCAGTTTTTAAAGTGTAGTTCTTTACATTTTACCATCAGTCTTGGACTTGCATCCTAAAACTTGCACCTTAAAACTGTCATCACTTTTGCCTACATCCCATGGCAGAATTGATGCTCTGGGGCAACTACTGTAGCCCAAAGGTTCCCATGGAGGGAGCTAAGCCCAATGTTGCTGAAGCAACCTGTGTTTCAGCCATTATCCGTGGGGTGATATTTGGCAGGAGCTTGATCCCTTTTTGTAATGTTACTCTGAAATGAATGAGCAACAAAAGTGGCTTCTTAAAATAAATGTGGCTCATTCAAATATACATTCCCATCCTAGTAAATTCCTGATGTTAAATCAAGTGGTTCCTGATGCACTTTTCATTTTCTTCAGTCAAAAAGAATTCTGATGGGAAATTTCCAGCTGGACACATAAATGGCAATGTACCTTGTTAATGGCTGTGTTACAATAGTTAGTCGTAATAATTGCTCTCTACTGATCAAAGAACACAAGATAAATTCCTTCCCTTCTTGATCTCTGCTCACTGTGTTCCAGCCTGTTAGGCAAATGACATGATTTATTTCACAGATGTTTTTATTATCACCTATAACCTTCATCACACACATTTGTATAACCTTTCCTAGAACTATGGGGAAAAAAAGTAATTTCCAAAATGTATGTGTAAAATGTCTTTGTCATATTTTCAAGGGAAATTGCATAAGTACCAGATCCTCTGGTGCATTGCTATGATGTTGTCAATTGCTCCAGGTGATACCTTGGTGACTCCTGGCCTTGCATTTAGCACGCTGGGGACTTGTCCGAGGGTGAGATGCCTGAGAGCTATCAGCTAATCCCAAACAAGTCTCAACTCCAGGCAAATTTAAAGGCAAGAATAGAAACTAAATTTTAAGAAATCTGCTCCTTCACTCACAGACAGGTGCAGAGAAATGAAATTATAGAAGACAACACCTAAAATTCTCATTCTGGTTTGACTTCATGGAGATTTCTACATCCCAAGCAGGTTCTCAAGTCCTATTGTTACAGTGCTGGAGCCGAGTCCCCTAGGCAATCCTGCAAAAGGTGAAACTTTGTCCTTATGCTGTCCTTTCTCAGCTGGGCTTCTGTGGAATGAAACCCTATGTACTGCTGCAAGGTTTTATGACTCTTTATCCTGGCAAATTCTTCAATCTGGATGGTAGCTGATGTCTCATTTTGTACCTCCTAGTCAATGCAACGCTTGTACAGCCTTGGTGCTTATGGGAAGACTGTGATGATGTTTTTCTAGCAGAACTCTTTTACTTGTCTGCAACTATTTAACTTTTCAACTACTGTGATTTTGAAAAAACTGCTCTGTACAAAGTTTGTGACCAAGTGAAGTCTTGTTAGACTTGTTAGGCCAGATACATGTCATCAGATTCTGAGGCTTACCCAAAGGCTCTGCATCTTCTCCTGATCCACAGGACTCAGGACCATAGAATCATAGAATGGCAAGGGTTGGAAGGGACCCCGAGGATCATAAAGCTCCAACCCCCCTGCCACAGGCAGGGCCACCAACCTCAGGCCTGGATCTACACAAGTTTGCCCAGGGCCCCATCCAACCTGGCCTTGAACACTTCCAGGGATGGGGCATCCACCACCTCTCTGGGCAGCCTGTTCCAACCATGCCAACAACAATGTGCCCTGCTAGGAAAGCTTTAGGGGCCAAGGTCTTAAATGTATCTTTGTGATTGTCTCTTGCTCTGACTCTTCATGGTAGGGGACTATTGGTTACCAGTGACTGACAGCTTTGTCCTGAGGCTGATGGATGGCACCCACCAGAAGCCATAGCCTCGTGAGGATGGGCAACATAGAAGTAATAAAAAATTCCAGTCCTCTTTTTCTTCTTCTTTTTAAACAAATGCTTTTTAACAGACTGTGCTGGTTTGACCCTGGCTGAAGGCCAGATGCCCAGCAAAGTTGATCTATCACTCCCTTTTTCAGTTGGACAGGGGAGAAAATATATATTGAGAGGCTTAGGAATCGATAGAAGGGCAGGGAGAGATCATTCAGCAGTTAGCTTCATGGGCAAAACAGACTCAGCATGGAATATAAACCCCTCATCTAACTTCATACACACAGAAACCAGAGTAAGATACGGAGATGGAAACCCAAACCTTAAAACACCTATCCTCACCCCTCCCTTCATTGCAGACTCCAACCTTATTAATGATTTCTCTCCCTTCCTCCCCTCCAGGTGTCACAGGGGAGACAGAGAGGGGGGGTTTGGTCAGTTCCTAAGTCAGTTCCCCGAGTTGTTTTCCTTCTTGGGAGGTGGGGGAGGGCATTCCTCACACTCTTTCCTGCTCCAACATGGGGGTACCACCCATGGAAGACAGTCCTTCATGAACTTCTGCAATGTGAGTCCTTTCCCACAAGGCTTTAGCTCTTCACCAACTACCCCATTGTAGAATCACAGAATGTCTCTCAGTCTCTCAGGCCCAGACTGCTCCAGCCTGGTCCCGTACGGAGTCACAAGTCCCCCTAGCAAACTTGCTCCAGCATGGGCCTCTCTCTCCACAGGCTGCAGGTCCTGCCAGGGGCTTGCTCCAACACAGGTCAAAGCATCTTCCATATGTCTCCACCCACTCCAGTGTGGGGCCTTTCCACGGGCTACAGGTAGTGTCTCTTCTCCTTGTCATCATCCATGGGCTACGGGGGGACACCTGTTACACCATGGAATTCTCCACAGGCTGCAGGGGTATCTTTCTCTCAGGCACCTGGGGCACCTCCTCCCCACTTCTTCCCTGGCCTTGGTGTCTGCACAGTTTCTTACATCTTCTCACTCCCTTCTCTGGTGGAAAAATGGAGCTGCTTGCATTTTTTTTTCTCCTAAATGTGATTCCCAGAGGCGCTGTGACCATCACTGATGGGCTCGGCCTTGGTCAACAAGAGCTCCAACCTTGAGTCAGCTGATGTTTTCTCTTAGGGGCCTGCAGAGAGCTTCTGGCTGCTTCTTGCAAAAGCCACCCCTGCAGCCCCACTCCTACGTTAGAACCCAGCCACACAAAACCACAACACAGATTTTTAACTGCATTATAGATCTGGTAAGTTCATTTTTTGTAGTTACTATCAGTTACACTGAGTAGTTGTATCAACTCATAAATCAGATAGGATTTCCGGATGTAGATGGTACTTTGCTTTAGTCAAATAAGTTGATGGTTTTTTTTAAGGTAATTTCTGAAAGTATTGCCCAAGGAAAAATTTCATGTGTGGTGTTTAGTGAGAAATATCCTAATTATAAATTGAAACACAGATATATCTTTAGAAAAGGAAACTTAAAAACTCCTTTATCTCCCCATGCAGTGAGCCTTCCTTTCAGATGCAAATGCGTCAATTACAAACTAGCTGTTATCTCACAATTTGTGGTGAAAGTAAACATGACATTAAATGAAGTGTATAGCTTGTCCAAGTTATTGTCAGTAGTATCTTTAATAACTAGCAGATGAGAGATGCATCTTGTAAATTGTGGATGCTATTCCATTGTAGTGCTCCCAAACTTTTTTCTCTTCTTCCAAAGGCAAAAACTGGTTCAAAAATAGGAATAAGTGGAATTGTTCAGCCACAGGGGACACAAGAACAACTTACACACCTACCATTTCTTAAGTGACTTTCCCAGAGTTTCCCTAGGAGGTACAGCTGATGCTGCAGTGATCCTGCACAGCTCCTGCTGCAAGGCAGGTGTCTGTCCACTGGGAACCCACCACTTGTCAGACTGAAGAGAGGTAGGGGACAGGGCAGACTAGAACTAAAAGGCATTGATTACCATGGTTATGTGAGGTTTGAGGGGAGGTGCCCTATAGCAATTCTGCCAACTGTAAAATAGAATACATTCAGGTAAAAGGGACCTACAACTATCACCTAGTCCAATTGCTTGACCACGTCAGGGCTGACAAAAGTTAAAGCGTGTTGTTAAGGGCATTGTCCAAATGTCAAACACTGACAGGCTTGGGGCACTGACCACCTCTCTAAGAATCCTCTTCCACTGTTTGACCACCCTCTTGGTAAAGAAATGCTTTTTAATGTCAAGTCTGAACCAGAACCAGTGTAGTTCTCTGACAAATCCCATGTCATTGTTTCCTCCCATGCAGCTAGAAAAAAGGATTTTGATACATGAAATACATCAAAAATACAGATGAAGCAGCAAGTGAATTTCTGCTCTATCAAAGACAATGTGAAAACTCTGGCAGTGAGAAATAACAGCAAATTATTTTCTGAAGGAGTGCAATATTGCTCCAGGTAACTCAGCAGGATTGCTTCAGTGGTCTTCTGGTAAATATGTTCACTTCTGAGAGTTACTGCTGGTGCAGAACAGAGGTCATGGTGTAAATATATACCCCATTGCTGAGCTCTGAGCTCTGAATATGAAAGCTAGATCTTCTGGGTGGGCTTCGATAACTTTTTTCTGGGCACTGTGTCTGGATGTAGAGCTTTGGACTTGGGTGAGGTAAATAACAGCTGAAGAGAGAGCATCTGACCACCAGCACCCACTCCTTTATCTGTACATTGCCATTTTCCAGCTGAGGCAGTATCTCATTGTGTTTAACTGATTTTACCCTGGACATCAGAGCTTTAGCTCTAGTTCTGGAGGCAGGGTTAATATAAGGGGGTACATCTCATTTTTACACTTTGAAGTCAATCTTGCACGTGTTTGGGTTCATGGGACTATTCCCTTGCCTGACCTAATGTGCCAACAGTCCTACCCACCAAGTGGCTTGTCTTAAATTCATTTACATCCAAGGTGCTAAGATCTTTCAAATGTGGCAGAGAGCAGCCAGGCACACACAAGGGCAAGTGATGTCTGTCCGTCAGGAAAAACCTTCTATAGACAGACTTCTTTGGAGAACAAGCTTTCACTTGCAAGGATGGAAGAGGATATCTGCCCCGTCCCTGGAAGTGTTTGCCCCGTTCTTGGAAGTGTTGCCCCGTCCCTGGAAGTGTTCAAGGCCAGGTTGGATGGGGCCCTGGGCAACCTTGTGTAGATCCAGGCCTGAGTTGGTGGCCCTGCCTGTGGCAGGGAGGTTGGAGCTCTATGATCCTTGGGGTCCCTTCCAACTCATGCCATTCTATGATTCTATGAATATTTTAAGGGTGAATCAATTTTATAAAGGCATTCAGAGAGGTGCAGGTCTGGACCTTATTATCTTAATTAACTATATCACCATTAAAACACGGAGAAAGATTTCTATGCATGAAACAGTAAAGCTGTTCTTGCTGCTTCCAGTAAGTGCATTATGAGCTTCTAGTAAGCTTATTGCAGTATTAATAATGGCATTTGTTTAAAAATATCCTGTTGTAGCTCTGTGTACTGATTAATTTTGATCTCCAGTGTTGCTGGAGAAAATCATCTCCAAGTCACCCACTTAATCTAAGGAACGGCTGGGTGAGACAAGGCTGTACTTGCAAGCTGTAGAAGGACAGTCTTTTCAAGTGGAGACAATTTGGAAACAAAAACAAGAGAAAAAGAGGAAAAACCCCCAATGTTTTCTGCCTCCTTTTCAAACACAGCAGAAAATTTTGGGGTAAGAATTAAACCCCTAGGAAACACTGAGAATTAAGGAAATAAAAATACTGGGGCTGGGATTGGAGGGTCTGGCCTGAGAGCCGAACTCTTCCTTTGATTGCACACAAACTGATACAGTGCTGAATTCAAATGTGAATGGCATGTTAAATGGTTAAAAGGACAACCCTATGACATTCAAAGGCCAGAGAAAATTGGACTTGCACTGCAGGAGATGGAATAAAGAATAAATACTCAGTACCTGTCTGTACTTGTTTCATACAGGAGACCTGATAGAGAAGGTGAACCCGTATGAAGGTTTCAATACAATGAATCTCTTTTCTGTCTGAAAAACTAATTTTGTTTGAAATTTATTTGAAAAGTGGATTTATGACTTCTTGGCATCTTCATATCCCTTCATGAATTGGATTACATTGGAAACTGCTATATGGAACTCTTTGTGCTGATGTATTAAGGTTGCTTAGTGCAGATACCTGGTGCTTATCTTTTATGGGGACTAGGGTTTTTCTGGCACTTTAGCTGAATTCTTTTAATCCAAATCCTAGACCTGTTGATAGTATTTTGTTCCTGGAAGGATTTCCATAAAACACTTAGGTACATCTTCAGCTCTTGTAGTTTTATATTGCTGCAAGTTTACAGGTTCTGCAATCATTCAGAAAAGCTGGAAAGGACAAAAAAACCCCAAAACCTCTACTAATGTATTGTCTGTGAGTAAATGGCTTCTGAATTTTGTGTCATGAGAGAGCAAATGCTAGCAGGCTCAAGAGGAATGGCGCAGCAAACTTGCCCCTTGCTGTGATCAGTGATTTCTTCTTATACCTGATGAGCTTTCTTTTTTTCCCCTCTGTGAAAAGATTAAATCAGAAGAGGGGAACAAGGAGTCCAGAGACTGTTTGCAATACTTACTTCCACCTTTTTCTTTCTCTCAATTATTTCTACACCCTAAATAATTTTCTAAATATGCCATGGGCTGCTTGGCCTCTGGATTGTGCAGGCAGCATGGACGAATGCAAGAATCTGTTACAAACACCAAGGTTTGATGTGGGAAAAGACTGAAACTTTTTAAATGATTGCTGTTCCAGAGCAGTAAGGCTATAGGGAAATAGAATTTTAACTTTCTTTATAGATTCATAAAACCTCATGAGAGCTATGCCTAAAATGTAGCTATTCACAATAAATTTCTGTCACACCTGAATACTTAAACATGACGAATTTAATACAAAAGTATTTGTGTTAAAATACTGTACCACATGCTTTTTGAGTTTACAGTGCTTTAAATATACAATAAATATTGCTATATTAAATGAGATTGGTTTATGAAAGCTTAATGCTTTTGGCTGTGATTTTCTTTGGCCAATGTTTCCTTCTGAGCAGTCATTTCAAGTAGAAAATCCATCTGCGACTTCTCAGGTTATTTTTCCATCAAGTTTGCAATAAACTGGAGCCTTCTGCAGAATTGTCAGAGCAACAGTGGCCCAGCCTTATTAGTTTAAGTCTTCCCTCAAATGTATCGTCTAACATTTACATACTATAATGTTCTCTTAATGCCATGCTTAAAGCAAAGGCACAGAGTTAATGCTATTGCAGCTTTTAGGGGCTTGCTGGGGGCAAGGTGGATTAGTCCTGTGGGGAGGAAAGATTGCAGAGGCATTTTTCACGGTTTCTTCGCTGAGAACATGCACAATCCTGATGGTGCAAATGGCAGGCATTTGCCTGGCTCACACTTCCAAGTCTGTTTGCAGCTAGCGTGATGCCCCAGAGCAACTCACTCGTGGTTTCCACTCTGTATGTGCTGCCATTAGTAGGGTTTTTTTTTTAAACAAAACACCTAGCTTTTCCTGCCTGAGAAGAAGCCAACCTGACAATCAGACTTTAATGGTACTGAAGAGGGCACTGTAGAAAACTTGATTGCTTGCTCTCTCTCTCTCTTTCTCTCTCTCTTCCTCCCTCATCCTTTTCACCAGTATTTTTCCATTTTAGGTAGAATAACACATTTTATTTGACTTCATATGAAATGCTTCGTTTTGCAGGCCTTGCTCTACGTACTGGGTTTTCAGGTCCACTTCTGCAATACTGAACTCTCTACGAAGCAGACACTCCATAAACTAAAATACTTTTCTTAGAGTGCACAATTATTCTCTGGGAACTGCAGAAATTGATGAAACATACAGCATCATGCCTGAACTGTTTTTTTACACTGCTAACCCCTTTCCTCAAAGAGTTGTGCCTAACAAGCGTGCCATGGCCAAGGAAAGCTCAGGACTCTGCAGGATGCATGTGGTGGGAGCCAAACACCAGGGTATGAGTGTTTAACTGAAAAACTTTCAGGTTAGTTTTGTTTCAGAAAAATGAACATATTCCTGGTACCAAAATGGCTTGACCCCACTTCTAGCACTGATAGATTGGTTGTCTGAAACCTCTAACATTTCATTACCAGAAAAACAAGTGTTTTCTTAGAATGGCATGAATTACCATCCTCTTGCATTTCTCAGTTTATTCTTTCTTTGGAACGTAGTTCAAAAATTAAGCAAGCAGTAAGACATTGAAAAGAAATATTTCAATTGCCCTTCAAGTTGAAACTGGAAAATAAATGAGAGTGGAACAAGATTACCCCTTTGCAAAGCTAAAGCACTGGTAACTTTCCAAAGGAGTAACAAATTATAAGGATTTTTTGACAGGCAAAGAAATTGAGTTTCTTCATTTTGGTGGATAACTGTTCCCTGCATCCTTGGTTTGTTCAGTTCCATTTTTCATCTACTTCTGCCATGCTGCTTGTTGCTAAAAGCATTCTTTTATCAGAGAAACACCCTTGAACAGCTCTCTCGATCTACCAGTGAGCATTGAAAGCATGCTGGGAGAATCCTCCTTTTTGTAGAGGCTCATGGTGTTTTTCAGTAGCGTGTACTCCAGTAAGCTTTTCAGGATCAAAGGTCTGCAATGTTCTGCCAAAATACTTGCAAGTTATTTCAGTCTGGATTGCATCAGGAGTTGGTAGCTTGAGCATGGTTTTCTGCTCAGGTCTGTTGGAGGGCATTTTAGAGCAGTCATATTCCTGATAGCCTGAGGGTTGGTGATTTCTGGTCTTAAAGAAGTGTGAAAAGACTATAAAACTGTTAAAAAAAAAAGTGCCCACTCTAAAAAATCCTCAAAGCACCCTGAAATTCCCATGTAGGTATGTATGAGTAGGGTAAGCAGGAAGAAAATAATGACATGAGGTTTATCTGAATGAAGGTTGAAAATTCACTTATTTTAAATGAAAATAATTTGGTATCAGAGCATGGGATGACAGCTTTTAGAGCAGTCAGGTAGTTCTTCAGTTTCAAAGAAACGGTGCAATACTGTTGGTGGGCACTTCAAAGAAACGGTGCAATACTGTTGGTTGGCACTCTTTTTACATGTCCTTGGTGAGGGTTGGAAGGCAGACACTTTGCCAGATGTGCTGGGCTGTCCATCATTGCAGGATTTCCTCCTGTAAGACATTGCTTGCTATGAAAGGATGTCACTGCATGGCAAGGGTCTGCCATAGTTATTCTTCAATAACCTTTTGATAAGTTGATTTTTTTCAATGAAACTGAAAAAAGGGGCCATTAGTGTGTCAAACCAGAGTGGTAGCATGGGCAGGGGGGCTTGGTGCTGATTGCTTAATGCACTTTCATTTCCCTTCTGGGTTTGGTTGTTTTTTTCCCCCTTAACAGTGGCTTTCCTGGATAGGCAAGCCCTCACTCACTGCCTTGGAGATGGCTGATCTGAACATCTTTAGGAGTTTTTGTCTTATCACACTGATGAAATAGGAATGGAAATAGAAGGGAGCTGTTGCAGAGTGTGTGTTAAATAGCTGTCTCTAAAAAGCCTTTTTTTGTACTGGGTACCTCAGTCTGTGCCTGGAAACCTGGCCTTTCCCATCCATCTCTCCCCTCTTCCTGAAGACTCACTCTGGCATAATATCAAAAACACCCAACAAACCCTCTGTTCTAGGCTTCTGTGGAAGCGCATCCTTTCATCTAACTGGGATTTTTCTTGGGGAGGAGGGGTGGGGGGTGAAGGATGCTTGTGTTTAGCTTCAAGTGGACTTTGTACATTCTGTCTGTTCATTGTCGGAAGGACTTCTGCCTTGAGACTGCTGTACCTTATGTTAATAGATATTGTGGTGTTGCCTATTACCTGTCTTTGTCATCATCAGCATCATTATGGTTCATTTCTTTTGTTACTATTCTATTGTTGAAAAACGAAGATGTAAAACAGTGGCTGAAAAGCTGTTTGCATTCAGATGTATGTGGCTTCTATTTTGTGACTTAAATAGAGCCATTGCAGTCTTGCTGCAAACTGAGCTCCCATGAATTGCACTGTGATCGTCTCAACAGAGGAGCATAGTTCGTATTCTTGGTGCAGTCATGAACTCCTTTTACAAGGGCTACAAAGCAGCAGATAGCTTGTTTTTAAATTCTGAGACATACAGGACTATGAGACAACTGATGAATCAAGCTCTGGTTTGTCTCTCTGAGACCCTCTGTTCTTACAACAAGAAACCAACCCACTTTGTCCTGTAAAATGAATCTGGAACAAAAGATGGAAATTATCTTTTATCTCAAAATTGAGAAGGGGCTTTGAAAGCTTGCTTAAAAGTCCCTGTGGTGTCTCTGGCTTACCAGGCTGTAAAGGGAGCAGCTCTGCAGCCTGCCATATCAAAGTACAGAAGAAAAAAAAATCATAAAACCTTTCTCATCCCCCATCCAAATAAGTGTGCAAATACATTGAGGGAGTCAATCCTAAAATTTCATCACTACACTGTTGATTCTGATATGACTGGCTGTTTGAAGGTAGCGAAAGGTAACTAAGGTTTTAATTTTTAGAGGAAGCTGAACTGATCAAAATCTTTTGAAAAACTGCTATTTTCAGTTTGGTCAGAAAATGTGTTCCACCAGGTTTGTGTCTGTTCCTATATGGAATGGAATAGGATAGTTCTGATTAAACTTGCCCCTAAATACCTTTAAAGTTCAACCTCGAAATCATGGTCAGATTCAGAAGATTTACTTACCCCAGAACAGCCTTTACGCTGGTGCATCAGCTGTACCTGCAACCAATGCCTTGGGCTTTTGGGGCAGAAGAGGGGGCTGAGTGAAGATACTTTATTTTCAACTTTCTCTGCTGAAGGAGGCTGTCCCTGTGGGCTGACAATCACTGTTTGGTCTGGAAGGGAGTTAATAGAACCATACAATCATTTTGGTTGGAAAACTCCTTTAAGATCATTAAGTCCAACCATTAACCTACTACAGCCACATCCACCACTAATCCAGGTCCCTAAGTGTCACATTGACACATTTTTTAAATACCTCCAGCAGTGGTGACTCAACCACTTCCCTGGGCATCCTGTTCCAGTGCTTGAGAACCCTTTTTTGGATGAAATTTTTTCAAACATCCAATCTAAACCTCCCCTGGTGCAACTTGTGGCCATTTCTTCTTGTCCTGTTCTTTGTTAGTTGGTAAAAGAGACCAACACCTGTTGGCTCCAACCACCTTTCAGGGAGTTGTAGAAAGTGATATGCTCTCCACTCAGCCTCCTTTTCTCCAGGCTAAACCACCCCAGTTCCCTCAGCTGCTCCTCACAAGACTTGTGCTCTAGACCCTTCGCCACCTTCTTTGCCCTTCTCTGGACACATTTCTGCACCTTAATGTCTTTCTTATAGTGTGGCACTCAAAACTGAACACAGCACTTGAGATGCAACCTCACCAGTGCTGAGTCCAGGGGGACCATCCCTTCCCTAGTCCTGCTGGCCACACTGTTTCTGATACAAGCCAGGATGTTGCTGGTCACCTTGGCCACCTTGGCACACTGCTAGCTTACACAGCTTATCAACCAACAGCCCCAGGTCCTTTTCTACTGGACAGCTTTCCAGACACTCTTCCCAAGCCTGTAGCATTACATGGGATTGTTGTGACCCAAGTGCAGAACTTGCCCTCAAGCAGATCAACTTAGTGTCGTATGCAAATTTACTGAGAGTGCACCTAGTCCAGATCATTGATAAAGATATTAAACGGAACTGGCCCCATGGACCCAGCCTGCATCGATGTGGGGCAATGTTTTCAATACTTCATAATACAAATAAGTGACTCTTGATCACTTTTGGTTTCCTACCTGAATGACTGATGTGGGCCTGTTCTTCTACAGTGTGTTGGTTCCCCTGCTCACCTGTTCCTTTAGTCATGTGTTAAGCAAAATCTCCTTTTGACAATATTTTCCTAAGGTGTGTTGAACTTTAATGTCTCCCTACAGCGTAGAGTCAAGGGTTTCTCTAGGTTTTAGGCATGGATTTAGAGACATGATGCTGGCTCCATGGCGACACCAAGCTTTTATATTCTCAGAGAAACCGTTCTTGGTGACGGATCAACCTGAGAAGACAGCTGCATCATTGCAGCAGGAGGGAAGACCCAGGCATGCAGCGTAGTCCACCCCTGCAGCCGCAAAGCAAGACGTGCAGCCTGCGTACGCTGTGGAGGTCAGAGCTTCCAGCGGGTGCATTCCTGCCGCTGTGTGATGGTTGCAAGCCTGCAAATAAGGCCCCCAGGGCCTACAGGAGCTGTCCTATGTCTTTCAGCGTGCAGCTCTGTGGTATCAATGTAACCATCTCCATGTTGGCAAAATTTTTTTGTGGTGGTTTCCTTCACGCCCTCAGTAAACAGCTTCACATGCAAATGTTCCACTGCCTACTATATTTGTCTGATTTTCCCCAGAAAATGAACAGGCCAATGCTGGGATGGTGCTGGTCACAGTCATGTAATGACTGGCAGTCGCAGGGAAGAATATCTTTCTGAGATGCTTCCTTCCAGATGCTACCTGGGTGCATATTCACATGGATGAGGGACAGGAGAGTAGTGCAGCAGGAATGTGGCCCTGCTTCTGCTGCACACTCAGAAAGGAGGCACCGAAGTCCCCCTGATGCTGAGCAAGCAGTCTCTGTGATGGGATGCTGGTTTTGTGCTGAACTGAGTGCAGCAGTGTACGTTTATGTGTAGCACAAAGTGCTGATTCATCTTCCTGGATCGGAGCAAAAGTTATCTCTTGTTTCTGCTTGCTTTTTCTCTTTCTTTTCAGTTGGTCTTGAATGCCATGGGTGTAAAGATCTGTTGGTTAAGATTACCATGTGCAACTTCTTTGTATTGGTTTGTTTTTCTTTCTTTGGAGAAAGGTGACAGAAAACTCATACAAAGAATAAGGTTTTCATAAAGCCAAAATTGAATGCCATTATGCTTTTGAAGCTTCAAATACACAGAATTGTAATACTGGAATTCTGCAAGCCGATGTGAGACTTACTACTGACTCTCTACCCCTTCTCTTATGATACACAGGCAAAGCCTCATAGACCAAATGTCACTGAAACTGTATCCTTGGATAACTTTGCTGTTTACACAAGTAAATTTTTAAATATATGCTCCAGATAGTAATGAGTATTTACACTGTGTCTCAGAACACAGGATAATTCTATTTTAATTATAGAGTGTGGTTCTTCATTACTGAATGCTCAGAGAAAAGTGCAAAAGAAATCTGATTTTCATGCTGGTATAATTAAAAGGAATATAAAATTTAAAAAAACAAAATGACCCCTCCTCCCCAACAAACCAACACCTGAAATAATCACAACTCTGAATTAATAGCAATGGGAATGTTTTGATTATTAAAAAATAGAAAATGTTGAAATATCAGAAAAGAAGCAGTGTGTGGTGGTTTTGGCCCTAGCTCGAGGCCAAATACCCACCAAACCGCTTGCTCACTCCCCCCTTCAGCCAAAAAGGGGAGAAAATAGATATTAGGAGGCTTAGGAACTGAGATAGGGACAGAGGGATCACTCTCCAATTGGTGGAATGGGCAAAACAGACTCAGCACAGAGTAAAGGAAAGTGATTTATTACTACTACAACTAATACACCCAGTGAATCAGAAGGAGATAAGGGGCCAGGTCTTAAAGCACCTTTCCCCCACCCCTCCCTTAGCACACTTTAAGGTCATCATGATTTTACTCCCTTCTTCCCCCCCCAACTTGGTGCGGGGAGGGGCAGGGAATGGGCAATGAGGTTCCAGTGATTCCTCACAAGCTGCTTTCCTTTCCAAGATCTTATCACTTCAACTTCCCCCCACCCTTCACCTCTTCGCACTCTTGACTTTAATCATGTATCTACTCCCTTCATCCCTCCCCTCGCAGCACAGGGAGGGGCAGGGAATGGGGAATGGGGGATTTCAGTCCGTTCCTCCCGAGTTGGCTTCCATCTCAGCTGGGGGGAGGGCGGCATTCCACACATACACCTCCTTCCCCTGCAGCACCGTGGGGTCCCACCCACGCGAGAGTCGTATCCACGAACTTCTACAGCGTGAGTCCTCTCTATCGGGGAGTCATTGGGGAGTCATTGGGGAGTCACAAGTCCCCCAGCAAACCTGCTGAGGCGTGGATCAATCTCTTCACAGGGTGTAGATGTCTCTGCTCCCCGTCCTCATCCATGGGACACCCGTGTCACCATGGTCTCACCACGAGCTGCAGGGGAAACTCTTTCCGCAGTCTTCCCCCTCTCCATCGGGCCTGGCCTTGGTGTCTGTGCAGCTTGTTACATCTTCTCACTCCCGCTCCAGTGGCAAAGTGCCCCTGCCAGCAGTTTTTTTTCTCCTATATATGATTCACAGAGGCTCTATGAGCAGCTCTGATAAGCCCAGTCTCAAATTTAGCCTTGAATCGACAAATGTTTTCAAAATATGGGGCTTGGAGAAAGCTGTAACTGCGGCTTACAAAAGCCATCAAAGCAGCACAGCTACACAAAATTGCAACACAGTGGCATCCTGCAGAGAATTAATTTGAGGAGAAAATATGATTGGATGTCCCTAGTTTCATTTCTATGTGTTTGTTTTTCCTGTTCACCCTAGTTTTCCCTTCCTTTTGGTGTATTCACTGTATGACTTGTCTCCTTGTAGTCACAAGGACCTGGTGTGAAACTGCTTCAATGGCAAAATCATGAATTCCAATTAAGCTCCTGTGCAGTAGGGGGAAGCTTGCAGAAATGGTGTCTCATTTTTGTTCCTTGCCTTTACAATGTGAAAAGGATGGTTTATGCAAATAGTGCTATTGGTTGAAATATTGCTCTTACTAATGTGCTTTACTGTTTTCTGAAAATAAAGCAGTGATTGTCCAAGTGCTAAGTACACCACAATGTCTGAATCTTCTACTTTTAGAAACAAAAGTGCTACAGATCGTAAAATCCAAATTCCTGTTGAAGTACTTAATGAACTGAATTGCTTTTTACTCTGTTATTTAAATCCTACTGTCCTTCAGATTTCAGTAAAAGTATTTCAGTCACTCATAAGAACAATAATGACTTAGATACAGTCCTGATCTTTGGCTGGTACATAGGCATACAGGGATATCAACAGTGGGAAATAATTTATTTTTAACTTAAAGCAAATGAACTGAACTTCTGGCAATAAAAATGACACTGCTCTGTCTTCCAGGTTGCTTTCCTTTTCCTAGAAACACTGGTAGGAACTTAGAACCAGTTGTGGAGTTGTGTATTCTGTTTGTCTGCTCTTGAATATGACATTTCAGAAGAAATCCATCTGTCTGTCTGGAAGTGCTCTGTGGAGCAGTTGTGTCTGACTTTGCTTATTTTAAAGATAAATCTTTCCCACACAGACTTTGCACAGAAGACCTTGTGGTAGAAATACCATCTATATGAAAATACATCAGCACTGTAGTTTCAGCCAGTCAAACTTCTGTAGTACACTTGCTGCCCTCAAAGCAATTTCTTTATCCTGTGCACCAAATAAAGCAGGCATCCTGAGGAGAATTAAATTATATTCCTTAAACACTTGAATATAGTACCCAGGAGGCCGGCCTGGAGACTATGTAGATCATCTCAGTTTTGGCATTTTTAATGTTGACTTGTTTGATCTCGAAAAGAAAATATTTTTCTCTGAATTACAGTGTGGAGTTATTATTACTAATGTTTTTATTATATTTATCGCTGGTGAAAAAAACCCTCCCTAAGGTTGGCTTCTCCCTCTGTTCTACCAAGTAACCGTCACTCCAGTAAGTGCCAAAATGTAGTGGGGATGACGAATAGGCTGCTTGTACTTTACATTTTTCAGGGCTTTTTAAGAGTAAGGTGATTAACTTTCTTCTCAGTGTGGTATCTCCAGCTGAGGAAACCAGGTACAGTGTGTGCAGGATTTGTTTCCCATCCCTATTCTTAATCAGGATGAACATTGCATACCATTGATGACCATTGTTTTAGGTATATCACAGATATAGCTGTGCTGGTGCTTGACATGCTGGAAGATCTTCCCCAAGAAAGCTTGCGTGTTTGCTCCTACTGTTTTTCAAATGATCATGGAAGTAAAATAGAGACAAATCCAATGTTTTTTGCAGCACTTGTTTTTTGGGAAAAAGCTTTATTTCAAAATTCTTGGGAAGTCTTGGACACTTTAATTAAGAAACAAACAAACAAACAAAACCCCACAAAAAAAGCCAACCCAAAGCAAATGCTAAGTTAATTTATAAATGTATTGTCTCTACAGGTGATGGAGAACAGGCAAGGTTATGCTTTTGCACTGAATCGGATTTTTCTTCCTGGTGGAAAAAGACAAGGACAGTGAGTTAATCTAGCCATAAATCAGTGTTTAGGATTCCTACACACTGGTTTAGTTTAAGATATTGAAGAAACTTCTGAAAAAAGTAATCAGACATGATTTGTTTGTGTAATAAACATAATCTACTTGTCAAAACTTCTCTATTTTGGGCAGCAGAACAATCTTCCAGCTCACTCGGGAATGTTTTGGAAGTAGGGAAGAAAGGAGAGTTTTTATCTTCCTCTAAATTCCAGCTGTGTAAATTATTAGTAATGTGAAAGATCAATCTGCATGTCTGGTACTCTTATTGCTTCTAAGTGTTCCTGTATGGCAATTAATTTATTAATTGATTTGCTGATGCTTTGTGTTTTGGGACCTGTATTTTGTATAGGGAAGAAAGTAAATCTTTTATAGTGCACTGCCAAACTGAGCAGTTTTATTACCTTAACCTAAAGACCTACTTTAAATGAGCTGCCTGTCGCAGGTAGGTATCCAGCCAGAGCTGGATGCTTTTTGGGTCCAAAAGAAAGAGTTCCTGCAGGATGTGAAGGACGCCAGACTCTGTCCTTGACACATGTCATGAGTTGATGTTGTTTGCTTGAGAAGCTCTAGTGCCAAACAGCTCACTTGGGAGCTGAGCTGTTTGCACCAGAGGAAGATCTGAACAGAGAAACGATCAGATCAATACAGTACAAGAGTGAGGTAAACTTCATTGGCTTTATAATGGAAGAAGTTTCTGCCCTTTGGGATGATATGGAGCTTATTCCAAGTGAATCTCCTTGAATTTAAAACAAACAGCAAAGGATTTACCTGCCATCTCTTGCCTACGCCTTCCCTCCTGTACTGCCATAGTGTGATGCAGGGCCATATTCCCTGCTGGCTGGGGCCCTGCCCAGATAAAATGTGTGTAAAACCATCGGGGCTGCATTACAGCATCTTGCATTCAATGAATCTGATCTATCAGCACAACTTAGTTTTATTTTTAGAGCAAGAAAACCAGAATTAAAGATAGCTTATTGGTTCCCTGTTTTGTTCTTGGCCAGGTTAATTCTGATATGCACCAGAATTTCAGCCCCCTTCCCCACCCCTCCCCACTGGGGCTGGTTTTAATTTGGGTCAGAGGACCGACAACTGCAGGATAACATTGTGGTGTCTATGCAGTAGGCAGGGATGAGGTGTCTCAGTACACCACAAGATGCTGGCTTGGTACAGAAGTGGTGTACAAAATTAGCTTTGCTCCATCCAGGGAATTTTCCTGGCACTTAGTCTTCCAGAATGATAGCTCAGCTTAATGAGAGAAACCAACATAAATGAGTGTAGCTTTGAATCTGATCTGATGAAGACGGGCTTGAATAGCTGCACCAAGAAACAGGCAATGCAGAATCACAGCAGGAGACTTATGAATTTCTTCTCCCCTCTTTGCTCTGTGTACCCCAACTTCTGCTTTTTATTCTCTGTAATTATGACAGTCAGTATTACTGGCCTGGGACAGGCATGGCAGAAAAATCTACACAAGCTGCTGTTTGTCAAAATCCACGGTTTGTCCAGCTGCAGAACTGCTGTTTTCATGACAGTTCTGACTGTGAAAGGCCAGGTAATTTTACTCATGTAAAATTCTCAGACTTGGAAAGGTCTCAGCACACTGGCAACAGAGGTTAACTGTCAGTAAGGTTGCCATGCCCAGTTTCCCTTTGAACTGGCAAGCTTGAGTGGAAAATTTTATAAACACTTTGTATCCTGACCAGATTTACAGTTTTACAGATATCAATATGAATAACAGCCTTCTGTGTTCTGTGAGAATGATGACACATAAAAACGTCTATTTAGAATGAACTGTAAAATAAACTAGCCATATTTCTTGGGTCCTCTCCAGGTTTCTGAGATGCCCATTCTTCTGCCCAGTCTGGAAACTCACTTACCTGAACAAACAACAATTCAGAATTGATGGTGGGCTTCACTGAAAAAAATATTTCTGTGAATTTTCTCTGAAGTCATACAAGCCAACTACTCATTCTATTCATCTCACTGGTATAGCTACTTCTCCAAAATACAGGTACACATCCCTAATGTATTTATAGTCATATGTGAAATGTGCCCTGCCTGGTGCTTGAAAGCTGCAATCTTCTTTCTGGTTCATTCCCAACTGCAGAGCTGCCCAGATGGTTGCTGTGGCTATGGGACACTCTGCTAAAAGCGCTTGGCCCCAAGGGTAAGTTGCATGGCACACTGTATTTTCCTCCTGCCCCCAGTACTGTTTGTTAATTGATTGATTGATTTTTAAATCCTAAAAGGGTTAATTGTATCCTCAAGATCTGTAGCATCAATATAATTCACATATAAATTAATATAAATTAAATTAAACAAAGATTTTTTTCATCATGCTTAAGGCACAAAGTTTCAAAGGGATTTTAAGTACCAAGCTCCCTTTGAAAATCCTGAAGTTATCTGATAGAACTTCATCTAGACTTGTTTTTTGGATGCTAAATTTAGGCATGGCTTAGG
Source organism: Laterallus jamaicensis coturniculus (assembly GCA_022605575.1). Classification (NCBI taxonomy): domain Eukaryota; kingdom Metazoa; phylum Chordata; class Aves; order Gruiformes; family Rallidae; genus Laterallus; species Laterallus jamaicensis. The sequence continues at coordinate 49,805,534 of JAKCOX010000002.1, read as the reverse complement.
ATGTTAACAGTGAGATCTGTCCTCTGTTACACATAAGCTTATAGCAAGAGATTTCATACCATGCATCAGTTTTCATTTATGTCTTGATGAGTTTGTTAGTTATTTGGATTTGGGATGATTCGCATCCCTGGGTCTGCACATTGCTGAACAGGGGTGCAGCCGTGAGAAGGAATTGTACCTGGACAGGAACTGCAAAGGTTAAAACCAGCAATTGAATAGTGACAGGATATTTTAGGATGGAGAGTAAACTGTAAAATGAGACATGATTATTAACTTCTGACAGAATTCACTCCAAGAGGAGACAGTGGAGATAAGGACAGAAAAATTGGAAAAAAATGTTTTGCCTTTGGAAAAAGGACATTTATACCCACCAAAACACAAGAGGGAGATTGGTGTTTCAAATCCTGCTTCTGTCTATAGCCTAAATCTGGAAGACACCCTGCCTTATGTTTCCAAGAGGAAAGGTCACCACCTCTAGCTGGTCCCCACCAGCTCTCTGCATAGTATGCAAGCAGGGGGGGGCTTAGCCTGGGAATTGTTGGGAGCTTGGCTCTGCGACACTGGACATTGAGGAGTGGCATGCCTCAGATTTTGGCCCTGCCACACTCCAAGTCCTGGTCATGGGAAAAAACCCACAACAGGGTGTTAAAGGAGAAGCTGGCAGATGACCACTGCTGCATTTCTCTGTAAGAGGGGTGAAGGCTGCAGACTTCTGTGCTGAAGTGAGCACTTGGCCAGCTCATGGTATGTGACACAATTTACTTTGCCTTCAGTTTATGATGCTTCATTGCTACAAATTGCTCGTGCTTCTCTTGTTCCGTCCCACAGCCAAACTCTGCCCTGGGGAACGGCCTTCTTGCTCTTCCTAGAAGCAATCAAAGGAAACAGAAATCTCACTAAAATTTTTAAGATTATTGCCTAATTTGCATATTTGATTCAAACTATTTATCTGACAGGGAGGTTGCCCCATCAGTTTGTCTGCTGGGATGAAGGAGATTCTATTTGCCAGAATCACTAGTATGTGGGAGAGGGACAACTCTGATATGAGCTGCCACATTTCACATCTGACTAATTAACATTAGCTTCAGCTGATGGGCTTAGCCTTGACAGACAGGGAAACACCTTGCAGCTGTGCGCCATCTGCAGCAGTGGTAGCAGGGTGGCTACTGCAGCTGCACAGGATTGATGAAGGGCTAAATAAGGAGCTGACTGCCCAAATTGCTGGTGCTTAACTGGAGGTGTCCCCACTCAAAATCCTTCCCTTCCTGAGCAAAGGGAGGGCTGAGGGAACTGTCTTGGAGCTGCATTTTTTTATTTAGATGTTATTTCCCATATTGGTTGAATGATTCTCAATTCTAGATATAAAATGTATATGTTTGCATACATGTGCACACATACATATATGAACAAAAGCATTCTGATTTGCTTAATGTTAAGTGAACGTCAAGCTGGAAGCCAGAGACTTTCATCAAAAGTTATGCTAGAAATCACAAAATTTTCAAAGACACTCAGTGTCTAAGAATATAATGGTAAAGAACTGAAGCAGGGATTGTGCTTTCATCCCACAGACATTGGTAGGGGTTGAACATCTTGTTTATAAATGTGCCTTTTTTTAAAACTCCATGACCGAAGAAAATGACACCTGAGTTGGGTGATTCCCACTGGCTGCTGTGGGTCATGAAGGCTTTGGCTGTGCTTTCCTGCTTGCTGTCTTTATGGACAATGACTGTGGCCTGGCGTATTTTGTCATTGATGGTGTTAAAATTAGTTTTCTCCTATATGTGTTGTGGTTTAACCCATCAGGCAGCTAAAACAACCACACAGCCATTTGCTCACCCTCCTCTACCCTGCAGTGGGATGGGTGAGAGAATTGAACAAAAGTAAACTCATGGGTTGAGATAAAAACAGTTTAATATGAGAGTAAAGGATGTCCAGCTAGTTCCCAAGCCACAGCACTCCCTGGCTACTTCCCCCAGTTTATATGCTGAGCATGACATCATATGGTATAGAATATCTCTTTGGCCATTTTGGGTCAGCTGTTCTAGCCCTGTCCCCTCCCAGCTTCTTGTGCACCTCCTGGGGAAGGCTCATGCCTCTGTGCTGGCAGGGCCTGAGAAGATAGAAAGTCCTTGACTTAATTGTAAACACTGCTTGGTAACTGCTAAACATCAGTGAGTTATCAACATTATTCTCATACTAAATCTAAAGCACAGCTACTAGGAAGAAAATGAGCTCTACCCCAGCTGAAACCAGGACAGCATGTGCTAAAGGTAACTCACACGTTGGGGGATCTCAGTGTGAACTGAAATCCCAAGCAAGTTATTTGTAAGGGCTGCGGCACACGCAGTAGGAACCCACTATTGGGCAGAGGTTCTAAAATGGCTTTTGGAAGCTGTTAAAATGCAATTTTTCTTGAATGTTATTTCAAGGGGTTTATAATTGTAGTTCTGACATCTGTTGCTGAGATTAGGAGTAATTTTTCTTTCCTGTTTTCTGGATGACATGCTAGTACGGTCCTTATAGAGTCTGTGTCACTACAAGAATATCAAGTACTAAGAAATTATTTGAACTCCATGAGTAACAAGTATTTAATGGTAATCTATGCATTTGTTAAATTTAAAAGTGAGGAAGCACAGTATAAATAATTTATCTGGGAAGAGGCTGGTGTTTATTGAAGTTTCCCTTCCCTACTTATAAAATGACATTTTCCTCAGGAGAATACAACTCTGTTGGCAAGAAGCACACCAGATACTTAACTGCTGAAGGCAGTGCCTATTCTCCAGGTTCAATTGTGGTGGGTATTTAAGCAGAAATAATTAATATTGACTAGCTGCTAAATCTTTGTCTTCAGATTTTTGTCTTGCTCATGCCAGAAAAGCATCAAGAATTATTCAAAAAATTCTCTTGCATCAATATGTCTTTATCATCTAAATATATATTTAAAAAACTTTCTGTGAGACCTTACATTTCAGGATTAAACTGTGCTATAGTAATCCTCCTCTTTCTTTTTTTCCTGCTGTCCTCTGAAAAGTTCATTGGAATGTATTGTTAAAATCTGTGTTCATACATTGTACAACAGTGTGATGACAAAGGGCTGATTAGAGGGAGCAACTCTCCGCAAACAGGTATGTTTTCTCATAGCTCTTGTTTACTGGAGCTATTTTGCAGTTAGCAAGGGTGTAAAAATGTATAGTAAGCTAGTTGTGCTGACTAATTTCCCTGATGAACACACTGAACCATGCACTAGTGATGAGGAAGTTTTCAGAGGAGAGCATAATCCTTCATGTGATGATGCCTTTGAGATTGGGATGCACAGCTGAGATAACCTGTTTTAACACACCTTCTTTGTAATTTAAAACTAATGAAAGTTACATGCTCAAATTCTCTCTTTGCTAATGCAAAGATACTTCCACGTATCTGAGGGAGACATAACTATTGAATCCTTAAGACTTAGATATTTTGATGTTTTAAGATACTCGAGATACTTCTGCTTGTTGTTTTAAAGGGACATAATTATTAAACCATCAAGGTTTAAGGAAATAATTTTGTAATGCTTTAAGGGAAGAGTTATAGCTGTCCTTCTGATAAAATACAAATATTAAAAGAATCCAAGTACACACATACACACACACGTGCAATTGAATTTGAATGCAAGACCTAATTTAATTTCTGATACCAGCAACAGTAACATCTTGCTGCTGATTGTAGCTTTTCTGTATTTAAATGTTAGGGTGGCATATGCTGTTTGATACACCCTTCTAAATGCACCACATTCTGTTCAGAAAGACTCTATTTTTTGGATGCCTGTTGTGTTCAAGCCATAGGAGAAAAAATAATCATAGAATCATAGGATCACCTATGATCCTTGCAATGACCAGCTGAAATTAATATTATAATTCTTGTTATTATTGTTGTAAATATTATTGTTAGTATCATGATTCACAGAACTGTAGGGGTTGGAAGGGACCTCCAGAGATCGAGTCCAACCCCCCTACCAAAGCAGTTTCCCTAGGACTGGTCACACAGGGAGGCGTCCAGACAGGTCTTGAATATGTCCAGAGAAGGAGACTCCACAACCCCCCATGGCAGCCTGTCCCAGGGCTCTGTCACCCTCACTGGGAAAAAGTTCCTCTGCATGTTGGTGCGGAACTTCCTGTGCTTCAACTTACAGCCATTGCCCCTTGTCCTGTCTTCACAGACCACTGAAAAGAGGCTGGCCGTTTCCCTCTGTCTCCCACACTTCAGATATTTGCAAAAATTAACCAGATTCCCTCTTAGTCTTCTTTTCTCAAGGCTGAACAGTCCCAGCTCACTCAGACCTTCCTCATAGGGGAGATGCTTCAGTGCTTTAATCATCTTCGTAGCCGTCCTCTGGACTCTCTCCAGGAGATCCCTGTCTTTTTTATACCAGGGAGCCCAGAACTGGACACAATACTCCAGGTGGGGCCTGACCAGGGCAGAGTAGAGGGGGAGGATCACCTCCTTAGACCTGCTGGCCACACTCCTCCTGATGCACCCCAGGATCCCATTGGCATTCTTGGCCACCAGGGCACACTGCTCCTCTTTCCTCCAACACTTTTCGGAAGTTCAGTTCCTGAAGCCTTCCAGAAAGTCCTGTATCACCATCCTGTCTATAAACCTGAGAAACTGCAGTGGGGGAAGTGAATGGGGCAAGGGCACTAAGCTGGGAATTAAAACAAGAATTCATACAAACAGTAACTGCATTGGATAGTGTGATTGCCTTGAGTCATGTTCTAACATACAAAGCTACTCAGGGTAGTGCTGAACAATTTTGAATACAAGCTGCTAGCCAGTGTCTGGACAGCATGGTAATGCACCACATTGTCTCCTCTGTCTAGTGTCTTGTTAGCCATGCAGGTGCAGAATTACGAAAGCGTGTTCTAAGTATACACTTTCCGATGTAAATTAGAGAAGATCAGGAAAAGGTACCTAAAATAAGGCAGCAGATACCTAAAATAAGGCAGCAGTGCAGATGTGATCCAGAGGACGATGTTTTTCCCACACACAGTTAATCCCTGGTCCCTTGAGAACAGGGAGCAGGTGTGCAATGTGGGTGTCTCAGCAGGAGCAGCAGAGTGAGGCAGGATGGGAGGGGCTGGCAGGCTGCAGCAGTGGTTTTGGCTCTTCCTCTTATCCATCCATCTTTCTCAGCCTTGCTGCCTGGCCATGGTCTCCCTGGCTGGCAGCATCCTATTATCTCAGGAGCTACTCACCACAGAAATAACTGGTGAGATCTGTGAGAGCAAAACAGATTTTTTTTTTTTACATCATTAAAAATATGTTACCTAACAGGATTCAAGGTTCTTCTTTATGAAGCTTTTCTTCATTTTTAAAGCTTTTTTCCAAATTATATAATTATCTTACAAGACAGAAAGAAGAGTAGTCTTTCCATTTCTTCAAATTAAAATGTAAAATTTACTTTGCAATGTAGATTTTGCAGCACTCTTCAAAGAACATTCATGCTGACACAGAAACTGCCTGTTACCTCCATGTCTTTGCATCCTTGTCATAAAGGTGGCACAGCTCCGTGGAAATGGGTGATACTTAACATTAGAGGGGACAGTCTCACTTCTGCTCTTCCTCACACACTAGTAACCTAGAGTCATTTAAATGACACCAATGAGTCCATGCTTTTAGCTGGTTGAGTGTTTGACATAGAAGATGCTTCTGTAGTTAGACATAGCTCATCTGTTTGTAGTGTTAGGTAAGGAGACGTAAGGACCAGTTGTCTTATACTGTTTTATATACACTTATTAGAAATAAATAAAAATAAAATAAATAAATAACAAGAAAACACATTGGAAGCTTATTTGCCAAATTATATTTAACATGTCATTAATGTGCTTTAACTAGACTTTCTGTCCATCTCTATTTGACAGAATCACAGAATTCTTGGTTGGAAGGGTCCTCTGGAGATCATCTTGTCCAGTCAGTAAAAATCTGCAGCCACCAATAACATCACCCCCAGCATTTGCATTTGAAGCACAGTCCAGATAAAACAGACGAATACAGCTAAAACGGGTGGCTGAAGGTCACTTTTCTGCCATTAGTGTTCAGATGCCAGCATTTTCAAGATGAAAAACTTCCCCTGTGTGATGGGGTTGGGCACGTACTCCAGTCTCCATCCTTTGTGCCCCGTGTTTATGCTTGCTCTCCTTATCGATCTGGGTTCACAAGCAAAGGACATACAAAGGGAGAGTGTACTAATGCTGTGTGCAGTGGGGCTGCTTGTTCCACCCGCGGCGGCGGCCAGGTGACAGAAAGGGAACATGCTATTTTTGAAACAAAGCGGCGGCAGAATTATCTGCGGGATGTTAATATCGAGTAGGTAGAGCATCAAATCCTGCCTAATAGAGGCAGAAGCCTTCCCAGTGAGACGAGGCTTCGGGAAGATCTAAGTGCAAACAGTTTCTCCGGAGCTTAATCATTCAACAGGTCAAAGAAGATTAAAGCAGATGCTGAATATAAAAAGGAAAATAATCTCCCTTCCTCCATGCAACATCTGCTCCTTTTTCTTTCTTTCTTTCTTTATTTATTTATTGGCCAGAGGTGGCCTCTCTGCTGCTTCTCACAGCTAATGAAGTCAACTAAATCAATTGGAAGAGCTCGCTGCCATTTTTTCAAAACTGTATGTTTTAATTCTATAAAACTGCATGTGAGTGGCGTGCTGACAATGCATTTCTGAGTACATACTTGTCTGGGGGCTCAAATTTTAAAATTCCTGTATAAAACCTTGTTTGCAGAGATGAATGAAGGGGATCAGCAGAAAAGCAGGTTGTTCAAGGGGAGAACAGGCAATAAATAACAGTTTAAAAAAAAGCTCAGTGAACTAAGTTCATTGAATTAACTGTTTGTGAGGAGGAATCCATAATACAGTGGTGTTGCCCTCCCTTCAGTGGTTATACTCATTTGGTATAAATAATTATTCCTCAGTTTTTCAAAGGCTGTATGCAGAAAGGTGTTGTCATGCATCTCTTCCAACATAAACACCAACTGAAATAGCCAAATGTTTTCCTGGGTTATTACAAAGGACTGACCCAACATGTGTTTCTTAGAAACTCAGCCTTTCCTTGGCTGGGAAATCTTCACCAGTTCCAGGTTATGAAACCTGGAGAATGTTTGTACACTCATAATACCAAACATTTAACATTTGCATGGTTTTTCTAAAGTGGAAACCTCTAGAAAAAGTTTTAGTTGGAAGGTTGCTACGATTTTCCTTATTCATAGAGTGGAAGTGAAGGAAAGTGAAGGAATGAGATGAACTGGGACAGCAGGGAATTTAGCCATGAGATACTGGATTACAGTGGAACTCTTTGAAATGCACAACAACTCTGAATGCTGATCCTATACACCTTTCTACAAAGGTATTTAAACATATATATATATAAACCCCCTCCTTAAATATATAATATATATGGATTTTTAATTATTGATATCTTATGTAAATATAATGCATATTACATCAAATTTTCTCCCAGTGTTTGTGTATACATATGTATTTTTATATAAATATATAAAGGTGTCATTGAGGAATATATATTAAAGATATTTGGAAGGCAAAGGAGAAAAACAAATTATATTCTTTCTGGCAAAGAAACATTAGACTCTTTGATAATGAGAAAATATTTTTATTTGTTTGTTTGTTTGCTTTATTGCTCACTAACATTCTGAGTTTATTGCACTTGGAATTACAGTATTTCTAAGGAAACAGCAGCTTTTTCCAGTTCAACCCTCTCAGAGTTGTCCCCTAAAGTATCAGTTTTATTCATGAGAATTGAGTCCCTTCCTCCAGGAAGCTACCTCTGAAAATCATGAGCCACTTCTGGGAGAAAATATTAATTCACAATATTTGATCCCATCAGGGAAAGAAAAGTCTGTTTTGTGAAAATGACTGTCCCTGTTTGTGTTACACAGTTCCTTCCTTTATTGTTTCTAAATTCTTTCCCAGCAGTTTCCAGCTCTCACTGAGATAAGATAATAGGATGGCTAGACACTGGACACTCTTCTTTTGAAGGGAGTAATAACTGATCTGTGCAGAGACTGACTGTTTCTTTTCACACTTTTTTCCTGTTGTGACTTATAATGGAATGTCTTACTGGGTTTTGTTATTAACCTGAAAACAGGGAGGTGCATGTACAGCTGACCAGACTGTGACTTCATCTGCAGTTAGCAGCATCTCTGTCAGTGCCACTTTCCACTGCATGTAGCCTTTGTATACTCTTGATCAAGAAAAGAAGGTATAATCTGTGCTAAAATGAGGAAAAAAATGCAAAGCTTGAGCTTACTCTAGAATATTGCTGTTTGAGAAGCTGGCCTGTATGGAAGAACCTACGCATCCCTCCCTTAAAACCCAGAGCCTGTCAGACACGTACAGAACTAACTGGTGAGCTACAATCCAAAAGGAAACTGTTGACCTTAAATATAGTTCTTCTAAACTAACAGTAGATGGAGAAGGTCTGCTAGAGACCAATGATGACAAATCATGGCAAGGTGACTGTGGCAATATCCAACTGGATACTAGACAAGCAATCACCCAGAAAAAGCACAAAGTCGTAGTGGGTCAAGGTTGGGAATGTTCCTTCAGACACCCTTCAAGGCATGCACAAGGAAGAGAAGTGGCAGGCACAGACCTTGGTCAGGTAAGTTGCCTTGGGTCAGAATTAGTCACCTCACATCAATGCCATGGGTACCTTCCACAGCCATCACCAGGGCCATGGTCAGGAGCGGGACTTCCCAGGTGCTGCCCCGTGGAGCTGGTGTTGGCAGGAAAAGTGGTGGTTATGTGCCAACAGCAGTGTTAGCCTAAGTGAGTGTATGTGGTTGGCATTTGGACGGTTGTGTGGTCACAGGTCACAGAATTTTTTTGGGCTAGGAGGGACCTTCTGCTCATCTGCTCCAACCTCCCTGACTCATAACAGAAGCCCCAAAATACCTAAGTCTCTTCATCAGCAGAAGGCCCAGTGCATTTGTGAAGGGAAATTTGGGTGGCATTTTCTGCTTTCCCACAGTTTCCAATGGAGAACTCTTCATCGACAATAAAAGGAAACAAGCTCACTGACACCTACAAGTTAAACACTAGGCTTTTGTGTTTGATCAGGGCAGGTAGTGCCCAGCATGCCTGAGAGCTGGTTCCTGCAGTGTGATAACTGGTGAGGGTGTTCCCCGTTGCTTTTAGTGTTTCTTCTTCAGCATTGCCCCAGTGGACCTTAGATAACCCCCCTGTGGTGCAGAATGACTTCGAACTGGGCATAGGATGGGAGGACACGCGCTCTTGTGTGAGGTGGAGGCTAAGTAGGAAGTTCAGGGTATGGGGGAAAGACTGCAGTCAGCTTTGTGGATCACCTGATACTCAAATATTGATGCTCAGCTCCATGCTGACTAGATATTTCTGTAAACAAGCCCTTGGAAATGCGTTTGTCCTGAGGCGAATGTATTTTATTTATTGAGTAGGTTCTATATAAGCTAACAATTTTACATTGATTTTTCCAGGTTTCACCTTAGATTCCCAGCTGGGAAAAATCACTGTCACTTCAAAAGAACTACCTATACTATAGTTTCACTTACCTTCAAACAACAAACTTTAGAGAGGCTCTAGAATCAGCCTGGGAAGTTTTCATTTCTCAGTGATATTAATGTAAATGTACTTGACGGTTGTGCATGCTCTTTTAAGTGAGAAGAACAATCTTTATTACCTTATCTCCTCACTTCCAGCACTCTTCTGGCCAGAAGCAATCAGAAATAGTTCTGCAGAAGTGACAGACCTGTGGCTAAATTGAATGCCATATTCAGAAATAATAAAGGTGAAAGCAACAGAGTGACTAGTGAATTAGTTCTGCTCTGTGTGGGTGGGTGCAGAGCTTTAGAAAGAAACCTCAAGAAACAGAGAAAACACATTTTTGCAAGCTCCTGTCTTTTGGGAATTTACAGCCCAATATATTCAACGTTCGGAAGGTAGTTCATCTAACATTATCCCCTCAGCTTTATCCACCAAAGAGCTGGGCTTAAAAAAATAAAATAAAATGGCTTCAAATCAAACTTCTGTGCAATCAGGGACACTTAGACTCAGGATTTATCTCTGCAGATGTATTCCTCTAGGGATATCAGGACCTTTTAAGGGCTAAGGAAGTTGGCACATAGTTTTCAGCTGTTCAGACAAAAGTATTCCTTGTCTAGCTTTTCTTCTGCACCTTTGGTTGGGAGACTCATCACCTATTAGGAACAGCCGCCTCTGAATTCCCTGGGAAATGCTGGCTTTACACAGCGTGGGGGTGAAAGGTTTTGAAACATTTCATCATCAAGAACCACTTCTCTGTGACCTCCTTATCACCCAAAGGACTTGCATTTGTCTCTCCCTGTAGCCTGAAGAACCTGGGCTGAACAGCTATGCACATACTCTCACACAGAAATACCCACATGCATCTGCATGTGTATCTTGGTTGTGCAACTCCTTGAAGCTGGTTGTTGATTGAAACAATCAACTCACCACAAATAAACAACACCTTATAAAATATTCATAATGAATTCTAAGTAACACACTATGCCTAACAGAATGAGAACATTTAATTTACATTGACAGAGCTAATAACTAGCGGTAGTGGAGATACTTGTCCAATAGGGAATTAATTTAATCTTTCCTCATCTTCCTGAAGCCAATTTGAATAGTCACAGCCCAAAAATGTACCCTGATACCCTTTGATTGGGTTATGGAGGTGGAGTGTGGGTTGAGAGATAGAGCTGCTGAAGGTGCTACCAGTTGATCCTGTGTGAGGCTATTCTGGGCCCAGGGGAAGTGGGTCAGTTACAGGTTTGGGAGCCTGACTTGGTGATGTGGTTGCCCTCAGGAGAGGACAATGAACCCCCTTGTAGGACATGGAACCCTGCTAAAAAGCCCCAGTGCAAGGCATGAGGAAAACTTGTTTTCTGTGGTCAACTAACTGTATCAATCTAGTTGCAAAATGGCAAATGCAGCATTGGCTTTATCTAATTTCTGAGGAGAAAGCAGAAGGCTGCAGCAGAAATTCACACTGACATGAGGCCTAAGCACCAGCTTATGTGACTGCAAGCTGAGGTGACACAGATAAAGTGGTACTTTCAGTTTATAAGCCAGTTCAATAGGCACCAAACAATTTCAGTTGCTTTAAAATCTGTTTTCCTTCTGAAGTGATGCATTAAATGTGTTATGGGAGAACTTTACATTCAGAATTTATGGAAGATGCCAGAATTACAGACCTAGACCTTGGAGTTTGCTTACTTAAAGAAGGTGCAGGAAAAAGGAAGCCAAGCTTTCAATTTAAAAATAAAATTAGATGCATATATATATCAAAACGCTGAGCTCAGAGCTGGAACATACAGACCTTTTAGAAATATCCTGCTAACAAAATAAGATTATGTTCACAACACATCCACAGGGGTAACAGTATGCAAAAACCATTCAGATCAAAAGAATAACTCAGTGCTACCTAAACAGATTAGAGTTGGAGACAAAACACTCTAAAAGCACAATCAAATTGAAAAAATGCAAATGGGGGTGGAAGAAGGGTTAGAAAGTTCCAGACAAGGCACAAACCTTGAAAAATATAATCTTAAAAAACCTCAGGGTGTCAGTGGGACACGGATTAGCTATAGATGGGGATATTCTTAACCCTTTGTAATCCTATGACAATTGCTTGTGACAAAGCATACAAATACAGAGACAAGCCAGACAGGTTTCTTCTGGTTTGCAGGTATGGGAAAATGCTATCAAGCGTAACAGATATTTTCACCACTTCCCAGAACTGGAAATGCAGTATACTTGACTGTCCAAAATACTATTTTTAGAAAACAAGAGGGAAGAAAGGCCTAATTTGCAAGTACAAGCCATCTTCATTATTACATGTTCATCTAAACTTGTTCTTAAATTCTGTGGTGGCTTAATTTCAATTAAAATTGGATGGGTTTTTCTGAAGGTAGAAATGCAAATGCCATCTGTGGTTTGACTGCTTATGCGCTGCATTATCTGTTTGATGATTATTTTAATTTAGGCTACAGCATGTTTTTTCAGCTTTCAGTGAGTCTCAGGTGCTTGGAATGGCAGCACAGATGTACAATTGGAGATATAAAATGCCTGCTTCAGATAGAACATCTAAACTTCACAGGGATTTTCTCCTGGGTCTTGGCAACCTGGGGTGCCTGGGCAAAGAGCAGTTAACTGCTCCAGGGAAGCAACATTTCCAGGGAACAGGAACCGGGCCAGAGATACTGTGTGCATTAATTTGGCTCTTGGGATGTCTTCTGCTGGAGAGTAGCTTCTGTGGGGAAACCTCCCCGAGCACCAAGGAAAGCTATGGACTAGCTCCAAGACCCAAACCCACTAGTTTCATTGTTATACATGCGTGTAAATAAGAGCCACTGGCTATTTCCCACTAGAAGAAAGAATGTGGAGATCACACTGACTGGGCATTTAATGGTGAGATATTCCTGATGACTATCCTGCATCAATAACTGTGATGGGTAGATGGACTACTGCTTGATTAATTTTGGAAATAAAGGGGCAGTTGTTCAGATTAAATGCAGGTAGTGTACTACAAAAGGAAAAACTGGTACTGAAATAAATGAGTACAAATCAGGAACTGCAGAGTTTTGTTATCATTACAATAGCAATGGAGCAGGTCATTTGAGAGGTTTGGATGTGCAAGTTACATAGCAAGTGTAACACCAAAGAGATGAGATGTGCTACGCTCTTCCAAGGAAGTCATCAAGCTTATAATGTCATGATACCAGCTCATCCTTGCAGATAAGAGGAGGAAAGTCTGGGACTGGGAATGGCACCTCTACTTAACATGAAATTGTGACATCTACAGTCAGAACCCTTGTTTATAAAGCCCCAAATTAGGCATGCATATTTTAACACAAACTGAAGCTGTGTGTAGGTGTGGGTGCTGTTTTCTCTGCTTTAGTCCAGTATCCAGGTGACACAGAATCTCAGAATTGTAGGGATTGGAAGGGACCTCGAGAGATCATCGGGTCCAACCCCCCTGCCAAAGCAGGCACCATAGGACAGGTCACACAGGTAGATGTCCAGATGGGTCTTGAATATCTCCAGAGAAGGAGACTCCACCACCTCCCTGGGCAGCCTGTCCCAGGGCTCTGTCACCCTCACTGGGAAAAAGTTCTTCCACATGGTGCGGAACTTCCTGTGCTCCAACTTGAGGCCATTGCCCCTTGTCCTGTCTCCACAGACCACTGAAAAGGGGCTGGCCATTTCCCTGTGTCTCCCACAGCTAAGATATTTATAAGCATTAATCAGATCCCCTCTCAGTCTTCTTTTCTCAAGGCTGAACAGATCCAGTTCTTTCAGCCTTTCCTCATAGAGGAGATGCTCCAGTCGATTTGGGCAGGATTTTTCTCCCTGCGTAAGGCTGAGAGGGACCTTTAAAGGGCAGTGTGGGGTTTCTGTGTACTCTCTTTTGCAGCTTGGGGACTGTTAAAACTATGGAGCTTTATGAAGTGTTTTTTTAAGGAAAGGCCTGGACATTGCCAGCAGCATGCTCTCTAGCTGAGGTAGGTGTTATTTTGAAGGACTGGAGTATTTATTGATACCTGATAACCACTGACATACAGAACCTTAGATTATACAAGTTAGGTTTATAGAGTTTATACAAATGTATATAATGTAGAAAAATGTGTATATACACTATCACAGGAGCATGTATATCATTACTGTGTAGCCCTTTCAAAACATACTGTGAACAGCAAGCTATGAGCAGAAACCAGCTACTGCTCCACTGTGATATCAGGAAGCATCCAAGTGTTTCCACAGTAATTGACTGAAACAGCCACTGACCTCTTTAACTAGTGATCCAGTGTTCCCTGTGATGAATTCCTTTTGGCCAAGTGTAACTCCTATTATTCTACTGCTGTTGTTGGTTTGGCTCTGATACTTTATAGACAGCTGCAGAAGCAACCAAAGCTCTTTTATTTTCCTCTGTCCTTTAATTTGCTGTGTCTACCTGGTCATTTAAAACCTAAAAGTGCAGCAGTAGAAATAGCCTGACTATTCCACAGAGTGCAGACTTCTATTTCTTTCTATTGTGTTTCTCAGCATTTTTTTATGATTGTTGACTCCTGATACTGGTCTCTTATGGCTTATGGGTCACTGTTTTCTCTTTTTTTTGGGTCTAAATATGTATTTTATTGTTTTAGACCTGGAAACACTAACATGGGCAGTCACAGTGTAAATAGTCTCATGTGAAAAACCAAGATTTTTAAAATTTGATTTTTCTCTTGCTGTGACATTTCCAAAGTGCAGTTAATCAGGCAAGAAATCCCAGTTAGGAAAAATCTTTCCATCAGCCTGTGAGAGCCAAAGGCCCTACATGATCAACACAGGTGTGCTGATTCATTGTTTGTCAGATAGGTGTTTCCCTGATACTGCCAAGCCCAAGAAACTGGTTAGATGGGTGGGCTTGGAGGGTGGTGGCTGACAGGTCATTTTTTAACTGGTGAGAAGTACAGTACCACAGGGGGTTTATCCTGGGACCTGTCTTGTTTTACATCTTTATCAATAGCCTGGAGGAAGAAACATTGCACACTCATCAGATGAGCAGGTGACATCAAGCTAGGGGGAATGGTAAATATGCTCAATGGCAGGGCTGCCATCCAGAGGAACCCAGACAGGCTGGAGCAACAGGCTGGAACAACAGGCCAACGGAAACTGATGAAATTCAGTAAGGACAACTGCAAAGTCCTGCCCCTCAGAAGGAAGAATGGCTGGCAGCTTTGCAGGATGGGGCTGGACTGGTGGGGGATCAGCTCTCTGAAAGGATCCTGGGGGCTGTGGCAGACAGCAAGTGGCACACACGCCCAGTGTGCCCTGTTGGAAAGAAGGCCAATGGCATCCTGGGCAGTATCAACATCAGCACAGCGCATAGGTTGGGAGAAACAACAATAGTCAACAGTCATTAGGCCACTCTGAGATTCTGCATTCAGCTTTGGGCCACCCAGCAGAATGAAAAATCACTGATCAACTGGACAAAATTCGGCAGAAGGCTGTTGAGATGGTCAGATAGGGGAGCACTTGACCTGTGAGGAAAAGATGGGGAATAGGGTCTTGCTTGGCCTGGAGAAGAGTCAGGTTTGGGGCCACCTGACAGTAGCCCCCTGGGACATATGGGGAGGTCATCAAGAAGAGGGAGCAAGGCTCTTCACAACAGTACGTAGTGAGAGGAGAAGGCACAACAGACATGAACTGAAAGAAAGGTTCCAACTGAAATAAAGGAAAACCTTTTCTCCATGACCACAGTCAAACAGTGACACAAGCACAGTTGTACAGTTCCCATCTTTGGGGTTTTCAAGATCTGACTGGGTGAAGTCTTGATCAGTCAGGGCTGACCTCATGGCTCAGCCTGTTTGAGTGGGTAGTTGGACCCCTGCAGATCTTGCAATCTAAATTGAGACCAAAGATACCATAAGAACACAAGAGATGGAAAAAAACCCCAAACAGCAAGCCCTTAAAAGTATTCCTGATCAGTTGAGAAACAGCACTTTTGGCATCCAGTGGTTTTACTCTTGAAAATTTCGACTAAATGTGAAACATGGAAATGTCAAAAATTGTGGTAACTATGACACATAAAGACACTGCCTATCTTTTTCTTGCCAAAACTGTCAAACCAGAGTGGTCTGAAGGAGTGTTGACTATGAACCCTGGTACCTCCAGTGTATTCCAGTATGGGGATGACTTCCTATCTGGAAGAGGTCTTGGAACCTTGCTCCTGTCAGAGACCATGTGAAAAGCCAACATGGAATATGTATGTTGTATATATATATATATATAAATATATATATTTAAAAATATTTCAGTTCACCTTTTTCCTGATTTTTTTAAAAATTGAGACCAAGCTGAGCTGCTTAGAGTAATGATTAGAAATCGGCATTACTCTCTGTCTGGATTTTGTATTCCCATGTCTGGTTTTTCAGGTCCTATGAACTCTGATTTAAGTATTCTGTTTCAAATTATGCTTCAGAGATTAGCAGTGACTGCATACAGCCTACAAAGTGAATCTGACTGCTATAAGCCCCTTATAGAATGCTTTAAAGATCAAAAAAGGAAAATTATCTGTATTCGTGCTATTCGTGTACACAAAATTTTGACCCATCTCTTCAGTCAGAGAGGTTTTGTCCATGTAGGCAAATTGAAAATTACAATTTTCTTTCTGTCCTAACTGCCCTAGTCAACATTTCCCTTTAAAATAGCAAAATTTCACATTCTTATTATCTCATTGCTTGTCATATGCTTCTCTCCAAGTATATTTTGCACTTCCTCAAGCAGAAAGTGCAGAAGTATATGCCCAAATGTGTTAAAAGAGAATGTACAAATCTCTTTTGCCTGTGTGAAATGTATTCACTGTCATAAAGATCAAGTGATATGTTTAATTCATACCACAAGTTTTTAATCTGCTCATTTGACCTTTTTGCTATACCATCAGTAACACTGGTGCTTGAATAATGAATTTTATCTGTTCTAAGCACTGTTTTTGAAAACTGTCATGTCATTCAAGTGGTACAATGTACAATGAACGATGCAGTGTTGTGGAGCAAAATGGTAAATACCACCTTGAGCAAATGTTGGAGATATTGGAGCAAATACTTTCAAGAAGATTAATGAAATATTTCTCCCTTTCCTATAAAGAGAATTCTTCAGCACCTTCTTCCAAGAACTCCAAACCTTTTCATGAGTCCTCAGTTTCATTTCTCATTGTTTCTTATGTATGTGCTGGCATCTAAGGTGCCCCAAAGTTTTGATGTGTTCATACCAATAGCCTACTGTGAATCAGTATTCAATCATAATTGAAAAGCTATGCGAAAGCCCATGAGATTGTACTAGGTTTAGGAGGCAAGGTTTTGGTATGGTGGGGGAGGCTGCAGGGATGGCCTCCATGATAAGATGTCAGGAGCTGCCCCTGTGTTGGACAGACACAGTTCCAGGTGGCCCCAGTGTGGAGCCACTATTTCCCAAAGCTGTGACTATCATCAGCTGGTAGTGCCTCTGCAATGGATATTCAAGAAAGGGTAAAAAAATACTATAGAGCAGCTGTGAAAGAGGGGTGAGAATATATGAAACAGCACATCCTGGTTTTGGCTGAGAGTTAATTTTCCTTCTAGTAGCTGGTGTAGTGCTATGCTTTGGATTTAGTGTGAGAATGCTGCTGATAACACACTCTTGTGTTCAGTTGTTGCTAGGTAGTTGTGTCTACACTAAGTCAGGGACTTTTCAGCTTCTCACCCCCTGCCAGTTGCACAGGGAGCTGGGAGAGCACAGCCAGGACAGCTGACCCAGGCTGGCCAGAGGGATGTTCCCTGCCATGTAACGTCATGACTGGGGAAGTCAGCTGGGAGGCAGGATCATTGCTTGAAAACAGACTGGGTATTGGGTTCCTTTTTTTTCCCATCCACATGTGGTGAGCAAACACATTTGCTCATCATGTTTTTATTCACGGAATCACAGAACTGTAGGGATTGGAAGGGACCTCAAGAAATCATCGAGTCCAACCCCCCTGCCAAAGCAGGTTCCTGTTATTGTTGTTATTATTTTTACTGGTTTCACAATTATCATGGTTCTCTACGTGTAGCATCCTATCAAGCTGCCTTTATTTCATCCCACAAGTTGTCATTTTTTTTGGTCTCCTCCACATTCCCTTGGGGGCAGATGAGTGAGTGGCTATGTGGTGTTTGAGACACACAGTACAAAAGGAGGGGGAAGAGGGGGTCCAAGCACTGCAGGAGAGATTCTCTTGCAGCCTTTAGAGAAGACCATGGTGAAGCACGTTGACCCCCTGCAGCCCACACCAGAGGAGGTATCCACTGTGCAATCTATGGAGGGTCCTGCAACTGCAGCAGGTGGATGTGTCCCCTGAAGCCCATGGAGAGCCCATGCAGGATCAGGCTCCTGGCAGGATCTGTGGCTTGTGGAGAAGAGTCCACACAAGGGCAGGTTTTCTGGAAAGAACTGCAGCCCTTGGAAAGCAATCTCCCTGTCCTTAACTCAGCTCACAAACTTTTCCATCTTATTTTCATCATCTGTGCTTCTGAGGATGGGTTTGAGAGAACAGCTGGGTGGGAACCTGGTGGGCAGCCAAGGTCAATCCAGCATAGAGAAAGATGGTGTATAGACATCATTTAAGAACCAGTTTGGTTTAGGACTGAACAGATAAATATTTAGAAAACAAATCTAATTTCAGCCTGGTTCTGGATGGAGGTATTTCTGGAGTGGATGTTGAATGGATGATGAATGTATATCTGATTTGTAGACCTTTCTTCCTAACTACAGAGATATGTAGTTGTGATAGATGGTAAATTAGAGTCTGTGATGAGAGGATCAGGCTTTATAAATGTATATGTACCCCAAGCTCAAAGCAGAGATTGCCACATGGCCCATAGAACTTATTTTCACCCAGCATCAAATTAAAACTATTTTCTTCTACAACTCTTCAGTTGTAAGCAGATGCTTGCTTGTAGCAAGATGCTATTTAATTCAGCCCTAAACCTGTCAGTATGAAATTGAGATGTGTTGCTACCTTCCCCTCAACAAATGCAGTATCTGGCAGGACTTGTTCAAGACAAAAAATTCGGGGCTGAGATTAAACTGGAACCTGATGTCCTGAAGAATCCCACAGCTGCAACAGTGGTGTTGGACTGTTCTTGGAGTTGTCTCATGCTAATCACAATAAATAAAGCTGTACTGATATTTTCACTGCATCTCTCTCCTGAATGTGTTCCCTGCATGAAGCAGAAATCCTGAAGGTAATAAGACAGTTCATCTCCTTTCAAATCTCCATGGTAATGCATATGCACAGGAGGGAGATCTGCGCAGACGAAACCAAGTCAAAACCAAGCATCTTTCCCTCTGCCTTTTCTGCCTTCTCCATGCCCTGCCATGTTGAAAAAGTTGCACTTAAAAGAAGTAAATTTCAGCCATAGAAACTGAAGATAAATATTGTTCCCTCAGTGATCTGGAAAGAGTAGTTGGACATAAGTATGGCACACAAAAAAATTTAAATCAATTTCTACTGTTTTACATCTGCATATTTACATCTGTATCTATGTCTACATATAAACATACATGTGTGTATATAGATAAACACATAGACAGTATTATGTAAGCTGAGCAGGGAGTTTTTAGAAGGGCGTGTAGTGATAAGATGAGGAAGAGTGGCTTTAAATTGACAGAGGGGAGATTTAAAGTGGTTATTAGAAAAAAATTCTTCACTACGTGGGTGGTGAGGCACTGGGAACAGTTTGCCCAGGGAGGTGGTGGCTGTCTCCTCCCTGGCAGTGCTCAAGGCCAGGTTGGACTGGGCCTTGAGCAGCCTGCTCAAGAGAGGTGTCCCTGCCCATGGCAGAAGGGGTTGGAACTTGATGATCTTTAAGGTCCCTTCCAACCCTAACCATTCTGTGATTCTATGATTTTCAGAAGTTATGTGAGACTGTTTCAGATGAAAAATATTTTATCAAAAGTTTTGTCCATTAATAAACATATCCTAAAAATTAATTCTCTTTGCCAGTAATATTTAAAAGGACATTTTGATGCCAGAATCATGTCCAAATGTTCTATTGAAAAAAACTCTTTTATCATAATTAAGGATCTTTGATATGAAATGTATGGTCATTACAAGATGCAGGGCATCCTGCACGTTCCACTATTTTGTTTTTTGGTGTTTGGATTGAAGAAATATTTTGGTAATGTTCTGTGACAAGTGTTTATTCAGGCATTTGTTAAAATTGAAATAGTTTTGTATAAGATACATTTTAAGGACACATCTGTCTTCATTCTGGACTTGATTTTTGAGTCCCAGTGAGATTTCAAGAATAAAGTGCATGGAATAAAATGGGTTGGCTAGCTTTGGGAACATTCATGTAGTGATAATAGCAGCAACATCAATACATATTGTCCTATGTGACCAAAGCCTTACCTGTTGGGGTTTTTTTTTGCCAAGGTGTTGTGGTTGATAGGGATTCTGGTTTTTGATGTAAGCCTGAAGGTGACAGCTGGCATTATTGGTGGTAAAGTTTAAAAGCTTTGAAAAGAACCCTCAGCCAAACCCCTCTTAAAACGCTTGTGCTCACTCGGGACAGGCCAGCTTTGCAGCACTGGTGAGTTGTGAAATGTGGTCTCTGCGGCATATGGATTTAAGCCTGAAGTAGCACAGGGCTAAGGCAATGCTTGGTCCTGGGCTGCGCTGGTGGGCTTCTTGCTGGCTACACTGAGAGAAAACACTCTCCAGACTGTGAAGGCTTCAGCACACTAACAGCAGGGGAATGAATGCTCCTGCTGACATTACAGATGCAGTAAAGTGGTCAAGATTTTACAGACCTTGTGTGTCTAAACCCATCCATTAATTCTGTTTTCAATGTAGGCACAAGACATTTTCATTTCAAGTTCTGGTGTACAACCAGCTGGATGCTAAAGAGCCGTGTGAGGTTTGTTGGTGCTACAGACATCTTGTTTCCAAGGTTTAAAAGCACAGCTGGCTTATATCAAAGGGAAAACAGAGAATGTTCCCCTGAAGCTCTTGTAGCTGCTCAGAAAACTGCAGCCCGTTTTTCTCACACCTTTCATTCTCAATAGGCTGAGACAGAGGCAGAAGTGACAGAAGTGACAGTCTGGCAATTTTGGATACAATCAGGCTAGATTTAGTGAGGTCAGGGTTTCAACCTCAGATCGTCTTGCAAGCAAGAAAATGCATGTTAATTAAAGCATTTTATTAAAGCAAACTACCTTTCCCTTGCCCTAGATTATGGCAGATGTATGGAAACAAATGATATTTTTGTAATTATTTGGTTTGTCATCCTCAGAAAACTCATGTTAGAAAACCCATGGACTCCTAGGGTCCTTGGTCAGATGAAACCCTGATCAGATGAAATAGCCTTTTGATCAGGTTTGAAAGCATGACTGTTCTCCACACCTAGTGTCACACCAAAGAGATATTAGACATATTAAAATATGAGAATATAATAAATACTAGAAATACTCTTCAGTTCTGCACCAACATGCAAAAAATCTTTTTCCCAGTGAGGGTGACAGAGCCCTGGGACAGGCTGCCCAGGGAGGTGGTGGAGTCTCCTTCTCTGGAGATATTCAAGACCCATCTGGACGCCTATCTGTGCAGTATGAGTTAGGGAGCTGCTTTGGCAGGGGGGTTTGAGCTGATGATCTCTCGAGGTCCCTTCCAATCCCAACTCTGTGATTCTGTGATCCTACACTGAAGAAGATGATGAGCTGATGAGTTTCACTGGACAAGGAGTGATAGTGTTACAGCTCTCTTCAGAAGCAGGTGATACAGACACTGGAATTACTGAAATATAAGCAAGGGTAAGATTTGGTCCACAGAACACTTACTCCTGGTCTTAATGGGAAAAAAAAATCCCAAAACAAATCCCAAATTGCTCTTAGTCTTCTAGTTTCACAGAATCACAGAATTGTAGTGGTTGGAAGGGACCTTGAGAGATCATCGGGTCCAACCCCCCTGCCAAAGCAGCTCCCTAGCTCATATTACATAGATAGGCATCCAGACGGGTCTTGAATATCTCCAGAGAAGGAGACTCCACCACCTCCCTGGGCAGCCTGTCCCAGGGCTCTATCATCCTCACTATGAAAAAGTTCTTCCACATGTTGGTGCGGAACCTCCTGTGCTCCAACTTGTGGTCATTGCCCCTTGTCCTGTCTCCACAGACACTGAAAAGGGGATGGCCAATTCCCTCTGTATCCCGTACTTAAGATATTTATAAACGTTGATTAGGTCCCCCCCCAGACTTCTTTTCTGTTGAGCGTCTGAGGCGCAGATGGTTAGAAAGCTGTGTTTTTATTTCTATATTGATATACATGCACTGTATTGTGACACAGTAACGGTGAAAATCAATGATGCTAGTCTTGCAGTACCCAATTAAGTACTTTGGACAAGTACTCCAAACACAATGAAAATAAGTAACTGTGGAGATATTTCAGATTTTTTTCTTTAATCTCCCAGGGAGAAAAATAATTTAAATTTAAAACTCTGTCACATTCAAGTTTAGATATGCACTGACACAATGAAGAAATAAAATATTACAGTAATTTCAAAGTAAATTTTGCCTCTAAAGATGAATTTTTCAGGGAAAATAAAGAGAAACAAGAAAGAAAAAAGCTCCATGCAGTTGAATAAGTGTAACAGTGGAATTTAACACAGCAATCACAGTCAACTTTAAAAGGTCAGAAGACCTTCCTTCATTCTCTCCAGACAGAATATAATCCATCCAGAGATGGGAAAAAAATAGCTGTCTGCGAAACTCCAATAAATTTTTCATACCCCTGTAGTACTATAATCTCCTTAGAGCAGCAAAGATGCTCTGAATTTTCCTACGTAACGCCAGCCTAACGTGTATTGAATTGAGGTGAATTTCTCAGGGGGGGGAAGATTCTCAGTTCTCAAGAATTTTCCTTTCATATTTAAGAATAACTGTAATATCAGGCTAGAGAATAAAACACTAGGAGAGTTTGTTGGCATAAAGTGCTTGTCTAATCAAATGGCACAGACCATTTGAAGTATGCAATTGTTAAAACTATTAACATTTTAAAGGAATAAAACCTGCTTAGTGTGGCTATAGACTAATTTATTCATCAAGGCCTCCCCAAACTTATGAAGCATTTTATTGACCTCCTAGCTACAGAGGCATGGTTAAAGCAAGCATTCTTTGGAGAACACTTTACCCAACATTTGGGTTTAGGAACAATACTTTCTTTAAGAGGGGTTAGTGCCAGTTCTTCAGTTTATAGGCATGAGTGTGATTTGGTCTTTAGTCCAAGCTGATTTAACTCTTGGATTGCATTCCCCTCCCCTTGGAAGCTCACCATCAAAGCGAACTACCTCATTTCACATACTTGTTATTTATGGTTTTAGGTTTAAAAGAAATAATCTGTGGCTTCCTGATCTCTAGTGGCCATCCACAGCACCAGGTCAGCTTTGCTGATGGCCAAACCAGATGTGGTGAGTCTCTCACCAACTGTGGAGAAGATTTGGAGGACTCTGAGCAAAGAAGCAAATGCTCAGTGTTCTGAAGGGGAGCTCCAGCCCTGGAGGGGTGCTGCCAGATCATTTTTGTGTATAAGCAGTTTGCAGCAGATGTAGTCTATCACTCTGTATGTGTAGGAAGCTCGTTATAAAGGATCTTAATGTGGGGTTGTGCTAAATCCTGCTAACAAGCACCAGTGCTGTGATGGATATCGAACAGGAACCAGGCAATGTTCAAAAAGTTCCTGTCAATGTAATCAGTCGAGCACTTTCCAGTGCAGTGGTTGCCTGGGCTGTGTGTACTGAAATCAGGTATGGCCATGAGTCCTTACCTGCCATGAGCCCTCTGTAACACTCTTGCCTTACAGTAGACATCTGTATCTCATATGGAACTGGAATTTAGGAGTTATTTAACTTACCTGTGTTGGGGAGAGGGCAGTTCTGTGAATCTCCGCTGTACAGAAGTAGCATTTTGCTAGGAGGAGATAACAAGTCTCCTTGCTGGCTGTATAATAACAGCATGTGGATTATTACGGATATGAAATGCTTCTCATTGCATGTCCCTTTTAATTGGAAATTTAAAATATAGAAGACAGGTTAGCACAAAGTACTTTTGGAAGTAAATTAATGTCAGAGGGAAGATCTAAAATATTAGAGAGATCTTGATTAAAAAAAAAAGGAAAAAAAATGCAGTGTTATAGATTTATACAAGCTGGAATTAATAGAGAGGATATCTGGGTTAGGCAGAAGGAATGCTCCCATCATTTATCCAGCTGACTCTAATGTGTCTCATCACTAAGAGAAGCAAAAGCAATTTGTGGATAGAAGCAGTGTCCTGGTTTCAGCAGGGATAGGGTTAATTTTCTTTCCAACAGCTGATGTGGTGCTGTGTTTTGGAGTTAGGATGAGAGCAATGCTGATAACACACTGATATTTTTAATTGTTGCCAAGCAGTTAAGGACTTTTCAGCTTCTCATACCAAGAGAAGGTGGGTGACCAAGAGACAGGGAGGGAATACATTCTGGACAGCTGACCGAAACCAACCAAAGGGCTATTCTATACCATATGATGTCATATACCAAGGAGTGGGATGGGAGGTGGGTCAGTTTGGGGTCTTGTGGGGTCAGTGCTGAGAAATGGTGCTGTTCATAACTTGTTTGTATATTATTACTATATTCCATTTTTCTTTGTTTCTTTTGTTGTATGAAATGGTCTTTATCTCAAGCCACAAGTTTTGGGGTTTTTTTTTTTTCTTTTTCAGGTCTTTTCCTCCATCCCACTGAGGGGGCTGGGGACTGAGGGAACAGCTGTGTCATTGTTTTAGCTGCCTGACAGGTTGATGCACAACAGGTGAGTATTCTTAATTTTCTCATTAGCTTCCTATAGTTATTAGGGCCATGATGTAGTAGCAGATGCCTAACACAAAGGCACCTAAATGAAAGGTCATGGTAAGGTTTGTTGTACCCACTTTAGGACAGCATTGTTGCCCATGTAAGATTTTTCTGCAGGCTGTTGTGCTTGGCTAAATCTTGTGGCATCCCATGGGAATTCTCCCCCTCAAGGCCTCCAGAGCCATGCTCCCACCCGATGCATGGGTGAGCAGGCAGGACTCTGACTAGTGCTCGTCACAGCCAAGAGATATCTTTGGTTCTCTGGGACCCCATGGTGACCACATAGAGTAGAGATGTGAGAACTTTCCAGGCTCTTATATCCAGCAGGTGAAGAAGCAGATTCTTTGCCTTGGGATTGGATGTGCCTTGTTTGAGGATCAGAAGTGTCCTGAGTTAAGTTTAGCAGTTTCCTTTATGAAGGAATTTACTATGCAGCTTATGTTAAGGGCTGGGATCCCTCTTTATAATTTACTTCATAGAATATTTTATAGGGTATATTTTCCTTGCTTTGTTTTGCATCCTTTACTTTTAGAAATAAAAATTTCAGTGCAAGCCTGTCAGCATTCTTGAGGATTACTCCCATTTCCATGTGATTTAAGAATCTCAGGGTTTCTGCCTGTTTATGAAATGTGTTTTTGTAAAAAAACCTCTTCAGTCTATGTTAATTTACATAGTTACAACGATTCTCTAATCTATTCTGTTACTGATTACAGTTTTGTCAGTGCTGGATAAAGAAAAAATAGTAATCTACATTCGCCAAATGATTTGTCTGTTTTAAATACTTGTTTCTTGTTTCCTACTGATCTTGAAACTTAGTTTTCCCAGACGAAGTATTACTTTTTGTAAAGTGTCTTTAGTAAAAATAATGTGTGATAAATACAGCTAAAGTAAAAAGTAGAAGGTGAGGTGCTGTTAGTGCAGGTACTACCAATCCTGTCATCCCTAGAAATATAAAGGATGCAGAACCAGTTAAATAGGAAAGAAAAAAAAGTCAACATTTACTTAAATTTAAGAAAAGACCCCAAATATGATGATGATTACTTAGAGTTTAAACAAGGAGCCAAGCATAGAATAATTATTGAACTGAAAGCAATCAACATCATGCTGTCTTTTGAAGAAGTGACTAAGATATGACCTTTCCTTAAAATGGGTAACATTTGTAAGCTGTTTGCTCCCCTTTTTCAATTTTAGTTTCAATCGGAGGCAAAGCCAACAGTCTGATAATAGCCCAGTTTTTCACATTGTCAAGTCGTATTTCCGAATGCCAGTGCCTAACGTGGTCACTGTATGCAAAAGTGGGTGCCAAGGTCAAGTTGTGCTCCTCTTATGACATTTCTATGCTTCCACGGATGGAGAATGCTTCAGCAATCCCTTGCCAGCGTGGGATGAAGCAGCTCTTGGCTCCGTGGGTTTTCAGCACAGCATGGCATCTCCAGGCTTTGTCCGAGTGGCTGATCTTGATCTGCAGCCAAAACAGAAAGCTGTGACCCACCTCGTTGGTTTCCACATGCAGTTTTTAAGCAAAGCAGCAACTTTGGAAGTGCTAATCCAGCCAGTGGATAAGTAACAGTAGCGCACGCCTGTCACGGTATGACGCACCTTCCAAATTCATTCTGATGGCACGCCATGACCGGCAGTGCCAGAGTTACTATGCTATGTACAGAATGCCTATGATTCAGAAGATATCAAACTGTCTTGTTTGTTTTCAGGTATAAAGAGCAAAAATGACTGTCACATGGATCTTTTCATCTTACCTAATGGCCTTCAAAGCCATTGGCTGATTTTACCCCAGCTTGTCAAAAGAACTATCAAGAAGATTTAATACACGTGAGATGAGTTTCATGAAATTGAATGGTTGGATGGAGAGAAGAGTGTACATTAGGAGCCCCATAGGAAGGAGGGGCTCAAGCAGGCGGTTTTAAACAGGACAGGAGTTGTTACAGTACTGCCAGGACAACTTATTTTATTTTCAAAGCATTTATGAGTTTTAAAGGTCTCCATGATATTCACCAACCTGTCTTGACGTAGATTAGTTGTCTGGGTCAGTGTGCCCTATTTATTATTTATACAAGGAAAGTATAAACAGACAGAAGTGACGTGCACCTAATTCTTTCCGAAGCAAGTACACTTAAAATTGTACTATATGATGAAGTGTTTAATAAATTTATGTTTTCCAAATGTCAGTTTGAGCATCATTTATCCACTTGGAACAGTGCATTTTTTGCCAATCCACTACTGCCTCCAAGTCTGTGATTGAGTGGTTCTCTGGGAATAGCATGTTGATTAACTTCAGTAACAACATGTTCTGCATTTTTCTGTAGGCTGGGATCATGTCATCTCTGTAGAACGTATATAAACTAGATAGACTGTTAGGATTGTTTATAGCTTTGTGTTGTAGATTAGCCATGACTTTAGCCTCATTGCAACATAAATGTTTGTTATCTGTACATTTTCTCTAGTATTAAAAAATACCACTTGATATCCATCCTCAGTCCCCCTTTAAAATATTTAACAATTAATTTCATCATGTTCATAATCAAAATAGGCTTGGAAATAAATAATAAAAAAAAATTAAGCCGAATGCTTTCATACCAAATTAATGTTATTTTCCTAAGACACTTACACACAGCGGTTAACTGATGTATATTCAATTGTAAGCACATAAATGCCACTGTAACTGACCTTCCAAATTCAGGTATTTTCATTAACAGCAAAGAAGCCATTTACCAAACTCTTGTGAAAACTCAAGTGCAAGCTCTTCCATGTAAGAGCTAGGTGAAAAACTCTGTAAAGTGGGTTTTGCTTTTTTTTTTTTTTCTTCTAAATAAAAAGGCAGGATATGCCTTTAGGAAGAAATCAGTGTAGAAAATTTTTCTTTCATCTACTAAAAATTTATTTTTAAAATGTTTTCTAAACCCCATAAATACTGGAAATTACAGGTACAGCCATGATGGTGAAGCAGTCAATGGATGTTTTTCTGTTGACTGAAGAATGGTCAGGATTTTTGCTCTATTTTTACTCTAGATTTTATTAGCTCAGTTTTATTAATCCTATTGGCTACTGGTAGTACCTAGACAGTTTGTGAACTAGTGTAATTCTTTTTTCTCCAAGTATATTCTTGGACCAAAGAAGACAGGGTTTTAAGGAGAGAAAACTGGAAGGAAAAGGTGGAGGAAGGGGAAATAAGACTTCATCCCAAGGTAGACTTTCTGCTGTTTTGAACAAATCTTTGTTTTGCCAGTGTCAAGAAAGAAGTTAATTTCACAGCGATGGAGCTGAACCAGCAAGTTGCCAAGGAATCTGTGAGTGACAAATGTTTATCAAACTGATGGTCCAGCCTGAGACAGTGTAATCTTATGCCTGTAAAAGGTTCTCCATATCAGACTACATAGAAGCACGTAACGAATGGGGTAACAAAGTGATTCCACTGGATAACAAGGACAGTATTGGCTGCACTGCTGAGTTCCTGCAGACATCAAGGCAGTGAAATCACTGAGATGCACAGGACTTCAGAGGATCCTTTTTACAAATGTTATTTCTGTATTTGGGGGGAGTTATTTAAAAGCATTTTTAAAAAAAACCTATTAAATATGATTGCAAAGGAGCTTAATTTTCTCATCCACCTTGCAATGTAGTGAAAGATGAGTAATGTAACAATATTTCCTATGTACTCCTAGAATGTTTACTGTCTCTGTTAACAAGGTAAAAAGAATCGCTGCTTGTTTTCTTAGACTGTAATCTCTCTACAGAGTTTATAATTAAAATAATTTTTTCCATGTAGGTTCTCCATTTACTATGTTTTGCTCTAAGCAAAGGCAGTAGGCAAACAGCTAGCTGCTCTAGTCCGCCTCTGCCTCATTCTTTGTCCACTTTCCCCAGCCTTATAATTCTTCTTCCCTCCCTTCCCCTCTGTTCTTTCTTTTCCTTTTTGCTGCCTCAGTACCAGGGCAGAACCTGATGAGCTGAGATTTCAATGTTCAGCTGGACTCAACCTGCTCAAGGTGAGCAGACTCTATGGAGATGTCACCTTCCTATGGTCTGACAAGTCTCCTTGAGGCACTTACTAAGTCGAGATTTTTCAACAGCTTTCAACAGAGTATTATTTGGAGAAATTTCCATACAGGCAGGGCTCTTGTAGCTCAAGGTGATTCTGTTTTGAAAGACATCAAGTCTTTCTGCTAACATGTGTTAGTACCTGAGGGCCTCAGGAAGAAGACAAGGTAAAACTAAAGTGCCTAACCTTATGCTCCAAAGCAGCTGAATGCTTTTCTACATTGCCAATTTCTCTCCAAACCATTAAGCTAAGGGCTGAGACAATGAAGAATAAAAAACCCAGATCCATATTAAAATTGTCTGAGAACAGAACATGTGATGTTTCAGAGAGGACAATGGTTGAACATCTCTACCTGCTGGAGCAATAACTTCTTAAAGGCTGATTTTTAAACCCTCTGGGAATAGACCTCCACTGTGGGTTGTGGCAAGGGGCAGGAGGAAACTTCCTTTTCTTCTTGTGGAGAGATGTCACTCATTTTTCTCCAAGGATTGCTGCTGGTCCCTTTTTGCTGCCTGCTGTGGGGCAAGGTGAGTTGGGCCACAAACTTGTGATTCTTTTGCTGAACTGGTTGACTTATAAAAATGGCTTACTCCTGCTAACTACTTGTAGCTATCAAAATACTTTGGAATATTTTCCAATGGAAGCATATTTTTTCAATGTTCATTCTGTTCTTCCAGTTTTCAGTGGAAGCATATTTAGGCCAGGGGAGGTTAAATATGCTTTCTAAAATGTTATTCCTTCTGGAATTGCTCTACTTGCTAGCCAGGCATTGCCTGTCTTCTGGGTGTTTGATGATTTTTAACTCCTAAATTTGACTTTAGAGGAAAAGGGGAATGATTGTGTTGGTAAAACTATAAAACTCTCTGAAGATGTTTAATACCACCTGTCAGTGGTGGTATATATCCAACTGTATATGGGCTGCATGAACAAAATAGTTGACAGGTGTAGAATAACTATTATTTAAAAAAAAAAATTATTGAGGAAGAGTTGCAAGGCTCATTTGATTAGGAAAATTTGGCACTCCAGAAGGAATAAAAATTCCAAATTTGAACCAAGGAAACTATTATGCTGTCTTATCTCATATTGCATCTTCTACAAGTTGTCTGTGTCCCTACCTCAGAAGGTGAATATGTACACAGTGGAAATTAAGCTAATGATCAAGAGATTCATAGTTGTTTGGAATTTAGCTGCAGCAGAGCTGATTGAAATGGAAATGTTTCTTTTCTGCTGAGTATAAAATAAAGACAGACAAAAAAAAAAGTTTCTTAAAAATAAGAATGGGAAAGGCTTAGTACCAGTGCAGTCTGGAGATATGAATACAGGAAGAAGCATGTGTCCATCTGCTGTAATGTATCAGGAGCAAAGAGGTTTCCATCTTCTATTGTAGGAGAGCTATGGACTCAACTATTTATCAGTGAATAAACTATTTTGGAGCTATTTATCAATTCTATTTTCATACCTGGTAGAATTTTAAAGCCCCCAGATTTGAATCCTCCCCATAAAGGGTAAATTGTAATTTGGCAGTTGGATTTCATATCTATGGTGGTTGGACCTTATTGTCAGTGCCAGAATTAAATGTGTCAATCTTTCTTATTTTGTTTTTCTTATTTCTTGGTTGCACTGAAAAGGTCTTAAGGCTAAACCATTTAAAAGATTTGCTTTCTCTTCTGTATCAATTCATGCTTCCTAAGAGATCTTTTCAAACCTCAGAGTTGTACAAAGTCTTACCAAAATGTAGGTTTGAGAAGATCGTGTGATTCTGCAATGGCATATTTGGGGATTTTTTTAGCAGTTGTAATTAATTGCTGCTTGTATCTTTCAAAGTAAAGTAGCAATGCAAGTGCTAATTATCAATTAGATATGTGTTGAGTATATATATTTTTATTTGTGAAAATGGGCTTCTTTTAAGACTGGCACCTGAGGCATTAGCTGCTAGTAATGCTTTTGCTCAGTTCCTGAAATTATTCTTGTGCACGCTAAAGATTAATTCTTCCTGTAATAAAGGATATGGATTTTATACCACTAAAATACCTGTCCTTCTAGAGTTGAATGGATGGCTCACACGATCCCTTTCCTTCACCTGCATGGCAAAGAGCTGTAGCTGGCCTATGAAAGCCACTAATTTCCTGAACATGCAGGTGGTGCGAAATTCTAAGGATAGACCTTTTCGCAGGGTACAGAGTCAGGTGTGCTTTTATTTTCTGTCGTTCTTATTGATCCTGAGACATGGAAAAATAATCCACTGTTCCAAAAGTTGTGGCCTGTAGGGCCTTTCTGACAGGGATAATCGGACCAAGTCCTGCCAGCCTCTAGTGGGCAGGTTTTGATAGAGATGGCCTCTTTGACTCACAGAGGGTTCACAGCTCTGATGTACAACTAGCCAGTGATATTAATTCAGGGAAAAAAGCTTTAGGAAGAGGAATAACAGAAAAGCCTGCAGAAGGGCCAGACACGTGATCTAGTAAAGGAGAAGTAAGAAGCAGGGGCAGGGGGAGGGGGGGGAAAGAAGGGACTTTAGAGTCTGCTTATGTCCCTCTTATTGATTGCCTCTGTGTAGCTGGCAACACAGTATAACCTTTATGTGTTTTCTCCATCTTACAGGAGGAGTCTTTTTACTGTCTTTGCCCCACAGAGGTATTGTGGTGCTTAAGGAGTTTGCAAAACGCTGTGCTAAAATTAATCTGAATGCACAAAATGCAGGTAGTCCCTTCATCCTCCACACAGGACTGGTTCAGACAATTCTGCTGACAGAATTTACTTAATCAGGTCCAGTTACACCCAAAAAAAGGCCTATGGGGAATTAAAAGAAGAGTTTGGGGAATTTTAAAAAAATCATCTACCTAGCCAGACATGTAACTATGATGGAAATTTTCTTAGTGGAGTATACCCCCAAAATCCATTTAGTGCATTGCTATGAAGTAACATGGGACAGAGACAGAGTGAAAATGGCAACTGTGTGTATGCATGACATAGAGGTTTGAAAATGTTGAACCTGGATCTTTTCCCAGAAACACCTTCTCTCCAGGAGGAATTATTAATCTGGAAATGGTAAATTCTTACTTACCAAGTGATAAAATCTGTGAAAGAGCAATACTAAATAAAGCTTTTGTTGAATTAAGTTTCTGCAGAAATTGCCTCTGTAAAAAGGTCACATCCTATAGATAAGATTGCTATTCAATCTGCTGATCGCTGAGTCATCCTAGATGTACAGAAATGCTTAAGCTACGATTATTTGTAGTTAAATATTTATTGATTTCCTTTATGATTTCTTATTTAAAGTTTGGTATCAGATACTAAGACATGGGGATAAACTAGCATCTAGGGAGTAGGAATTACAGGGACAACGGGTGACCAGGAAAACCAGCAGCTTGAATGGAGTCGATGCAAAGTACAGGCATGTAATACCAGTGTCAGCTGAAGCATGCCACTGGTCTTCAAATTAATCACAGTGCTGAGGGACTGTAGGCTTTTTGAGCCAAACTGCCAGCAGGTAATTGCACAGTAAAAGCTTATTGGAGCCCAGTTACTAAGAAGCTTCCATGGCAACATCCATGAAAGAGGACCTTCACCTAAAACCCAGCGTGCCTGCGGGAAGCACTTCCAGGGGCTATGGGACTGATCTTGCTTGCGGGGCTAGACTGAACAGCAGGGATGACCATGAACTCTGAAGACCCCTGGTTATTTTGTTGCCATAGACACACAAAAGGAGAGAAAATCTAATTATAAGAATAATTTATCTGCTCTCCCCTCCCCAAGACACAGAGGAACCCAGGAATGTAACTCTTCACAGCAGCCTTGGGCTCATTCCATTGTGGGTTTTTTCAGAGGAAACAAAGGTACAAGAGCAGAGGCCTCTGTTTGATCCTGTCTACTTTCAAGTGATTCAGTTTTATATTGTCCATACTACACACAAAATTTAGTGTCACCCTCTCTTTCATCCTGTTCAGTTCCTAAAAGACAGTCCTGTATCTTCAGTACTTCTAATAATGGGGGGAAAGTTAATGACAAGAGCTGTCCTGCATTGTTCTGAAAAAACATAAAGAACACTGCATTGTGACCCTCTGCACTCAGTGGACCTGTCTATAAAAACCCAGACCCAGCTGGAAAGCTGGACTGGGAGAAACCTAATGAAGTTCAAGAAAAGCAAGTGTAAAGTCTTGCACCTGGAAAGAAACAACCATTCATTTCAGTATAGGCTGGGGGATGTCCTGCTGGAAAAGAGCACTATGGAGAAGGAGCTGAGGGTCCTAGTGGATGACAGGTTGGCTATGAACCAGCAGTGTACCCTGGTGGATAAGAGAGCCAATGGGATCCTGGGTTGCATCAGGAGGAGTGTGGCCAGCAGGTCAAAGGAGGTGATCCTCCCCCTCTACTCTGCCCTGGTCAGGCCCCACCTGGAGTATTGTGTCCAGTTCTGAGCTCCCTGGTATAAAAAAGACAGGGATCTCCTGGAGAGAGTCCAAAGAAGGGCTACGAAGAGGATTAAGGGCCTGGAGCATCTCCCCTATGAGGAAAGGCTGAGAGAGCTGGGGCCGTTCAGCCTGGAGAAAAGATTAAGGGGAGACCTAATTGGTGTTACCAATTATCTTAAGCATGGGATGCAGGGGGAATTAGCCAGCCCCTTTTCAGTGGTCTATGGAGACAGGACAAGGGGCAATGGCTGCAAGTTAGAACACAGGAAGTTCCGCACCAACATGCGGAAAAGCTTTTTCCCAGTGAGGGTGACAGAGCCCTGGGACAGGCTGCCCAGGGAGGTGGTAGAGTCTCCTTCTCTGGAGATATTCAAGATCCATCAGGATGCCTATCTGTGCAGTATGAGCTAGGGAGCCTGCTTTGGCAGGGGGGTTTGAGCTGATGATCTCTTGAGGTCCCTTCCAACCCCTACAATTCTGTGATTCTCTGATTTTGTGGAACCAAGATACATCCCTGTGATCATCTAAGACCATCTCTGGAACTCTTTTCTGAGATGACATGTGCAAGTTGTGATTTATGAAACAGCAGTGTGTGGGTCACTGCCATGCATCATAATGCTGCAATATATATTTTAAACCTAGTACACTTGCCTTCCAAAACAGTAGGATGCTGTTTATTTCAAAGTTTTTCTTTTTAACTTTTAGCCTCTTCCATATAAGTTTTAACATCATAAATAATAAACCTATCCTGCTAGAGGACCCGTGATTGTGTCTGAATTTCTTGCTGACTGCTAACAGAGTAAATTTAATCTGAATAGCTATTGAGACGTCCCTAAATATTAATCAATTTAAGAGGTAGCTTGAGTGTTCTATAGCCATCATGTGGCTTTAAATTATATAATGCCCCATAAACACTTGGCAAAAGTCAAGGCGAGTATTAATTGAAATCTGCAGTCAAAATTTCAGATTTGTATGACTGAGGATGCTCAGATAAACATCTAAAGATTTAGCAAGATGATTTTATAATTTATGTCGAAATAATTATGTTTTATTCTTATAATTTACAGGATACTGAAGAAACTGGCAATTTAAGCTGGAATGTTCTATATGAAAACAAACACAATACCAGTGGTGCAAAGCAGCACTCACTTGGCCAGCATGTAGGAGATGGAGAAGGTTATGGTATCTGGTTTGGAGCAAGGAAGTTGAGCCTTGGCTTTCTACACATCTAGCAAGAATTTTAGCTACTATACTAGATAGTCTTTCTCTGAACATTTGTTTATCTACAATGGAATCACAGAATTGTAAGGGTTGGAAGGGACATCCAGAGATCATCAGGTCCAACCCCCCTGCCAAAGCAGGTTCCCTAGGACAGACTGCATAGGGAGGCAACCAGACGGGTCTTGAATATCTCCAGAGAAGGAGACTCCACAACCCCCCTGGGCAGCCTGTGCCAGGACTCTGTCACCCTCACATACTGGTGTGGAACCTCCTGTGCTCTAACTTGCGGTCATTGCCCCTTGTCCTGTCCCCACAGACCACTGAAAAGAGGCTGGTTATTTTCTTCTGTCTCACACACTTCAGATATTTATAAACATTAAGCAGATTCCCTCTCAGTCTTCTTTTCTCAAGGCTGAACAGCCCGAGTTCACTCAGTCTTTCCTCACAAGGGAGATGCTCCAGGCCCTTAATCATCTTTGTGACACAGGCAGGAAGGACACACTGATGTCTTCACTTAAAACATGCTATTGAAACAACGAAAGTTTAGTGCCACCGGGCACTAAAATACTTTCTATTCTTGAGATTTCAATGGATCTTTGCATTTAATAAAAAATTAGATAAATAATAATAATAAAAAAAACCCCAACCCTTCAGTTCATAAAGCAATTAGCAACCTAAGGCAATTAGTAATGTTCTTTTAGCACAATTGAAAAGTACTTTGGAAAATTAGCTGGTACGGGATTCTAATTTATTCAAATAAAAAGGAACTGCCTTGGTGCCATTTACTTTATGAATATGCTGATAATTTGTAATAATAGGCAGTTACGTTAACAGTAAAAGAGGTGAAATCAGAAAAAAGGTGAAGACAACCCAGTCACGGGGTACGTACTTCAGTGTAATGTCTTAAGCCTTTGATGAATTTCTTTGTTCCCCCTGCCAAAGCCTTAATTTACGCTCAGTGTTTCTGTTCGGTGCCGCTCGCTCGCACTAATGATACCCAGTCAACACTTTCTCCTCCCGGCAGTTTTGTTCGGCTTGGGTTGCTCTAGCAATGCTCTATGTTATACTACAGCGGTTTCCTTTTCCTTCCCTTCCTCCTGGTCTATTAGGAATGGAATTTTTAGCCAGGTATTTTCACCCTGTGAGCAGGGGTACTGAGGATAGCGGCACTGCCTGCACTGGGTAATGGCAAGACAATCGGACTTCGGTATTTTACCTGACCCGCTCGGTGCCCTTCTGGAGCAAAGCAAGAGTTTCCCGGTTGGATGCCCAACTCGGCTGTAAGCCACTGACAAATCGATCCCAGGCTAATTTTCTTCCTGCATGGCTCGTTTAGGCAAGTGTCTCAAGAGGCGCGTTTCCATACGCTGCCTAACGCTGGCACGAGCTCTGCTGGTTCATATCCGCACTTTGTAATCTACAGTGTAGCGACTGCATCAAACAATGCGGTGTAAAAATGACCCTTCTGTCCTCTCTGGGACATTCTGAACATGAGCTTAAATCTCTTTTTGTCTGTACCTTCGAACAGATGTAGCTATTTCACAGGCTGAAGCAAAATAGCTGCAAAAGGCTTAAAATACCTGCTTTTCTGTTGCCTGACGCTGACGAGTACAAATATAACCGGAGGGGAAATAAAAACACACCCAAGTGAATAGGGGTACGTGATAGTGCCAGGCAGGGCGAAGAAAGGAGAGGGCTGATAAGGGCCTCACCCCCTCCCCTCCGCTGCCTGCAGCACCTCCGGCCCCGGGCGGCGGCAGCACGGGGAGCCCGGCCGGGACAGTCACCTGCTCCCGGGGGGCGGTGGGGGGCAGGTCCCCTGCAGGGGAGCTGGGACTGGCGGCTGCTTGCCTCGGTGGCACCGTCTCAGGGCACCTGCCCCCTTTGCTGTTTCCTCCGCAAAGCAGCTGCCTCCCCTCACCGTGGATGCTCCGACCCCAGTTGTACCTGCTTTTACCTGTGCATTTGCTTTTTTATTTTTTGATTCTTCTTTTAATTATAATTTATGTATATATATATATATATATATTTACGGGTGTGCTCTGGCTAAATGGTCTCTCTGGGGTTTGGCAATTTGGGGGCTTCACCCTGGCCCTTGTGTTTGAGTAACTGCTCACCAGTTCTTCACCCTTTGTGTTGCTGTGCTCAAATAAACACAGATAACCTCAAGTAATTCAGGGTTTGGGCTGTGTGCTCGTGTATTGAAGTAATACCCCCTTTAACTTCCCTTCACTCCTGCTCCTGCACTCACTTTGTCCACCACACCTGATTTTTCCTGATGCTCTTCACTCTCAGCATCACTATTAATGTTCACCCCCCACCAGCTCAAGTAGTTCCTCTGTGGCATTGACTGAGCGACTAATAGGACCCTGGTTTTTAAGCCATTAATTACGTATGAATGAAGGTGCCAAATACAGGAGCGGGGGAGGTGGGAGGGGCAAGGTTTAGGGGTTTTGTATGTAAAATTCACTTTTCTCCAGCTGCGGCTACATAATATTTCAGTCTGATTCTTACTTCTGCCAGGCATCAGAAAAAGCCAACAAGATTTGGGTATTATTGGCATATAATCAGAACAGCTCTTACCTCCGGAAAATTAATCATCTTTCTTTTCTTGTCAAAAAGGTAAAGACAAAGCTCTGCAGGAATTTGAGCTCTTTGGGGAGGAGTCAATACTCATCCCACACAATCCGCTGGGATCATCCTGAAAAGAAATGACTAGGCTAATCTTACAGTGGCTTTTATTTATTCCCATAAAATTTGCCAATGGCATCAACATCATCTCGTGTCTCAGAGCTGAAGCTGGGTCGAAGTTTGGGTTGTGTTAGCTGATCCCCATTCCCTCTCAGGGGCAGCTACCACCATAGCCATGTTTCTCCATGCTGGGAAGCCAACTTACTGTGAAAAATAATTAACTGACTTCTCCCCACAGGAGAAGTAAATGTAAATAATAATTAGTGACACTTAATTGTTTTGGTTTCTTCAGTATAAAACCCCAACTGTACCAGATGAGCTGGTCTGTTGACCAGATATCTATATCTGTCTTACAGATATCTGAAGAATACTACAATTTTCTCTTTTAAAGAGAAGTGCTAAAAATTGCTCTCAGCATCCTTGTGTCTCCTCTGGGACACACAGCTGCAGCCTACTCCAGAAAAGTGGGAAACTAGAAAGCTCCAAGCTGAGGACCATGACAAAATGAAATGCAGGGAAGATGGCAAAGCTGTTGTTGTGACTTGCTGGCCTCCTTAATCCCAGCCACTGACCTCCTTGCTGTCAGTTAGCTCTTGTCTGTACGACACCCCTCCTTTTCAAAGTCCTGAGGTCAGAAATCTCTCACCACCTGCCCTGTGCCTCCTTGCAATTGGCAGCTTGTGGGTGTCTGGTCTCTCCATGCCCTCACATGGACTTCCCCATCAAAGTTGGACATGTCCTGGGGCAGGCCACATAGGCTGTCCCAGTGCTCAGGGTTTCATGGGGTTGATTTCTGAAGGGGGTAAAGGAGATCTGTAATAGTAATTTATTCTAAAATGTAAGTAAAACTTCTGCCATCTACAAATAAAAAGCAAACTACAAATTTTATGCTGGATATTTAGTCTTCTATGACCAAAATATATGTACAAAAGTGGTTTGGAAAGTATTACATATGCTTTCCTGCCTCTCTTTTCCCCCTTCCTCTCCTTTGCTGGTCTTTAAAGAGGATAAAATGCATCATTTCCAGAGAGCTGTGTTCACACAGAGAGCTAACATTTCTGGATACAGAGATACAGGAGAACTTAGTTTCCCTGGCAACTAGAGCCACCAGAAAGCATTTCCAGCATCTCCTCCCTTTACTCAGGTTCACTATTGTTGTAGCCTTTGGTCAATCAGGGAGTAAAACCAATTATGATCTAAAAAAATTACCTGATAACCTGCTCCACTTAACTCATCTGGCCTCCCCTCCCAATCTCTAGAGTAAAAAGTGGCTTCTGCCAACGATCCCACGTCAAAATGTCCAGTGCTACAGCTGATGGCTGAAAGGGAAGGTCTGCCCTCTTCTGAAAATTTAACTTAAACCTAGAAAGTGTCATGGTCCTCAGCAAACAGTGCCAGTGGCTAAGCAGCTTTCACTCAGAACCTGCGTATGCTGGAGGGATGCAGCCGCTGCACGGTGAGCGGGTGCCACACAGAGTCGTGCTGGTGATTCAGTGCGGTTCGCTCTTACCTCTGAGTCAGGGCTGAATTAATGTCCCAGCACATTGTTAAGGCTTCGAAGCAGTGTGCTGATGGGGGCAGCTTGTTACTGTAGCATTTGGTAATAAAAAAAGACAGTGTTGAAGCCCTTCCCACCTGCTATTGTTAAACATCACATATCTCCCTCCACCTGTGTTCCTTATTCATTTAAAGAATTCAATTAGGATTGTGAAAGAAAACACTTTACAGATACAAACTTCCCAATGTACGGTTGTCCTTCCACTTAAATGTAGCAATATTATGTAGCTGGTCTGTGAATGAGACAGAAAGTCCAGGTTATAAAAGCAAAAGTAGTGTAAATACACATGTATTGTAGTGGCTAGGTATCAGACAACTCAATGTGACTTGTTCTTACCTTTGAGAGCTGGAATTCTGAACCTAAACAATGTTCCCTAAGTATAGATTTTGATACCTGGTTTTGCATTTTTAATGAAAAATGTTGAGGTGATTTCTATTGCATTTCCCAAAGTCCAGTGAGGTGAACACTGGCCCTACAGTATTATAGGTAAAATACTGGGGGGAAGGGAGGGGATATATGAGCCACAGGTTTATGTACAACAGTGGTGGAGGAAAGTTGTAGCTGAGTGGTGAGACTGTAATTTTAGGCTGTCTTTCTACCCCAAACCATTTCTTGCTTTCCTTTGAAAGAACGGGGGCTTCTGGCATGCGTATATGGACAGTCTGGGTTAGGTTGTCTGCAAACCCTTTCTTTCTCTTCCCTCATTACTTCAGGACACTCCCCTGACCTTTTACGAAGGACTGTTGGGAAGGGCAAAGAGGCACTGAGCAGTTATGTGTTGAAGGAGAAGAAGATGGTGATGGAACAGGGCTCTCCCTCTGCCCTCTTGGTTTTCTTTTCAGTATCATTGCTGGTGTTTCCACTACCTGGAGACCAGTCACTCCTGGTAATTCAGACATTACTTTTCACCAGATAGGCAAAGACAAGAAACAAAAATATTATTTTTAACACTTTATATGAATTTGATTTGACTTTCAGATTTCTTCAGCCTTTCATTCTTACTTGCTTTCTACTGTTGGAAAGACCTCCAGCAACCGAAGGACAGAGTTGAGCCTCCAACATGGAGCACACACACACACAGACAAGGCACTAAGCAACTGAAATGTTGCCTCTGGCTGACCCTTTAATTCACAGACCTGTGGTCCAACTCCACCTCGTTTCAGTCCCACGAGGTCGCAAGGCACACTCCATTCAGGGTCAGTGACCACAGCTATAAGCCCATCTTTCTTGTGCCAACGCTAAGAACACTGGAGAGTTTCAACATGGAATTTAGCTAGAGAAAGAGTAGCTTACTGTCCAGATGCTGACACTTGAAAAGCTCTGAGTCTGCTGTTAATCTTGTTTTCTACATCCCCTGCTATAGAATTACGCACAGCAGTAACAGGCTTTTCTTTCCCATATGGAAGTTTCTGATCCATCCAAAGCAACTGCAGAGTGACAAACTGTTGCTTCTTTCTCCCTCAGTTCAGCCTAACCTTTAGAATCCATTTAACTGGTTATTTTGCAGCTGTGTATTCTCAAACTTAAGGTGCTTATCCAAACAAACTGATGGTTCATAGGAGAT
Source organism: Laterallus jamaicensis coturniculus (assembly GCA_022605575.1). Lineage (NCBI taxonomy): Eukaryota > Metazoa > Chordata > Aves > Gruiformes > Rallidae > Laterallus > Laterallus jamaicensis. The sequence goes on along the minus strand of JAKCOX010000002.1, from coordinate 49,765,601 downwards.
TAATTATGAGTGAATGTTAAAATATCGTTATCTTACAGCTCTCCTGTATATTTTAATTTCAAAACGTGGAGAAGTCCAAGGGAAATGTTAACAAGAAGTTGAAAATTGCCAAGGAAAACTACATATGAGAAGTAGCTGAAGCAGTCACCTTCAGTACATCTGTAAAAAATATGGATTGCAGAGGGTAAAAGCGAGACGGAGGGTACATTTTATGCTAGGGTCTCCCTTTATCTTCCAAGAATTTATTATTGTCCAGGTCTGTTTTCCATTCTTAAAATATATTTGGCTTGGGGGTATTTTTGTCATGTGTTTGCTGTTTTGTGATATTTTGGAACTTCATTAAGGGTGAAACTTTAAGAAAGCTCTCTACAGACGATAGTAGATGCTGACATTCTGGAGAAAGCAGTGACCACAGACCAACCCATTACCACGTTTGCACAAGCCTCTGCCTCTGAGAGAGGGGATTCTGTAGCTTTTATACTTCCTCCATGACTTTTGGCTCTACAGCTGATAGAATTTCTCATCTTGATTGTAGGTTTAGAAAAAAAAAAGTTTTAGAAAATAGAAACTGCAACCTGGTTGTGCTCAACAAGAGGAAGTAAAGTTTTAATGTTAGAAAAGAAGGGAAGAAACCCAAAACCCCTTTCCCAGATGTCAAGGCTTCACCAGATGCCTAGACAGTCATGACTGCCTGCTATTCCTTGCAGAGACCTGCTTTCCTGCTAAATGCTTTGAGATGCAGCCAGCCTGGCTGTTCCCCACTTCTTCAAAGGAGTGGGAACAACAGAGGGTCTAGTCTCACATCTCCTTTGCAATTTAGAGAGACTACTGGTGGGCATTTCAAAGTCTGTTTGCAAGTTAAGGGATATCCTGAATACAGATTCCCAACCCCTGCTTGATGGAATATATCAGGCATAAGCCCCAAGGGATGTGGTTTCTGCGTACATGGTCTCTCCATCCCTGGCTGCAGCTGGAGCCTGGGGAGAGCAGAGCTCCAGCAGTGCTACAGGGGATTCTGGGGCTCTCATGCAGTGTGGGACAGCTTGAATAAACTAAGGACAGTAAGCAGGGTGCCTCTCTCTGCTTTGGTAGCCAGCTTCTGACTTTCCTCTAAGCTGCAGGTATAAAGGCACAGGGGTCGGGCCACTCAGCGAGAAGTGTTTCTGATGCACATGTGAAGCTGAGGCATGGAAGAGCTGATGGACCAGGCAAAGTGTCTATGCTGAGAATTCCTCTTTCATCCAGCATCTGCAAAAGTGTGTGAGATTCAACAAGGCAGAGAGGATCATTGCTTGAGGCCTGGGAGTGCAGGGGGAATTAGGAAAAGAAACTTGGAGAAGTGCATTAAAAATAAGCATTCATTCATTGCAGAACTTATTTTTTGCTTTTCTTTTAATTTATCTGCCTCTGGGTGTTTAGACAGGAGTCATGTGAGCTTCTGAGCTGCAGGGACAGAGACAGAGGAGAACGTGTGCATCAGTGCAGAGTGCTGCTGGAGCCCTGTCAGAGCGAGAGGGAGGCAGAGGGAGCCTGAGAGGGAAAAGGAGAAGTGGTGGGAGCTGGAACAGCAGCAACTGCTGCTATCACGTCGGAGCTCATGCCTGAGAATCGGCTCCGCTGCCAGCACGCCTCTCGGAAGGTACAGATGCCTTAGGTTCAAAAGTCCTACAAGATTGGGGGTACTTACAGAAGCCAAGCGGGGCTGCTTCATTTTTTTCTTTTTCTTCTTTTCCTGCGAAGAACATCTGTTTGAGGACTCCACTCTTTTCCTGGACTAAAAGAGGTATTTTGTGTCATTAACATCTCTTCTTTAAAAGCAGGTATGGGATTTGGAAAAAAAAAAAAAAAAGAAAACAAAGTTAGAGCAGGATGTCAAAGCAGATGTGCAGAGAGGTTTCTCTCTCTTCCCCCTCTCCCACCCCCTTACACCAGAGCTTAGGCAGTAAGGACTCTTGTCATTAGGATACTGTTTTATTTAAAATATGGAGGATGGGAGGGAGAGGGTTAAAGTGTGGGGGTGGATCTGAGCTGTTTCCCATCTGATTTATTTCTCTGTGCAGTCTCTGAAACTGGAGGAAAACTTTCCTTGTGTAACTGGAGGAGCAGCACTTACCCCTTACTTAGTGAGATGTAAATCTTGTAATTATTTAATATGAATGTCGTTTGCTTAAATCTCCGCTTGGTGAATTACGGTCCCCATCACAGCAGATCTCCCCTTAGCATGTACAAATTTTGGAGGTCTTAAAGTCCAGTGGCTGTGACTGCACTTCCATTCCTTCCCCTCTGTTCCCTCTTTCCAGCATACTTGCATCCTGCTGTCTGCAACCTGCTCCCGGTCTCCCTCCTGCCTGAGGGGGCTGTGCACCTATGGATGCCCCTGTACAGATTTTCCGGGAGGAGCCGGACTCCACCTGCTCCCCGGGGCCCTGCCGTCCCCCCAGCACCAGCAGCAGCTGGCTCCTGGGCTGGGCAGACTACGACAGCAATGCCACCGGGGCCTTCGGGGACGCCCAGCACAACCACACCAGCATCTCCCCTGCCATCCCCATTATCATCACTGCTGTCTACTCGGTGGTCTTCGTTGTCGGCTTGGTGGGAAACTCTCTGGTCATGTTTGTCATCATAAGGTAAGGGGCTTTGGAATGCCTGGTGGAAGAGGTGCAAACGGCCACCCCTAAATTTGGCAGGGGAGGGATGGGGTTAGTTTATGGGAGCTCTCTGGGAGTGCTTACTTGAGGAGCTGGAAGAAAGTACCCGGCATGACCCTGACCTTGCCAGTCCCAGCTTGTTTGCCTGGACGTGCAGTTAGAGGCAGAAGGGAGAAGCTGCTTAGGAGTGCTAAATCCCGCAGCCTGCGGGAAAGGCGCTCTGAGCCCCGGAGCTGCGTTCATCGGGTGCCCTCTAGGGATGAGAGGATGCCGGCATCCGAGGGACAGCTCCCGCAGAAGGAAAACTTCTGCAAAACAGCTTCCCCCCACCTCGTGAGGAGCCCCCGAGTGGCAATGTATGTATCTACTGGTGTGGACTTTGATATATTGCTGTCCTGTCACCCTGAGGCTCGTTCAATGAGTTGGGGGGTGGGGGTGGGAGAAAGGAAACCATAAAGATACGATGCAGTGTTCAGCATAAGGCAAGGGGCATTGTTTCTCTGTCTAGTGGTGTTTACCTCCAGTTGTTGGTGTTGGATTGAAGGAAGCAAAGCAGATGCTGAAATACCCTTCCTGTTGTTTTTCAGGAGACAGCTGGGTGTCTGTGACAGGCAGTTTTTAGCATGAAACCACTTAATGAAATGCACCGACTGTAATTACCCCGGTATTGGTGTGTATTTTAGCTTGCACTGTGATTTCTCACTCCTTTTGTCCTTTTCCTTTGTGAAGTATAAAAAATGTTTGGAGAGTGCTGCTCAGCAGGGAGATGATGAGCAACTGAAGGACTAAAATCATGTAACTTTTTGGCCTCTTGTTTCATGGTCCATTAGAATCTTGAAAAAATTCAGAAAAAAAAAGTAATAATTGTGATGTATTCGTTGCTCAAATGAAATCAGCTCGTACACAGAAAGAAAAATGGAGGTATTGGAAGGGGTCTTGTTAGTAAAGCATCCATGATAAGGGTGAAGCAATTGCAGGATGGTGAAATAATTGTCAGACTTGGTGTAGGGAGAACTTAACTAGAAACAGTGAAGTTATTGATGGGGTACTTCATGAAAGATGAGTCATAACCAGATGAATACTCTTCAATAATGGAAATAAAATCCACTTGCAATAAATAAAGATTCCCATGGTCAGTGGAGAAACTGGTTTGCTCCACCTTTGTGATGCTGTAATTTTTATACTCCTCCATGCTCTTTTGCCCTTCATTCAGAGTAGATATTTCATTTCTTTTTGTATTTCTCTTGCAAGAAGAGAGACTCTGTACTTGACAAACACACAGCTGCAAAAGCAGGTTTTTTTTTAAGCCCTCAGTTGCTAACAAAGATAGTCCATTAATTGGCCTGGTCAATAGAAATAAATTCAAATTCAGGTAGAACCTAAAAGCTAGCATGTGTGGATTATACTGGTGCATATGTATTTCCTTTCTTTCTCCCCTTAAGTTAGCCTTCTAAGATTATTTTTGTGAGGATCTAACTAGCTAGGGCTCCCTGTCCTACCAGTTCCTACATTAGTGTTTTGCTTCAGTTTCCTCTTGGCCTAGCTCATGATTATATGATAAAAAAATAAATATGACAAAACACCTATTGGTTTTTGTTTTGTTTTGGGTTGGTTTGTTTTTTTTTTAACCCCAGTATCCCTCTCTCCTAGAGGGAGACGCTTTAAGCATTGCTTAAAGGGGATGCTTTAAGCATTTCTAGAATCATTAGCTGAAATGCATGTACATGCAGACCTACAGCTTCAAACATTTCTTATGATTGTGAAATACTCTAAATGTTCATGCAAGAGGTGTATTTTTGCATTCTTGTCCTATTTTCTCATTTCCCTCTCTCTTCCTCAGATCCATTCTCTGCATGACTGCATCTCAAGATGGGTTTTTCATGAACCATTAAAAAATATAGCGTGCAGTGATGTCTTTTTGTATGGCAAGCCAAGGTCTATATGAAGTTTGTGAAAGAAGGTGGCAAGGGAGAGGGAAATTGTGTTCTCCAGCTGTCCCATGTTGCCTCTCATCCAGCTGCCACAACTCTAAAGGATGATGGGGACACACTGTGTCTCTTATTCACCCTCCAGCTGAACACAAGGTTTGTGTGAGGCCCCCTCGTTGCTGTTTTTTGCCTCTCTGAATCCCAGATCTGCTGTTGTCCTCCTAATCCCCTCTAGACCAGCAGACAATGCAGGCCTGGTTCTCCTCCCTTTGCTCTTTTCACCAGCACATGATTTTAGAAGAGCTTGGTTGGAAGGGACCTACAGTGATCATCTAGTCCAACTGCTTGACAACTTAAGGGTTAACATCAAATCATCTTTTGGGTGACACAAACAGACTCCTTTTGTTCTGAGTCTTTCAATGAAGTTTTTGAAGCATCAATGCTGTGGTAGATCCAGGAGACTCCAAATAGTCTCAAGATGCCTCAGAAGCAGGCTCTAATTCAGCCATAAGTTGTGGCATAGGCAGGCTTTGGCCTATTCCTTAATACATCCACAGGGACAGTTTTGCAACTTCTGCACATGGGCTGCTGAAGAAGCTTGTAGAGACCAGTGAATCAGCATGTCAGTAGCATGCATGAGGGGTGCTGGGTGTCCAAAATCTCCTCCAGGTGTGGTAGAGTGTGTTTCTGTTGTGAGAGAAAACCCTCTCAGAGTTCCTTCAGAGGAAAAAACAACAGGAGACTGGCATTTTGAAATGTAGAAACTTCTGAAAGAAAAGTAGCTGAGTCTGGGACAGCTGCAAATAGAGATTTGTCTTGAAGGTCAGTTGGGAATGGTACTTTAGTAGGGTGGTGGCACCATGGTCTATTAAACCATGTCTTAGGAGACCTGGATTATTCTTTTGATTTTGCTACCAAAAGCAAAATAAAAGCAATGCTTTTTTTTTGTCCTGAGAAGGTCACCTCATAATCCTGTGACTTGATTTCCTTGTGTGTAAAATGACCAGGATCATTGTGAGCACCCCAAACTGCTCTAGCACATTGAGAGTGGTTATTTTCAAGGTGCAGAAGGAGCCATGCTGAGTATGCAGTGGACTCTGAGCAGTGGGCTCTCACGCTGTGGATGGCTTGCAGGAACTCTTCACATGTTCATGTCATCTGTGAGGCACAGGTGTCAGTTCCAGGGCATCTGCTGACAGGCCAGCACCATCTGGGTGGGCTGACAGTGCCTTGTTCACGCCGAGCCAAGGCACACATGATGTCATGGACACCTGTGGCTGCTACTTTACTTGGGGAGAGAGTAGGAGAGAAAGAGGGCATCATGTTGCCACTTACATGGGTGAGAAATGTGGATACTGTGTGGGAAACACTGTCCTTCCCCTATGGATGAGGAGAGGGGGCATGAAATGGATTTGTAGAAACCATGTGAAATTATCTGACCTTATCTGAATAGAGTTGTACAGCTATAAGTGTCTTGGCATAGTCAGAGACTATCTCAACCCCAAACCTTTTCTTTTGGGATTAGCTTTACCTCTGAGGTCTTAGAAGATATTTCTGGAGGCGAAATAGTTGGCTGAAATTGATAAATAAGTCTTGTCCTTGGAAGCAGAAAGTCTATTTCCTCCCTTTCTCATCCCTCTGGACTTCATTTCTCTAAAATTTAGTGCCTATTTTTAAAGAAAATTGTGTTTTCCAGTAACAACTGGAAGGGAAGAAAAGTCCCCTGCCTAAAGTTACAACTTTAACTATGGATTCACTCTTACCAACACCATAAATTTACTCTGGCAAATACTCTGAGAGATGTCTCTTACCCACTCCAGATTCACTTTTTCTAGGTGCCTTACCTCCATTGTTCCTGAAGTCATTTACTGACAACAGTTGCCACCATCAGGATCTTAACTGATCCTATCCTGGCTCTCTTTAAAATTATCTTTCGAGCTTCCACTGAACTGAATAATTTTCTGCATTCAAAACCAGTTTTAACAAGAGGCTGTGTCATAGATATGTAGATTCATTCCTAAGGGAAAAGAAAAAGCTTGTATTCCTCTGCTTAGTCTAATGTGGAAAAAAAATCTCACTAGTAATACATTTTTATTCTTATATTCATCGAGTCAAATAGCGTCTTATGTAACAGGAAGAGTCTGTTAAAAAATGTCATATAAAATCAACTCCTTTCCAGATTGTTTTTAAACCTTCTCCGTCATTCATTTCAAAGGAGAATGAAAAAAAATATTAAAAAATAATAAAATTGAAATGAATTTCATATATTAGTTTAAATCAAGACTGGATTTTGATAACATCAAAACATTACTTGTCAATTTGCTCCAGATTATTTTTCCAATTTAATTAATTTATATTTGGGAAGAATATTATTCTGAAATCATAAATGAAGCTCCAGAAGAGACAACCTAACTGAATTACCTATTTCCTATTGCTTGCAGTTGGTATGATTTCATTCTTTTATGAAATCATGGGTTTGGCTGCTAAAACTAAAGGCCTACCTGTATGTAGGCCTACTCTGGGAAGTTTAGGGCTTTATACCTTTTTCTATGCAAACACCTGACACCTTACTCCTATCAGTACACAGGTATGAAATGAATCACTGGTAACTCACCGCAGGAGCTGAGAGCATTTGGCCTTGCCTCACTGAATGAAGGTAGCTTCAGTAGGTTCTGCAGGGTTTGGCCAAACTTGGCAGAATTTTCATCATAACTTTGAAGGCTGGTCACTACCAACAGCTTTTAGACATGGCATGAAGAGCAGGGTAGCTCTTCAATGTTGAAAATGCAATTTCAATTTCTTTACTACATGTAATACTCTGGTAGACAATGAATAAGTGAGACCTCAGGTTTCTAAGCAGTCAAGAAACTCAAGACGAGTTCTCAATATGACACTGTAGTGAGAAGAGCAGATACTAAAAAACCAGAGAGAGAAAGGACTGGAAGGGATATTTCCTAGAGACAGCATTGCAGAGAGGCCAGAGCTTATGGTGAGCAATCTGTTTGGTTTCTGAAATGTAATTTGGTATCTATCCAGACACTTCCGCTGGGCTAGAGGCCAGGTGGTCATTTATTTCAGAGAAAGGCGTAACTGGAATCAATGTCTGGATGCAAGACAAATTATGGGGAGCCCTTTTGAACTGTCAGAAGTGAAAACTTACAAGAACTTTCCTGCTGGTGAGGCAGAAAACTTGAGATAATGTCCCTGTCCTCAGTGAGGAGAGTGCTGAGGAAGCTTACGCTCCTGGCTGAAGTGTGGGGAGGTTGAAGATGGTGGTGGGAGGGTGCAGGCTGGCTAAGCCCTTCTGGTGAAGAGGACAAAGGGAAGAATGTGAACAAGGGAAGAATGCAGACCTTTTATTTGTTTATTCCTAACAGAGGATTTTGAATTTGCTGAAAGGGTGCTGTGGCAGGAACTTCTAAATGACTGGATGGCCTGGGATGCACTAAGAGCAAGGCAAGATAATCTTCCTGGCTTGTCAACTCTCTCTGTCTAGTCAGAGCATGATTAGTTTTTCCCTTAAGTGAAATTCTCTGAAACAGATGAGTTCCCAAGGATAGTTTTGATTTCAGTTACATGTTGCTTTCTAAAGGAAAAACATCCAGAAGAACTTCCATATTATCTACTTCTGGGAAGTTTACTTCATGCCTATTTTGGTACTCACAAATGCAAGAATTGGGTAATACTTGTGTGAAGTGTGAAGCCTGTGCTCTTCTCCTTGAGGAAAACTCTGCACTTTGTTTGTTGTTGGAGTTTGAGACACGTGAGAAAACGGCAGCATGAGTGTTGGTTTGTGTGCTGACAGATGTGAGTGCACAAACTGGATTAGCTGTAGGGAAGGGATGTGTACACATGGAATGAGGACACAGGGAGAGGAGCATCTGACCAGGCTGGCAGTCTGCAGAATGTAAAAAAAGAATATTAATAAAGAGTATGTAAGGGCGTACAGTATTTCCACGGTCCTTTGGGAAGTTTGCATGTTAGCCTGTGTATTATCTTTGAAATGTTTCTTTCTCCTGAAGCCAGAGGTTTCAACTCTCATTAGATTCACCTTCTAATCCCTAGGGAAGTGAAAATTAATTCTAGGCAGTTTCCTATTTTCATTTTTGAGACATTATTTATGATGAAATCTCAGTTTTCTCTGCATGAGTATGACAGCCTAGCATGATTTACTTGGGTGCATGAATTTCCACTGATACATGGCAAGAACATGTCCAGAACCTTTCTGTGTCCTTCACTCCTCACATCAGTCCACCTGTGCAACAAAAAGTGCCCTGTCTGGCAGTTCATCTCTGATCTAAAAGTCAGTGCCATTCAGCAGTGCATTGTGAGTGAATATCTAGGCTTAGAATCATAGAATCACAGAATCATAGAATGTGTAAGGTTGGAAGGGACCTTTGGAGGTCATCTAGTCCAACCCCCCTGCAGTAAGCAGGGACATCCCCACTAGACCAGGTTGCTCAGAGCGCAATCAAGCCTGATCTTGAATATCTTCAGGGTTGGGGCCTTGACTACCTCTCTGGGCAGCCTGTTTCAATGATCTACCACCCTCATATTGAAGAATCCTTTTCTAATATCCAACCTAAATCTTCCCTTTTCTAGTTTAAAAACATTACCCCTTGTCCTATTGCTTCCCAAACTAAGCTACCCAGCACTTGGAAGACAGAGGATTTTATATCTGCTGACTGACTACATAGCTAAACCTGCTTGCCACTGCACTGTAGGTAGCCTGACCACTGTGCCTACCATAGGGCAACTGGGAAAGGCCTCCCTCAATATTGACAGATGGGAATCTGCATGGTAGGATTAGTTTGGACAAGCTATTCAGTATTTATTTAATGTTCACACACAGAATTTATTTTTACTATGCTGCTGGCTGACAGACAGCATCAGGTAATATGTGTAAAAACTTTTTCACAGTGAGGGTGACAGAGCCCTGGGACAGGCTGCCCAGGGAGGTGGTGCAGTCTCCTTACCTGAAGATATTCAAGTCTCGTCTGGATGCCTACCTGTGCATTATGAGCTGGGGAGCCTGCTTTGGCAGGGGGGTTGGACTCGATGATGTCTGGAGGTCCCTCCCAACCCCTACAATTCTGTGAATCTGTGTGAATCTGTGACTTGCTTTTTCAGAATGATGGACTTGTTAAAGTGTACAGGAGAAGAAGAGTATTTTCAGCATGGAAGCTATCAGCTATGCTGTTCAGTTAACTCTGTCTTAAAAGTTTCCTGCATTTCACTTGTATCATCTCCTTTGGGAAAGCGTATTTTCAGCTGGTCTGTGCTGTGGGCTTCTCTGAGGTAGGTGTGGAAAACAGTTGAATGGGTAGAGTCCAGAAAAAGCCACTTGCCACTGCACACCCGGCTGCCTCCTGCGAGGTACCAATGACTTTTCTCTGAGCTGTCTTGCTACTGGTGTATGCATTTGTTGCCTTGCCACATAATTCTGTACTTGTTCTACAGTGAGGTCCCTTATCTCCCATTCAACTTTATTACAGGAGTGCTGACCAGAGATTCAGGTCTCCACAAGGCCAACTATGTGGTTGTCCTATAAAAGACTCCTAGCAGTGGAAGCTATTATTCATCCCTGTGGCTAAATGCAGACCAGGTGCTTTTTTATTTTTTGAGAACAAGAGTGATTCCCACATGCAAGGACCCCCATGTGAGAGACTGCTGAATTCTTTCCTTATTTCTCTCCTGCAGAAACATCTTAGGGGAAGCAAATGTTGATAACATTTGTCTGCTTCCAATCAACTTCTGCATGCATAGCTACCTATGGAGATCAGATCCTCTCCAAAGAATAAGAGGGGAAGTAAGACCCTGAAAAATCTTCTGAAGCCAATATCCATGTCCCCTTGAGCAATGAGATTTGTTCTCTTTGCCAGGCATCCTCTGTCCTACTCACTTTCCTCTTCCACAAACACATAGGAAGCACTTTGATCTGCTGAGGGAGCTCATGCCGTTCATGAAAGAAACCGAACTCTTCTAAAAGAGAAGAACAATTGGAAATGTGTGTGTTAACAGAGACAGAGACTCAGCACTCATCAGGGATGAGTGGATGGGCGGTGTAACACCCTGGGAACTCCCCATAGCATGACTGCTCACCAGAAAACATCTGCGGCAGTAGTAAGTTTCTCAAGAGACAGGTTCAGGTGCTTGACAAGGTCTAGGTTTACCTTTCTTACCAATAGAGATCAAAAACTAAGGTACATTGTCTAAGCTAATTGTCTAGTCTCAATAATAATAACAATAATAAAATAGTCACACTGTGTTTGGATAAAGTATTGATTTTGCAGAATTGTGCATTCTCACTGCTTCAGTTTAAGCAACAATAAATCACAGAACATTGATGTTTCTATGAGCTGCCCTAGCAAAATCATGGCACAGAAGCACAAATTTCACAGTGCTGGTGTTCCCAACATGAAGCATATTTCTTCAAAAAGGGCCTCTTAAGCTCGCAGAAAAATATATGCAGGCTTGAACTTCTATAATTCAGAATCTGGCTGTTTAGCTCAGGAAGGAAAACTTCCACATCTAATCTAAATTTGCAAGATCTTGCTCAGGCTCAGTTTATGGCTAATTCAGAGGATGAATGCTAGTGCTAATTTTAAAGGATTTTAATGATACCTTCTGACATTCAGGTAGATTATGCTATCTGAGGAGAGAATAAAAGACAAGATTATGCTTTTTTCTTTTAGGTGATTAAAAATAGGTACCCACATGTGCTTTTTAATAAAGACAATTCCACTTTAGGATATTGTTTTGTAGGCAACCGGTGCATTTTTTGTAGTCTCCGAACAATTTTGATGCTAAAGGCAGACAACCTTTAAATGTGTGCAGTAACAATGTTTGCCTTTATTTAAAGTGTTTTCTGAGGCCTTATCCCTTGCTAAATTCTGGCTGTCATTAAAACATGGTAATAGCATATAACCTGATATGAACATGGAAACTGCAGCATACTAATTTTTGCATTCTTTAAATTACCTCAGTCTTAGTTTCCTGTTGGCTTAAGCTTTTCATCTTAATTTATGAAGATCCAAGAGATAGCTGAGCCATCCTTTTGACATGGTATTGGCTTAGAACAGATCCTCCTCAGTTGGGTTTTTGTTTGTTTGTTTGTTTGCTTGCTTGCTTGCTTTTGGTTGGGCTCTTTTTTTCATTCCTCACCCAGCCCTCATTCTGACGCAGTCTCATATTGAGAGCGCCTTCAGATTTAGAGCTTTCCTGACTAAGATTTTCAGCTGCTCAAATCTCCATATACTTCATTCAGAGGTACCTAGTGGAACAGAGCCTGCATCCTGCTGATAGGTGGTTTTGCAATTTGCTTTTAGATGTGCTTTAGCTTTCATTTTCATCCACTGACTCAGGTATCTGCCAAAAATACGTTTGCTATACCTCATTTTATTTCATGCTTTTGTACCTTCACTCTGACACTGTGTGCTGTTGTAGTATGTTTGTGTTTCTCCTCTCCCCATCCCTCATTTCATACTGCAGGGAACATTCCAGCCTATTACAATTACGTGAAAAAAGAACTGACCAGAGCTTCCTTCTCAACTTTTATTACCTTTGCTAATGTTGTGGTGTACCTTAGAATCACACTCCTTTTGTCTGCTTGAGATAATAACTTTAAGGGGCACTGCTAGCAGATTTAGTAATGCATTGTGATTATTTTCTGAAAGCATACCAACATCTTAATGGCATGCTTCCTTCTTTTCTTACCACAGGTGTGATTTCTTCCTATTTAATGTCTTAAAAAAATGCACAAAGTAAATTCTACTCCAGAAGGAAAAGTACAGCAAAGATGAGTCAACTGAGAAATTGGGGAAATTTTCTAAGGGTGTGATTAAAGTCAGTCTCAAAAAACTTTTGTAAAGTGGACTTAACTTAAGGTATGATAGTTTTGTGAATTTTACATCTGAAATATAAGTAGACATCATTTCAGTCTTGCTCCTTAAAATCTCCCATCATACATCCATCAAAAAATACATCCAAACCAAAGATTTATTTTTCCTCTTGACTATTTTTCAGCAGGGTTTCCATATATCTTCCAGTTATTTATGTCTACAGAGGCTTGAGGCCTGCTTATAGCTTGAGAATTAGTCTTGAGATCCACCAAATAAGTCATCAAAGCTTTTTCTGCATCTTGAAATTAGATTTTAACACCTGATTTAAGATAGGTCCTTTCTATTCCTATGCAGTATTAAAAAAGCTGTTGTCTTAATATGGAATCCCAGTATTTAACAAACCATTTTCTAGACACAGGATTTCCCATGAATGGAAGTTATTTATCAAAGACATTAAGAAGCTGTTGTTTATTAATAATCACTGTGGCATCTATGCTGTAGTTATGTCCAGCCTTACCCTATCTGTTCTGCTAGATCATGTAAAACAGGTAGTATTTTTTCTGAAAGTTAAATACAGTTATTCAATCAATAATTCTAATTTTGCAAAGGAAGGCAAGATTCCCATTCTTGATCACTGTTTTGATTTTGTTTGAGTGCAGATTTAGGTGAACATAGGATATGGTGGGAAAACCTGAAACCACATTTGCAATTTGGTGCAACAGAATGAGTTGCAGAAAACCAGTTAAACCCTTCATCTCATATTTGAGACTCACTTCAAAGTATCTGACAGCAACACCAGTCACTCCAGTACTCCAGCTGGATTTTTGATTAAGCCTGCAAGCACATATCTTCAGAGGCGTGTCGGCATTCAATAATTTTTAGGTGTTTAATTAAAAACATCGAAAGGAGTTTGGATGACTGAGCCCAGATTCTCAAAGGCATTTATGAATTTTATTAACTTCTAAATGAATGTATGATTTAATCTAGATTGCCTAACAACTTCAAAGTCCAACATCTCATTTACATGGAGGCCAATGCTTTCAGGTGAAAGTAATCAAGATCTTTACATTACTAGTGTGAGATCAATGAGTTTTAACATTGCATCAGTAAAACGTGCTTGGACTTAGTATTGCTGAGGTTAACTAGTGCAACCTTCATCCCTGAGTTAGGTACACATGATCTCTCTGCAGTGCCTGGAACAACTGATTGCCTAAATTTTATAAAGTATTTACTGGAACAGTATTTATTGGTCTCTCATCTTCTTTAACATCTGCCAGGAAAGGGGTCAAGTCCCTTGTCTTGGCTTAGAGTGAGTGGTGCAAGGAGGTGCCTGTACTCTGTGAGCTGGGGTGGATTTGGGTAGGAGGAGTTAGTCATGATCCAGATGATACTTAGTGATTTACTAGATGATCTTTAAGGTCCCCTCCATCCCAAACCATGGGACTGCCAGGCTGGTGAGCTGTGGGGAAACATGAGATGCACACCAGGTGAGGTTATCAAAGCTGGGATTGCTGTGTGCATATGTGCTCCTGCAACGAGCTAAAGCTTTCGTAGAGCTTTATAGGAGGAACGTCACATCATGGGTTTTTCTTTTCCCAGTTATTTTTTCACTTTCATATACAGCTTTGATTTGTTTACACTGGAAATTGTCTAAATGCTTATGCTGGGATGATTCTATATTTCTTCCTACCTGTGAATGACAAGACATCCTTCCTGCTGGATCTATTGTAGTGAGGAAAATTAATTTTGTTACATGTGCATGTGTTGCATGGTCCAAAAAAAATCAAAATTGTTCTTTTTACATGTGCAACATAAGCAGTGTTTATACAGCGAACATGCTTAGTGTTGCAGCTTCAAAAAATTTAATTCTGAAGTTACCTAAAAAAATAGTGGCATTTTATAGTGGGTCTGTCTTATTCTTCCACTGGAAGGCTGGGGTGAGAAGGGGAAAGGTTGCTGGGAAAATATGATATAAACGGTCACAGTGTCACTCACAAACAAGCATTGAATTCAGGTGCAAGGAACAGGAAATGTCAGCTATAAAGTCTTTCAGCTATAAAGTCTTTCAGCTATATATTTTTTTTCAAGGTTAAGAAGATCCTCTTAGTTATTTTTCACTACTCTTATGATTTACTTCAAGGAAAAAAGACCAAACGAATTCTTCTAAACATGAAAGCAAACTTTACCTATCCAAACCCTTGTGAAAGTTTTCCAAAGATCTACAGAAGTACGGATTCAGAAGGGCTATTAGCTACCTCATCTCTGCTTATCATAGGCCGGTCCTTTTCATTTAAATATTCCTGTATTGACTCTGGTAAATTGTATTTGACTGAAGCACACCCTTTGCAAAGCAGCAGATATTGATTTGGAGACATCAAAAGATGGAAAAATTACTCCTTTCTTGTGTGATTTGTTCCTAGTAATAATCACCTCAGCTGTTAGGAAAAATCCATCATTGTTTCTAAGCTGAGTTTGTCTGGCTTTGACTTTTATGTATTTGTCCTTGTTACGCTTTTCTTTGCAGTCTGAAAGAAGTCTTCAGTACCTGCTATTTTCTCCCTGTGGAGGTCTTCAGACACTGTAATCAAGTCACCTCTCAGTGTTCTTTTTGATAAACTAAATGTCCTGAGCTCTTTAAGTTACTTGCAGTAAGAATTTTCTCCAGTCCTTTCACTTATCTTTGTGGCGCTTTTTTATGTATCCTTTCCAACTTCTCATAGTCTTTTTTTGCAATCTGACCAAGACAACAATTCCAAATATATTGATGATGTTCACTGAAGTAAAATTGCCTTTCTACTACTCCTTTTCAGATATTTAATAGAAATTTGTCTATTTTACCACAGATTTGCAGACTGAGTGTTTAGTGAGTTTTTATTCAGTTGCACAGCTGAAATGCACTCAGTACCTGAAAAGTGCCTATAAGAAAGCTGGGGAAGAACTGTTTGCAATGGCATGTAGCAGTAGGACAAGGGGTAACAGTTTTAAAACTCGAAAAAGGGAGATTTAGGTTGGATATTAGCAAAAGATTCTTCAATATGAGAGTGGTAGATCATTGGAACAGGTTACCCAAAGAGGTGGTTGAGGCCTCATCCCTGGAGATATTAGTCAGGCTTGATGGGGCTTTGAGCAACCTGATCTAATGATGTCCCTGCTTACTGCAAGGGGGTTGTACTAAAAGACCTCCAAAGGTCCCTTCCAACCTAACACATTTTAGGATTCTATGCACTCATATTTACTATATTTTTTTTTCTTTTTTAACCAGGAGGGATGTTCCTGGTCTGTTAATGTGTCTTTCATTTATTTCTCCTAGCTGTATGCTCTCATGTTTGTGTGTAAATAGTGCCTTAGAGGTTGTCACATGACTTACAGGATAGACTGCCTCCTCAACCTGAGGAGGTTCATCTGGGAGGGGGCACAAGCCCAGCTCTGACTAGTGGGTCCCTCCTCACTCTGCCTTTGATCTCTGAGAAGTTCAAAGTGGGGCAGGAGTCTGGACCATGGGGATCAAACCACCACTGTGGAGCTTTTGCTGCTGCTTCCTTTTATCTGTCTTTGTTCAGAGATACCTAACGTTTCACCAGCTATGGCTTTGTTCAGGATGTGAGTCTGGGCATGGCACCTGGGTGAGAAGGGTTTACTTCTCCCTTGAAGTTCTCTTTTCTATTCTTTGAACCAGCATTTGGGTTTATGTTCTCAAAAAGTTGTCATGAGAGTGTTTTAGAAAAACTGGTGCTATTGTTAACATTTTGTATTGGTAATAGAATGACATTTCTGCCCGTATTTTAATTAATATCTAATTTACATATTGGGCACATTTAGTCAACACTGCACCTTTTTTTTTTAAATTATTTTTATTTTACATATCAAAGTTTTAAAGACAAATAGACACACTGCCCTATGTGTTCATTAGCTGAACTAGTTGATTCTTTTGTTTGCACTGTAAATTATTAATGAAGGCATAGCAAAATCTAGATAGATGTGTTTCTGTCTGTGCTATGTGTGTATATTTTAGTTTGGGCACACATTCAAAATATGGGGCTGAAATAATCTTGAGAAAGAAAATCTGTCATTGAATCTGGTAATAAATTAACAGTAATGAGCAAAAGTAACTAGCTAGGGGGTAGCATTTCAGAAAGGAGAGCCAGGTATATCCCTATGTTAAGAGGAATATACCATCTTCCTTCATACTTTATGCCCATAGCAGAGCTGGAAGCAGTCCTCCACACCTTGGGGCACAGGCTGTCCCCCCAAAACTGTTATCAAGGCAGAACAAAGCAGGATGTCATTTCAAAAAAAACACAAACAAACCAAATCTTGGTGTTCTCTGAAGGGTGACGCTCTTACCAGCTGGGCAAAACAAGTGCTTCATTTTGATGAAATTAAGGGATCACAGAATCACAGAATCACAGAATCTTAGGGGTTGGAAGGGACCTCAAGAGATCTTCGGGTCCAACCCCCCTGCCAAAGCAGGCTCCCTATCTCATATTACATAGATAGGCGTCCAGACGAGACTTGAATATCTCCAGAGAAGGAGACTCCACCACCTCCCTGGGCAGCCTATTCCACTGCTCTGTCACCCTCACTGTGAAAAAGTTCTTCCGCATGTTGGTGCGGAACTTCCTGTGCTCCAGCTTACAGCCATTGCCCCTAGTCCTGTCCCCACTGACCACTGAAAAGGGGCTGGCCAATTCCCCCTGCCACCCATGTCTAAGATACTTGTAAACACTAATTAGGTCCCCCCTAAGTCTTCTTTTTTCCAGGCTGAACAGACCCAGCTCACTCAACCTTTCCTCATAGGGGAGATGTTCCAGACCCCTAATCATCTTTGTCGCCCTTCTCTGGACTCTCTCCAGAAGGTCCCTGTCTTTTCTATACCAGGGAGCCCAGAACTGGACACAGTATTCCAGGTGGGGCCTGACCAATGCAGAGTAGAGGGGGAGGATCACCTCCTTCGACCTGCTGGACACACTCTTCCTGATGCATCCCAGGATCCCATTGGCTCTCTTGGCCACCAGGGCACACTGCTGGCTCATAGCCAACCTGTCATCAACCAGGACCCCTAGGTCCTTCTCCATAGAGCTCTTCTCCAACAGGTCATCCCCCAGCCTGTACTGATACAGTCGGTTATTCCTCCCCAGGTGCAAGACTTTACACTTGCTTTTGTTGAATTTCATTAGATTTCTCCCTGCCCAGCTCTCCAGTCTGTCCAGGTCTCGCTGGATGGCAGCGCAGTGTTCCTGCGTGTCAGCCACTCCTCCCAGTTTTGTATCATCGGCATACTTGCTGAGGGTGGATGCTATTCCCTCATCAAGGTCGTCAATGAAGATATTAAACAGGACTGGACCCAACACTGAGCCCTGGGGAACACCGCTAGTCACAGGCCTCCATTCAGATTCTACTCCACTGATCACGACCCTCTGAGCCCGGTCTGACAGCCAGTTCTCAACCCACCTCACTGTCCACTCGTCTATCCCTTGTTTCCTCAGCTTCTCTATCAGGATGTTGTGGGAGACAGTATCGAAAGCCTTGCTAAAGTCGAGGTAGATGACATCCACTGCTCTCCCTCCATCCACCCAGTTGGTAATAACATCATAGAAGGCTATGAGATTGGTCGAGCACGATCTCCCCTTGGTGAATCCATGCTGACTATTCCTCATGACCTTCTTCTCTTCCAGTTGTTTGGAGATGGCATCCAAAACAAGCTGTTCCATCACCTTTCCAGGGACAGAGGTGAGGCTGACTGGCCTATAGTTACTGGGATCCTCCTTCTTGCCTTTTTTAAAGACTGGAGTGACATTGGCTATCCTCCAATCTTCAGGCACTTCTCCTGTAGTCCAGGATCTGTCAAAGATGATAGAGAGCGGCTCCGCAATCACCTCCGCCAGCTCTCTCAGCACACGTGGGTGTATCCCATCCGGGCCCATGGATTTGTGTGCATCCATTCCTTTGAGTCGCTCCTGGACCACCCCTACCTCTACTAGAGGGGAGCCATTCGTTCCCCAACCACTTGTTCCCCAACCACTCCTACTTACATCTGGGATATGTGAGTCCTGAGAAGCCTTCGGAGTAAAGACCGAGGCAAAGAAGGCATTAAGTATCTCCACCTTCTCATCATCTCCCGTCACCAAGACACCCGCCTCATTCAACAAGGGACCTACATTATCCCTGGTCATCCTTTTACTATTTACATACCTGAAAAAGCTCTGTTTTGGATGCAGAAATAAATATTGGTATGATCATTTTTTTTTCACCAGGGCAGTATTTAAACGATAATCATCTTTTTCATTGGCATTCACAAGAAAGAGGACTGGGAGAAGCTAATTATAAGAAAAGATAAGAAATTGGAAATGAAGGAGCAAAGGAAGTGGTTGTCTAAAACATGTATAAACTGGCATCACTGTAGAGAATTCAAGATGGAGAAACTACCATGGAAGCAGCAATCTGTCCTGGCAGGTGTAACAATTTGCATGGACTCTTACTGGAGAATGGGATAACTGTTCCTTCCAAAAACCAGGAAGCTTATGATCACTGACAGTTAGTTAAGGAAAGGAAACGGAAAACATTTTGATCACTTGCAAATGTAACAATGATATTTTCTTGTAGAATCATTTGAGAAGATAGAATTGAAGTGAGCATTTGATTAACAAGATAAAAATGTATTCATATAGCTTGTTTTCCCTGTGGTGTACAGTTCTAGCTGCTAATGCAGATGCTGACAGACTGGGTCAAATATGTTCACTATTATCCAAAGGGTTTTCCATTTGTGTGCACTTCTGTCAGAAAAAAACCCCCAACTATGGCAAAGTCTGACTGTTAAACCGTTACATATCTGAATGTGCAGAATCATATTTTGAAATATTAAAGCCTAAAATAAGTTTGTTCTTCAGGTACACAAAGATGAAGACAGCAACCAACATCTACATTTTCAACCTGGCCATGGCAGATGCCCTGGTTACCACAACTATGCCTTTCCAAAGCACTGAGTACCTGATGAACTCTTGGCCCTTTGGTGATGTGCTGTGTAAAATAGTTATTTCCATTGACTATTACAACATGTTTACCAGCATATTCACACTGACCATGATGAGTGTTGATCGATACATTGCCGTGTGTCACCCAGTCAAGGCTCTGGACTTCCGTACACCTCTCAAGGCGAAGATAATCAACATCTGTATCTGGTTGTTGTCTTCATCTGTTGGCATATCTGCAATAGTTCTTGGAGGTACCAAAGTAAGGGAAGGTGAGTATAAGCATTCAAAACTCAGTCTTTTTGTTTCTCAAATGATGAAAAATATAGCTTTGAATATTGATTGTACCTGACTGATCCCTTCTTCAAAAGGTATGTCTACATTTCTGACATTTTAAACTGTATTGTGGAACATTACAGTATGACATATAAATCATTTAAACTCAGTTGCCCTGGCCAACTAATGCACTTTGAACAAAACTCACTTTGAAGCATTGTCTGTGCCAGAATGAGAACATCAAAAACTCCTAGCAGACAGCAGGGGAAAATAATCAGGAATTTGATCACAGCAGACAGATCAAAGACCAGTTTAGGGTGAAACTCTACATGTGAGCTTAAGGTGCTCTTTGTAGGTGTTGTGAGAGTAGTTCTGATGAAGGTCCAAGGGCAAAAACTAGATTGCTTGGCATTAGTATTCATATTATCAACTGTCATTAGTATTAAGACTTAGCAGCTTATTATCAACAACCATTTCACAGAACTTGAAGGCGTGGTAAGAAAAGCAAAAGTCAGCAGTAGCTGGAGACAGAAAATCAAGCTAAGTTAAACACAGCGGTATCTCAAATTTTTGTTTAGAAAGGGTTGGAGATGTATCTGGAGACTTGGAAAAGCTGAGAATAATGACCAGCAGAAGAACTGGGAATACAGACCATGGCAAGGAAGCAATTAGAAGAGCATGAAGTCAATGATACCTGTATGCAGACCACCTGTAGGCTGTGCTTGAAATTTGTAACCCATGAAGGATTATGTATTTAGCCCTTATAACAGGAGTCTTATTACCAAAACTCCCCTGCTTTGGGATTTATCTGATTTGAAATCCTCCTTGAGAAGGAAAGGGAAGAACCATTCTCACACATATATTTCATACTCAGAGGCATGACTGTGGTGCAGGAGCATCTCAATGTCTCCAAAAGGCTTGAGATATCTGATGATGTCCTTGGGTTGGGGCTATCCTGTTAATGAATGGCTTGATAAAACACAAGGCACACACATTTATTTGGTGTTAGTCTTGTTTGCTGTGTAAATAGTATTTTTAAAAATTATTAGTAATTTCCTGAATTGACTAACTTTTCTATTAGAAGGGCTTTGCTCCTTCTGAGAGAAATGGCAAACTTCCATAAGGAGACTGTTTTATCTGACAGAGACAATAAATGCTGCGTTAAGCTGTACAGCACTGATCAATGCAAACAAAACATTTCAGGAATCAAGGGCTGATTGATTTGGCTGACAATGTATAAATTTTGTTCTTGCTGCTGGTCTTCTGGTGTGTAGGGGTCAGGAGAGTTCTCTGGAAGCTCTTCTTTCAGCCCTTTGAGGGATCAAGCGTCCTGGTTTGTAGTGCTGTAACTTCTCCTCAGTAAAGCTTTGGCAGTGTCTAAGGAACAATGCCTGGCTCAGGAAGCATTGGCTTCGTTTGGGAAGAATGATTGCATCACTATGTGTGAGATCTTGAAGGGCATGGGATAGTGATTTGTTGGAGCATGCTTAACTAGCAGAATATTTCTGTCACGTTTAGATCAAGGGGCTGCGCTGAGGCCAGCGATGATTAAATTCCTTTTCCACACCATGTGTCAGGCAGCTTTTGGTGAGTTTTTTATCCTGAAACAGAGACCAGTAATACACAGCTCAGCTGGGCCGAACACAGTTGGAAATTATTGGCAAATGCTCATCAGGCTCAGCTCTGCTTCTCTGATCTAAGGTCTCTCTTGAGCATTTACTGCCAATTACCTTGTCTGGTGTGTTCAGGAATTGTGCTGACAAATGCTGAGGGGGAAAAAGCAAGGATCCTCCCGTTGCCTGACAGCTTGAGTTTGGGACTGAAACTTTAATTTGGTCAGAAGAGTTGTTGTTTATATGCTACAGGGCCTCTGTTGGATTCGGATTTAAATGAAAACTGATCATCAAATGAAAAGTTGATATATTTAAAGTTCCTACCCCATGCTCAGTTAGTTCATTTTGTTCACACAGGTCAGGGTTGCTCCCAGCAGTGTCCTTCCAGATGCATTTTCCCCACAGAATAAAATTTACATCTGCGTAAATATTCCTTCCCTGGCTATAATGCAGCTTTTCTTGCTGAAGAATTGTTCATTTAAAAAAATAATTAAAAACAGAGGTACTATTAGCATTTCCAGTAACAGTATGAAGGCTTCATTTGAATACAGAGGAGTATGGGTGCTTCGATGTTACATAATAATATATCTAACAAATCACAGAAGCACAGAATTAGAGAATCATGAAGGTTAGAAAAGACCTCCAAGATCAACCAGTCCAACTGTCCCCCTACCACCTATATTACTAACCATGTACCTCATCCAACCTTTCCTTGAACATCTCAAGGGATGGTGACTCCACCACCTCTCTGGGCAACCTGTTCCAATGCCTGACCAATGTATTCCCCATGTCAAGATTAAGATTATTTTTAAATAGTATCTTATCGAACACATAAAAAAATATATTTACACTAAAATACTATCCAGAATGCAACATTTTTCCTTAAATATATTTGGCTTTCAGAGTGGAAAAGGAAGGAAAAAAGTGGAAGGAAATCTTAGATACTCAGTTTGTGACAGTTCTGAGTTCTGCATCTTTTCAAGAAACAAGAGTACAATAAAAATTAATTTTGTTCTCTTCCAAAGTTTCTGAAAATTATTATGATATTGTGCATTATGACAAGAATCTTTGTTGATTGTTTGCCTGGAATGCATTTTTTTTTGTTAATTGATGTAAATTGGGAAAATGTAAATGGGTTCCATACAATTGATAGTGTTATCTATATCAAATGAGACATGTGAATATTAATGCATTTAGAATAAGATTTTCCATAGAAAGCAAACTGTAACGAGATATAAGACAATCATTAAATTTGTATTGAATAATTTGGAATTCTAAAATACCATTCCAAACCACAAATGATATTAAAATGTAGCAAGAATGTCCTAATTATTTTCATAAATACGTGGACTTATGTCAGTAGGTCTGGAGAGGCAGTTACCTCTGGGAAGTGACTTCATTGAGTAGCTGGATGTGGTCTGGAGCAGTCAGCCCTGATCACATCTCACTTTTATCCAGAGTTGCACATCTGGATGCAGCTTTACTAGTCTAGGCATTACAGCTGCATCCAGATTTTATTGCTGCTGCTATGCTGTGATTACTACAAATAAATAATCAATGTGAAAACTTCTTTGAAGATGGTTGTTGACATTTCTAGAATAAAAATAAGTAAAAGCAACTACACATATAAAAGCCTAGATCACAAATGATTTAGAAAAGTTGACTGAGTGTCAAGACCTTGACAAGATATACTTCTGCTGTAAGCTTAGTATCCTCCATCAGGCTTGAAAGATATGTCGTTTACTTTTTCAGCTTTCAGAATCACCCATTTGTTGTTATATTACTTAAAATAAAACCTCAAAATATTTAGCCTTGATTTCAACATTTTTATTCAAGGTTTTAGTATTCAGGACCACCCAGCTTTCTGATATCTAACCATGAAAATGTCTGCATGATACCATAATGACAATTTCCCTCCCCTCCCAGCTGTTTTTCAAAACAAATTCTTTGCAATATCATCTTGATTTGTGAGGCATTTTGATAGCAAGGAAATAGAGCTTGATGGAATTTTTCTGCCTTATTCTACTGGAGACAGATACAAAAAAGTGATGTGCAAGAATATATTGAATCATTCCACCCTTAGATCTGATTCAGTAAAAGCCAATACATAATAATTTGAGGAGGAATGACAAATTCAGTAGGGGGGGGGAAAAGAGTAATGCAGTAGTCAAGAGGATAAAATCTAGGCTACAATTCAGAGTGAAACATCCTTGTGCTACCTTGGCTTGTCTTCAGTAGAGTTTAACTGCCGATAGTAGTTGTAAATTTACCCCTTCTCTTGCTTGGCCATCTATCTTGCATCTTGGTTTATATGCTGGAAGGCTCCAATGAGGTCAGCAAATGAAACCTCAAATATTTCATTCCTTAGCAGCCTCCTGTCAGATGGATTATTTCTGGGACCTAAAACAAAGTGACAACCAGTGGCTCTGAACCCTGGCATGGGCAGTCAGAAAGGGAGTGGGCTGGTGTCAGCAGCCCGGATCCTGTAGTCTCTCCACAGGCTGAATTTTCAATGACATGATCTGCAAAAAGAGCAACTTCCATTTGACTCTGTGCAGGCACATATTTTATTTGCCTCTATTTAACTGAAAAGACAACGTTGCCAGGAAATAGGTTTTTCTGAATGCAAGCACTTATGTGTATTCCATTTACATGGAAGAAGGCACATGGTAAAAGATTATTACACAATTAGCATCTATTGGCAAAATCTTCCTACGATCAAAAGCTCATTCAGCTCCCACCCTTCATACCGAAAATCTGTCTCCACCCACAGACAAAAACATATGCAGTTAGATAATAATTTTGGGATTTCTGCTCCACTGAACACGGTACTCGTGCTGGCTTTGAATCTCAGCAAGATTCAAATGGAAACATTTTACAAATTTTTATTTTTGTGCTCTGCATTTTTAGGTCTTTCTTCCCATGGGAAACAAATTTTATAAATGTCATGCATTTTAAAAAGCCCCCGTTTCTCTCAGCAATTTCTAGAGACAGCTGCATAAAACCAGTTTCAATGGCAATTGAAAGCTTTCCTTGGAATGATTTAATGATAACTCAATTTATTAGTATAATGATAACTCCATTTATTAGTATCACATTACATGATAATCACTTTTTCTAGCTTATGCTATGATAATGATGTTGTTTAGAACATCTAATAATAAAGCAATTTTCTTCTTCTCTCTTCTTTCATTCCTAGATACTGCTAGCACTGAATGCTCCTTGCAATTTCCAGACAGAGATTACGTGTGGTGGGACATCTTCATGAAAATCTGTGTCTTTGTCTTTGCATTTGTTATTCCAGTTCTCATTATAATTGTTTGCTACACCCTGATGATCCTGCGCCTTAAAAGCGTACGGCTTCTCTCAGGCTCTCGAGAAAAAGATCGAAACCTGCGCCGCATCACCAGGTTGGTTCTTGTGGTCGTGGCAGTTTTCATTATCTGTTGGACTCCCATTCACATTTTTGTGCTGGTTGAAGCGTTAGGAGATGTGTCCCACAGTACTGCTGCTATATCCAGCTATTACTTCTGCATCGCTTTGGGCTACACCAACAGCAGCCTCAATCCAATCCTTTACGCTTTCTTGGATGAAAACTTCAAGAGATGTTTCAAGGACTTCTGCTTCCCCTTTAAGATGAGGATGGACAGACAGAGCACCAGCAGAGTCAGAAACACTGTGCAAGACCCAACTTACATGAGGGAAGCAGATGGGACAAACAAACCTGTATGACTAGTCGTGGAAATGTCATCTTACTGTCCTCAAGAGAGAGAAGAATCCAACGACCTAGGACTGACGCAGATTACCACTGCAGTTTGAACTAGACTCACCCAGACAGATGATTCTGGAATCTTTCAGAAATCCTAGCTGTTTGAAGCAAAGCAATTTTATTACTGACAAACAAGAACCTCCTGAAAATAAGCTCAAATGAAAAGCACCTGGCTGATGGTCTGGGTTTGGCACCATGTTTGCTGTACTTGGGCAGGTGCTAATATGTGCTTTGGAGGAGGCAGGAGATAGTGTCGTACTAGCTGAAAGTTCTGGCTTTTCTCTTTACAATAATTAGGGTTACATTGAGTGACATTTGGTCATAACACTGAGTTATGCTAGAAACTTTTGCCCCAAATGATTGCTTCTGAACTATGTAGTTTGACAACTTGATACTCTTTTTACAATGAAGAGTGTTTAGGCTTCTGCCGAAGAATGCCAGAGCTATAATCAATATTGTCCTCAACTAATATATCTTTAATGTTTGTCTGTGCTGTGGAAATCTGATTTAAGCATGATTTGCCTCCTCACCAAAGTGATTTTATCGTGTCTGTGTATGGTAAAGCATTTTGGCATTAAAAAATATTGGGATGTAAGGAGAATTGTTAGTATATTTTTAGCACGTGTTTATCACCTGTGCATAATGTTTTCTAAGTGTCATTTTTTCCAAGATGACTGTATATTTATTGGTTGTGAACAATATAATATGCATTTTCAGAGTGTATTTTGAACAAGGGGCTGGAAAACTTCGAATATTTCACTTGTTGCAAAACTGATGAAAGAAAGATGCCACAAGCATTACATGGAGAGGGGGGTGGTACTCATGTTCTGTTTTCAGTAAAGGGGACAAATGGACAAAGTGCTGTACTTGTTTCCCTGGACAATTTGTAAGCAGACTAAAATAAAAATATAACAAATTAGAAACCAGTGAATTATGACATGTGTTAACTGGATTGATACAAAGGAAATTAAGATTAAATATACTGGATGCTGTAATGGCACTTGATTGGAAAAATTTCCCATTTTATTGTGCTTTCCCTCCAATGCCGAATTTAACTCAGCATCAAATACAGCATCTCTCTTCCAGCTCCCAAAGCTGTTTATACAAATGACAACACCTCAAATGGGATAAGGGAGTTTCAGGAGGGAAATACTCATCTCCTTTATAAGTAACCAAGTCCTGGGGCGGATTGATGGCTGTAGGGATCAAGATGGCTGCTTTGCTAAAAGGAATATCAGAAATATCTGCTTTGTTGTACTCCAAAATTGTACCAAAATCTCTGGCCTCCTGCAGGTATTTATTAGTGTTTATTAGTGATGATTTCATGGTGTGAAAACTTGGTAGTGAGGGCGTAGGTACACAGTGATAGAAAGCTGTATTGACAGTGATATCAGGTGCTTAGGAAAAGAGTGTAAAAGGTATGAGACATGAAAAATAGGGTGTGTGAACATGTGTCTACCCATGTGCGGGTGTGCAAGATTTCTCTTTCATTTTTCCTAATGAAAACCTGTGTCTGTGTTACAAAGGAAACAGCTGGCTTTGTTATCTGCTTCTCATCAGAATGGAAATACCCTGCAAGACTCCAGATTTAAACAGGGATTTAATCTTGGTCTGGCAGGTCTGGAAGGTTAAAAGTTCTTAAGTTTTTGTGGATTTCTGTCTTCAAAAACTTGTTAGACAAGTATTTGTATACCTTCAAATACTTGTTAGACTTACTTGGTTGTAGGTCTTTCTTCATCCATTGCAGCACAATTAACTGCTCATCTGTTGAAGTAAGACTCCCTGGAAATTTGGTAATGGGAAGGCCCAGAACCCAGATTTCATCACAGTTTTAGAAAGCTATTATAAAGCATAAATCAGTAGGGTAAAAAGAAATTTATTGGTAGCATGACCACAGTGGAGCTACCCTGGGGAAACAAAAATGCCTGGTGAAAGTGGTATCCTTTTGACTTACACAGGTTGTCAGTATGCGCAGAGATGGAGCTCCTGAGCAACTCCTGCATGCAAATCCTTTCTGCAAACCAGCCATTAGCAGAGTGCTGGGCCCCTGTACCTATCCTAAGGTAAATTTTACTAATAGAATATTTTTTTCTTAAAGTAGTCAAGTGCTATAAAATGCTATTTTGCAGATGACCGGTCCTGGAATATTAAGTTTTCAGATGAAGTGTATGTATTACAGAGAAGTTGTTAATGGCCATCAGCACCCAGTAGGACTGGATGAATTATTATTTTTGTGACTGAGCTAACATTTCAGTATAATAGTGCATATTTGCCATTTGAGGTAATTTCTAATCTGCAAAAGAAAAAGTGGAGAAAAACGGTTACCAAAGGAATATTTTTCAATGTCTTTGAAGACCAAAGGTAGAGATGGAATGGCACTCCAAAGTGGTATTTCTATCTCATTTTTAAAGCTTTTAATAATAAGAAAGATTTTATTTTTTGATCTGAAATTCAAATTGTTTAATTTGCATTTTTTCTTATGGCACAGCAGAAGAAAAATAAAAATTATTTCTGTTTCAAATAAACTCCCAATTTCTTCCAAAATTATATTTGGAAAGTAACTCCTTTTCTGAAAAAAAACCTGAAAGAATTGTGTATATTTTCTGAAAGATGGAAGTGTTTATTTCCTCCTGAAATTTCAACAGAAATTTGACCTATCTTTCTTCAAATCAGATGAAAAATGTTCAAAAAGTTTGAAACCACAGTTTAGAGGGTCTTGGTGTATGGAGTTAAAGTAGAAAAGAACTACTGAAGTGCAATAACTTTTATATAGTGGGATATAAGTGCAAGCTAAAAGGGGAGTTTGAATACTTCTGTGGAGTACTGCAGAATTTGTTGGCACAAATCGTCATGTCTAGGAAGAAGACAAGTCTTAGAAGAAGGCTACTTATTACTGCTGATGATTTTTGTTAGACTGTCTTCTGTCAAAGCAAATACTTAGCTGTCTGTCTCTAAAAAAAGCCAGGACCATTATTAAAATACTTTGCTGCAGGAGAAGGTTTTCGAAAAAGCAACACCAGGAAGCAATCTTGAGGGCGGTCTGATGATAGACCCAGGACTAAAGGAAATTGCTTAGCACAGGCAAGAAACCTTCTGACTGTATTTATTTTCTATTTCTAAAAGTCTGAAATAGTATCAAAATTCTGCATCTCTTAGACAATTGACTGATCTGTGAAAATAGTCCTGTACTGTGAGGTTGTCATGTATTTGGTAAAACCACTGTTAATTAGCCAAGGAAATGGCAGGACACATTTTAAGGATACCTGCTTCCCCTCTGTCTTCCCTTTTTCTATAAGATGAATTTTGTATGGCAAAAAATGCCCTTATTAAAATATGTCTTTATTCAGCTCAAACCCAGCATTAATATGCTGCCCTCTGTAGTAGGTAAGAGGGTATTTCATGCTCTCAAAGCACGCACTTCCTCAGCCTAGTGCTGTTTCTTATTGCTCCTTTTAGTCACAGTGCAAGCAGTATCCAAGGCAGGATGAGGACAGGCACTGACCATCCATGCTTGGCAGTGGGTCACGGCACCAGCCAAGGAAGGAAGCGCTGCTGGTGTTGCCACTGGCAGCACAATTCCTTCACAGGGATTAGGTTTATCTAATGTATCACCTTCCCCTCTTGCCACTCCTTCTCCAACTTCTGCCTTCTTGGTTGAAAAAAAAATGTTAGTGTTTTACATGTAGGCATATGGCTTTTATATGTGCATCCATATCTTCCCTTTTTTCCCCTCTCGGGCTTTTTTGGGTTTTGTTTGTTTGTTCATTTTAATCTCAGAAACTCCTGTGTATCCCCAAAACTCAGTGCTTGCCTCCAGATACATGAATCATGTTGCTTTGTCCTTATGTGAACTATGGGAGGTGTTACATTTCTACCCTGTATGTGAGTATGCACAGACTGCCACCTGTTTTCTTCGGATGGGGTTAGGACCTCATGTAGTAGGTGTCAGAAATGGATTCATGGTACAGAGTGCTCTGTCCCTAAGTTAATGCTGTTGCTACTTTGTTATTCTCACCAGCTTGAATGCCAAACGGTGGCAGCTGCAGCTGCACTTTATGCTGAAGCCTGAGAGGTATGTGGGAGAGGTTTCCAAGCCACGATTATCAGGCAAGAGCATGAACCATGTGAAAAGTTGGTTGGGTTTGGCACAGGCTTGGCACACACAAAGCAAAAATCTGGACACGTAGAAAACTTTAGGAACACATATATGCCTACAGATTTCTGTAGTGTTACATGGCAGCTGGGCAAGGTCTAGAAAGTGTGTAGCTGGTGTGCAAAATTCTGTTAAATTCTACCGATTCTTGAAAGAGAAGCAGGTCTTTCTCTTCACAGGCTTCGTTCTGAAAGGACATTACTGATTTCACTCTGATAAATTAATTTAAAATGGAAAATAAAATAGAGTTAGGTCACATAGACCTAATGATAACTCAGTGAACATCGCAGCTGCAACTCAAATGACCAGTGTAGAGCTCTTTTTATGATCTTACAAGCTTAAATTTTATACCAGTTCTGACCGGGTTTGAATCCCACCTATACAAGTAATATTAACAAGTGTCACATATACATCATGTCAGATTAGATTCCCTCAGACAGCCACTGTACAACACATGTATAACATTGTTGTTCATTTCTTAGTATAGGAAAAAAGTAGAAAGGCTTCATAAAGGGATATTTCCCATTTAAATTGCTTAAAAATAATAAATTGGATGGTAGTCAGGACAAGAATCATGCTGTTCTGCAGGAAGCATTTCAGTCTCATAAAACAGCACAGAGCTTACAAATAATTAAAATAATAAAACTGTATCTTTTTATAGCGCTTTTCATTTGGAGGGATCCCAAGGTGCTTTACAAAACACATACAGCAAATAGAAATTTCTTTCCTGTTGAAAAAATACAGCAACCTATTTGGTTATTGAGAAAAATGAAAAGAGTTTTTCTTTTTAAATGTAAAGCCAGATAATTTCAGATAGGTGAATGGCCAGGCTTATAATTACCCAGTCCCTTTGAAGGAAATGCTGTGCTTTTGCAGAAAACAAGCAGATAGGTTTTCCAGACAGTCTGATGTTGGACTTGATGACCCTTATGGGTCCCTTCCAAGTCAGTATATTCTATGATTCTATGTTCCCAAGAGCAAAGAGTGGCTCATGACAAGTTAAATAGGTTGGCTTCAGCAAGTACAAGGAACCAGGTAGGAGACAGGATGAGAGAACACACTGTTTAGATAAGAGGGTATGAAGAGAGTTCATGGAGAGGAATTGCTGGCAGCACCCTTATTTTGTTGAGGCAGTTCAAAGGCTGAGGCACCCACAGAGGTATTACTGAAGAAGTGGCATCTTCTGGTCTTGTACCCATCACAGGAAATGTAGCTGCAAGTCTTGATTTTTACTTCTTCCTACTCAAAAAGCTTTGGTTCCTACACTCCACACCAGTGAGGGTGACTTTCAGTGTTGGGTATTGCTGATTAAGCAGCTGATAATGGTAGGAAGAACTTGGGTACATGGCTATTGCCATCATCAGGTAAGAAGATGGAGTAATACTGTTTGCATCCTAACCATTATCAAGATTTTAGTGCAGGCTGTATTTTCCCTGTTTGTCTCTCAGAGGGGCATCCATCCTTGCTATCCTTTGGGACCCCTAAATATTGCCTATATCTTTAAATATAAATCTGAAACTCCATTAAATCTTGCCTTTGAGGAATGACAGTATTATTTGGAGGGATGAAGAAGAGCACATATATTAGCCTGGAGAAGAGCAGGCTGTGGGGGGACCTCATTGCAGCCTTCCAGTACCTGAAGGGAGCATATAAACAGGAGGGGAATCAACTTTTTAAAAGGGTAGACAATGGCAGAACAAGGGGGAATGGATTAAAACTAAAGGAAGGAAGGTTTAGATTAGATATTAGGGGGAAGTTTTTTACAGAAAGAGTGGTGAGGTCCTGGAACAGGCTGCCCAGAGAAATGGTGGATGCCCCATCCCTGGAGGTGTTCAAGGCCAGGTTGGATGGGGCCCTGGGCAACCTTGTGTAGATCCAGGGCTGAGGTTGGTGGCCCTGCCTGTGGCAGAGGGTTTGGAGCTCTATGATCCTTGGGGTCCCTTCCAACCCTTGCCATTCTATGATTCTATGATTAGCAGGATTACATAGTCAGTCTTTTCCCTGTTGATATTTTCCACGAATAACATCCATTCTGGTAACTAAATGCACTACTTAGGAGATTTCTTCTTTATGATATTAGTGTGGTATGAAATTGCCAGATGGTTCCCTCCTGGCTTTGGACATGGAGGAAGGATTCATATGGGAATATAGAGGGAATTATTTCTTATGGGGGAAATTTGCTTACCAAAGTGTAGTAAGCAGCTCATGAATTTTTAATATTTTTAAAATGATCTTGCTGACTTTCAATACATGATCTCCAAATACCTCATTTTGCATAGGTCTGAAATCAGAGCTCTCTCAGTTTCTTGACCCCACCCTTCCGTATTTGTCTGGCACACCTTTTTCCTCATCTCAGGGCAGGCATGTCTTGTCCTGCGCCTTGTTATAGCCTTGACAGTAATAGAAAAAGAGCTGTGTAGTGCTGAAGTACTTAGATCACTTTCATCTGGATTGTTATTTGTAAGCCTTGTGTATATTCCTCACATGTCCTATATTCTTGGAGTTTTTCTGAGTAACAGTATTCTTGTAGTTAAATACACTAGAAAAATAGTATCTGTTATTATGCTTCAAAATATTTATCAGTGATGTTAAAAGTCAGTGAGAAATCAGGAGGGTAAGTGTGAGTTTGAAACGTAGTTATTCTGTTAAATCTGGGTTCAGACATGTTGACATTTTCCCTCTGCTGAGCAATTTGTCTCTGCTCCTGTGGTAGAAGTGCACTGCTCTTGCTGGAGCAACAGTCCAGTTTGACATGGTGAATCCTCCAAACTTTTGTGGCTTTTTTGATTAAGTCATTACAAGTCTGTTCTTTGTCCTCAGAGGAGAGAGAAACACTTGTGTAGCAAGCGTAAGGTGAATTCCCTCGATAGATATGCAGAAATGAGCAGATAAGAAAGGGTTTATGCTCTGAGTTATATCCATATTTTTTCAACGTAGTAAACAAGATAAGCTGGATGCTTTAGACCTTCCTGCAAATTCCCATAACACTTTTCCCTTGTCAGCTAATCTCTTCTGCTTTTTCTCTTAGCAGATACCCGATCTTGTTTGCTTCCACTCCACACGGATCAGCTGCACGCAGTGAAACCAAGCACTGCATTAAGCGTGCTTAAATACTACACTTGTTTTTCAAGTCTGATAAATGTTCTCTTTCTGATTTTCAATTTTCTGGTTGAGAACTTGCCAGCAACTTTCTTTAGTGAACACTAGCTTATTGCTAATTATGACAGTTGACAGAAAGTGTTCCTGCCCATGCTTTCATTTCTGTAAACAGCAAACAAAGCTCACCACATCCCAGTAATTAGCATACATTGATGAACTAGGATGCAACCTTGAGAACAGTACATATCACTAGGAAGTATTGTTTTGTCAAAACTGAATTTCTCTGTAAATGTATTTACTCTGATAAAACCTTTTTAGGGGAGGTTTCTAGGAGAAGGGTGTAATTTCTTGTGAAAATAAACACAACAGCTTCCAGAAGGGCTGCAGGTCAGGTGTTGCATGCTTACTGGGGATGCAGGAGACAGAGTTTGGCTGGAAAGGCGTATTCAGGGACTATAACTTGGATCTCTCATGAGCTACTAGAAACTGTTTTCACCTCTGGACTAAATTATATGTTCTGGCATTCACTTTCCAGTTGTGCAGACCTCTGCTCTAGAGAGATGCGATACCATGGGGAAGAGGTGGCTCTTGCCACGGGGAAGAGGACCCATGTGGGGACTGTGGTAGTTTGACCCTGGTTGGAGGCCAGGTGACCACTAAAGTAATTCTATCACTCCCCTCCTCAGCTGGGCAGGGAAGAGAAAATATCATGAAAGGCTCATGGGTCAAGATAAGGACAGGAAGAAATCATTCAGCAGTTAGTGTTATGGGCAAAACTACTGAACAACAACAACAAAAAACCATATAATTTAGTACTCAATCATAACAGAGTTGGATAAGGAGAAATAAAACCAAATCTTAAAACACCTCCCCCCACCCCTCCCTTCTTCCCCAGCGTAACTTTGGTTCCAATTTTCTCTGCTTCTTCCCGCTGAGCAGCACAAGGGCAACACGAAGACAAGGAATGCAGACTGTGATCAATTCATCACAAGTTGTGTCTGCCACTCCTTCCTTCTCAGGGGGAGGACTCCTCACACTCTTCCCCTGCTCCAGTGTGGATTCCCTCCCACAGGAGACAGTCTTCCATGAACTTCTCTAAAGTGAGTCCTTCCCGTGGGCTACAGTTCTTCATGAACTGCTCCAGTTTGGGTCCCTTCCACGGGATGCAGACCTTCAGGACCAGACTGCTCCAGTGTGAGTCCCAGGAGCTCACTCCAATTGGGCTTGCCACAGGGTCACAGCTTCCTTCAGGTGACTCTACCTGCTCCAGCATGGGGTCATCCATGAGCTGCAGGGGAATCTGTCCCCCCATGCCTGGAGCACCTCTTCCCTCTCCTTCACTGCCCTGGTGACTGCAGTTTCTTACATATTCCAACTCCTCTCTGGCAGCAAAAAATACTGCTAGATTTTGTTGGGGTTTTTTTCCTTTTCTTTTCTTTCCTAACTCTGTTATCCCAGAGGTGCTACCACCATCACTGATTGGTCCATCTTGGATCTTGCAGCTTCTCGCAGAAACTGCTCCTGCAGCCTCCTCCCCCTCCAACCTTGCCATGTAAACTCAAAATAGGGGCTTCAGATAAGCTCTGTTATCACCAGGGGTTGTGAAAGCAGGACACTCAGCCTTTTAGCTGGGCTTCTTGGAGAGTGGGGCCTGCCCAGGCGGTGTCAGATCTGCTGCGTTAGACCCAGATACCCGAGGCCATGTTTGGCAAGGAGCAGAAGAGGGACAACAACACTGAAGCTGGATACAGCTTTGCTCGAGGAAGAGCTCAAGGCTCAAGATGGGAGCCAGCTGCATGAGTGTCTTGCCAGGCGTGGGAGGCTTGTCAGGTCTGTATTTGAGGATTTTTTCCTCTCTCCCTGCACATTTTCAAGTGGTCTTGGTTTTGTTGTTACAAATTGAATTCTCATTTTTCAGACAGCTTGAGCAGCTGCTTTCAGTTAAAGAGTCATCCACTTTTTACAGTTCTCTATCTCCTTACTCTCTGCTCTGTTAGCAAGGGTTCCTGTAGGCAATGCTTTGATTTATCGGAGATTTGATCATGTAAGAATTCATGTTTCAGTATATCATGTGTCAGAGCACAAGGTGTTGGGCAGAAGTGAATGTGCAGATGCTAGCTCTGTTTCACACTGTATTGTTAATTTGCTTTCAACAAGTAAAGCTAAATAGTATCCATGGGAAACTTGAACTGGTGGAAACCAGCAGTGAATTCCAAATTTCCTTTTATCAGAAGCTATTGGTATATTTGTAGCACTTAAAAAAAAAAAAAAAAAAAGCTGATAAGGTTTTGTCTACCTCTTCAATTAGTTCCAGGAGTGAAAAGATGATCCTGAAAGTATCCTAAACCAGCATTTGGCAAACTGGAGGTTGTTCACAGACCCTGATACAGGTACTTGTTGGAAGATCAAAGAAACAGGTGGGCAAAATTTGCAAGATAGTTTCAAGCAAGATTAATTTGGAAATGCTAAACCAGCTGACTCCTTGAAGGATTTGGGTGCCAGTATGTTTTAAAAATAACACTGGAGGCGTATCTGCATATTCAGATACCTTTACAAAGATGGTCTATAGGATTTAAGTAATTTCACAGCTGTAAAGGTGCCACCTCTTGGTGGCTGAAGAAACTGTCTTGCTACAGATCTGACTGTGCTGAGCAGGTCAGACCTGGAGCCCTCTACCTGGGGTATGTGGCTGCAGACAGATTTGGTTGGGAGAGCGAACCAAGGTTTAATATGAGGGAAATGTAGAGACTGAACTGCAAGACAACTCGGTTCTACACATGACAATCTTGCATGACTTAGGTACTGCAGTGATGGGATGGAGGTAAGTGGGATTCTAGAAAAATCATCCAGCTCTGATGATTTAAAACATGATATTTTAAGTAACTCAATTAGCACTAGAAATGAGTGTGAGGATATAGCTAGCACATGATGGGATAAAAAATGGTGTATGTTGTTTTTGTATAACATTGATTCCGCCCAGAATACTTATAGAGCATGAATTCCGTGTGTAGGATAAATTGCGACTCAAAACCATTTGAAATACAACAGAAATTCTCCTCTGCGATTCATGCTTGGGACTGATATGGTGCTTGAAAATAATTTTGGTAATTGCTTGAAACAAACACATTTTATTCCTCTTAAGAAATTACTGAAATAAAATGACAGTGTATCATGCAGTTAACTACCTTGATATTTTTTTAAAATCCAGTAAGGCATACATCTCATTGAGGGCTCCTTCTGGTGTTTATTCTCCCAAATGTTGGAGTTATTTAGTTTGCCATACTTCTTTTTATACAGAACTTCAAAACTGAAAATTTTATCCATTTTCTGACTCCTTTTCAAGTGTTTCTGCCATATTTTGTGGAGGGATGCAAAGGTTCAGATGGGCCATATGTTTAATCTTTGGCCTTTCCAAGCACTGAGGTGGCCATAGTTATATTTTGGGTAACCCTCAATTCTTTTGTAGTCATGCTATCATGGAATCATAGAATGGTTTGAGTTGGAAGTGACATAAAAGATCATATAATTCCAACATCCCCAAAGCCCCATCCAATCTGGCCTTGAACACTGCCAGGGAGGGGGCAGCCACAGCTTCTCTGGGCAGCCTGTTCAAGGGCCTCACTACTCTCAGAGGGAAGAATTTCTTCCTAATATCTAAGCTAAATATGCCCTCTTTTAGTTTAAACCCATTACTTCTTATTCTATCTCTGATAAGTGAAGATCATGGAACAGATCCTCCTAGAAACTATGCTGAGGCACAGTGAGGACAGGGAGGTGATTTGTGACAGCCAGCATGGCTTTACTAGGTAAAAGTCCTGCCTGACCAATCTAGGGATTTCTACAATGGAGTAACTTGTCAGTGGACAAAGGAAGAGCTATGGATGTCATCTATCTGGATTTCTGCAAGGCCTTTGACACAGTCCCCCACAAAATCCTTCTAAGTTGGAGAGATATGGATTTGATGGGTGGACTGTTGAGTGGATAAGAAATTGTCTGTATGGTCTCATCCAGAGGGTGATGGTCAATGGCTCCAAGTCCAGATGGAAGACAGGGACAAGCAGAGTTCCTCAAGGGTCTGTGCTGGGACCAGTGCTGTTTAACATCTTTATTAATGATATTGACTGTGGGATTGAGCACAGCCTCAGCAAGTTTGTTTATTACACCAAGCTGAGTGGTGAGGTTAATGTGCCAGAGGGATGGGATGCCATCCAGAGGGACCTGGACAGGCTGGAGAAGTGGGCCCAGGTGAACCTCATGAGGTTCAACAAAGCCAAGTACAGGGTCCTGCACCTGGGTCAGGACAACCCCCATTGTTCATACAGGGTTAGGAGATGGCATCCCTACCCTCCAGTTTGTCAACCCCCACACAGCTTGGTGGTGGTAAACTTGCTGAAGTTGGAATCGATCCCACTGTCCCTGTGGACAACAAAGATATTAAACAGCACCAGTCTCCATACTGACCCCTGAGGAACGTCACTTGTCACTGGTCTCAATTTGGACATTGGGCCATTGACTGCAACTCTGAGAGTGACCATCCAGCTGGTTCCTTATCCACTGAGAGCTGCATCCATCAAATCCATGTCTCTCCAACTGAAAAGACAAGGATGTTGTGCAGGACAGTGTCAAATGCTTCACACAAGTCCAGACAGAGGACATCTGTCATTTCTCTTACTCACCAGTGCTGTAACCATATTATAGAATGCCCCCAAATTTGTCAGGGACAATTTGCCCTTAACGAAACCATGTTAGGTATCACAAATCACCTCCTTATTTTCCATGACCATATTTTCCAGGAGGATCTGCTCCATGATCTTTCCAGGCACAGAAACGAGACTGACTTATGAACTCTCTAGTTTTATAACATCTCTCACATTTGGCTTAATATAGTGTATAAGAATTTTGATGTAGGAATCAGAAGGTAGCTGTTAGAAATTGTTCAGAGTTTTTTACAAATACCTTTCTCGAGACTGAGGATTTAAAAAAATCTTATATTCCTTACCTTGTCATCAAGATACGTATGGGCAAATGTGAACATAAATATATGGGTAAGCTGATAGAATTCATGTAAGGTATACATATTGTAAGGATTTGAACATCATAGAAACACCTAGAATTGAGATGAACACCTTATTTTTTCATTAAAAAATAAATCTCTGCAGGGTCTACTAAACTTTGCCTTAAGAATATAGGGATTAATGCTTTTCAAAAATGGGCAACACACTCTTTTAAACCAGAATATGGTTCTCACACTTATAATAAAAGGTTTCTAAGTATTCATACAGAAGCTACTCTACTTTGCCTTCTTTTTTATTGATTATTTGTTTTTTAAATAATATACCCAACTGGGGAACCAAAGCATCATCAAACAATTGACAAATCTCAGGACAGCCTGTCAACTACGCAGAGCAGACAACAGCTACTAAGAAACACCTTCAACACAAACCTGTGGCTCAGTAGCATAAATTTTTCCATTTTTATCCATTATGATAATATGTATCTCCTGACAAACATTCTTTACTCAAGCATTTGTTTATACTTTGGTGGAGGAATATTTTTCCATGATCTGTACCATCAGTGTTCTTGGGATGCTGGCCCAGTGAATGGAACAGAGAAGGGAATGTTTCTCTTAACCTTTTTTATGCTTTTTAATTAGAAAACTCCCGTTCTTCATGAGGACAAATTAAAAAAAATCTTATCAAAGCCAAAATGAGGCCTCCAAATAGGTGAAGGGAGTAGAATATGAGAGAACAATATGATTAATGCAAGAAAATTTTACAGAAGACAAAGTCACAGTCCTATCTCCAGGGATTTTTTATTTTGGGGTAGTAGAGCTTATCACTGACTGTGTTTGTGATATTGCTTGTGGATTTTTTTAACAGGATCAAAATGTTACTTTAATTTCTGTGAATCATTAATCTGTTATTTAAAACTCCTGGACCAAAAAACCCAACCCTCAAACTTGTGAGGACTTTGTCAACACAATTCAGGCTCTAAAGTGTTTGCCCAGGATTTGAGAGCTTTACTGATTCCTCCCCCGCTCATCAAAATACAGAATCCAATTTAATTTATTATCTCCTAAGAATAATTGAATTTTAATCTCTACTTTATGGGGTAGTTCATCTTAGATTATGGTAATTCTGCACTATAACTTGTTAATTTTAATTTACATGGGATTTATTCTGACCAAATAAATCAGAATGCTAAATTGAATGCTAATTTTATAATGTAAATTAAAAATGGTAACGGGATCATTTATAGCTAGAGCTTATTCTGAGAGTACTTTTTTGGGGAGTTGTTTTTCTGTTTGAAATGCATTAAAGGCTTATCTTCTTGCCTTTGTTAAGAAAGTAAATTTTTGCTCTTACTTTTGCTATTGGACACTATAGAAGTCCAAAACTAAGTGATTTGGATGCTATTTCTCCCTCTGGAAATAAAAAAAATATCCTAAACACATAAGTGGATGAAACTACGACAATGAAGGGTCTGGAGGGGAAGTCTTATGAGGAGATGCTGAAGTCTCTTGGTTTGTTCAACTTGGAGAAGAGGAGGCTGAGGGGAGACACATTCACCACAGTCTATGGCTTCCTGACGAGGGGGAGCAAAGGGGCAGATGCCAATTTCCTCTCTTTGGTGACCAGCGACAGAGCCCGGGGGAATAGCATTAAGCTGATATAGAGGAGGTTTAGGTTGGATATTAGGAAGAGGTTCTTTCCTGGGAGCGTGGTTGGGCACTGGAACAGGCTCCCCTGGGAAGTGGTCACAGCACCGAGCTTGACTGAGGTCAAGAAGCATCTGGACAACGTGCTCAGTCCCATGCTCTGAATTGCCTGGCCCTGTGTGGAGCCAGGAGTTGGTCTTAATGATCATTATGGGTCCCTTCCAACTCACGAGATTCTATGTTCTATGGTAAGCTCCTGCTGAAAATGGTTATTCCTGTGCAAACACATAATTATGAGACCGTGTTGGTCAATGCCCCACTGAAGACTAAGATGCTTTATGCTTAAAATTGGTATACATCAGAGTGTGGTAAATTAACCAAGGCTCAAATCTGCACCCACCTGAGCACATAGGTGTGGTCCTTAACCCAACGTGGGTAGCTATTTTTTTTTATCACCCTCATGATTACTGTGTGGATATACTTTTTGAACAGAATTTAAACTTTTATTAAAGATGACATAGAAATAAATCAAGTTAGCTGTCTTGTTACTGTCTATGTATGGGGCTAAAAACAAGAGGAACATGTAAACTAAACATCAATATGGAAAGTATTACACCAGTGAACATGGAGCGACACAGAACTGACTGCTATCAGTTTTCAGAAAAACACCTGTAATTTAAGGTTATATGAACAAACTTCCCATCTGGTTTTCTTATGAGAGCTTGCCTGAGTATGGACTTTTGGAAAGTGGCATGGAAAACTTTAAAATCATTCTCTCCTATTTAACAAGTATGAGACATGGCTGATGGGGTCATCATAATTAGCTTGACTGGAGACCAGGATGTATTCTCAAAAGCTAACTTTAGTCTGCTTGGGCTCACTGGCTCAGGCTTCCTCAAGAGGCAACAGAGGCAGAGCCACTCTCACCCACCCATGGAAGAACATATCTCCCTCTTTCGGCTACAAGAGCAATGTAAGGAGACTGAGCTCACATTTGCCTTGGCCTGCTTTTGTGCACAGCCTGAAGGCCAGGGGCAGAGTTGCCATCTCTAGGAGGGACATATTCTGTATGGATGCAAGGCTACCTGCTGCTCACGCCTAAAGAAGAAAGTGATTAAGTGCAAGCTGTTAGAGCCAGTATCACTGGAGGAGCTCTCATGGCTTAAGTAGTTATGCAGGTTGCCTGGGCAATTTTCAGTTATTATATATGTAAGAACAGCTGGCACTTTGATGAAATAACATATTTAGTTTTATATTCTGTGTTTCCCCTTGTCAATTTAATATCAAGAAAGAAACCACAGGTTAGAAACATAGATTTATCAAGGTCTAAGCAAAAATAAGTTCTTAGTAAAAGAAAGAACATGTGGGAAAAAACCCTGAGAATACATTTCCCAGCTAATTTGTTTAGCAATATGCTTTTGTGGTTTATGTAATGAAGATCTCTCAAGAGGAGGTCAAGGCAGTGCCAGAAAGCCTTCCTCTCTTAAGGATAAAGTAAATATGGGTATCTGGTAATTCTGAAAATCTCCAGCTGCCAGGGGTTCAAATACTATGGTTCAAATACTGTGATTCAACTTCTCAGGCCAATACATGCTGCATGTATATCAAGTGAGGGATGGGATTAAAATATTTTTGAATCGAGGTGATGATGATTTATTGAGCCCTCTCACACTAGCAATGATGACATTAGTGTGACTGGATAGTTGAAGTACCATGTTGCACGTAACAGACTACCATGCAACCTGGGATATTTGACTTTCACAAAAATTAGAAATTTGTCTCCAAAATCTGAATGCTGTAAATTTCGCTGGGAGAAAATATTAGTAGATTATTCAGTTTAACAGTTGCATATCTATCTTTTCTGTTTTCTTTTCCTGCAGTCCATAGAAGATGACGGGGAGCAGAGACCCCACCAGCACCCCATAGAGAAGCCTCACACTGGAGCAGGTGGAGACATACAGAAGATGCTGTGACCCGCATTGGAACAAGCCTCTGCCAGCACTCGCAGCCTGTGGAGAGAAATAGAGACAGAGAGAGAGAGAGTCAAAGAGAGACAGGGAGATGATGAGAGAGGGAGGGAGGTGGAGAGGAGAGAAGAGCGGGGGAGAGGGAGCTGGGGAGGGGAAAGGGAGATAGAGACCTACATCTGGGCCTGAGAGACATTCTGTGATTTTATAGATGCACCCCACAGAAGTGTCCTATGCTGGGACAGCTGGTGAAGAGCTGAAGCCCCATAGGAAAGGACTCACACTGGAGAAGTTCATGGAGGACTGTCCCACATGGGTGGGACCCCACGCTGCAGCAGAGGAAGGGTGTGAGGAAAGCTAAGAAAGAAAACAACTTGTGAGGAACTGACCAAAACCCCATTCCCTGCCCCTCCCTGTGCCACAATGTGGGCAGAAGAAGGGAGTAATATCATGACTAAAGTGAAGTCTGCTAAGAAGGGAGGGGTGGGGGGGAGAAGCTTTAAGATCTGGACACACTTCTCATTATCTAACTCTGGCATTGTGTGTGTAGTGCAGTGTAGTGTAATAAATTAGAGAGTTTTCTTTCCTTTCCTCTGTGTTGAGTCTGTTTTGCCCATGACACTAATTGCAGAATGATCTCTCCCTGTCCTTATCTTGACTCCCAGGCCTCTCAATAGGTATTTTATCCCCTGTCCAGCTGAAGAAGGGAGTGATAGAGAGACTTCGGTGGGCATCTGGCCTCCAGCCAGAGTCAAACCAACACAATATTTAATTTCAGATATTTAAAAATTAAATAATGTTGGGAATCAAATGGCTTTTAATTAAGAAATATAGGCTTTTTTAGTTTTATATTTTTAATACATCCTTTTTAATCAAAATTGCACAGCTAGGCTCTTTCATTAACCAGTAGAGTAGATCTTCAAGACATAATCATTCCTATCCTACAACCAGTGTCTGAGAACAGTGGGATAAATCACCACCTCAAGCAGGTGTTTCTGAAAGTAATCTATTTTTTATATGGCTAAAATTAAATGAACTGAGTCTCACTCACTGTTTCTAACATATGGAAAAATACCCCAAACCTTCCCGCAGAAACACCCTGAACCAAAATAAAATGTTTCATCTTGGTTTAAGTAATTTCAAATGTAAATAAAAACCATGTGGAAATATTTTAGAGTATCTAAATAGCAGAGATAATTTAGTCAATGTTAATGATTTTTGATAGATTTTTCAGGATCATAGGCTTTCTTTTAATATGAGACAAGAAGTTCTTTCACATCTGGCTCTATGCCTGCATTAGCAAAGAGCATTGGTCAGTATGAGTGGATTTATAGAACAAAACCAGTGGTGCTGGGAGCCCAATGTTCACAATATGCATCTTTCAGGGGCATTTCCCTTGGTTTCGCCCTGGGGCACTCACCTGTGGGCTCTGTCCCTGTTAGCAGCTGGAGGACAAGGGAGATCTGCTTCTGTAACCATCTGGCAGGTTGTTTGACAGGTGCATCTTCACAAGCCTGAGAGCTCTGTGATGTCTCAGTGAGATGAAGAAGAGATGTGACAACAATGATACTAGTTTAGAAAGCGCACTCGGGAACTGAAATGCAGTGTTGCCATCTAGGCAATGTTTTCCTTATGGAGGTTTTAGCTCTGGGCACATCCCTCAGTTTTGGCTATATGGAGACCCTAAGGCAATGCAGTTATTTGCCTGCAGGTTAAGTCTGTTGGATCCATTTGAGTAGATTGCCTATTCTAGACACTGTTACTGAAGAGACTAAAATCACAGGAAATACCACAGGTTTGAGAAGCAGAGAAAGGCTGTGCCATGCCTGTGGAAAGATGTCAGCATCATCAGGTATCCCTAAAACTGACATAAAAATCTGCCATTTTTTTGCATAAAAATTTCTGAACTTGCTTAAAGTGGAATTCATTAGAACTTTTTAAAAAAGTGGGTCCATCTCACATTTCTATGGCAAAGACAAGCCAGAAAATTATGAGTTTTAAGAAACAACAGGTTGATGGGTGTTTGTCTTGGATATATAACCTCATGCAATGATTACTAGAGAATGGGTTTTGAAAAGCTATCAGATTCTTATTTTGAGAAGAAACTTGTTTTGACCTGAAGCCTGAAGTGTGAGTTTTAGGGAGCTGTTAGATCTTATTCCTAACTCCAGTAGTTAGTTCTGTTGTGCAATCTTGTTTTCACCAGTTCTGTGTTCACCGCACACTGAATTCAAGGGGAGTTTCTCAGTGCACGAGAGGCCCTCTCAATCCATCTGTTCTTCAGTTTCTCCATCTGCAGAGCTGATATCAAAACTCTTTGAGATTCTGAGTCTTGTTTTAAAATATCTGAATGTTCTGAAATTGGCAAACTTTCCTTCCTTCTTTGCTATGAATTTCCCAAATGTAGGAGGTAAACTAATTCAGCAAATTAAACAACTACATTTTGAGAGCATTTGGAAAACGCTTTGCTCCACACAAGAACCAGGATGTCTGCATGTTTGCTATTCAGCCATCTGTCATGTCTCTTGGCTACCAGATTCTGAAAGATCTTGATACATTTGGTTGATTTGTTATTTCTCATGTCTCCTCATATTGTGTTATGGCTATGGTAAGGTTTAGGGGTGTGAGCTGCTTTTTGTAAAAATTTACTTATACTGACTTTTAGCAGCATCCTTGCATTAATTCAATGTAATTCAATTTCTGCCTTACTTTGTAATAATTTACATACTTCTGTTTAATTCTTATCACCATCCTTCAAAGAAACATGAATTTCTAAGCACAGGCTTGCTCCTTTTCATCTTAGCCTTCCTCCTGCTGAGTACAGTTTCTGAAGTTTCCAAAAATTATTTGTGCACTATAGCTTACTTTATTTGTTGGATTTTAAAGTTTCTGTAATGGTAAAATGGTAATTTTCTCAGGAAATGCTTTAACAACCAACTGGACAACATATCAAAGTGCTTATTTGAAAACTCTTTAAAATTACTGCAACCTTTCATGTAAGTTTAGTGGGTTTTAGATCAGACTCTTCATCGATCACCTTTCCCACATACATCTTGATTTTACAGGCACATCTCTGGTATATAAATGTAGCAGCTGGTTAGGCAATCCTGATATATGCTCATATATGCACATTTACACATAATCTAATATTCTTTGTCATCAAATACACAAGTGGGTTTGATCCTTCCCCTAATTAAAAATAG
The DNA here is from genome assembly GCA_022605575.1 of Laterallus jamaicensis coturniculus. Taxonomy (NCBI): domain Eukaryota; kingdom Metazoa; phylum Chordata; class Aves; order Gruiformes; family Rallidae; genus Laterallus; species Laterallus jamaicensis. The sequence continues at coordinate 49,721,478 of JAKCOX010000002.1, read as the reverse complement.
TTGTAAATCAGAAGTACAATGGTGAGGTAGAAGAACAAGATGGTGAAACAAGAAATATTTTACTTACTTTCTAAAATCAATGAACCCACAAGACACCCAAGACCCTCCTAAAGTGGGACAACAAGGAACTCCTTCCTTCATATCACAGGAGAAACTCTTGCAGTGTGATTTCACCAGTAGAGATGGCTTGTGGAAGGACTTGTGGGTGAGTGTGCATGCATAATAGAGCAGAGGTGTAAAAGAGCAATGTAAGAGCATTATAAAAAAAGCTTTCCAAAGGAGAAAACATGGAAAAAACTTGAACTGAGTAACTGTAAATTATTATGATTTAACATACAGATTTATGTCTTTTTATTGTCTTCAGGCGGATTTTTTTTAAAGTGTTGTTAAGACTGTAACATTTCACTTAAGACCTGCAGTTATGCTGTGTATGTATTAGTTTGCAGTATGGTGTGATTTCTTCTTGCTCAGTTGTGAAAGTTGTCAGAAGATTACAGATTTTATAGGATGTATTGAAATCCCTGGATCTGCAATAAGAAATAGGAATCTTTTTTTTTAAGGGAAATGTATCTTGAAGTGCAAAACTTCTGCTTAAAGCACTGTGAGAATCACCATTTGCTTCCATGGGCTTTTAACAGGGTAACTCAGAGTGGGGATTTTCAGGAGTTACATTCAGTTGTGAAAGCCCAACTAGCAATGGCCCTGCACAACTGGCACCATACTGGAGAGGCTGCTGGTGACCGTCATCTGGGGTTGGGTGCATTCCAGGCTATACTCACATTCCCTGAAAACACTTAAATGGATTAGTGCATTGTCAGTTATGTTATGCAAACCCATTATGGAGACAATTCTGGAGGAAACAAAATATGAAAAAAACAAGCCCTCTGCTCTGAGCCCAGTATTTAGTACACTGCGTTCCCAGCAGTGTTAAAAGCTTGCTGTCATTCTCAAATGCTGTTGGTTTTTTTTTTTTTTAAGCAGGAACAGAAGTTGAGGGCCTTAAACAATCGACTGTCCTGCTTTTTCTCAGATTGGTATGTGGCCAGATGATTGCAGATGTGTTGAAAAAACAGTTAAAAACCTAAAACCATACGAGGGTAGCTGGTCCTAAAGAAGTATACAATCCTATTTTCCTGTGCATTTATATCCATTCTCTTCTCTCTGTGGGATCTTCTAGCGTTACAGTATTTTGATATTCCAAGTTCAAAGAAAAAACCCTAGCTGGTCAATGGTCATTATTCATTAAGCTATGTTCCAGATTTGTCATTCAGCAACTTTGCAATAGCAAAACAATCACCCTCACAAAGTCTAAAGTATGGCCAAACCTGTAAAAATAACTTTGGGAAAGGCTTAGAAAACATTTTCCAACTCTTTTTAGGAGAGGAACCTTTAAATAGTCACTGCATTATAGAAATAGAGTCACAAACAGATGTTACATGCTAAAGTGACTTACCTAGTGAAAATGTAAGTGCTTATTAGACGAGGCAGATGTTCTGATGATCATGCTGGTTCATACTTTAGTGTCTAAACTGAGCCTAGGTTAATTGTTGGAATCATGTGAATCTTAGTGCTCATGTGCTGTGCAAGGTCTAGTACAATAAATTCAGGATACAACTTTTCTCCTGGTGATTTTTCTCTCCTCTAACCAGCTGTTTTACCTCATGACATTTGTGGTAACTTCATGCTTTTCAGAAGCCAACCTTTCTGTCATACTTGATTGACATTTGATTGCATGGTTTAGAAGCCTTTAGGAAGAAATGACATTCAGAGGCACATGTACACACACAATTGCTTCACTCCCTTTCCTGGGATATACTGGCCTCTCTTGCAACGAATGAATCATGGCATTTCACTGTGCTCAGTAAAGTCACTAAAAGTCCTCCAAAAGCAAGTGCAAAACTTAGCATGTTCTTACATATGGCAGATGCTTTGTAGAAGACGTGCGTGACCACTAAATGCAGGTTTCTTCGGATTCAGTTTTTATTACCAAAAAAAAGACAAAAGAAAAGGTTTCAGCTCAATACACTTGAAGTCTTGCTTCTAACCAAAGTACTCAGTGACTAGCTGTGCTAATTATGGCTTTTGAGACCATCTGGGCTCCAGGTAAAATAGAATGATTGGCAGCTAATGAAGGGGAGAAGACAATAAGATAAGAGTCCACAGTCTAAGAATAACAGAGGACTGAACTGAACAACATATGACAATAATGAAAAGAGCAATGTTCCTCTCCCAAAGCAGACACAAAAGAGTGACTTCAGACCTGGCAGAAAAGATTTCGTCTGCATTCTGAACTTGGCCTCCTATCTTTTGTTTGGAAAATGTCTTCATATAAGAATAGATTTGATAATAATGAGAAAGGTTCCAGGCAGGAAGAAAATGGTTGCTTATACATTAATGAACAGACAAAATTACAGTTAATAACTAAAAAGATGAGCCTTTTGAATTTGTGATTGGATTCTGGGTACTGGTAAAATGGGTTATGAATAGGAAGAGAAAGAGAGGAAAAAATCCCCCATATTTTAAATACTCCAGAGCATATGTAAGGAAAATATAGTATACTTCTGTGATTATCTTGTAAAGCCATGTGCAATTGTTTCCCGCACACTAACAGATTGGACCTTGAGTAACTGGGAAGTTGGTACTTTGTAGAATGCAATGCTGGAAATGAAGGAAAGGAAGTAAAATGTGAAAACTGATTTCTGCCCGTGGTAGACAGCACTGTGGGGCTAAATTCTCCCAGCCAAAGCACCATCGTCCCTCAGAGAGATATATGTCATGTGGTCCTTCCTTTTAATTTGAAAATTCTGAACCTTGATGACAATCCTGTAAGTTACCAGCTGGAGCTGCCACTGGCCTCATGAGAGCCAGCCTTTAGGAGTACCTGCTCCAAGCAGTCATAGAGTATGGGCAGACATGAAGCAAAATGAATCTGAATTCTCCCTTAGTAGAAAGGCCCTTTGACTTCTATGTATATTCTGCTACATTTCAGCAATGTGGAGTAATTTTTCTGAGAAAGTCCTATTCCAAAGCCATATACTCAAGAATAATGGACTTAAACAAGCTTTGATCTATACATTGGGTTTTTTTTTAAAGAATGTTCCTATATTTATTTCCCCCCCTTTTTTTGGTGAAATGTTGTCTCCTTTAAGAATGGCAGAAATGATAGGATCAATAAATGAATCCTGGCATGCTTGGTTTCGACATGAATATTGTCACAGTTCAAGAATGACAATATTTAATTTCTGATGCATTTTATAAAAATATCATCACCTTGCAACTTTCCAAGCTTTGGCCTCACTCAGAAAGCAGTTGCTTTTCTGCTACGATTATTCTTAATAACTGTGCTTTTATATAGATGATTCTGGTTGAAATGGACTATTTGTACCTACTGAATGATTTAAAGACCATGATTAGCAAAAACGTTTTCAAAGCTGTTAAAAAATTATGCTGCCTTTTTTCTACAACTCAGAAGAGAAGTACATGATGAAGAATTAGAAAAAATTTTCTTTTGATAGTTGGGTGTTGAAACAGTGTATTATTCTGTTGCATAAAACTTATTTAAAATAATTTTACTGATTCTTTCAGTTGTTACATACTGGTGTGATTAAGATTTAATACATTCTCCCCTAAAGATTATACTATCATAAGTACAAATGCTTTGAGGTAGAGCAACTGTCCAGGCAACACACTACAGAGGAATGCCCATTCCAGCCTGTCATCATTTTTCATATAATCTTGCTTTACATGGCAGCTATTATGCAGTCTAGTTGGGTCCGAGATCCTTTCCATCCTAAAAGTCAGTTGACATGAAAGCTGCAGAGGTTGTGGCTGCTTTGAGAATATGTTCTACAGGCAGTGATGGGAATGAATGTGACAGATCCCTAGGAGCACAACCCAGCTACTCTTGGTAGTAAAAGCATTAATGGGCTTGTTAAAGATCTAGGTACTGAAGCATGCCTCTTGAATTTTCACAAAGAAACAAAACTAGCTTTATGACCCTATTTTTACTTCTATCTGCTTCTCAGTTTAATACCAGCATGAATGGAAGACAGAATTTGTGTCGTGGTATTCTTGATAGGCTGAAAAAAATCCCACATAGCTAGCTTTCCCCTCTCCTGGGGTAAGTATGAGGAGCACATGATCAGGGTCACACTACTTCCAGAAAACTGCTGTCAAAGAGGAGAAGGGGCTGAAACAGCTTTGCTGGTCAGTATTGATTCCAAAGGGTTTGTCACTGCCATTTCTGTCTCCTACTCGGCGCTATTCAGGCCTACCCACGCACTGTTGGCTACAATTAAATATATATGCCAGGCATGACAAACAGACAGGATTTATCACACTATGTGACGAACAGATTGTGTGTACTCTCTTCAAGGGACTGATTTAACTGGAGACACAATAAGCCATGTAATACTGTAGCTGGATGTAAGTAGTTTTTTGCAGAGCAATAGAGACAGAGGCTAATTTTACACCAGTGAATCTCATAACCTTCAATAAACTGGGTCCTGACATGTAAAGTACAAAGTGCAGCATCCCACAGATCAGAAACAAAAAAATGAATTTGATATGTTGCATAAAAATTATGTTTGTCCATCTTCTCAGGTTTAGGCCTGCCTCCAAATGTAGTTGCATATCTGTTGAGCAATTGAGAAAGTAGTAAGTTATGGGACTTTGCGACTTTGAGAAACCAGCTCTGGTAAAAAAAAAATCAATTTCATCTTTTCCTTTTAATACTATCTTGATGAAATCATGTTAAGAAAACAAATTTAGACTCCTTCATTTCATAAGTCATATTCATTATATCAGATAAAGGCAGAGGTTAGAAGAGATGCTTGAAGGTCTAAGTCCAACACCCCTGCTAAAGCAGGATCACAGCAATGTGCACAAGATCATGTGGGTTTTGAATATCTCTGGAGAAGGACTCCAAAGGCTTTCTGGTTATCCTGTTCCAGTGCTCTGTCAAAGTGAAGTTTTTCCTTATACAGAAATGGAACTTCCTGTGTTTTAGCTTGTGCTCATTAGTCTTTGTCCTGTCACCAGGCACCACTAGAAAGAACCTGGCCTCATCCTCTTGACATCTCATCTTTAGGTACCTGATGATCAGCTCCCCTCTTAGTCTTCTCCAGGCTAAACTGACCCAGCTCTCCCAGCCTTTCCTCATACAGGAAATACTTCAGTCCCCTTATCTTTGTAGTTCTCCACTGGACTCTCATCAGTAGTTCCCTGGCTTTCCTCAACTGGGGAGGCCAGAACTGGATACAGTACGCCAGTTGATGCCTCATCAGTGCAAAGTAAAGGGGGAGGACAGCTTTCCTTAAGATGTTGGCCATGGTCTTATTACATGTAATAAGAATCTTTGTGAACTACAGATTTCTGTCATATAAAACTATATAGCATTCACTTAGAAGGACAAACTTTGCAGAGCAAGTTATCTTAGCAATTTGAAGAAACATGGTTGATATGCTCTAAATGAGAAAAAAATTCCCACAGATGTTCTATGTTTTTCTTCTGGCAAAGAATTTCTGCAACAAAAGAGATCTTGACATTGCATGCCTTCTGTTTCAATGAATTTCAGAGACTGTCTTGTAGGTATTTTTTCTGTGGATTGTAATTGTCCTGAAGGTAAATCCAAGTGCTAACAGAACTTAATTTGTAGATTAAAGCCCATTCCAAAGTGAAGAAGGAATGAGACAGTAAGCCTACCTTGAAAGATGACATGCATGATATACACACAAAGGTTCTTACTTTGAGAAAAACACTGTTTCAACTTTAGGGTTTCTTCATGAGGATTAAATATCACAGAATAAGTTGTTGTGTGATTGAAAGAGGACTTAAAATTCACTTTGAAGAGACCTGGACTTAATGGGCACAAGTTTCTCATGTGCATAATGGAGAAAGTTATACCTACAGATGTTGCAGAATGAGTCCGTGGGAAGGATGTTGCAGAAGGTCCACGGGAGGCTGACGGAGTAAACAACAGAGTCCTTAAGGTGGTAGAAGCATTGTCTCCCTCTATTGCTGTAGCCACACACATTTATACACTGTACTATGTTTACAAAAACTAGCAAGCTAACTAATTGGTTACATTGGGAAGTACACTAGCCCCCCCTTAAGGATTATTGGCTAGCCAAGGGACAGCACATGATGTCCACACTCTTGCAGGAATGCTGTCTTACCTGGTTTTCCAGCCGCTTCTCTTGTTTGCGGTTTAACTTTATCTCCTTGCAGCTTCGGGTTAGAGACAGGGTGCCCCTACTCCCAGCCACGCAGCTGGGATTGTTACATTACAGCTGCAGCATCAATAATACTCTCTCCCTTATTTTCTTTTTGCACAATCTACATTTGTGCAATAGCTTTATTAACTGTTTAACAATCCCAATTAGGCAATAGCCAAGAAACAGGGAAACTGAAAGGATTCAGATTTTTAAGCAATGGAACCAAACAGGGCACTATAATGAGCATAGACATTATTATCAGTAGGATGACAAGTCCAGCCTTAACATCTCTGAACCAGCTAGCAATTCCCCAGATGTTAAACCATCCATCCAGCTGCTAATCCTCATATTTTAACTTCATCATTTATTGTCTCATCATTGTTATGCTTTTGTGGATTGATAAATTCATACAACACGAACCTTCAAAATCCTCACATCCATGACCATGTGCCAAAAGAAATCAATAGCAGCTCTGTTTTGCAAAGTAGCATGTCTCACACTACCTACATCAGTAAGCAGGTCACTAGGAGCAAGAGATGTAGAATTGGTTTGTTTACTCAGCCAATATCCCAAATTTGTTATTATTTTCAGAGCAACTACAGCAGTCACTTGTGGGACTAGTGCTGATTTGCCGGAGCCCAAGTTTTGTGGACTCAACTTGGATAAATGCAATCAAGTTCTGAACTCCTTCAGTGAAGCACACACGGAGCTTATATAGGTTTCTGTATCAGTACACAAGTTAGATTACATTTCTATTCATTAGATGTTGCAGGGAGTCTGCGGGAGACCACTGGAGTAAACGACAGAGTCCTTTAAAGTGCTAGAAGCATTGCCCATTTATTGCCGCGGCCACACACATTTATATCCTGTACCCAGTTTACCCAAAAATAGCAAGCTAACTACTTGGTTACATTGTGAAGTACACGTGCTCCCCTTTCAGGACTTTTGGCTAGCCAAGGGTCAGCATGCGATGTCCAGGCTCTTGCAGGAATGCTGTCTTATCTGGTTTCTCAGCAGGTTTCCTTGTTTGCATTCTTCTTTACCTTCTTGCAGTCCTGGGATGAAAACAGGGTGCCTTAAATTGCTACAGAGTAGCTGCTGCTTCAATAATGCTCTCCACGTCTCCCCCCTTTCCTTTTTGCACAATCCATGTTTGTGCCATAACTTTATTAATGGTTTAACGAGCCCAATTAGGCCAGTATAGCAATCAAAGGGATCAAAGATGTCATCGTCATTTTGAAGGAGACTCATTCCCCAACCAGTGAATCCCCATTGATGTGGCCAATCTCCCAAAGGGCCATCCTGCTTTGAAATCTTATGTAATTATATACCTTCAAGGGAGGTTTTTCAATTGCTCCACAATTAGCTGAGGGTGAGAAGAGGTAGGGGAGAAAAGCTATCTACACTGTACCAGATTTGTGTCACCACAATGGAATTTCTCAGCAGTGACCCACTTTGCCTCAATGACCAGCAAGAAGCAAAGCCTTCCTGTGGCTGCTTTGCAAGCAGCAGCGAGATGTAACTGTTGCCTGGATCAGCTAGCCAGGCACCCACAACTACCTCTTATTTTTGTGGAAGCAAAACAGCCAAAGAAAGGGCCTTGCTAATCAGTTTAAGCAATTGAACCAAACAGGGTACTATAATGAGCATAGACAATGTTATCAGTAGGATGACAAGTCCAGTCTTAAAAACTTCTCTGAACCAGCCAGCAATTCCTCAGGTGTTAAACCAGCCAGCCAGCCAACTCTCCTCATATTTTAACTTCATCATTTGTTGTTTCAACATTGTTATGCTTTTGTGGAGTGATTCTGAGTGGTCTGATAAGTTCATACAACACAAACCTTCAAAATCTTTACATCCATGACCATACATCAAAAGTAAGAAATCAATAGCAGCTCTGTTTTGCAAAGTAGCATGTCTTACACTATCTACATCAGTAAGCAGGTCACTAGGAGCAAGAGATATAGCATTGGTTTGTTTATTCAGCCAACATCCCAAATTTAATTTTTTCAGAGCAAATACAGCTAGTGCTGATTTGCCAGAGCCCAATTTTGTGGACTCAACTCATAAATGTGATCATGTTCTGAACTCCTTCAATGAAACACACAGAGCTTATATAGGTTTCTGTATCAGTACATGAGTTACATTACATTTCTATCTGTTAGATACTCTGTTCACCTGCCTTATGTGTCTTACTATTACTAATAATTGGTTAGGACTACACAATCACTTTGTTCCTTTTTAAGGCAGTTAACACTCTCGCAGTTTGTTATCCCATTCTCAGACTTCTGCTCTTCTCCTACTGCATTCCAATTGTGCCTTAACATATCTTTGCTCAACCCCTAGGCCTGATTTATGGGAGTTGAGTCATGTGGCAATAAATCTGGGTGGGCCAAAAAAACCCATTCCTCTCCAAATGCATTGCTACCATTCCCTCTTTCTGTTTATGGACCAGCCAGATTTTTGTGAAAAGCATAATCCAACCTGCGAGAGAGACACTGTGACATACAGGGCAAAGAGAGTGCTAAGGCAAAAATAAATAAGGACTTATGTTTTTGTTAGTTAACTAAATCTAAAAGCCATCCCATAAACAAGAAGCCATACTACAAAATGTGGCAAGCTAAATCCTGCTAATTGGCTACACACACTGTTCACACCAAGGTGATTAATTAGCAATTGTAACAAGTTCTGATAAGCATACCTTATAGCTAAACATTGTTAGTTTATCTTTGATGTCTAAAAGTTATCTGCACACCTGCTGTGTTTTGGCCATCTCATTATGGATGGTACATGACATGTTCACTTACTTCCAAATACCTTCTCACAACTCCTTCTTGGTTTAAGGCAGTCTGTACACCTGCCTTCAAGGCTGCTGTTTTGAAAATGTGATTACGTAATATTACGAAAATATTACGAAATTTTTTCTGTTTCATGGGAACTTCAAGGATACTGTCAGGGTCTGTGTCTTTGCGAGGAGAGCCAGGCTGCCAGCAGGCCTGCTGTCCTCCTTGACAATTTTTTCCTTTTAGTATCAGCACCACAAAACTGCTTTTAGAAGTCTCCACAAGGGCCCTTTGCAGAAAGCTCAACCAGCATGGCAGTAAATTTAAGACTAGTACTGAACTGCCAAATCAAATAATCCAAATTTGACCACTGACAATATCCATCCTGAAGTTTCCCACTCATTAAACCAATTTGTTGTTGTATCTTTTGTGTTTGATCTCTTAATTTCTGAATGCTGGCATGAATTGACCAAAAGTGATTAGCCAGATTCCTGCAGCACATGCTTTTCAAAATTTTCACAATGATGTCTGTGAGCCAGCAACACAAATCAAATGTTGCATGTCTTATAGAATGAGCGTCTGTAGCAAAGTGCCTTAATACCTTTGCTGTTGCATTTGTTTGCTTTGCCAATCAGGAGCATCAGAAGTGCAGATAACTTCAGCCTCACCTTTTAGTGCACACACCAATTGCAGCCTGTGACCTTCGGTGGGGGGACACAAATTAAAAACACCTGGGGTGGGAGAGCCTTGGTAGTGTTATTATTCTACAGAGTATGAAAACAGGTCAGCTCTCCGAAAATGACATCATAGCCAGCACCATACACTCCCTATGGTTTTCTGCCATTATACCCACAATAAGGACCCTAAAGGTTATAGTTCCTTCCCTTGGGCGAGATCACCATCCAACCAGATTCATTAACATAGGAAAGCATTTCCCTCTCCCATGGTATCTGTGGAAACCACACAGGAAACTGTGCAGCTGCACCTGTGGCTTCTCAACATCTATTCCCAAACATTATACATGTTGAGACGAAATCCAACTCCTGGGGGTCCCAGGGCAAACTCACATTAATGTTCCATATTACCTCTTTATCCATTGTGTATGTACAACTCTTTCTTCTGCATCCAACCACACTGTGTCTCACCACAAAATTTGCCGCTCTGTGTCTCACCATGTAAGCTTCTGAGTCCAACCATGACAAATTTGCCACTCTGTCTCACCTCACCCTCAAGCTGCTGCCACCAGTGCTTGTCCAAGCCATGCCTCTCCTTCCAGTTTCAAGGGTCCCTGTTCAGGTGCCAGATGTTGCAGAACAAGTCTTAAGTAGTAAGAGATGAAATGGATGCTCTAAAAGCTGTGGCAAAAAACCCCAACAAAACAGAATTGAAACTCTCAAGTAGCATTGTCAGGAAAAAAGTATTTTTTGTTAGCAGAAGAGGAAGGTCTTTATGTTGTGCAAATAGAGAATTAAGTGCTGTTAAAATAAAAAACCCCAAAATACTGACAACATAGTGTTGAGACTTTTTGTTGAAATATGAAAATATATCTCGAAACATCACAGAAGGGAAAGACTTGGTCAAGAATCCTTAGTTCTCTGCATGGGTAATGATTAAGGAAATTCTGCTGATATCAGAGGGGCTACTCTATATAACTGAAAAATAAAAAATCTAAAACTGTTTCCTATCAGTTCAATATCTTCCGGGCTTATTCCTCTTTTGCTACTGAATAGAAATTCTTATTTTTCTTGCAATCCAGAGTACACAGCTAGTTAACTTTGAAAAAAATTATCTACAAAAATAGCCATAATATTTAGTTATTTAAAACCAGATCTTTTATGAATTGAGCATCCTTTTTAATAGATGAATAGAATTAAATGACAAAACTGAAATGGCTTTCCATCTCAAAATACTTTTCTATGCCTGGATGGGGTCAGCACATCCTGTCAGAGGTTCATTTTCTACAACTGTAGGAAATCAAAGTATTTTGCTGAAGTTAGAGATCTTGGAAGAATCGAGTGACATTATTGTTAGAAGAGCCATATGTTTTAGAACCACTTCATTAATTCCCCCTCTGTCCTGCTTTTCAATTCTTCTCAAAAAACCCCTCCTACTGCTTTAAACCTAGCTGCCTTGCTTCCATTCAGGAATTGGTCTTCCATTCTCCCCTTCCCTTCCCTTTTTCTCAAGCCTTTCTGACTTGCACTAGTTTCTTTCTTTTCAGGTGGATCATTTACTTGACATTAATAACAGTCTACTCTCCCAAGAGCAACACTGCCTTCTTCACATAGTCTTTATCTCTTCACTTCAGGACCTGCATTTCCTGTGAGTGTCTGGGCATGTCTACCTACTGCTCCCCATTGCCTTAGGAAAGGAAGATTTGCTACTCCTTTGAGTAAGATTACCATTATCCAATCCCTTCCTACATTGTTCTCCCAGATCCTTATCCCAGAAAGACATTTGCTGCAATTGAGGCTTTCCACAAGTAAATGAAAACTGCTGAGTAAGGGAAGGAATATAAGCATGCTGAAGATCTGTTGAACATGCAAATCCTCTCTCATTTTCCTGATGAACAGAGCTTTCATGCTCATTTATAATGGGCAGTCATTGTTTAGGCATGTATTCCTCCAATTTGGAGTAGTACTTCCATTTCTAGAAACTTAATATGTTCTCCACTACATTTTTATTGAAAGAGCAGATGAGAAACCCTGAAGCTAATACGATCTAGGTAACAGATTTAATACTGCTGATACAAAAAATCCATTCACAGCAGTTTCAGAACTGCAGTTTCTTAACTAGGCTTCCAGCATGCTGAGATTGCTTAGTGCAGTATGTCATTAGCTTTAAATGAAGTTATTTGAACCCATAATTTGTTGAAGTCTGGAAAGCCAATGTTTATGAGTGTGAAAGACCATTTGTGAAGATAACTGTATCACTCACAAGGAGTTGAGAAATAATTATTTGAAACTACATTATTAGACCATATACATTTATTTAGAGAGCAATTTTACTACATCAGTGGAAGTATACCTGAAGCATGCTTGGCTATAATGTAACTGTAGAAGATCATTAGTCATGTTTTTTAATGCTTCTAAAGAACTATTTTGCTTAGTTCCTATGTAGCCTTCTTAGTTAGATACTTAAGTTAGCAGCCTGGGTTGTTAATAATGAAGGAGTAGATTTGAACTCTGGTTCACCTTTGGAGCCTTATTGACCACATAAGATCAACTATTGAGATTAGTTTGTCCAAAATCCTTGTCTCCCTTTCCTGCTATTGACTAATACCACCTTCATTTTCCTTAAGCCATTACTCTTTCCCCTTACATTTTACTAAAGATTCTTCCTTTATAACCTGTTTAAACAAAAGCACGTAAGGACTAAATCCTTTTAATGCACACCTTTTAATATTTATTGAGTTCTCTGAAAGGCAAGCTGTTCTGGCCCCTTGGGTTAACAATGCAGTAACACCTTATGGGCAGGAAGAAGGATAAAAGAATACAATGTTTAAAACCAATTAGCAAAGCATAGGTTGTACTAACACCCATCAAACAGCCATTCTCTTCTTGACACCTTTCAAGGAGTAGTGGTTTTCAGACAAGGTTGCCACTGTTTGGGGAGGTATATATTAATGTCTGCTGGAAGCATTGATATTCACCCAATTCCACACTATCTATAAAAAAAAGCTTCCTCACAAGCTAAGAGTGAAGAAAACAAGTGAGCTTTTCTACTCAGGGTATTTATTTTAAGACAAATGAATGATCAGAGCATGATAGTATAAAAATAAGCTTAGCCTATCCCTATTTGTGTAAGGGACACTGTTAAAAAGAAAAAAGGATCAAGTAGCAAGCAAAAATAATTTCCTTGTTTTGGTCAGAAGATGAAGAAAAAATACAGCAAACAAAAGGTGACTGATTGCTCAAGATTAAGCATCATAGAAGAGCAGTTGCAGATTGTTGTAAGTTCACATATGTGGTATTCATCATGTCAGCAATACAAGATTATACTAACTCATGCTTAAGCCCATGACGTGCATTTTGGACTTGATTCTCATTCAAGAACAGTTAGACATGGATCTGTAAGAACCATGTTCTCTTTTAAAAAAGTTTTAGCCTTGGTAAATAAAAGTTGGATTTTTTTTTAATCCTGTGAAAACCACCTGATGCCCAAGAACCACATATTATTGAAACAGACAACGAGAAAGATGGCAAAAGGACAGTTCAAGAGACTGTGGGCAATTACCCCACACGTTGAGAGTCTCCCCTTCTAAAAAGTCTTCCCTGACAGCAAAAAGAAATACTGAAGAAATATCAGCTTTCTACATCACACAAATATCTCCATCAAGCCAAACTAAACATAGAACCCAACAACAAAGAGATTCCAGAACCCAGCAGGAGCAAGGGATGCTTACCTTCCAGAACCCAGCAGGAGGAGGACAGCCTTACCTTGTCTGACTGGTCCTCGACCATTGGCTTTTATGGGGGAGTGATGTCACGTGGTGTGGGAAGTATCCAGGCTGACTCAGCTCACCTGTGGGGAGGGGCAGGGGTGTGGCTGGTGGGTGTGTCCCATACCATGTGACACCTGGCTCCCTATAAAATGGGGCTGGCCAGGGAATGATGGCTTGGTTGGTCTTGGGGAGGGCTGTTTGCCTGTCTGGTCTTGGAGTGTTATGTTTCTTTACAGAGGTAAGTTTTTTGTGTGTTTGCTGGTGTTGTGTAACTTGTGCTAGTAGGGGTGTTTTTTTTTCTTTATGCTTTTTCTGGCCTTGTGTTTGTTTCCCTATTCTTTTCCTTGTCCTTCTGTGGCAGGTGCTGTGACATTCTCACAGGGGCTGATGAGGGTTTTTTCCTGTAATGAGTTAGGGTGAGTTCCATGGCATTTGATTTTTGGAGTCTGTGAGAAGTATGTTTTTCTTTGTTTGTAGAGCTGTTATCTTTTGTGATGCTGTAAAACAACAATGTAATTGAAGTATCGGTACAATTGTAGTCTACTCCGATCTGAATTGAATCAGTGCTTACTCATGTTAAATAAATCTGAATTCTGCTACTCTTAATAGGAAGCCAGAGTTAAAGTTGATACTTGTGTTAGTGTAACAATGTTGTTAATGTTGCTTCAAATTCTAAGAGTACTTTGCATTAGGTTGTATTTTTCAAGAACTTTCCTTAAGGCAGAACAAGCAAGCAAAAGGACTTTTCTTTCTGGTTTTGTGCCCAGTCTTGGAGGGTGTTAAGGACATTTGAAAAAACAAGCTCTTAATAGTTTAACAAATATCCTGTTAAAATTCTGACCTTATCCCTGACAAGGCATAAGGTTGAGCTCCAGTGCACTTCAGATAATTAAAAAAATGAAATAAAAGATTTGTCTGCTTGCTTCTTGATGAATTTGTTGTAAACAACTTACTGCTTGTAAAAAAACTGCACTTGGAAGTATATTCTGCTTTGTCTGTGCTGGTGTAGCTTGGGCCAAGTGGTTGTTGCAGCTGATAAGGAGCACCTTCTTCTTGCCAGGGAAGAGGCACAGAGGTGTTTCTGGGTACAGATGAAAACACTTGACTTTGACTACCACATTCCTGCAGTTACGTGGAACTCTGGACTTTTAGGACTGCAATTGTGAGCAGCAGTACTTGAAGTGAGACTTACATGTGATGTTTGCAGTGCAATGCCTGTACTGGTGACCAGTGGCATACAGTAAAAACAATTCATACCGTGAAATGGCAATGATGAGCCAGTGCTGATGCTGCTTGCACTGTATACAATCTGGCTTTAGTGTGATAAACTGGGTTGAAAATCCATTACTGCTTCTAGGTGTGCTCCTGAGCTCATCTTCCAGTTTAGTTTCAGCTGAAGGGATTGCAGCTCACACATGCTGAGATTGCAATTTGAAGTAAATGGGTACAACTGGGAGATTAGCTTCAAGCTGAAACCTGGATTTGAACTAAATGCTAAACAGATGTACAGTAAATACTTAAATTTTGATTCCTGTTGCTTTTGGAAGAGCTGAAGGGTCCTTCTGCTGCAAGAAGTATACTTGTGGATGAGATCCTTGGGCTCACAATGGAATACTTGGGTTTGAATGATAGCTGATGCTGTTGTCTTGCTTGTTAGGAAACATTTTCTTTTCACAAGCTATTTCTTTTTGGTCTAGGTTTGGTTTGCATATTCAGACATATGGATTAATGAGGTAGAAGTGTGCAGGTGGTGGGGAAAGAAACTTTATTCCTCCATCTTTTCTCCATCTTTCTCTCTTGCACCACAAACCTGAAAAGTCCTTTTTTCTTCTTAGCAAATTTTATGTTACTTCTTCCTCTAGCTAGTCATTTCATTGTGTTTGTTATTGGCCAAAGGAAGCATGATTTACCTGAAGATATTTTTCCACTTTGTTGTTCTGTGCTTGGAGGGCTAGGCATGAATCAGTGGAACCCTTTCTCTTAGGTTGTACCAGCTGGTTGATGTTGGCTTCACTACCAAACTGCTGTCCCAGTCATTCATCTTGAAATAGACTTTTGCATGACATCTGCTTTACTTGGGACGCACCTTTCTATTACTGCCATACAAAGTAGAAATATACAAGAAGAAATAACAAAAGTCCAGATCCTAGTTGAAGTTAAATTTGTTTATACTTTTTGTGTGAAAAGAGTA
Organism: Laterallus jamaicensis coturniculus; assembly: GCA_022605575.1. NCBI lineage: Eukaryota > Metazoa > Chordata > Aves > Gruiformes > Rallidae > Laterallus > Laterallus jamaicensis. The sequence goes on along the minus strand of JAKCOX010000002.1, from coordinate 49,705,845 downwards.
ATTCTTTTTCTTGCAAAGAGCTGGCAGACAGATGTTGTTCTGGTTAAAACAGAACTAGCTGAAGCAATTTGGATTTTAAAATGTTTTTGAAGCTTTCCTAAACTGTATGAGAAAGTCCTAAATGCTTTAAATCACAACAACTTCAAAAGCTTTGTCAGAAGCAACTTTTGACCCCCATATTGAGAAGTTTGCTTCAGCTGGTCATGGTTTCAGGTGCAAAGTGCTCATGTAACCTGCAGGAATGCATGTGTTAAGTTGGAGTCACCAAGCTCCATCTTATAACATGAGAAATATATCTCAAAGGAATGGGGCTTTTGATGTGTCTGACCTCTAACTGTGTGGAGAAAAGATCTCTTTGAGAAATAAATGCTTGTCCTTAATTGCTGTAAGCACATAGCTCCATTGCACTTGAAATCTGCTGAGGTAAAGTTCATTTTGGGGGAGGTAGCTTGTTGCTGTTCTCTTTTAAAGGTTAGAAAAGAGATGTGGTTTTGGAACAAAAATAAGAGAACCAAATTATTCATTAATAGTTAATTAACCCTGGTCTTTCATAGGTTAAATGTTCTTTCTTAGGCCAAATTCTGCAGTTCTGTGGACTAGCCCTCAGCTGAAATTGGGAGTCTTGTGCAAAAATGCGTGTTTTGCTCAGAATTTGTAGGTTAAAGGCTCAGTTGTTGAATACTGTGGGCTGTGTTGAAGCCTGTCAAATTTTATGAATATACAGCAATGGCTTGCTTTATTAGCCACAGAAAATCTGTTGTTTGTTGCTATCAACTTGCAAAACCTGCTGAAACTGTGGAAAAGTTCTTTTAAAGTTGGCTAGCTGAGCAATACTTGTAGGCTGAATTTTCCCTGGAGGTGAGCCATAGAAGCACATTTATTTTGAACTTTCAGCATATATGCAGGTGATTTTTTTAATACCTGTGTCAGGGATGGTTTTCAAAGGAAATACAGCAATTCACCACATAACCTATCACTTCTGATGTCTCATTATTGGCAAATATTGCCTATGTGAAGATGACAATAATTCCATGTTTTACCCTGTTAACTTTGCTGTGTATTTTTTTAGCAGTGAGTAGAAATGGTAGCTGTCTGCAAACTCTGAAAAAACTGGTCCTGTGATAATATTTAGTGGTTTCCACACAGTAAATAAGATTTCCTTTGGGGTTAGAGCAAAATTGATTTTGTACCACTAGCAGATAAAAGTTGTGGGGCTTTAAAGTATTAAATTTTTCCAATACTTGATGTCATGATTCTTGGTTGGAGCTGCAGTCAGAGGAAGATGCTCTTGTAGGGCCCTCTTGCTACAGGATTGATGAACAGCTGTGATGGCAAAAGGCATTTCCTAGTCACACTCACATCAGGTTAATAGTATGTGCACTATATTATTATGTACATCATTGCTGCTTGACACATCAGATAGTCTGAAAGGAACCTTATGGATTTCTTTAACAATGAGCAGATGGGGAATTAAACTTCTGGGATATACACACTGAAGAGGTACAATGTTAGTCTGGCACTTTCAGAAAGGAGTAAATTTGACATACAGCTGGACTGTGATCTATTTTTCATATACTGATGGCAACCACAAAGCTCAGGAGTGTCCATCTACACTACTAAACATGAGCTATGTTTCCTTTCTAGCTAAGTAGGTTGGGCATTGTTGGCCATAGTGAACATTTTCTTTTACTCACCTTCCTTACAGCTGGATAACTTGGAGCATGTATGAGCTGTGAAATTTGCCAAGCTGTATGCCACACACTTAGGATAGTAAGGAAGTGAAGGCTACAAGTGGTCTAAAAGGTTTTGTAAAGACTTCTGTGGGTAGCTTGTGCTTAGTGAGACTTTCTGCTGAGCCAACACTAAGGGTTTTTTGTTTGGAGTTTGATGCGATCTGCCTCCATAGCAGTGTGGTTTAGATGTGTGTGGAGTTCCTGGATGAAACCTGAGTACGAACACGGGATGCCCTGAATCAATGACTATTCCTTTTGGCACAAGGGAGGATGGTTACGTTCACAAGTAGTGAAAAATACTGAACGGGAAGAGGAAAGGCAATTTTGAAATTTTGCAAGCCACATGGCAAACTGGGTGCTGCATCCCCTACTGTAGGGAAGAGGGCAATGCTCTGATCACGAGGCTGCAGGATCAGGGCTGGCAGTGCTACAGTTGTCTTTGGAAAAGTGTCTGTCCCCATGCAGATTGTGAAAAATATGAGTTGTGTAGCTAATGTTAGCAGAGATTAGAGTTGTGAATTGCCAAGCCTGGAACCTTCCTACCAGTGGGCCATTCCTTTCTCCTTGAAGGCTTTTGATAGTGTTTCCTTCCCATCTGGTCTGTATTGCCTAATCTGACTGTGAATGCATAGAAACCCCCAGTGCATAAGTTACATGGATTTCCTGTAGGTTGAAATATATATAAAGGACGACTTTAGCAATGATGTGCATAAAGATCCTTAAAGATCTTTCTTAAGGCTTACTAAGGCTCAATACAGAGAGTGTTGATATCAGTAAGATGTGAGCAAAAGTTTTAGGGGTGCCTCTTCAAATTTATGAGAGTATGGTGGGTTAAGTTAATAGTCCTAGGTGGATTTGTCACAGGATTGGTTTATTGGTATATGGGAAGGACACAGGATTGGTTCCTTCTCTTTAAATATTGAAGTAGTGTTGAGGCATATCTGTTTCCTTATCTTTAGCTTTGCCTGTCTTTCATGAAATTAGGAATATGTTCTCTAACCCACAGAAAGCTGAACTTCATTATTTGACAGATAAGCCTGCAAAAACTTGAGTCTGGAAACATTAAACTCATCCTTTGATGCAGTTAGTTCAATTTTCCTGTCAAACTGAAACAATCATTTTCCTTGGAGATTAAGTATCTTTTTTCTTTTCCCCCTTGACTTTCACTTTAAAAAAAGAAGACCATGCATTTAAAAAAAGAAGACCATGCATTAATGACAATTAAGCTGTAATTTTAACTCTCAGCTGTCTTTCAGTGCCTTTGAAATAGGTAATATCAAAACCACACTATGGAGTTTAGCTGTCTTGAAATTTTGAATTGTGTGCAGAACCTGTTTATTTTACTCTTCGTAGCTTGCCTACATGCAATATTTAGATGAAAATAAGCTAAATGTAAATTCCATCAATCTCTTTTTTCCCAAGCCCTTTGCAAACAAAATTATGCAGTACTTCACGGTATCACTAGAGAGACTTTCAGGACAATTTTAATCACGATTTTAGCCTTATGTTCTGGTTTATAAAAAGCTCTTTTAATCTCTCAAAATGCAATATATATATGTAAATGTCACATTTAGTAACAGATTGTGCATGTTGGCTGGGCCAGGCATGTATTTAATGTTTCTCTATTGGCTTGAATCCAAGAGCTCACTGAAATTGCTCATGTGCTTTTGACTGGATAAGTGTTCAGGGGATTGGGGCCTAGAAAGGGAATGTTTCATTTGTTCCTAGTCCTAAACTTGCAATGCTTGCTTATTTTTTAATTCTAAAAGTTGTCATGAAATGTAATTTACCTTGTAATTCCTTTGGGTTTTTTCAGTAGAGCAGGGCAGAGGGAATGGTAAAAAGGATGGTTTACAGAGAATTAAGATGAAGCTGCATTAGTTACAAAAAAAATACAGATCAGCTGGTTAGGAGGCAATTTAAAGAAAAAAGAAGATTCTGGTCAGGTTCTCCCAACTTTCTTATACAGAATTAATTCAGTGTAAATTAAAGATTAGAGTATCAGTGTTTGGAACTTCCAGTTTATGCCCTCTTTCTATGCATAGCCATTAGAAAACTGAGTTGCAAGAGAATATCTGAAAATGTGGTTGCTCAGTGTTATGTGTAATTTAATTTTAAGCAAGAACAATTAATTTCCTTTTCCTGCATCTACACTTTGTTTTTAGATGGAGAAGTTTTGATGCAGACACCTATACTCTATGTAGAGAGCTACCAGGGTTGAAATGATCCCTCAGAATCATATGATGATATGGGTTGGAAGTGTTATCTGGAGATGTGTTTACAAACAGGATCTTTTTCACAGTGAGGGTGACAGAGCCCTGGGATAGGCTGCCCAGGGGGGTTGTGGAGTCTCCTCCTTTGGAGATATTCAGGACCAGTCTGGATGCGACCTGTCCTAGGGAACCTTCTTTGGCAGGGGGATTGGACTCAATCTCTTGAGGTCCCTTCCAACCCCTGTAATTCTGTGATTCTGTGAATAAATCCCAAATGTTATGTCAGTGTGAGAGCAAGATTGAAAAATAAATGAAAGGTGTGACTCTTCTATTAGCAGATTGCAGAAGTTCAGTGAAATAGAGATGGAAGGTGTTGATGGCCATCTTTCACTACCCTTTCTCAGCTGGAGGGGGACAGAGTTTGCTGATGGACTCCTCTTCAGCATGACCTTGGCTCGAAGGGCTGATGATCAGCTGAGATGCCTTCTGAAGGGGACCCTTTCTCCTGTAGAGTGAAAGTGTCTCAGTAACAGGGCCTGCTGTTTTGTATTTTGTTTGGTTTTGGTCTTTGCTGTGAAAGTGAATTATGTGTGTGGATGAAATCTATCCCTGCCCCCATTTCTGTAGCCATGCTGATGGTTTCCATAGCAACTTGTCTAGAGCATGGAAGGAGGTGCAAGGCCTGAAGGAGGGGGAAGGTGGAAAGGTGATGGGGCTCATTAGCATGGACACGGATGCAATGTTAGCCAGAACCTCAGTGCATCTTTAAAAAAATTATATACATATATGCTTTTTATTTTTTTTTACTGTCATGTTTCCTGAGATGCAGTGCATGAAAGGCTACTTGTTCTTTTAGACTTTTCCCTCTAGTCTTCAGTGCATGAAGAGGTCTCATCCCCTCTCATTTGTGCTCAGGTTTGGGGAGCTGCTGCTCTGCTGACTCTGGGTCCCAGGGTGTCCTAGTGCTCCTTCCTCCCCTCTTCCTGAACAAACTCTGGGACGGCACTCCAGCCAACTGGGTGTCCAAATGATTTAAGCAACTGCTGACATCAACATACCAATATTTGAAGGTTCAGCTCTTTTAGTTGTCTCCTTTATCAAAAAAGTGAGGTAAAGCAGGGGGTGGATGAGCAGCAGAGTGGAGGCTCTGGGTGGTCTGGAGTGCAAGGGCAGAGCTTAAATACTTTAGTGTACAAAACTGAGATGGCAGAAAATGTTTGGCAGGGAGCAGCATGATTTTAATTATGTTGTCCAACTTTGCCCATACTGATTAGTTAAGCCATAGCAGTCACTGGAGGAAAAAATACCTTTTAAAGGCGGGAATTAAACAATATGGTCACTTGGAGTCAACACTGCTAGGAATAACTAGATAACTTACTCCTCCACTGTAGTCTTTACCCTTCTTCAGGCAAATGAACCAATTCCAAACAGTGATCTCCTGGCATTTCTGATACACAAGTCTGTTTTTCCCTGTATAAGTTTTGGTTATGAGGGCATTTTTTTTAACTCTTGCTCACAGATTTCTATGCTGTCCACTTTGAACTAAGAGCTGATAGATATTCTTTCTAGATTATAAATGAAAACTATCAACCAAATGCTCTACTGAAGCTTTCAAGAAGGGTGGATTTTCTAACTGGGAAAGCCAAACTAGAAAAAACTTCTCTCTGGAGGTAACATTGAGAAATGTTGGGTTACTTTTTGCCATCAAGAAGCAGTTGCTGATCATCATGAGGTTCCAAACGATCTAGTACTTTTAAGAACAGAAATGAAGAGCTTTGGAATTTTAGATATGTATTTTTGCAGGATCTGTATAGTGCAATGAACAATTTGAAAATACTCTGCTGAGAGGAGAAAGAGTGGCTGTGACTTTGTTAATTTGCCTTGTTTGCAAGACTATTTCAAAGTGGTAAATAAAACCCTGAGACAACCATGTAAGCTATTTAAAAAGTGATTGAATGGAAAATGAAATAAAATTGAATCTGTAGCTTTCATATTAACAAGTTTAAGTTTTGGGAGGGCAAATGACTTGTCTTAAACAGTGTTCCTGGCTTGTGAATGATGCCATTATTATCCATTAAGATTTCACTAAGTAGTATAGTGTACTTGGAATGGTAAGAAGCTCTATTTAGACACTAATTATAGTGTTTCAGTGTCAAAACTCATCACTGATGCTTGCTGTGCTACAAGGGAAATCTTAATATCAGCTGTGGTCTCTCCAGACCAATAACTAGAATTGTAGGGTATGTGTGCTTGGGTCTAAGAGTATGGTTTGAATTAGTTATGCCAAGATCCTTTGAAAACACTATGGTCCTCTTGAAACTGCTGTGAATTTACGCTATTAAGGAACTGAGAAAATTTTTCAGTATTTAAATTGTCTGCTTAAGAAATTAATTCTCAGAGGCTGAAGCTGATACACCTATATGGAGATTATTTTATATTTAAGCTATTTGAGAATTTGCACAGGACTTGGGGTAGGATGGTGAAGTGAAAATTCTAAGGGGTAACACAACAGCTCATGTAAAATGTTAAAAAAAAATATGGAAGGGGTGCAATTACCTACCAGTACTTCAGATAAAGAATTACTTATAAATCCATTCAAGTAAAATTACTGAAGTGAATATGGAGATATGCTTTATCAACATTTAAAAATATAATAGAGAGAAACCTGGACTCTTACAAATAGATGCTGTGAAAATAAGTTTGAAGACATTTTAACTAACTTTGTTTCCTTTTCCTGATCTTCTGGTTACCCATTGTTACTCTTCATTAATACAGTCAGGACAGCTAAAGCCTTGAATTGTCAGTATCTACACCACATTAAAAAAAAATAATCTTTCATCTCTTAATTCTCTGGATATCCTGATAGCAAAGCTGAGAGAGCATGGGATAGATGAGTGGACAGTGAGGTGGGTTGAGAACTGGCTGTCAGATGGAGCTAAGAGGGTTGTGATCAGTGGAGCAGAATCTGAATGGAGACCTGTGACTAGTGGTGTTTCCCAGGGCTCGGTGTTGGGTCCAGTCCTGTTTAATATCTTCATTGATGACCTTGATGAGGGAATAGCATCCACCCTCAGCAAGTATGCCGATGATACATAGCTGGGAGGAGTGGCTGACACGCAGGAACACTGCGCTGCCATCCAGCCAGACCTGGACAGGCTGGAGAGCTGGGCAGGGAGAAACCAGGTGAGATTCAACAAGTGCAAGTGTAGAGTCCTGCACCTGGGGAGAAATAACCGCTTGTATCAGTACAGGCTGGGGGATGACCTGCTGGAGAAGAGCTCTGTGGAGAAGGACCTGGGGGTCCTGGTTGATGACAGGTTGGCCATGAGCCAGCAGTGTGCCCTGGTGGGATAAGAGAGCCAATGGGATCCTGGGGTGCATCAGGAGGAGTGTGGCCAGCAGGTCTAAGGAGGTGATCCTCCCCCTCTACTCTGCCCTGGTCAGGCCCCACCTGGAGTATTGTGTCCAGTCTGGGCTCCTTGGTATAAAAAGGACAGGGATCTCCTGGAAAGAGCACAGAGAAGGGCTACGAAGATGATTAAGGGCCTGGAACATCTATCCTATGAGGAAAGGCTGAGTGAGCTGGGGCTGTTCAGCCTGGGGAAAAGAAGACTGAGGGGGGACCTAATCAATGTTTATACATATCTTAAGTATAGGATGCAGAGGGAATTGGCCAGCCCCATTTCAGTGGTCTGTGGAGACAGGACAAAGGGCAATGGCTGCATATTGGAGCACAGGAAGTTCCACATCAACATGCGGAGGAACTTTTTCCCAGTGAGGGTGACAGAGCCCTGGGACAGGCTGCCCAGGGAGGTTGTGGAGTCTCCATCTCCAGAGATATTCAAGACCCGTCTGGATGCCTGTGGTGGTTTAGCCCCTGTGGAGGGCTGAGCCCCACACAGTCGCTTGTTCTTTTAACAAAAAGAAGAGGGGGGGGTGGGTGCAGGAAAGGGATGTGAAAAGAGGGGGGGGAAAAAAAACCCAACCCAAAACCTAGAAAACCAAAACCCTGTGGGTTGGGATAAGGATAGTTTACTAAAATAGCAGTAAAAGATTAAAAAAATACAACAATGATAACATGACTTTAGAGCACAAAATACACGAAACTGGTGATAAACAATGCAGTCTCTCACCAAACCACACAACTTAGGCTGTACAGCCCAGAGCTGTCCCGGAACCCAACTGTCCCCAAAAACCGCACATCCTGGATTTTTTTCCCTTCTCCCAGTCCCCTCTATATACTGAGCATGATGTAATTGGCATGGAATATCCTCTTTGGCCAGTTTCGGGTCACCTGTCCTGGCTGTGTCCCCTCCTTTCTTGGTAGTAGGGAAATATGAAGTACTGAAAAAGACCTTGATTGCTTGGCAACAATTAGAAACATCAGGGTGCTATCAGCACTGCTCTCATCCTAACACCCAAACACGGCATTCCATCTGCTGCTAAAAAGTAAATTAACTCCTTCTTAGCTGAAACCAGGACAAGGCCTGTGCAATATGAGCTCGGGAGCCTGCTTTGGCAGGGGGGTTGGACCCAATGATCTCTTGAGGTCCCTTCCAACCCCTATGATTCTGTGATACGTGTTCCCTTTCTATTTCTGTAGTAACGAGGAGAAAAGTATTACAACTCTAAGCTTTGGGTCAGCTGGTAGGGGTTCTCACAAACGATGTTGCAAGCAATTCTAGAATCGGGGATAACTTAGCTCTCCTTCTTTCTGAAAAGCAAGGGCCTATACTGTGAAGGTATGGTTCACCTGGAGGTCAGCCTGTCAAACCTCTGATCCACTGTGTTCCTGATGTAATACATGACCAAGTTTTTAGCTTAGTTTAGTGAGTGAAAGCTTGCAGTATCTTTCTGCCTTTCAGCTACACCTGACAATGTGATGGGTACTTAATTAGTGAAGTGTCTGACAATCTAACTTACACAAGTTGACATTAATTTAAACATTACAGTGTTACTAAAATAGAGCAGCTGAATTCATCTGGGCCTGATGGGGTTTGTTTGCTCTCTTGTCAATTTGCTGACATGGTTAGGCTTCCAATTGTCCAGTTTGGGATTAGTGCTGTTGGCATGTTTTAATTGACAAAATTTGGGAGAAGATCAAACTCCCATGTCTCCACCATACCTTTCTTGGAGTTGTGCTCTCACCTGCCTGCTGCCTGTGATCCATGAATAAAGGTGAGTTCTCTGGTGTTGAATGAGGAAGGAGAGTTTCAGAAAAAATCTGCGGAGAACTACAGGAAGGTTTAGACTATTGCTTCTAGGTTTGCATCTTTTGAGGAACATTGTTTTTCTACCTTTAGGGCAGCCTGTGCCTGTTGCTTTGGCACAAGTTCTTGTGACTAGAAGCCAGTGGGAGAGGCAAAACTCTGCCCTTCGAAAAAATGGTGGTGAAACACTCAGTAATTTGCAGAGACCATGACTTAGTTTTCACAGTTTTACCCCAGTGATCCTTCACAGATTCTGCATAGCAAGTGACATCATGAGACACTATTTTCCTCATTACTGTGTGGATATGAAGATCTTCATGTGTACGGGTACAGAAAACCCCCTGAGGCCATTGGTGAGATTAACTCTTACAGCTCAACAGAAGCTTTTGGGAAAGACCTGAGGTGCCAAAGCTGGCAGAACAAGTGTCACAGGATACCTTGCTCAAGTGTGACCAAGTGGGACAGCAGCAACTCGATGCCTTGGGTAAAACTCAGCATGTGTTTGCTCCAAAGTGCAAATCACACTCTTGCCTGACTGCACAGCTAGAGCTGTGTGTCCAGACACCATCCCAACAGTTATTGCCATTAGACTAAAAGCACTTTTGGTTGTTTGCTGAGATGGTACCTGACAGCAGACAGGTTGCCAATTTGTTTTCAAGGATTTTTTTCCCCTCCAATTCTTGTGTTAAACTTTCAAAACAGTTTTCTCCTTATGAAAGTACAGCAAAACATTTGCCTGGGATCTAAATACCTGACAGCACTTGTGTGTTGAAGTGGGAGGAAGAGAAGTGTCAGTGTACTTGAAAACCCTCAAATGACATTCACATTTGCTCTCTCTGGGCACCAAAGCTCCAGATGTCTCCTCACCACCTTTGCTGGCTGTAGCAAGTCCTGATGCTTGCAGCACTTCTGCTGCACCATTCCCATGCCTGAGTAGTGTCCTTCTCTGCAGCATAAAGGACCCTGTTTTCTTCTGGCCCTGGTGCAGCACTTCTGGCAGCCCTGGGCTGTGTTTTTTCATCTCTCTCCCATCTTCTGTGTCGCTGGGCTGTGTCTCAGAGCTGCCTGTTACTGCTTTGGCAGGGTAATCTCTGCTCAGTGGTGTTATTTCTGGTACATTGGTAAGGGATGGAGTTCGCTGTGGGTTAGAGGCATTCATTACAATGCTGCACTGTGGGCTGCTTCATTTATCGTCTTGGTAATTCTTCTGTAATTAATGGGTTGAGACTATCTGAGACTGCACTTCATACATTTTCAGTTCCCATTAGTACTGAACATTAGAGAGATGAAGCAGCACCCTATATGTGAATGCACAAAAATTTCCTGTGCTTCCACTGTTATTTCTACATTTTTATAGCTTTTTATTAGAACTACATCTGACAACAGAAATAAGCATCATCTCTTGGATTAATTAATCCTTATGGAATCTGATATTGTGTTTTTTATACAGGATGTTTTGATCATCCATGAGGGAATCAAAAATGTATGTCTTTAAGCTAGAGAGCTACTTCTGCCTGTAATACTGCTGACAGTAAGCAGGGCTTTGAAGGATGGTCAAGTCTGTGGAAGAAAGAGACACCCCTCCAAATAAATCTGAACTGTGGAACAACAGAGAACATGAAATCACTTCATAAGAGCTAATAAATTACTCTATGTGAAATTTAGTTGCTAAAAAGTTATAGATCAATGTAATAGATATAAAGACTTGATTTTTGAACTACTGGCAAAACTCCCACAGAAGTCAATGTCATTTCCATTTAAAATAAGGGTGTTGTTTTGTAGGTCTATTGTGTATTTGGATAATCTCTTCTCTTTCTTTGGGATAGTGTGGTGTTATGGGACTATTGATTGGTCTGCTAGTCTAATCTATAGGCCTGCATAACTGGGATGATATAGCTGGGTGAAACTAAATATATACAAAGGCTGTATCCTACAAAGCATTAGGAACTTAAAACGTCAATGGTACTTACTTTGAACAAGGTATCATTAGTTTTTCCCCAAAGAAAATCTGTTTCCAGCTGCTTAGGTGAAATGCTGTCTCTTGGAAACTTTGGCGAGAAAATTGTTCCTCTTGAAGCTGAACATCCTGACACAAATGGTGAGTAATCTACTTGCAACAGCCATAATGTGACCTCAAATGCCTTTCCAACAGTGCAAAGACTATTTTTCCTACTTCAGGTGTTTTGAACTCTAAATGACTCCTTGCCTTTTACTTCAGGAAAGTACAGTCAAAGACCTTTCCATCTTCAGCTCAGCTAAAGCAGGTTGCCAGAATCTGGTCAATTCACTGTATTTTCAGTCAGGCAGAATTCCCCCCCGAGGAGCTAGTTGACACAGGATGGCAAAAGCAAGCTTAAGATTTGGGGTATACCTTGATCAAAGCAAGTTAGCAGTCCTCTTTATTTATCTATTCCCATTTTGCCAACCCTGAACAATAGTTCTCCTTTGAAATATACTTCACAGTAGTTAGTTTTGCAACATATGCTGCATTAGATTTTTGGCATGTGTATCTCCATTCTCACCTCATTGATTTTTGAGTAGGTATCTCAGAACAGGGTAATAAAATTCACCTGTTAAAACACATTCTCAGAAGCATTCTTTGTGTTAGTTTTCCAATTTAGCAGATTTTCGAAGTGCCTGATCTTATGTAGAAGGAAAAAAACCCCAATTCACTGTTTGACAAGGATTCCCTGGGAAATAGCCTTGGAAAGAAAGGTGTGTAAGATCAGATTCCAGATGTCCATGTCTTTTCTCTTTAGAGTTCAGCTACTCTGTGTAGAAAGATACTGAGGTGTTCCTAGTGGTACCACAGTAGTATGTCCTGAAAGAGCTTTTTGGGCTGACATTGCTTTGGAGACAAAAGCAATGATGCATACCTGTACACAACAATTCATGTATATATTGTGACTGGATTATTTTGGACACAGCTCCCTTGGTAGGCTGCTATATATATTTACTCTTGTGTGAGAAGAGGAAGCAGTGCAGCTGTATTATAAGAAAATGCCACATTCTTGCAAGGATCACAGAATATTTGTGATACTCAGCACAAGCTGGCAGGCAACAGTGCTGCAGGGAGCTTTTTGAGGTAACTCTTCCAAAGCATGTCATTACCTTGGTCACAACCTGACTTCTGAAAACACCTGGTTTCTGTCACTGCATTCAAGACACACAGAAAATAGAGCAAATTCTCTCTTGCATATCTTTTTGCCATGGATAAGTTAATCTCCTTGAAATGATACTTTGTGTATCTATTAGTCCTTCAAAGTTGTTGCTCCTCAGAACTGCCATGTTTCTGTTAGTGAGGATGTACAGACTATCAAATCCATAAGGTGTGATGTGCTAGATAGCTCTTATCTCTGCTACCATGTAGGCAAATAGTAAGAAAAAAATAAAATTGCTTTAAAAAAAGTCCTTGACAGGGGTAGTTGAAAATAGTTTGTCACAATAATTTCCTAATAAATTGTGGTGGTTTAGCCCTGGCTGGAGGTTCCCACCAACGCCAGTCTATTACTCCCCTTCTAAGTGGACAGGGGAGAAAATATATTAGGAGGCTTAGAAGTCAAGATAAGGACAAGGAGAGATCATTTCATCAGCAACGATATGGGTGAAACAGACTCAACACAGTGCAGGAAAGAACTATTCTAATTTATTACACTACACTAAAAAGAACAGTGAAAACGGAGTCGGGAGTGGGACCAAACCTTAAACCAAATGCAACCAGATCTTAAAACACGTTATCCCCACTGCTCCCTTCTTAGCAGACTTTAATCAGAATCTTGCTCCCTTCCCTCCCGTTTGCAGTACAGGGGGGGCAGGGACTGGGGAAAATGAGGTTCTCAGTAGCACCTTCCCCTCACCCCTCCATTCTAAGCAGACTTCCCTTTAGCCATGATTTTACTCCCTTCTTCACCCCCGGCTTGCAGTACAGGGGAGGCAGGGACTAGGAAAGATAATGGGGTTCTTGGTTACTTCTTCATGAGCTGTTTTCCTTTTCCAGATCTTAAAACACTTCTACCTCCCCCCCACTCCCTTCTTAGCAGACTTCACTCTAGTCACGATTTCACTCCCTTCCTCCCCCCAGTCACAGCACAGGGGGGCAGGGACTGGGAGATGGGGCTTCAGTCAGTTCCTTGCAAGTTGGCTTCCTTCTTGGCCAAAGTGTGTGTGGGGAGGGGGCATTCATTCTGCACACTCTCCCCCTGCTGCACAGTGGGGTCCCATGAGAGACAGTCCTCCACAAACTTTCTCCAATGTGAGTCTCATCAGCTGCTCTGTCTGGATCCCTGCTATGGTGGGCAGCAATAAATTACAATGTCTCTCAGTCCCAATCCTCCACGGGGTCACCAGCCTCCCCCCAGCAAACCTGTTCCAGCACAATTCTCTCTCTCACTCATCTCTGTAGGTTGCAAGTGCTGGCAGCTGCTTGCTTCAATGTAAGGGTCACAGTGCCCTCTCTGTCTCCACCTGCTCCGTTCAGCGTGGAGCCCCTCCACAGGCTGCAGGTGGGGTCTCAGCCTTTTCCATGGGGTTTCTCCATGGGCTGTAGGGACATCTTTCTCTCCAGCACCTGGGGCTCCTCCTCCTCCTCTCCCTTCTTGGCCTTGGTGTCTGCACAGCTCGTTACATCTTCTCTGGTGGCAAAATGCAGCTGCTTCCGGGTGGTTTTCTCCTATATGTGATTCTCAGAGGTGCTAGGACTGTCTCTCATTGGCTTGGCCCTGGTCAACATTGATTCTGACCTTGGATTGTGTACATTTTGGAGCTCCAGAGAATTCCAGCAGCTCCTCACAGCAGCCATTTTCTGTACCCCCTGTCTTTTCCAGCTCCCAACCTTGCAAAACTGTGACATACATGCAGATTTGTTGAGAATGAGTCTCTTCACTCAGACATGCTAGCTGCAGCGAGAGTGTGGGAGCTCCTGGGTCCCAGTAAGCTCTGGCTGGTTTGGGAAAGATCTGTTTGTATCCTAGGAAAGAAGTTTTGTGCTAGATAAACATGGTCCTTGGTGGAGTAGTCACTCAGGCAGGGCTTTTGTAAGCACATCCCTACTGCAGCCTGTCTACTCTAAACTGGGACAGAGTTTGGATTAGGCAGCTTTTGGATAGATGACTGAAACCAGAAGGGGAATCACTCAAAAGCACAAAGTAAACATAAAAGGATAAAACCCAGTACTCCTATTTTGGGTTTTCTCCTTGCTTTTTTGCCTGTGCTCATCTCCTTTCCTAAGCAAATTCTGACCTGTTGTTCCCCATTCCTCTGGAGACTTGCTTTTTTTCCCCTCCTGATCCTAAGCTTAGTGTTGGAAATGGCAATCATCCTTGCTCTGGCTGTGCTGAAATAGCTGCTTTCAGATAAACTTTGCATCTGTGATTTCCAAGTCCTGTTTTCTCTTCCAAATTATATTTAATTTCAAAAGATGCATGATTTGATTTTTATAAGAATGAGGCTTTCTAGGAAGCTTTCATAAACCAATTTTGTTAAAAATATTATGTAAGAAGTTTTGCAATTTCTTGCCTATTTTTCTACTGAAAGATTTGAGCTCCATAGATCTTTACTGACAACCTAAGTGATTTTCTGAATCATTGAGGTTTTTTGTTTTAAATCACTCTGTACTTATTGCTGAATGGAGAATGTGCATGTAGACATTTCATAGAAATTTACTCTCTTGTAAAACAAATAGCAGAGCTCTGAAAGGGTCCTCACTTTGAAAAAACTTCTAGCTTGTTATGTAACAAAGGAATAAATCATTTTAGATGAAACAGTATTTAAAATAAGAGGGAATAAAATGAAACCCTTATTAAAAAGTTTATAGTTGTACTTGTAGCACTTTGTAATTACACAATGCATACATTTCTCAAGCATCTGCAATTACTTTTAGTTTTTGTAAGCAGAGATCTAAATATATAAAAATTCTGTAGTTTTCTACTTAGCATATTAGAGGTAAAGTTTTGCATATATCTGTGGTGGGCTGGTCCTGGCTGGATCCCAGATGCACACCAAGCTGCTCTATCACTTCCCCCCTTCCTCAACTGGATGGGGAGGAGAAAATAATGAAAGGCTCATTGGTTGAGATGAGGACAGGGAGATCACCCAGCAGTTACTGTCACAGATGAAACAGACTCAGCATTGAAAAATTAATTAAAGGTATTACCAATCAAATCAGAGCTGAGTAAAGAGAAGTAAAACCAAATCCTAAAGCGATTCCCCCCTCCCCCCTGCCCCTCCTTCCTTTCTTCACAGACTTAACTTCAATCTTAATTTCTCTCCCTCTTCCCCCTGAGCAGCACAGGGGAATGGGGAATGGGGGTTGTGGTCAGTTTATCATGTATCTCTGCCACTCCTTCCTCCCCCGGAGGACTCCTCACACTATTCCCCTGCTCCAGTGTGGGGTCCCTTGCACAGGTGAAAGTCCTCCCAATAACTTCTCCAATCTGAGTCCCTCCTTCAGGCTTCAGTTCTTCAGAAACTGCTCCATCATGGGTTCTGACAGCCTGGGCTCTTCTCTCCATGGGGCCACAGGTCCTGCCAGTAGCTTATCCAGCATGGGCTTTCCATGGGGTCACAGCCTCCTTTGGGCATCCAGCTGCTCTGGTGTGGGTCCTCCAAGGGCTGCAGGAAGAATATCTACTCTCCCATCATCCTCCATGAGCTGCAGGTGGACAGCCTGCTTCACCATGGTCTTCTCCATGGGCTGCAGGGGAATCTCCACTCCAGAACCTGGAGTGCTGCCTCCCCTCTCCTTCACTGACCTAGTGTCTGCTGAGCTGTTCCTCTCACCCTTACTCCCATCTCTGGCTGTAGCTGCTTCTAGTGCTTTGCAAGTTTTCCCCTTATTGTTATCCCTTGTTGTTGTTTTCCCCTCTTGTTATCCCAGAGGTGCTACCACTGCTTCTGATGGGCTCAGCCTTGGCCAGCAGATGGTCTATGTTGGATCCAGCAGCTCCTCACAGAAGCCACCCATGTAACCCCTTCTACCAAAACCCTGCCACATGAACCCAATACAATAACATGACATACAAACACAAAACCTGAGAATCTGATCTTTTGTTTATAAATGGTGCAGTATATTGACAAAATATTTTCCAGATAAATTTTTTGCTAGACAGTGAATAAAAATGGAGTACAAGCTCTGCAATTTATCTTTGGAACAATTTAATTAACTGAAGTATGAACTGTATTGGAAGAACAGTTGTTAGATACATTCATTGCAATAAAGTAGGTGGAAGAATGATTGGAAATTTTAGGCAAGATTTAGATGTTTTGGGTTAGTTTACTAAATTAATTTGGCTGATTCCTTATACAGATTAGTTTTACAATGTTTAGTGCTTAACCATATTCTTTTGTTCATAGGACTCTTATTCTCTGCAACTTTGTAAAAAAGGAAATAATATAGTTAAGCCCATAATTTCTTTACCTAATACTGCAAATGTCCTCATTCAAGTGTTTTGTGGTGTTTTTTAAGGACAAGGAAAGCGAGAGTTGGTAGTACACATTTATGCTTGTAGTAAGTTATGTAGAAACATGCCTCATTTTATTAGGCAGATGTCTCTTACTACCACTTAATTGTTCATGCAGTTGCCCAAGGTAACCTAATATGCATTTTCAGCCACATATATTTGCAAGTGTAGCATGTGGTACATTGGATGTTGAAAAGGCTCATAACCCTCATACAAGAGACGCACCGAGTTCCTTTAGCTATGTGCAGCATCCCCAGCATGGGACCATTTGGGAACCATTCTTCTCCCCATTCCTGTTAACTTCAGCCAACTGAGGGTCAGATTCTCTTTTAGCAGTTTGCAAGATGTTTTTCTGAGTATAAGCATATTTTAACAGTGAAGTTGAAGTTCTTCATTTATACCATGCTTTCTTTTTCCAACCTTAAAATAAATTATCATTTCTGCTGCCTTACTTTGCTTTTCATCATGGCCTCTGACATGTGCTTCTTAGTAGATGACAATTACTAAGAGCTCTTACAGCACAACATAAATGACAAATCCCCCTTCCAGAATCAGTGGGAGGCATTGTTGTGCAGATAGAGTTGGAGTCTCCTAAAAGCAGTTGAGGGGAGGAACAGAAGAACAGCCGATGCTACAATAAAGAACATGTTGCTTTCCTTGATGCCATTTTAGTGTTAGTATAAACTTGATTTGAGGCAGCTCAGAAGACAAGAGGACACTGGGGGGAATGTGCAGTGAGGTCTGACTGTCCCATGTGGACATGGTAAAAACCTTGAAAAAGTAGAAGAATTTTTTTTTTGCAGATAATCTGTAAGCTTGTAAAGAGAGACTGGTGAGGCATGGCTGATGTATTTACTTTGCATTTCCTGTCCTTATGACCCTTTGGAACTTCCTGCTTCATCCATGTGCGTTAAAGAGACTAGAATTCATTTTACTCATGGTCAAACTCACACATGGTATAACAACGGATTAAAACTGAAGGAAGGTTTAAATTAGGTGTTAAAGGAAAGTGGTTTTTTGTACAGAGAATGGTGAGGTGCTGGAACAGGCTGCCTAGAGAGGTGATGGATGCCCCGTCCCTGGAGGTGTTCAAGGCCAGGTTGGATGGGGCCCTGGGCAACCTTGTGTAGATCCAGGCCTGGAGGTTGGTGGCCCTGCCTGTGGCAGGGGGGTTGGAGCTCTATGATTCTTGGGGTCCCTTCCAACCCAGACCATTCTATGATTCTATATCAAGCAATGCAAGACCTGTTGGAAACAGACTCCTTAGCAAAACAGGCTGTTGGTTTGGTCCAGAATGGTAATTCTGATATAGTGAGTTCTGGAAATTCAGTATTTTACAATTTTTGTTTTGTTAAATACTTTTAACTGCAGTAATGTGATTTAAAACACACACAAAGAAATTGACTATGTAGTCTAACTACTGAGGGTCACTTAATTTCTTACTTAGTCACAGAGGAATGACAATTGGCCACCTCTAATTTAACCAGACTTGAATGAGAGTCCAGTAATCAATACAGCAAAAACCATGAAAGATGTTCACTAGCAATGGCAGGGCCTATTACAGTGATCTCTGCATTGATCCTTCTGTCTTATATTCAGGCATTCCCTTGTTATTTACTGTATTCGAAGTTATTTATGCCAGGATTAATTTCACTGGGTAAAGCTTCTTGATACCTTTTTTTCTTTCAGGACATTTTAAGTAAAAGTCAGCAGAATGCTTCATCACATAAAAAACTTGTCAAAAGGGTTGAAATTTGTTCTGAGCTTTTTGAGAACTGCAGTTTTTGGGAAGATTTCTAACATTTTTCTTTTTACCAAACATTGCCTGAAGGGATAGATTACTGCTCTCTTTTAAATATTTCTATAGGTACCTAATATAAAGCACATGAAAGTTTTATATAGTACACTGCTGCTGTGTCACTATGCCAACCAGAGATTAGCTGTATTTCTTTAGCTGAAGATCTGCTTTATAACAGATCCAGTGACTGAGGCATAAAAGCCCACATGCAATTTTTCAGGTTCAGTTTTAAAAGTGAATTTAATGCAGAAGTGAAATGTAGACCTCAGGAAATACATGCCTGTCCCAAGGCATGGAGGGGAGCAGACTTGTGCTCCTCCCTGGCTTTCAGGATACCAGTTTTCCCAGGAAAGCAAGGCGATGCCTGTCTGCCTTGGGCTGCCAATTCTCTTGTGCAGCTTTTTATTTTCTGTAGGTGGGTAAATGTCTACCATAGTAACCCACACTGGTTAGCATCTCATTGCTACCATAGTATCAGCAGTAAATTATAATAATCAGCCAACAGTTCCACTGTGCTAGTGTTTTTCTGCTGATTTGGCTTAACCTCAGAAGGTGAAGATGCACTGCAAAAATAATGCACCTCAGCACTAGAGCTAAGGAGTGCTTACTATTCAGGTGCCAGGTAACATGGTGTGGTGGCTTGGCCCTGGCTGGAGGCCAGATGCCCACCAAAGTAGCTCTATCACTCCCCTCTCAGCTGGACAGGGGAGAAAATATATATTGAGAAGCTTAGTAGTCAAGTACAGGGAAAGATCATTCCACAATTACCGTTAGGGGCAAAACAGACTTAACACAGACTAAAGAAAACTAATATATTGCACTACACACACACAGTGTCACCAGTGTAGAATAATAATTACAACCAAATTTTAAAACACCTTTCCCCCTCGCTTCTTTGTGGACTCTATTTATGATTTCTCTCAATTTCTTCCCTCTAGGTTTCACAGGGAGATGGGGAATGGAGGTTTTGGTCAGTTCCTCATGAGTTGTTTACCTTTTTATCTGGGGGGGCAGGGCAGGCAGGCATTTCTCACACCCTTCCCCTGCTCCAGTGTGGAGTCCCACCCATGGGAGACAGTCCTTCATGAACTTCTCCAACTGAGTCCTTTCTGTTGAGGCTTTGGCTCTTCACCTGCTCCAGTGTGGGTCACTTCTATGGGGTGGTCATAAATCATAGCATGTGTCTTAGGCCCAGACTGCACCAGCCTGGTCCCTCATGGAGTCATAAGTCCCTCCAGCAAATTTGCTTGGATGTGAGTCTCTCTCCACGTGCTGCAGGACCTTCCAGGGGCTTGCTCCAGTCTGAGTCAGTCTTCCATGCCTCTACCCACTCCAGTGTAGAGTCTCTCCATGGATTGCAAGTGGGATCTCTGCTACCCATCAATTACCATGGGCCTGTGGTCTGCACAGTTTCTTACACCTTACTCCCTTCTCTGGTGGCAAAAAGCAGCTGCCTGCATATTTTTTTTCCTCTTAAATGTGATTCCCAGAGGCACTGTGACCATCACTGATGGGCTTGGGCTTGGTCAGTGGTGGGTTGGCCAGGAGCCAACTGGTGTTTGCTCTCTGGGGTCTGCAGAGAGCTTCTGGTTGCTTCTTGCAAAAGCCACCCCTGCAGCCCTCCCTTCTCCACCAGAATCCAGCCATGCAAAACTACAAGAAGCCACCACAACACATAGCCTAGATTCTTTCCTCCCCTAGGAAAGGCATCTGCTTCTATATCTGTGTTCCAGGATTTCAATCCAGTAAAAAGCCTACATATACAATGGAGTATTTAAGGAGGCTCTTGGAATACCTGAGCCTGCAATAATAAAGACAGATTGCACTGTTGTCTATCCCTATATTGAAATTATACTAACTGTATCCAAGCTTCTTGCACTAGTTGGAGCTCCCCAACATTTTTCCAGATAATTAAAAAAATCCCTCCCCTTCCTCCTTATCAGAAGCATACAGGGTTTTTTATTAATACATTTTAAAAACTTTTGGGTATATTTCCTTTTAAGAAAGCCCTCAGTTTCCTTTAAAGAATTGAGTTTCAATTAAGAATCTCTTGCCTTACTGATCTGTCTAGTGTCCAAATCAACAACTTAAACTTGGGAGCAAAAAAGAGTTTTACTCTAGATTTAAACTAAACTATTACTTCAGCCAACTTTGTTCAATTCAAACAACACCTGTTAAAAAGTACTGTCTCCAACATTTTTTAATGCCTGTGGATTCATGCTGCTATATGTCTTTACAATAAAAATCCCGGGATTTTCTTGTTCTTCATGGTGAATTTTTAGTAATTTTGGCATGTTCTGTAACACACTGTCTGAATTAGCTCTCCTGAGCACTGTTTTAACCTTTAATTCTGTTTTAGGTAAACAGTAATGGTTTGTCAGTGAAGAACCAGTGTCATCTAGGGGCTGAAAGCTGGAAGGAGGGGAAGTGCTCAAAACACTAAATACAGTCTGGGGAAGGCACAGGAAAAAGGGAAATAATGAAGAGGGCAAGGGGGAGGGGGAAGAATCCAGCCACTGAAAATAGTGGGAAGCAGAGTACATAGACACTCAAATCCTTGTCTGGAAACAGGTTGGGTTCCCCAGGGCTGCCCTGGCTTTGGGGCATGGTGGGGACAAAATGTGGATTCTGGGTGCTGAACCTGCCTTTGCTTTCTCTGTGACACTGATTGCAGTGGTGGGAGCTCAGTGCTCCCCCTCAACAGTCCCTTTGTGGGGCCAGTTGACTATGGGAATGTGCAGGAGGAGATGGATCCTCAGCTGCATCCAGATGTCACATCTCTTGGTATTAAGTGTACTATAAGTTTGTAGAGGATGCTTATAGAGAAACAGGAAACAGCTTCTGGATCACACCTTTTGGAGATTCTGACCTAAAGTCTGTTTTATCTGCGTATCCGTATATGTTTTAATCCTTTTCTTCTTCTTTAAAGCTATTTAATATACTGCCTCACTTTGTCGTGCTTTCGAGTAAAATTTGAGGACCAGATACCTTCCGGAGGAAACGCAGGCTCCTTGAGAGGAGAGACAGCAGTAACGAGCAGTTCCCTCGAGGCCATGCTCTGAGTAAGTTGTCTTTGAGCCCCATCTGGTGGTAGAACGGCCTCGGAAACAGGAAACGATTTTGGAAGCACTTGTGGAGCCTTAGATTGCCTGTTTGTGGCAATGAGTTGCTAGCCTGACTTTAATTCCTATTTCCTAAAAATAGGTATGGGAGGAGAAAAAAGGAAAAAATATAAAACTCATGTAGAGCTTTTAAAATCAATTATTATTATTTTGTAACGTAGAAAAAGAAGTTGGCAGTTTTCTCTCACGACAGAAATTTTATTTGGTCTGGCTGGGATGGAGCTGGTTTTCCCCAGAGCAGCCCGCTCAGTGCTGTGCTGTGTCAGTATCCAGCGAGGTGTTGGTACCACACCGGTGTGGTGGCCCCTGCTGAGCATCACTGGCACACATCGAGGCTGTCTCTCCAACAGTCCCCTCACCTGCAGGCTGGGGGTTGGCTAGATCTCTGGTGGGGACACAGCCAGGAGAGCCGATTCCAGCTGACCAAAGGGACATCCCAAACCGTAGGATGTCTACCCAGCAATAAATATCTAAGGTGGGGGGAGGGGGCATTAATTTTTACAATGTTTTTCTTCCAGAGCAATTGTTATGCCTACTCAAGCCCTTTTTCTCAGGAAGTGGCTGGATATCACCTGCTGATGGAAAGGTGAGAATAAATCTTTTGTTTTCCTTTGCTTCTGCACGCAGCCTTTCACTTCTGCTTTAGTAAACTGCTTTTATTTTAGACCTATTTTTCATTTTATTTTTCTCCCCTCCCTGCCCTGATGAAGGGGGGGAGGGGGGAGTGGGCTGTGACAGAGAGGCTTGGTGGACACTGTCAACCAGGCAGGGTCACCCCATGGCTCAAATGCATGGGAACACCTTTGTTGCTATCATGCTTTACACTGGCAAAGCAGCACAATGATAAAACTTTCTCTAGTGTCTGCAGAGGAGCTACTTTGAAACAAAGAGACCGGAAAAGTTGGGGTTGGGAGGAGCAACTACTTTAACTGGAATGGGTTAGTTTGCAAGACCCTTATTCATATTAGTGAACAATTAACCCTCAGACAGGATCAATTAAGGAATAATTTCCTTGGCATGTCTGGGCTGCTCATGTAAATGTGCCATTTTAAGTCCTTTTGGATGAAATTTAAGCAGCACATACAATCTAGGAGGACAGCTAATGTGTTGTAACTGATAAGGCATCTGTGGAGTCAGACCACAGTTGGTCCAGGGTAGAAACTCCTGAAATACACAAAGCATTGGCTCTAGGCTCTCAACACCAGTCTTAAGAACAGGTAGGGCTGTTCTTATGTCACTCAGTGTAGATCACTGCCTACAACTACCTGAAGGGAGGTTGTAGAGAGGTGGGAGATGGTCTCTTCAGCCAGGTGACAGGAGATAGGACAAGGGGAAATGGCACAAAGCTGTACCAGGGCAGGTTCAGATTAGATGTTAGGAAAAAAATTTTTACTGAAAGAGTTGTTGGGGCCTGGAACAGGCTGCCCAGGGAGGGGGTTGAGTCACCTTCCCTGGATGCGTTTAAAAAAAGGGCACATGAGGTACCTTAGGAATATGGTTTAGCATAGGACAGGAACAGTTGGACTTGATGATCTTAAAGGTCTTTTCCAACCTTGTGATTCTGTGATCTAGACAGAGCCCAGAATCTCCCTTCATGGACTCAAACACAGGGATCAATTTAGCCTGACATCATATGAGTCTCCTCTAATGCCATGTACTTCCCCTTACTTACATAAGCCTGTTGATGCTCTGTTTGACTTCAGGGCAGCCTTATGCTGTGAAACAAATAATCGGAGAGATGCTTCACACTGAAGTATAACTGATAGGGGTGCAAAAACCTTTCGGGCGAGTGATGTAGAGGTGGAGGCCTGCTTTGGCCACACAGTACTGCAGTCTACCTGGAACATAAACAGTATGGTATGGTGTATCCCTTTTATGACTTCAGCCTTCAGGACTAGAAGTGTTGCAGACACCCATATGCAGGAAAAAGTCTGAGTTGAGTGGGAAACTTGCCTAAATCCTTTGATGTCAGAGCAGTCTGCTGAGGGTGCCCAAAAGAATAGTTTGTGGTGGTCAAAGGCAGCCCCAGGTTTGGATGGTAGGGTCAGGAATGGCTAGGCAATGGTGCTGTTGATGGGAAAGCATACAGTGTGGGTTTTAAAACTATAGATAACTTGGTGGTCTGAAATAATATCTGGTTTTTGGTGACCAGAGCACCCAGAGTGTACCTTAGCCACCGAGGGACACATGCAGTCAGGGTTTCTAGCTGAAGGGGTGCTTGACAGTCGCACACAGTGATACTCTGAGGGTCACTGTAGCTTGCTGTATGTAGACTATAGGTAGATGTTCATGACAAGCAATGCACGTGTGCCAGAAGCCAAGGTGTTGAGGAGATTCAGTGCTGACAGGCTACAACAAACTGGAGGCTGAGTTCTATGTAATCATGTTATTTTTTGCCGGGGCAGCGGGGAGAAGCTGAATACCCACTTATATGGGAAAGATGAGGCTTTTCTCTCCTGCCTTGGTTTACAAAGACCTTACAGCAGTCACCCCAACTCTAGGTAAAGAGTACACAATGTCAAGCATATGGGTCTCAAAAGACTATATTGAGGTATGTACCTTGCTGATGAAAGGCAAGTTCATGCAGCTGGCTGAACCACCTGTGCAGTGACCTGTTGCCTCTTGCCTGACACATGTGAGGCTGGTTTCACAGGACCCATGGGCACTGAAGGTTCTCCTTTACCTATCCACTCTGCCACATCTGGATAAAAAGGATGCAAAGGAACTTATGGATGCCATATGTTTTCACATGCTGATCATGTGCTGATAGTTGCATTGCACATATCTTTGCTATGCTTTTCTCTGTTTGTTGCTGTATTAATGAGTACTTTGTACTTTTCATAGTTTAAAGCTTTAGAATTTGTACCTGATTAGTTTTATGGCCTGTACTGGTCAGCTTCCTTTCACAGTTTCCATGTGCGGGCTGCAGTTATCAATGTAAGTGATAATTCTTTGAGTATCTCCTCTTTACAAGACCCTGACAATTAATGGAATGCCTGGGCTCCATGCCTCAGGCCATTAGTGAACCTGACTGTTTGCCAGCCTCCTAATCTGGAGAAGATTTAGTCTTTCATTCCTGGCCTGTAAAATAGTAGCTGTTAAATAAAGCAGTAGGCACTACCATGTCTGGTGCTGTCTGCCTTGTTAGTTGCTGTGCAGTTCTCTTTGCAGAAGTAATAGCTGTATTTTCTTCTTGGGAAGCTCATACCCACACTGAGAGTGCCACTACTCATCTGGATCTGCAGGTCATCCTGATTTGCTTCCACCTGGAAATGCAGGTACTCTTGAGAGTAAACACATCTAACCAGACAGGATTGGTTACTTTGCTTTTGCTTATGAAAAGGATTAACTGCATCCAGAGCAATTTCCATCAGGAGGGGTAGCGATGGTCTGATGGCAACTTCCCTCACTCCCACTTCCATAGCATGAAAAAGTCTATCACTTTTAAAAATTTTAATTCTATTATATTTAGTTATTATAATCTGTTTTTCTATTTTCTCTGCTTTCAGAGAATCATAGAATGGCATGGTTTGGAAGGACCCAAGGACCATATAGTTCCAACCCCCCTGCCACCGGCAGGGCCACCAACCTCCAGGCCTGGGTCTACACAAGGTTGCCCAGGGCCCCATCCAACCTGGCCTTGAACACCTCCAGGGACGGGGCATCCACCACCTCTCTGGGCAGCCTGTTCCAGCACCTCACTGCTCTCTGTAAAGAACCTTCCCCTAGTATCTAATCTAAACCTTCCCTCCTTTAGTTTCAATCCATTCCCCCTTGTCCTGCCATCATCTCACCTTTTAAAAAATTAATTCCCCTCCTGTTTATATGCTCCCCTTAGGTACTGGGAGGCTGCAATGAGGTCCCCCTTCTCTTCTCTAGACTTTCCTCCTGGAAGTCTACACCTAACATTTGCGATATAGGGTGCAAGTTACAGTTGTGCTGTGAGGAAAATTAATTTGGTTTATAAACATGAAAATAGGTAAAATAAAAATACTTCCTTACAGCAACTATACTGTCTCAAGATGTGACATTAAAATTTCATTATACCCGATTAAGCATGGGCTGAACATGATGCAAATCCTTCCTTTGGCAAAGTAGAAACGTTTCTATCCTCTCTTGTTGCTCTGGGAGCCAAAGTTTAGCTTCTACAAACCACCAAGTCATCCTTGCCGATCCTTCGTCAACCAGCAGGGTTGAAGATCAGACCTCTCCCTGTCCTGCTGAGTGCTGGTTTTGTTCACATTTGGACTTGCCCAAATTGATCTATTTCCCAAACAAAAGGAGATCTGTATTGCCTGTTTTAATGTTGAAGCTCTGAAAGATTGGGGTGGGGGGTGGGGGGGTCGGCCTTACCATTCAGCATCCTCCCTAGGCTGTGCAGGCTCACCTTCCTCCTCCATGTAGACACCCATCTTCCATGTCTGCAGCAGGACAGGCTCCAGTCCCATGTCACAGACACCACAGACAGCGTGGCCGTGCAAGGGGAGTCCTACCCAATGCATGGATTTGAGCTGAACAACTGCATCAGAGCTGGGTGCTTGCTCAAGTCTCAGCCTGTTCTTGATTAGCAACCATGGGTAAAACCAGGCATTTTGGGAAACACTGAATTCTTCTCAGATAGTTCTATACTATTAAAAATGGGTAAGAATTGGCTTCAGAATTTAGGATGGGATTATGTTTGTCACAGGTGATGTTCTCTTTGCATTTTTATGTTTCTGATACAAGAGACAAGCAGTACAAGATAACACTTCTAGGGTAAACAGAAGCCTCAACAGCTGACCAGACAGATTTGACCACATGGCAGCTTGATCAAAATTTTCAGCTGGTCACTGTCAGGAACAATGCTCCAATCTGTGCTGCTCTCTCAGGGGACTGGCAGAGAACTGTACTTCATTGGTGTTCTTCAGGGAAGAATCATCAACCTACAAGAGCATGGCACCCCTGAAAATGTCCTTTCTGTGAATAACGCTGTATACTTTTAAACCTGTATGTAGTCTTTGTACAAGTAACATTGCTGTGGACAGGATGGCTTAAGGATACAGAAGTGTGTGTAGATAAATTAGCAGCCAGCTGACAGACTTTGCTACTTGGCCCATGGAGAATAACAAGGCAAAAAAGCCCATCAGACAAGCACGCATGGAGTCAGACACCCAGACCTTTCTCCACAGCAAGTGACTGGCCACAAAGAAGCATCATTACAATTTGCAAATCCAGCTGAAACAACAGGCAGCTGTTGGGAAAAGTTAATTTATGCTTCAGGTGGAGAGGGGAAAGAGGGATGTGAGTACCTGCAGCATGCTTCTGCATGCGGTGTGGAAGTCCGTACTCAACACCTTTTGGGTTTGCTCCTTCAAAGGCCAACTTCTGTGCCTGATGGGAGCCAATCGTGCACCCTCCAATAAAGCAGAGTTAGACCCCTTGTACTTCAAAGGAATAATTTCCATGACAGCTAGTCTGGGTGTTGACATTAGCACTGACTGTCACAGAGAGCATTAATCACTTAAAGAAAAATTATTTAATCATCAGCCGTGTTATGTGGCAGTATAATGTGCCAGGAATTGTATAATTGCTAAAATCTGCAAATAAAAGTTTTATTTGGAGTTTCTTCAGAAGGATTCAGCAAAAGAAACTTTCCACGTGCCTATGGTAGAACTTTAGACTGCAGCAGTGGGAAGGGACCAGGAGTAAGGGCTCTCAGGAGGCACGTGCAAACCTGAGCATGTGCCACATGCATGCTCACGCACCTTCTGAAACCCATCACTCCTGCTGGCATAGTTGGAAACACAGTTCTTTAACTGTCTTTCCTTATCTCTGAATCCAGTGGCGGGGGAAATGTGGAACAAAACTTGTGTTACATTGATTAGTACCTGTCGGGGAAGACAGCAGGCCTGCTAGCAGCCTAGCTCTCTTCTCCCAAGATTTAGGCCCTGACAATATTCTTCTGTTCCCATGAGAAAGGAAAAGTTACTCATGCAGAGAGGATCCTAATAATCACATTCTCAAAACACAGCAGCCTTGTTGATAGGGGTACAGGCTCCCCTAAACCAAGAAGCAGTTATGGGAAGGGATTTGGGAGTAAAGGAACATGTTAGGAACCAACTGTAATAAGATGGTCAAAACCAGCAGGTGTGTGGATACTTTTAGACATTAAAGGTAAACTAATGATATTTCGCTATAAGATAGGTTTATCAGAACTTGTTAAAATTACTAACCAATCCATACAGTGTGAAATGTGTGTGTAACCAATTAGCAGTTTTTTAGCTTCCCATGTTTGCAGTAATAAAGGTATAGAATCTGTGTGATTTCATCTAATAAAATGGCTTCACCTAAAATTCATATTGAATTGTGTGTTGCTTTCTGCTGGTCGCCACAAGTACCTGCTGCAGGGAAGGTCACTGGGACAAGAAATGTTAAGTGACTGCAAGTATTTTCCCAGTCGTCCACGTTTCTTCAGTTTTCCTTAGAGGCCTAAAAGAGGAAAAAACCCCTCCTCATGCAATGTTTGAACATGTTAATTCTAATGAACTTTCATTGACCCTCTTCCCCCTCCTCTGGATAAAATGGAGCTAATCTTTTGGGTTTGTTTTTTTTTTAACTTCCTTTGTCCTCGGGAGAACTATTAATAAATCTCATCAGCAAGTAAAGCACAAGCACGTGAGATACATAAGTAATGTAGCCACTGCATATGTTATTTATAATTTGTGGAGAGGATGGCTAAATTGTTCTGCAAATGCCTTCCAATTCTCTTTTCTAGTACCAGAAAATAGGAAATACCTGTACATACAAGAAGATTTACCATAAACATATAATGAATCAAACCCAGACACCTAATGCAAACAAAAGCGCACAGATTTTACAAACTGCAGCTACCAAGTACACTCTTAAGCTTTTTTCCACAGCAAGTGGGTCCAAACCCACTTGTGTGTACAAGTAAGGGCTTGCTCCTTCTTAAAGCCAGGCAGAGCTCTCTTGTGCCTGTTATCACAGACTTTGACTACCTTATCTCAGTCCCCTGTGAAATGAAATGAGCTCAATACCTTGTTTTAGTCCTTACCCATCGGATCTATGTCTTTTTCAGTATTGCTAAGTTTGTAAGGCTTTGTGTAGGCAGGTCCTGTGGATATGGAAGGGGCTGAGGGATCATTAAGCAAGAGACTCAGTAACACACCTTTATTGGGCTTTATGAATCACCAGTAACAGTCACATGTCTTGAGTTCACAAAGTAGTACCTTTAAAAAAGGGACCTGCTGCAGCTCTGTGACCTACAAACCCTGGACAGAAAGCACATTGGAGAGAAGGGATAAAAAAAAAAAAGTAAAAAAATAAAATGTCAGGGATCACAGAACTATAGGGGTTGGAAGTGACCTCAACTGATCATCGAGTCCAACCCCCAAAATGGGATGGAGGGCAGTGCTGAGGAAATGAGAAATGAGTGCAGGGAGACTGAGAAAGCTCCACTTGTCCCCATTTTGTATCTCGGGTAGTGAGATAATCTGAAGCCCTGGGGGCCATCACAAGGAGAAGAGAAATCACTTTCTGGGCTGGAGTCACCCAGGAAGAACAAACAACAATGAAAGTGACACAGGAGGGGACAGAGGGTTGCCTCTATGAGGCGTTTCTACAGTCTATCAGTTTGCGAAAGCTCCGGCGGAAACTATCATCCAGAAAGGCGTAGAGGAAGGGATTGAAGCAGCTGTTGGCATAACTCAAGCTCGTGATGAAGTAGGAAATCCCAATGATCAGTGGAGTTTGTGGGATGTCTGTGGTGAGGGCCACCACTGTGCTAAGGTGATAGGGCGTCCAGCAGAACAGGCACACAGCCAAGATGACAACAACCATCAGCGTAACCTTTTTTTTGGCTTTGTCCAGGGCTTTTGCATTGCTGTGGAGGTGCACCCGTCTCAGCCTACACAGCATGGTGGTGTAGAGGATGCAGATGGTGGACACTGGAATGGCAAAGCCTAAAACAAGGGTGTAGATCCGACTACTTTTCCACCACACACTCTCAGGGTGGGGGAACACGAAGACACACTGGGAGCGCCCTTGCTCCTTGTGTATCTTAGCAAAGACAGTGAAGGGCAGGATGATGACTGTGACGAAGGACCAGACACAGAGACTCACAATCTTGGCTGCTCGGTAGGTGCGGTAGGACATCTTCCTGGACTTGGTAGTGGCCACCACAACCAGGTAGCGGTCAATGCTCATGATAGTGAGGAAGTAGATGCTGGAGAAGATGTTGTATTGGTCTATGGAGATTATGAGCTTGCACATGAACTCTCCAAAGGGCCACTGCAACAGCAGGTAGTCAGCAATGTTGATGGGTAGCACCAAGGTAAAGAGCTCGTCAGCAATGGCCAGGTTGAGGATGAAGATGTTGGTGACTGTTTTCATCTTTGGGGCTTTGAGGATCACATAGATGACAGCGGTGTTGCCTGTCAGCCCCACAGCACAGATGATGGAGTAGATGACAGGTATGGTGACGTAGAAGCTGGGGCTGAGTGGGGGAGCAGATGTATTCAGCCCTCCATCCCCTCTCCAAACACAGTCTGCAGGCCCATCTGCACAGGTGGAGTTGGTCTTAGGGAGGGAGGAGTTCTCCATGGCCACAGGAGAGAGGGGCTAGGCCCACTGGTGATGGGAATGACTTGGAAGTGGGTGAAAAAAGCTGAGATCCTTGCTCTTCTTATCCTTGTATCCTCCGATGCATCCAACCAATGCAGTCTCACATATACTCCCTGCCACCACCCTGCCAGGAGCAAGGGGAGATCACTGAGGGCTTAGACAGAGGCTGAGGGTC
Organism: Laterallus jamaicensis coturniculus; assembly: GCA_022605575.1. Taxonomy (NCBI): domain Eukaryota; kingdom Metazoa; phylum Chordata; class Aves; order Gruiformes; family Rallidae; genus Laterallus; species Laterallus jamaicensis. The sequence continues at coordinate 49,675,515 of JAKCOX010000002.1, read as the reverse complement.
CCAACATACCCCCAAAGTGGGGATGATCCTCCACTGGCTACCCTTTCCCTCCCCTTGCACCAAGGAGTCCCATGTGGGGTCAGCACCCAGCCTCTGACTCCCTGAAAGTGACCACCCAAGGTGCCATTGCTTACCTGGGAACCCATCACTCCACCCTGGCTGCTGCCCCCCTCGATCCCTGTTGCCCCTCCCTCCATCCCTGTCACACCTCCGCTAGACTCCTGCCCTTGGGAGGAGCAGGTGCCTCTGGGATGCTCTCCAAAAAGCGAAAACATCCCACTTTCCCGTGCGGGGCGAGTGCTGTGGAAGGAAAGAAAGGATGCACTGACCTCTGCCAGCCTGGCTGCGGTGGTGGGGTTCACGAGGACAGGGGGGCGGGCACGGGAGAAGAGAGGGGGATGCTGTCCCGGGTCCGTGCAGGCAGGGGATGCCGGTGCCGCTTCTTAGCTTTGTCCTGGGAGTTAAAAGCGTGCCCGCCTCGGTCTAGGTAGCAACAGATGGGTAACAGGAACCGCGGGGAGGATGGCTGAGAAGTCGGGAGCTGGACCGCTGGGAAGAGATTTGTGCAAGTACCTGGAGTCTCATCTCCCGGCGGTATGGCAGTGCAGCGAAAGGGAGAGAGAGCCCAGCTCTAGGTGGCATCTGCTTATCGCGCTGGGTCTGAGAGCCCGGCATCTGCCCGGTCCCGGGGGTGGGGAGCTGTCCGCCGCGCAGGGCGTGGGCAGTGCTCAGCTGTCAGGCGACGCTGTTCGCGGGCTGGAGCAGGCGACAGACGCAGGAGTTCCTGTACCTCTGCCCGACGCTGTGATACTGGTGAATTTGAATATAATTCCGGGGAGCCAACCTTCTTTAGGGACTAATTCAGAGCTCCCAGTTACCCCGGGTTTTGGGTTTGTTTCTTTCTTTCTTTCTTCCCAAAAAGCACGTGGAGTAAAATTTCTCTCACTTCAGTTTTATTTATTTTGCTTTTAAATGAGCTTTGGTCCATTTGATAATTTTAAAATTAGATGTGAAAACACCCTTTGTGGTGTTAACAGCAATACTGATCACATAATAATCATGTAGATGCTAATAATGTAGTGTGCACATCCTTTTGGCAAAACCACTTTATATCTCTAACACCTGTGAGAGATAAACACAGTTCTTTGTCTTTGATTGCCCCACATCCTGATGTGTAATTACCTAGATTAGTAGGGTATCACAAATATGAAAAATCCAAGGAAATAAATTAATGAGTAAATATAATAGAAAATAGATTAAAAATACAAAGAAAATCATCTTTGCTTCACTGTGATTAAGCTTCCTAATGCTCTGTGTTGTTTTATGATTGACTAGTACCTAGAAGATATTTTAACTAACACTTCCCCAGACGGAGCACACTCTATGGTCTGTGGTTTGTGACTCTCTACTGAAACATTTGGGAAGAAAAGGTGCTTGCACATCTGTGTACTCCCCTGAGAATGCCATAGGTACTGTGCTGCAGGTTAATCACAAAGCTTCGATCCCTTTTCTGTATACTTTATACTTTGACAAGGTAAGGAATGAGAGCAGCACCTTCAATATGAAGTTTAGTAGAAGCTAGCATTTGAGTCAGGTTTTCTGACCCAAAGACTTAAGCACAGTTGCCCCAAAGTGAAACTTTCTTTAAGAACTGCATTTTTAATTCTGGATGTGATCAAAACTCCTGGTGACCATCTTTTTCTTTGGCCTTTTATTTCCAGTGATGTAGTCCAGATAGTACCACAAGCCTCTTCTTCCCAAGTAATCTCCCCAAGTAATCCTAACTAGAAAATACAGATTTAGTAAAGATATAACTGACTCAGCAGTTTTTCATTGTCTTAACCTTCTCTGGAGAAGCTTTGTGATTTTCATCTGCTGTTTTAGAATTGTTTTGTTCTCTCAAAAATCCTACTGAAAAAGGAATTTCTACTGAAGTTTACCAAAACCTTTCATAATATTTCATGTCTGTCTTAAGATCAGCCATGGCATAGTTTGAACAAAAGAGAATAGGCACTGAGCAACCAATGCTGGGGGGGAGAGGGGGCAGAGGGTGGGGGGAAAGACTGGTATTCAAAACAGGCAGAAATATCTTTATGTAGAGATTTTTTTGGAAGATCTCAGCCCTAGTGTGTGCTTATTTCAGTAATATAGCCTAAATTAATAAATAAATAAAATCTATGGCCCTCTACTCATGGTCACTGGGGAAGGTGACTTCTGAGTGCAGAAGGCATGTCATATTCAATGTGAAAAAGGCAAGGAAGACAATTCAAGGAAGTGGATTTGACTGGTTTGCTACACCTCAGTCCCTGGAAAGATTGTGGGGGAAATCCTCCTTGAAGCCATTTCTGGGATCATGAAGAGGAAGAAATTGTTTTGGAGCAACCAATATTGATTCTCCAAAGCCAAATTATGCCTGACCAACCTAGTTGCCTCCTGTGATGAGACGAACAACTTGGTGAATGAGGAGACAATGGGCTACTGTTTACCTGGACTTCTAACAAAGCCTTCCGCTCAGCTACATTGAAGAGGTGGGCTCAAAGAGTACCAGTCAGCAATTGAATGTCTAATTGCTGGTTGGTTATTAGTAGTATTTTTCAGAGACCAGTACTGGGGATGATACTTTTTAGTGGCTTCCTTAGGGATGCAGATGGTGGGAATGTGACATATCCCAAGGAGATTTTTCAGATGTTAGCAAATTGGGGAGGGTGGTCAGTATGCTGGAAGGTAGGGCGGCTGTTCCGAAACGGGCTGACAGAAACCACAATAACTTCTAAAAGGTAAAAATTTTTGAGAAGAAAAATATCATATCCAACAGCAGAGGTTGGTCACTGCCTCACTAGGGAGCAATTTTGCAGAAAAGAACCTGAAGTACCTGGTAGAGAACAAGATGAAGGTCAGTGAACAGAGAGCCCTTGTAATAATGAAGGCTAACCGTGTCCTATGCTATGTCATCAAGTGTGCAGTCAGCAGGTCAAGGGAAGTAGTCATTCTCCTTTATATGGCAACTGTGATGCCACACAATTTGGGTGCTCGGATGAAAGGACTACAGGAAACTGCAGCACAGTGTAGTGGAGTGTCATTGAGATCGTGAGGAGGCTGAGGCATATTACAGGTGAGCAGATGTTGAGGGAACTGGATTTCTTTAGCCTAGAGAAGAGAAGGCCTGAGGGAATCCAATTAATGTCTCCAGCCTTCTAAATGTGGCTAATAGAAAAGAAAGGGTCAAAATCTTCTTCCAGTTACAAAACAAAAGGATGAGTGATGCAGTTGTGAATTGCAGCAAGGTAAATTCTGAACAAATCTAAGGAACATAATTATTCACAGTGAGGATGATTGAATTTCTGAACTTTTCTCCATCCCTAGAGGTGCTCAGAATTTGACTGGACAAGGCATTGAATAACCTGATCTATACTCAAAGTTGGTACTGCTTTGAGCCAGGAACTAGGTTAGGTGATCTTCAGAAGTCACTCTAACCTAAATTATCCTGTGATTCTACCATGTTCAATTCTTGTTTTAAACTTTTGAAATCAGACCCATCCCAAGAAATTATATGGTAAAAAAATTATGATTTTTCAGAGGAAACTAAACATTTTTGATGTAATTGTATAATATCAAACCCTGCCCAAACCCAATACTTTCTAACAACCCTCTGTAGAATTTCCTTTGAGAAAGCACAGGATATCTGGTGCTGTTGCTGAACAAGTCACTCAGAAGAGCTGAAGGGTGATTTTTACAGCAAGATTACGTGCATAATATGATTATATTTAAAATGCTGTGGGTTTCTGATCTGACAGATAGAATCCTTATAGTGATTTACTTATTCTCACTATTTTCCCCCTTGCAACTGGTCCCTTTTAGTGGAAATATCTTCAAGAAGATCTTTGAGAAGGAAGTAGAAAAGAATTCCTTTAAGGTTTTATGTAATGCTAAAGAGAAACCTAACAATTAATTATATTTTTACATTTATATGTTATGCCTAGACTTTAACTGGACATATGGAGCACAGAGGCTGAAGAGCAATAGGTGAAAAATTAGGTTTAGTTTCCTAGAGTAAATATTTCAAATTAATTTCTATCTTACATCCAAAAGCTGTCAAGATTATTTCTATATTTACTAGCAATGCTCATTATACATTCTGACAACTCTAAAGGAGAATATAACTCCATAGGACAATCTCAGACTTTATCACTATGCTGGGCCTTGTCACTTCTTTGGTTATTACTCTAAGTTAAAAATACAGAGAAACGTTTCCATTACTATATGGACATAAAAAATAACCCCCAAAACTCCTAAGATCCCAACCAGCATTACAACTGTCGAAGTGATGCATATCACATTTTACAGGGAGAAGAGATTCTAGGAATCAGAAAGCAGGTGCCAGAGATATTATTTCAGTAGTAGAAACATTGATAGTATACTACTGCACTAATTTAAGAGATGTTAAAAATGCTCTTTTATATAGTATATAATATGGGAGTTGCAAGTTATTGAAACACAGATAGTTGGAAAGTCAGGATTCATATTAGAAACCAGGACCACTTTATCTCTTTAGGGATTTATCTTCAGTGTGTAAGTTGTATTAATATAATTCTGCAAGATATGGCTAGGTATACTAGGCATTTATTCACCTGCTTATTATATGGGCTTGCTGCACCTTGAAATTACCTGAAACTGCAAAAACTTACTATCTTCACGCTTTGGTCCCTTAAAAATCTTTCAATGTGTCTTTTGTTAGGAAATAATACTGTAGATGAGATACGATGTAAAGAGTAATCACAGAATCATAGAATATGTTAGGTTAGAAGGGACCTCTTAAGGTCATCTAGTCCAACTCCTCTGCAGTAAGCAGGGACATCTTCACTAGATATGTCACTCAGAGCCACATCAAGCCTGATCTTGAATATCTCCAGGGGTGGGGCCTCCACTGCAGCCTGTTTCAGTGATCTACCACCCTCATATTGAAGACTTTTTTTCCTAATATCCAACATAAAATTACCCTTTTCTAGTTTAAAACCATTCCCCCTTGTCCTACTGCTACATGCTCTCGTGAACAGTTCTTCCCCAGCTTTTCTGTAGGCCCCTTGCAATTATTGGAAGTTTGCTATAAGATCTCTCTGGAACCTTCTCTTCTCCATGCTGAACAAGCCCAACTCTCTCAGCCTGTCTACATAGGAGAGGTGCTCCAGCCCTTTAGGGTCTGTAAATTCAGTGTACATTAAAACTGAGCAATCTAAAGGATTACAATATATAACTTTTTTTCCATGGCAAACAAATTCTATTCACAAAGGAATTTTCATCCTGGTTTAGCATGGTTTTGTTTAGAACTGCAGTAAATTTGTCATACTTCTGTCAGTATATGTGGTCAAATTTTTTACTGATTTGATAGAGTAACAGAGGTCATAGAGATTTGGATCGAAGGCATGGTCTAGTGTGGGGGAAATCCAACCCAGTGATAACTCATACCATGTGTGTTTGATTATGTTATTCCACAGGAGAGGGGCTGTGTTGACAGAGGATTTGCGTTTTTATCTCTGCAAAGAGCTGCTCTCAGATGTTGTGTATGATGCACCTGGGAGCTGCCCGTTCTGTTAGCAAGCTACTTAATCATATTTCGACTTTGTTCATTTTTACTCCAATCAGGGCTTTTAATCCTCATTGACCTCTTTGTTCTGGTGGCCACCACCTGCTAGAAGAATTTTCTATGTAATAGAGGTAAAAGCAGAAGACAGTTTTGTCCTTCCTCTGTTGTTGTTTCTGTCTTTCATGGCTACCACTTTCTTCTGCCTAAGCTCTTCTTAGCTGATTTTGCATGACTATGTGTTTATTGTTTTTAGGAAACTGGCTGCATTTCTCCTGGTTTAGTGATTGGGGTAGGGAAACAGGTTAATTGTACTTATTAGTACTGAAGAGCTGATTGTGAAGATTTAGAAAGAACAGATTAAAGCAGTTCTTTTAGGCCAAGGTGAGAAGGGAACTGAGAGTGACTGGAATTCCAAATTGTCTTGATATCTGTTTTAGGTAATTTATTTGTATTTTCCATTTTAAAGTAAAGCAGCATGTTGTAATCTCAGAACAGGGACTCATGGGTCCAGGTAAGTTAAGTCCCCTGTTTAAGGTGGCTCACAGATAAGGGAATGTTGTAAAAACACAATGTATAAGGTAGATTTTGCTCCAGGATTGTTGAGTTGTTTTCAGGAGTGGCAAGCATCCCCTGGATTATTTTCTTCTGTATTCTGCTGGGTGGTTAAATGTAAGCTCAAAGAAATGATGCTCATGAGGTGCCTGGAAAAGGCTGCCCAGGGAGGTGGTTGAGTCACCAACACCTGGACGTGTTTAAAAAAAGGGTACATGACGTACCTTAGGGATATGGTTTAGCATAGGACAGGAACAGTTGGACTTGATGATCTTAAAGGTCTTTCCCAACCTAGTCATTCTATGATTCTATGTTGCTGGATAAATCAGTCCTACTCTCTCAAAATGTGAAGTATGAGCAGAATGTATCTCATTCCTTGGTTGAAGGGTAAAGCTGCACCATGGAGAAGAAAAAACTGGTGGTCTTCAGTTGTGGTCTATTTAAAAGCTCCATGCACTGCTCTGTCACAGAAGGGGCAACTCCCCCTCCTCATCTTTCCATCCTGTCATTCCTAAGGAGCACATGTTCCTCCATTGCAACACTCCAGTCTTGGGTGCCATCCTACCACATCTCTGTGATGCCAATAATATTGTGACTGCACATGCCTCTCTTACTTGATGTTTTTGTTCCCTCTACTGTGTGCATTAGTATGAGTGAGGCACCCTGGCAGGCTGGGTTCTTAGAAAGGGCTTGGGCAATTTCTCCATACTGGTGCCTTTTAGGCACTTCCTTGTTTACACACAAGTGCTGGAGCTGACCTCATCTAAATGTGCACATAAATGCATTATAATAGGAATCTGACCAGCAGGAGGAATCTGCCTGTTCCTTCTCGCCTGGCAGTAAAAACCAGAGTTTTAGCCTAATAATAAATCTCCAGGGCTTTTATGTGAACTGCTGTGTCATTACTCAGGGAGTTGTCTGTACAGCACAATGATAAATAAGTTGCCTCTGCTATCAGGTGTTCATTGTAGTCACTGCTGTAGTGTTTGGGGGCATCAAAAGATATCAGATATCACAGACAGCCATCGAAGTTGTTGGTGTTTTTCCCATCAGTTTCCTGAAAGACAATCAAAGATATGAGGGGTGAGGGGGAAGGGAGGTGGGAGAAAGCCCAGAGAAATGCAGTGACTTGCATTGGAATTGTGAATATCTTAAGGAATGTAGGATTTTGAAGTACTTCATTTGTTTGCCAGGGTCCTTGCAGCTACTCCCCCCAAAAAAGCCAAGCCCAAAACCAAACACAAACCCCCCTGTGTTGTTTCTTTCCTTTTCATACTTGTCATAGAGATCTTAACTTCTGCTTCATGTGAGACTGAAATAGGAATGTGAAGAAAATAAAAATAAAAAATTAGATATTCTGTACTTCTGTTCTTGTATGGATATGTCCAGGTCACAGCGCAACTCACTGTTTCAGCAGGTGCATAGAGCATCTTCCTTATAGCTGAAACCAAAGAGAAATAAGAAGTTCTAGGAAGAACCTGGTAACCCCAATAAGGTGACACTTTCAGGACCACAGCAGTTTCTCAAGGAGCCATGAAAACCTGTAGGCCAAACTCAGCTCTTGGTCAATGAGGTATGACCCCATTACAGCTGGTAGAACTGTGCCTGCTGACAAACAGTTGCAGTCATTAGGCATGCTAACACCATATGCTCATGCCCTGGGAAGTCACTAATCTATAATCATTATCTGTGCATACAGAATATCTCTGGCTATGTTTTCTTCTGAATACTTCAGTTCACCCTGTCCAAATTAAGAAAAGAAAGTACCATCTGACTTACTCTTTTGAGCAGTGGAAATCACATTGCTTCTTTGCTAATCTTCCTTTCCTGGTGATCTAGTTGAGTAACAATGGAATAAATGACTTTGTGAATTGCCACTAAGAAATGAGATTTCTTCGTAATAAGTCCACAAGTCTTGTACCTTCTCCATTCAATTAATCCATCTCTGAACTTTAGAATGTATCCCATCCTCCCGTGGGCCAAGCCCATGAGAAAGAGATTCCTCACACTGGTTAACTGAGTCTGTCTTGAAGAAATCAAATCATCTCAAGTGGGGACAAAAACCCCACATACTTTCTCCTTTCAGGAGTACCTCATTGATCAGTACAGAAAATAGCTCAGCAGTGGAGCTTGCGTGCAGCTTCTGAAGCAAGAAAATGTAGTAATTTTCTGTATGGTACTCACTTGTTTGCCAGTACAATATACAGATGTGGAGGACTGCAAAAACACTCAAGTGAAAGGATCTTTTGGTGATTCCTGCCTTGTAGACAGAGAAGATGCTGAATTAATAGATCTATATTAGGTGCGAGAGAATGAATTTGCCTGTATGCTAGGTGACATCAAGACCAGCCTGTCCCATACCAGTCTTCACAAATATTTGCATAATTTTCCTGCCCCAAATGGAAGCTGAGAACAGAACATTTTTCTGGCCCCTCTGATGAGTTCTTCCTATCTCTGAACACAGTAGTGGTCTTTTCTCTACACTGACAAACACAGTCTTTGCTTCTGGGTCATTGCTTCTAGATCAGAGAAGAGCAGTTATTTCCATTTGGGCTGTGGCTTTTGAGTGGTGTCTTCTATTAGGGTCTTTTTTTATATTCATTATGTGCCATATCTTTCTGATAGGATCAAAATAAAGTCACACGTTAGTAAATGAGGCCTGTGGCAAACCTTCGGGTTGCTGTGATTTAGACCAAGCTTGGCAGGCTTCTACAAAGTCAGGATTTGGAGGAATGAAGAGCCCTGTGAGATAGGGCTGGAGGGTTTGGAAGCTGAGGGGAATATATGTGCATGGCGTCTCTTGCACTGCATTACTCCACTAGAAATCAACCCATGTCAATCATATCATTTTGGTTTCAATTCAACATCACCCCAGTTAAATAAGCCTGTGTCCCACAGAGCAAGCTAGTCTCTCTGCCCTGTGCTGCCCATGGCTGCAGTCTGTGGGAGCCGCTGACTTCAGGCACTGAGTCATGTAAAGAAGTGCTAGATTTTGGTGAGCTTGGAAGGTGGTCAGCAGCTGAACCATGCATGCCTTAGAAATCAGTTCTAAATTGGTTTGAAACATGAATTGAAGCAGTGAGGGTTTTTTACTTAGAAAGAAAACCAAATGGCTCCCCCTACAACCAAGGAGGGGGGTGTGTGTGTGTGTATGTGTATAAATTGTTTCTGTAAGTACCAGGCATCAAACTATGACAAAGATCAGAACATCCACAAATATTTGGGCTGTATACATGCTAGGGTTAGGAACAGAAATAATAATTAAATAAAGAGAATATGAATATAATATAACAAGGGTAATGGAAGAGAAGCAAAAGCAGTCATTGAATAAAAAAAAAACAAACACCCAAATCCAGTCACAAACCGACTCCATGTGTTTTTGTTGTCTTTGTGTTGTGAGTGGGGATTTTTTCTCAGTGAAAAACTCTGAATGTATTCCTTACATTTCTTGGCCATATTGTTTTGTTTGTGAATGAGAATGTTCTGCTTCATCGCCCTGACAAACTCTTAGCGATGCTTTTACATTCATTCACCTCAATGGATTTTTATAAACTTATTTAAGGGCTTAAACTAAACCGTGTACTTCTTGTCATTTTGGACATTAGCTCCATGAACCCTCACTGGCTTTGTTATTCTCTCGTGAGTCTTTGAAGGGCATTAAAATAAGTTGTTAAGGAAAAGGAATCCACATGCAGGACCAAAAATAGGCAACATAACATCAGTAACTGAAATAAGAAATGCAGCTGTCCAAATATCATCAAAACTTCAGAAAGACTTGAGTGATCCCCAGCCTACCAAAGCTGAAATACAAATATCTTTGCTTTGTTAATTTCCTTATTACAGTGGCTAAGTTATGTAATTATTTTTCTCCAAGATAGATCTTTAATAAAAACACAACAAAACTGTAGGTCACTTAAGACTGAATAGCATTTTTCTTCTTCCCAGACGGTTTGGTAATTATCAAGTACTACATCAGGGTTTACTAAAGAAAACTATGAAGGACACCACACATCAGTGACTCGGATTGGATTATCGCTGCTCCTGATTGGATTTGTTTGGTGTATGGAATTTGAGAATGGATCTTGGGTCCCTTGACACATAATTGACCTGAACATGAGAACTTGATCCTTAACTTCAGGAAATGTAGTTGTGAACCTGAGAGTATGGGATTTCCTTCCACCACTATAACATTTGCATTGGAAGTTTTAAACCCTCTTTGTACAATTGGAGGAGGGGAAGGGGGAAGACAAAAAAACCCCAATCAATGCTGAGATTATAGATTTTTTTCTTATTATTTGCCCATCTGTTTCTCCTGACTTTCTCTGAATGACTTTCCTCATTCATATCTGCATGTGGAAAAAGCCAGGAGAGGAGGATGTACTGTGAAATTCATCTTGTTCTGTGAAACATCCCTCAAGGCGAAAGGACTTTGTGGCACCAGATGTGACATGAAATAGCATCTATCTAATGCCTACATTGTTTGTTTCTCCTAACCATGATAATTGGACGCTAGGGGGAACAGTCATCCTCCCTGATCCCCAGTACTAGTAAAAATCCCTATTGCAGTATAGAACCTCCCTTGTCATATATAAAACTTCATAAAACCATAGAATTTAAACTGCAAAGGACTTTCAGAGCTTCAAAGTTAGATTAGGTTATTCAAGACCTTGTCCTCTTGAGTTTTGAGTATCTCCAGGGACAGAGACCCCACAGACTTGCTGTGCATCTTTTCCACTGCTTTGTCACTCACATGTGAGTAACTGTTCCCTTATTTCTCATTAAAATATTTTGCTCCTGTTAGTTGTCTTTTACCTCCCATCCTTTCATTGTGGACCTTCTCAGGGAAGTCTGAGCCTGTTTTAGGTAAGTGAAGGCAGCAATTATATTCTGAAATCTGTATTAGGAATGAGCCCTTGGGTTTTGGCCATTACGTCAAAACACTATGCTGTAGTTTAAAAAGGAATGGGATATCACAGACCTGTAACCCAGAAGGCCCGTCAACAGAATAACTCTCAGCATAAAGCTGCTGCTGGTGGGCTGTAAAGATTTTTCTGCTCCTACCTTCTCCTGTTACACGATCACATAATAGTACCACCTGCAGTCAGTTCAGTCATCATGCCCAAGAACTTCTGGCTGTGATTCACCTTGCCCTATGACCCTCAGAGTGCCAGCCTGGTAGAGTTTGGCACTGATTTCTCATCTGAAGCTTTATGGGAATCACAGCAAGACTAGGGCCTAAATCTGTCATTTATGTGTCTCTTCCCCATCTACCCTTCCAGTAGTGTCTGTGGGTTGTTCATTATCCAATCTGACATATGGGTTAGTTTGGAATAAGCTTCTAATGTTTGGTTTTTTACATCTTATGAATGTGATACTAGTCTAGAGAGGCAGAATTTTTGATATCTCAGTCTTAGCTAGATCTAGAAAGCCTTGCTCTTGCTCTTAATCCTTTACACTTCCTAGAAAAACCTGCAAGTGATGTTGTACTTCAATACAAATACATGTCAGTACATTACTTTTTCTGTACCATCTTTCTTACTCTACCTTGGCCATTATGAAAGATGCAGAAGGACAGCTGTCCCTACCTGGTTTTGTAGCAACAGTAACCCTTCCATCAGTGCAGGCAGGACTTTCACCTTCCTTCCATGCAGTGACCACAAACTTTCAAGTACAGGCACTCATGTGCAAGACCAAAAAAACTTGTTCAAAATATAAGATTTTTGACGATGACACCTCATAGTCAAGCTGTAGACCTAGCTTACTCCTTTCAAAACAATGGAGGTCCCTGGGCCATCTCTGAAGTTTAGAAACTCAGAACATTGATATTTCTCTTCTTGTATCTTGGATCTATCATGAAGCAACTCTCCCTCTGCCTGATGGAAACAGTGAAATTTGTTTTTCCTGCTGACAGACTCGTCATTACATGCAAGCTCATATTGTTAAACTGTTTCTCATCTGCTGCTGGCTTGGTTAGTTCACTATTCAAACTGTCAGTTAGTTGATTATTGGATTGAATAAGTATGTAATTGTCATTTAAACTTTGTAATTCTCCTCAGAGGAATTTTGAGGCTGAGAGGTGGAAGCTATCTGGTAATATTACACTGGAAAGATTGTAAGTTTTTTAAAGGGGAGATGAGATGAGAGCAATTACAGAGAAAGTGGTAAGGTGCTGGAATGGGCTGCCCAGAGAGGTGGTGGATGCCCTGTCCCTGGAGGTGTTCAAGGCCAGGTTGGATGGGGTCCTGGGCAGCCTTGTGTAGATCCAAGCCTGGAGGTTGGTGGCCCTGTCTGTGGCAAGGGGGTTGGAACTATATGATCCTTGGGGTCCCTTCCAACCCAGACAATTCTATGAACTGCTGAAGTGCAGTTCATTGATTGATAGCATAGTAGACCTTGTTTTCAACATACTGTTTAAATTGTCTGATGTTATTCATAACCAGTATCTTCAGTTTAGGATATCACATGCATCTTCTTGATTTTTATTTTGGCTTTTATTCCAGTGATGTCTATGTTAAATGAGTGTATAATATGGTACAAAATAAAACAAAGCCACTATACTGTATTAATTAGTGTGCCATGTTTTGAATTCATCTTTCTAGAACCTGTAAAGGTTAAGGTAAAAATAAAAAAATGCTGGAGATGATCACTTTGGGAGGATGATCAAACATAGGAGATTTAACCCTTCCTGTCTGTGTACTGAAGTCCTTCAGTGACACAAATGTGAAGGTCCTTCTTGTGTACTTTGTGATTTTGAGAGTCTCATGTTTTTCCCTTAGAGGCTTTTTTGGATACTAAACAGTAATAAAAAGGATTAAAATGGTAGCCATGGTGATGAGATGGTGTTAAAAGCTTGTGAATAAGCTGCTGCTTGGTCAGTGTCAAATGGAGCTTTCCACTGAGACAGGCTATAAAAAGCTGCTTATTGTCACGTTGCTCATAACTATTAAACCCGCTAAACTGAGCTTATATTTTAGCATACTTAATACGCAGGATTTCTCAATTTGGTAAAGTTTATTCACAAATGCAGTTTAGTCACTGGCCATTTAACACTTGTATCTAGCTTTTACTTTCATGCTTCATATCTGCCTAATGACAGAAGCAATCAATTAAATAACTTTACTGTTATTTAAATGGGGGAAAGTGAAGGGGAGTGTCTGTTCATGCTCAGTAATGTGCCTAACAGAGTAAATCTTGAAAACAAAATGCTTACCACTTAACTAAACCTGGATCTTTATTAAAGAGTTTTTAATGGCTGGGACTCAAAATGTCAATGTAAAACTTTTTTTGACAACAAATCAAAACTTTTTATCAGCTTGATTTTTTTTTCCCCTTCAAAGAAACACTTTTTTTTCTCCCCAGAAAAATGTTTTGAATCAAACCTTCTAGCCAGGACAAAATAAGAATAGCTTTTTCTCTAACTTGCTGGGTAGAGCAAATAACTTGGTGGTGACTATTTAGTTGCTTGGAGATGTTACATGGTGCTGCTCCACATCATTTTCCTCCCTGTAAACATGGACATACCATCTTTTGCAGTGTCCATTGCCCCTCCTGTAACCGAGGTGCTGAAATGGTGTGCTAAAGAGTTTCTCTCCAGCTGCCCCAGCAGTGAAACAGTGACAACTGTCACCTGTCTTGTGCAATCTTTTTTTCCTCAAGCTGGGACTTCGAGTTTCATAGAGAAGAGTGCACATCTTAATTAGCTTTGAAACTTCAGTTGTCTTAATTTGTTTTGGTTTTGCTTTAAAGCTCAGATTACAGCTTGCCCATCAGTGGATCAAACCTTGTCATATGGAATGGACCAAAATGTCCTAATGTCCCCTTTCCAGTGACTGTCTGTAGACGTCAGGCATTGCTACATGCACAGCACCTTGCACTTGCCTGCAGCTATGGGAGGGTGGTGAGCCTCCACTTCAGTGGGACTGCTGAAGAACAGGGCTCTACATCTGCCTAATTTTGAAGTTTGTTCCTTGCCAGGTCAAGACGAGAGAAATTACTATTTGTAAAGGGAGATTATTTTAGAAAGACCCTCATATACTTGAGGAAACTTGGATAATTGCCCTTCTCATTTTCAATGTAATGTTCATTCCTTCTGGGTTTTTTTCTTTTTGTTTTTCTACTACTTTTTTTTCTCTCCACACAGGACTTAAACTACATGTAAAACCACCTCATTTCTTGTTTCGCAGACTTAAGCATACAGCCTTCATAAAACACTTCCCTGTGTCACGTCTGCCCTGATACCAACAGCAGTATCAGTCCTTACAAGAAAAGTGTACAAAATTAAACAAATCTACCCTGCCAGCCCTGTAATCTGTTGTAGCTTTACCTTGCTGGAAGCAAGATGACGCGATTAACTACGTCTGGGGTTGTGCATCAGAGACTCTGGGACAGAGCAATTCATACACCTCACTTCATAGAGCATGTGGCTGTGTTTCAGAAGGCTTTGTTGTGAAACTCGGTGACCCCTTCCTCATAATATTTTTGGTGCAGACCCCACAGCCTCTGCTCTCCTACTTAGCTGCTGAGAGAACCAGACAGTTACCGGTTGGGCCGTTATTTAGGCAATGGGTAAATATATAATGGTAATGTTGCCTAATTTCAGATATTGTTGGGATTTTATGCTTTGGGTTTTTGCATCTACTTTCTGTTATGGAGAGAAGAACTGATCTGACTGCTATTAATGAGTTTGTCCATTAATTTTGGAACCAGTTCTGTTATTAGGTTTAACCCCTGTGCAAAGTTTGCTGTTGTGGTTTTGCAGCCACTTGCTCTCTAAGAAGGACTAGGGGAGGAATTGGGGGAGAGGGGAAGGGAGGAAAAAGAAAACAAAAAAACCCCAAAACCTCGTGGTTTGGAATAAGGGTAGTTTACTGGGATAACAGAGAGATAGATATAATAATAATAATAATACGACTTTATAGTAAACTATATGAAACTGGTGATACACAATGTGGTTTCTCACCAAACTTCACAGCTCAGGCTGTACACCTCAGAGCCATCCTGCAGCTGGACCATCCCCAAAAACCATGCATCCTGGAGCTGAGTGCTCCTCCCCCCACTAGCCCCCTTTATGCTGAACATGATGTAATTAACATGGAATACCCTCTTTGGCCAGTTTGGGTCACCTATCCTGGCTGTGTCCCCTCCCAGCTTCCTGGGTGCCCCCCAACCTTCTCATTAGCAGGGCAGTATGAACAACTGAAAAGTCCCTGACTGCTTGGCAAAAACTAAAACATCAGTGTGTCAGCACTGCTCTCATCCTAACTCCAAAACGCGGCATTCCACCATCTGCTGGAAAGAGGATGAACTCTGTCCTAGCCAAAACCAGGACACTTGGGTTTTCTGTGTCTCTGAGTATGGAAAATCATGTTTAGTGAAGGGGACACTGGAATCTGAGGCAAAAAGAGTAAGTGGTGAGGTTTACTCGAAATGTCAGTTCAAAGGGCTGTTCAGGCTGCCACAAGCCATCTTGCTGCCAGGCATCATCCAGACTGTCTAAAATGAAGAAGGAGGCACAGTGGACACGGAGTTTCTGTTGTAGCTGGGTGAAGGTAGACAATCACACCAGCCTCAACAGATTAGTAACAGCTGTTACCCTGCAAGTGGTTCAGAGGCTGCTTTCTAAGGGTATTTATCTTAAATGAATTGAGTGACATAGCTCTGGAAGGGCAATTTCTAGTTTCAGAGCCTCAGCTGTTACAGAATGATCAATATCCAATGAAGTTTTGCCAGTTTACACATCTTTGAGATCTCGGAAAATTTTCAACTCTAATAAAAATGTATCTACAGAAAAACAATCCTCCTTTCTTGTTCAAACACAATCTTGTAGTGAAGGAAAAAACTGTTTTACTAATAGATAAATGTGGAGATATTTTGAAATTAATGCTCTTATTTTTTTTTTCCAATTTCTTTTTCTCAGTGCTGTGTATAGTCAGAAGCTCAGCTCTTTGTGCCACCCTCCTTCCCCCAATGATGAATTTTCTGCACATATTCCAAAACCTGCATTTAGACTCTTGTTGCATCTGACTGTTGCCCCCACATTGAAGGTAGTGTCCTTCTGTGTTTGTCCCTGTAGTTTCTGCTTGGATTTCACTTTGAAATTCATTTTATGATTTTACAGAGTGTTTTTTGAAAGCAATTAACACTTTAATTGTATGAAGTCTATATACATGTTATAGACAGATTAATCTTGACAATAGCAGATCAGACTTGATATTCCCAGCCAGAAAAACTAAACGATATGAGATCTTCAGTAAAGCCTACTCTGCAGAGCTCAGCTGTATTGAGAGAAGAATAAATATTCTTGAAATTGCATCATGTGTCTCTTTCTGAACAGTTTGTTTTGCTCTACTCTGTTTTTCCTCAACATTGGCAACAGTGATTTAGAAACTGCATGTCTGGGGGAAGAAAAGTTGGAGACAAAATGAAAATATTCTGTACAGGCCAGAGGACTTTGTGTCTTCACAGGGAAGGGTGGGTGCATCAGTTCTTGAGGACTCTGAATTAATTCCCTTGCAGCAGAAAATAGTTTATGTTTTAGCTCTTGTAATCTATGAGATTCATAATAATATATGAGCTTGAGGTCCATGTCCTGCCCCAGGATGTTAAAGAATTGATGCTGTAACATAATGCCATATTGTGCCATTTTAGGACTGGAGACAAGACCTAAGAAATATAGACTTGCCTACTATTAAAAGTTACATGGCTAAGTACTGTGGTATTTGGAGAATTTAAAATTGAAATAGCTACATCTCAATCTGAGGTACTTTCTCAGGGACTTTTAAAAAAATTATTATAAAGAAAGTTTTAAAAAGTACTCAGAATAGATAGGGCAAAGGGTTTGTGGATTTGGCACGCAGTTGCAGATCATGAGCTACTGAATACTTAAGGATACAAAGGGGTACAACTTCCCCACCCTCATGTATAGGATATAAAGGTAATAGGAAATCTCCACACTTTTTCTTTAGGATAATCAAATGTAGTTATTCTGAATTCAGCTACAATTTCAAAACACTTCAGAGCTCATAGTAGAAAGCTACTGCAAATCCTCAGTTCCTAAACATGAGAACGCAATGTAAGTCATTGAACATAATTTACAAGGTAAATTATTTAAGTGAGATGCTTTCAAAACAGCAAACATATGCTCTAACAGTCTCCATTTATCCGTAGCACAGGAAACCCATTTCAAAGAAATCTCTTGCTAGGGAAGTAGGATGTGACTTCTGGGGATGCCTGATTATCCTTTGCTGTTCTGAACAAACCAACCCAAAATATGATTTTCATGAATGGCCACAGTCAAATATCCCCTGGATAAGGTATTCCTTCTTACTCTGTCTGTATGTCAGTTTTTCTAGCCTTTCCTAGAAATTTCTAGTCATTACCTCCATTCACTATGAGTTTAAAGGTCTGGCAGAAGCCAGCTAAGGCTTGCTGTTTGCAAATTGTGGCTTCCTATCATCTAATTTGTGCACACACCATTCATATTTTATTCTTGATGACACCACCAGTAGTCCAGTATGTACCAGCTTACAACTTGTCTCTGGGGTTGACTGTTTCCTGTTCCAAATAGTCTTGGTTCCCTGTGGGACAAGTACACAGCTGTCTATAAGGAAAGCCATTTTCCCTTCATCAAAACTATCTATAAACAATCTATAAGCCTCCTAAATAATGTGCTCCTTGCATAGGAGCTCAAATATCACAAAGAGGTAATGGGTTATCTCAAGGTTCATGGTGTGGTGATGTTATCTTTAGGAGGAAAACCAGCTGAGAAGGTTTGCAGCTTCTCTCTTCTTGTCCCTGTCCAGTTCTGCAGCTGTAAATATTGATTATCTTTTGGTTTTTACAATGCAGCCCCACAGGCTCACACTGCTGAGCTACATCTTCTTTAAAGGCATAGCAGCTGTTTGGCCTTTGGCAACTGTGGTGTCCAACTGCATCCTAAGAACTACTGGTGAGCCTGTATGCTTAACCATTGACTCATTGCATTAAACATGGAGCAAGATTAAGGGAGTCAGTAATATCTGAAATAATAATTCTATCCTTGGATATGTTTCTTTTCTTTAAGAAATAGCACAAATTATGAATATCTTTTACATATATGGTCATGATGGAGATTTAAAAAGTCAATGAATGGGAATGTTTGGGACTGAAGATAAAAAAAAAGCTTATTCATTTTCTGTTGGGCAGAACAGCAAATGCTGTTAACTAGATATAGCGATGAAGCCACATGGTGCATTTGGTTTTTTTTATAGTATTTGTGGGTCCAAGTTATCAGTCTGGAAGAGTCAGGTTTTCCTGCTGGGCCTTTCAAGCCTTTTCCACCCCACTGCTCTCCTGTTGCTTCCCCTTCTGTGAAGTGTTCAAATAAAATGCTTCCAAGTTTTTTTAGTCTGTGAACCACCAACATCTGGCAGTTGGTGAATTGTTTTGTTCCCTTTCCAGAAGCAAAGCCAGTCATCTGTGCTGGGGCCTGGCCAGCTCTAGCTTCGGGGCTGCTGCTTAGCCTTCATCTCCCATTAGCCATGATGTGTTTATCACCATGTTCAGGCTACTAAAAGCACCCCTAGAACGAAGAACATTTTCAGCAAGCACATGCTGTTTAAATCTTCACAAAACATGGAGAACGTGCTCGTTCGTTTCTAAGTCAAGGTATTGCCTATGTAAGAACAGAAGAGGAAAAGTTCTTCCCCCTACCATTTCCCTTCCTTTATCAAGAAACTCAACCTCAGAGATGCTTGAAAACAATGCAGGGATTTATTCTGTGAAAAAAATCCAATTTATAGACATGAATAGAAAAGGTTAGAAGCAAAGACAACTCGGAAGATAAGCTACCACAGTCTGATTTTTATGGGGCAGGAAAGGGAGAAGGTAGACTTTGTAAAGGACATCTACTAAAAAGTCTTTTTAAGAGTGAAATAAATGAAGGAGCAGCTGTAACTTCTGCAAATGTAATATGGGAGCATAAACAAGGCAGGAAACCATGCTGCTTTTATACATGTGTATGAGGACTTACAAATGTATCTAGATGTAGATATAGACTCTATTTCACAGAATCACAAAACATTAGGAGTTGGAAGGGACCTTGAAAGATCATCTAGTCCAATACCCCTGCTAGTGCAGGATCACCTAGAGTAGATTACACAGGAATGTATCCAGGCAGGTTTTGAATGTCTCCAGAGAAGGAGACTCCACAGCCTCTCTGGGCAGTCTGTTCCAGTGCTCCGTCACCCTCACAGTGAAAAAGTTCCTACTGATATTCACATGGAACTTCCTATGCTCCAGCTTGCACCCATTGCCCCTTGTCCTATTGCTGGCCATCACTGAGAAGAGCCTGGCTCCATCCTCCTGACTCTCACCCTTTACATATTTATAAACATTAATAAGGCCACCCCTCGGTCTCTCCTCCTCCAAGCTAAAGAGGCACAGTTCCCTCAGCTTTTCCTGCAGGGCGTTCCACTCCCTAAATCATCTTGGTGGCCCTCCTTTGGACTCTTTCCAGGAGTTCTATGTCCTTCTTGGACTGAGAGGCCCAGAACTGGGCACAATATTCCAGGTGTGGTCTCACCAGGGCAGAGGAGAGGGGTAGAAGGACCTCTCTTGACCTACTAACCACACCTCTTCTAATACACACAGGATGCCATTGGCCTTCTTATCCTTGAGGGCATATTGCTGGCTCATGGCCATCCTGCTGTCCACCAGGACCCCCAGGTCCCTCTCACCTACCCTGCTATCCAACGGGCCAGTCCCCAACCTGGGATTGCCATTTCCTCCCTAGTTTACTGCTTAGATGGTGGCTACTGAGAGATTTCTGTATGTGTGCTGGAATACATAGACTTACTGACACTTGACACAGAAAAATAAAATCCTTCCTTCTAAACACCTCAGGTTAATTTGAGCTTTGTGCAGCACAAATAGCAAGCACAATACTTGGTGTTTCATGCTTTGCTTTCTGCACGCACTGTTCATGAGCTATGTTTCTAAGACTGTTTCTGAAGTTTTGGGGTACTACTACCTATTTTGTGATGAATACCCTTGACTGAGAAATTTTTATTGCTTCCTGACTCCAATTGCATCTGTTGTCTGTCTGTGGCTCAAGCCAGGCAGTCCTAAGTTTGATTGCTACAGTAACTGACTCATCCATTTGTGTCCTCACACCACTCTGTAGTTAGGTTAAGCTTAATTGTCACCTCTTTGACCAGTTCTAGGTATGTGCCTAAGCTATAAGCTGACTGCTCCTCTTCAGTTTGCCATATTTCCAAAGACACTTGCATTCTCAGGTGTTGGACCAATGCAGCCTTGTGTGTATGGCACTGTCTTCAGTTGAAATGTAGTTTACACAGTATACATTATTCCAACATACCATTATTCCCACCATATGTGCGAACAACTGCCTGGACAGGCTGGAGAGCTGGGCAGTAAGTAACAAGATGAGGTTTAATAAAAGCAAGTGTAGAGTCTTGCACCCTGGAAGAAATAACCGCTTGAATCAGTACAGGCTGGGGGATGACCTGCTGGAGAGGAGCTCTGTGGAGAAGGACCTGGGGGTCCTGGTTGACAACAGGTTGGCCATGAGCCAGCAGTGTGCACTGGTGGCTAAGAGAGCCAATGGAATCCTGGGGAGCATCAAGAGCAATGTGGCCAGTAGGTCTAAGGAGGTGATCCTCCCCCTCTACTCTGCCCTGGTCAGGCCCCACCTAGAGTAGTGTGTCCAGTTCTGGGCTCCCTGGTATAAAAAAGACAGGGATCTCCTGGAGAGAGTCCAGAGAAGAGCTATGAAGATGATTAAGGGCCTGGAGCATCTCCCCTACGAGGTAAGTCTATATGAACTGGGACTGTTCAGCCTGGAGAAAAGAAGACTGAGAGGGGATCTTATTAATGTTTACAAATATCTGAAGTGTAGGAGACAAAGGGAAATGGCCAGCCTGTTTTCAGTGGTCTGTGGGGACAGCACGAGGGGCAAAGGCTTCAAGTTGGAGCACAGGGAAGTTCTGCACCAATATGCAGAACTTTTTCGCAGTGAGGGTGACAGAGCCCTGGGACAGGCTGCCCAGGGGGTTGTGGAGTCTCCTTCTCTGGAGATATTCAAGACCCATCTGGATGCATTTCTTGTGTAATCTAGTCTAGGTGATCCTGCACTAGCAGGGGGATTGGACTAGATGATCTTTCGAGGTCCCTTCCAACTCCTATGATTCTATGATTCTGGGATATGTAAACACAGACCAACATGCATGCTGGTTGCCTAATACACCTAAATTGCAAGCTGGATTACTCCAACCTAGGAATACTTCTATCTCCTGTATCCTGTGATACAACCTGTCCATTTTTCCTCATGTTTCTTCTTGAGTCATTTGTTGCAATGTTTAAATAAAACTAATCTATTTTCAAGGTAGTGGGGAGAGGGTTGCAATCAATTCTGAAAACTAAATAGTAGTAGAAAGCCAGTAGAGTAGATTTGGATCATTAGTGCTGTCTCATTGGCAGCTTGCTCAAGAGGCCCTGCCTCAGTCTCCCAGGAAAAAAAACCGGCAACCCGTGTGACACAGAAACAGGAGTCTGGCAACCTGTATGTTGCCCTTTTCGCTGATAGCCCTTATTATAGGATCAGGAAAGAGACACTTCAGGTACTTCCAGCTCTAATCACAGCGGCACTAACACAGATGGAGCTTCCGAAGGGAGCTTTTTTTCCTTTCTCAGAAAAAAATTAAGAAACCCATAACGTCTTCAACTCAATCTGGATAGCACCAGGCAGCCAGAAATTCTCCTAGAATGAATAGCTCACTGCTAACAAGCAAAGAATTGATTTAAATCTCTTCTCAGGACCTGTAATGGTGCCAGGAAGTATAAAGAGGCAAAAGTCAGGCTTCTGGCCAAGATTTTGAAAAGTGGGTGTGTAATTAACTGTTCTGACTTGCAGCAGAATGAAGCACCCTGCTTTTCCTGCCTAACTATGAATACTCAGGTATGCTGTGACTTTTTATTTTTAACCTTTTTTATTGTTTTTTCTGCTCCCTGATATCTTCAGGGCAAACCACCTTTCACCAAAAAATCCCCATCTGCTGGTTGCTCTTAAGAGTTGCTCTTCGCTGTGCTGTTTTTATTCACACAAGGAAAGGTCTGAGACTCAGACCTACCAAGAATGCAATGCTTGAAACTACATTGCGTTTTGCTGGTTTCACCGAC